>OU343225.1:207588740-207802194 GCA_910596185.1 Chrysanthemum makinoi | reverse complement strand
TTGTTAGGAATTAGAAATTCCGGTATTAAAGAGTCGGTCACCTCAAGTATATGTAATCGTTAGAAAGCTCGTAGTCGTAGTTATTTTAAGTTAAGTAGTATTTAGTTAAGTAACACCGTGGAGGACGGACGGGTCTTTACCCACTGTATGCCTGATCCACAGCCCGTTGTGTGGCGATTTATGTAAGACTATAAATACTCTCTACCTCCCAAGGTAGAGAGTTGGAGCTCATAATAATATCTTTCACTTTCTCTCACTAAGTTCCCTAAACCTCTAACTTTCTCTCTCTAGAATTCCATCTATATGCTACTTTGTGTTATGGTTTGATGTGTATGTGAAAAGTTATATCTTACAATTGGTATCAAGAGCCATGGTTAGATCATATCTTGCACATCTTTGGATTTCTAGTGGTTTTTAGGTGGTTTTTGAGTTTGAAAAAGTTTAGTGGTTTTTGCATCATTTGGTTGATTTCTTGTGTTAAAGTTTGGATTGTGTTAGTACTTTTATGTTTAGAATCATCACAAGTGTGTAGGTGTTCATTTGGTAAGCTTGAATCATCTTGGTTGGGTTGTTTTTGGATTGAAAAGTGATGTTTATGTGGTTTTTCATGCTAGCGACTTACTTCACGGATTAGTTTCTTCGTAGCGACTTGCTTTACAAATTTGTAGCGAGTTACAGTTCTAAAGCTAGCGACTTAGATCTAGCGATTTACAGTACAAGTAGTGGACTCTCCACTACGAGTAGCGACTTGGTGGTAGCGACTTGGTCGGTAGCGAGTTGCTCTTTAGCGACTTGTATCTTTAGCGACTTGAGTAGCGAATTGCTGCCAAAATTTTGCTAGCGACTTGAGGCTTAGCGAGTTACTACTTAGCGACTTGCATTTGTCTAGCGACTTGGGACTCTAGCGACTTAGTGGTGTAGCGAATTAAGTGTTAGCGACTTAGTGCATTATCTTCTAGCGACTTAGTGCATTATCTTCTAGCGACTTAGTGCATTATCTTCTAGCGACTTGAGTGATTGTTTACGGTTTTCTCTTGATTTAGTAAAATCCCGTGAAAGAATCTATTTCCCGGTTTAATCATAGAGTTATAAAATCCCGTATAAACTGTAAACATGTCTACCAACGTTCCTACTGTCATCTCCACTGTTGCCGAGGATGTTCAAGCAGCTGGCTCAGATACTCGTCCACCCATGCTTGACAGAACTGACTACGATTCTTGGGCTCAACGAATCAGATTGTACTGCCTTGGAAAGGAAAATGGTGTCAACATTCTCAAATCCATTGATGAAGGACCATATCGAGTTGAGACGACTAGAGACATACTTGATACTAATGAAGATGGTACTTCTGTTTACGGAATGGACAGACCTAAAATGTATGATGAGCTTGATGATAAGGAGAAAAAGAGATTCGATGCTGATATCAGGGCTTCAAACATTGTTCTTCAAGGTCTTCCTAAAGACATCTACAAGCTGATCAATCATAACACTGATGCAAAGGCAGTATGGGATAATGTTAAGATGCTTCTCTCAGGTTCAGAATTAACTATGGAAGACAGAGAATCCCAACTCTATGACGAATTTGAACACTTCAAGATGAAACCAGATGAGAGTGTCTATGAGTACTATGTGAGATTTCATAAGTTAGTGAATGACATGAGGAACATCAGAATGACTATGCCTAACATTCAGCTGAACTCAAAATTTGTGAACAACATGAATCCCGAATGGCACAAGTTTGTCACCGCTGTGAAGCTCACTAAAGGATTGAAGAATACAAACTATGAGCAACTCTATGCCTTCCTCCTTCAGAATGAGAGACATGCTATGTTTGAAAAATTGATTCTCAATCAGTTCAAAACCAACCAAGGAGAGACAAGCTCGTCTAATGACTCAACTACCTTCTACTCAAACATCGGAATCACAACCAAAGCGTCACAAGTCATACCCTTGGGTAATGGTAATCACAAACTCATTCCTGATCCTATGTTCAAACAAGCTGATGCTGATCCACACGCGGGTAACTTCATTAATCAACTAGCTCTTCTGATTAGTCAAAACATGAATTCTCTCCCACAAACCAACAACAACCTCAGAACAGCATCTAACCCACACAATCAAGCCACTGTTAAAGATGGAAGGATCGTGGTGCAACCAGTTCAGGAAAGACAGTATGATCAGGGAAGAGGTGGAGCTGGTAGAGGTTATGTTGGCAACCCGAATCGAGGAAGGAATGGTAACCAAGGTCAAGCTAAGCCAATCAAATGTTATAACTGTGGTGGTGAGGGACACATTGCAAGGAACTGCACATCTCCAAAGCGTCCACAGAATGCTGATTACTTCAGAGATAAGATGCTGCTGGTACAAGCTCAGGACAATGGTGCTGCTTTGGATGAAGAGGAATTGCTGTTTCTAGCTGAGGGCAATGCCAAGACCTATGATGCAGATGTGGATGAGCAGCCTATTCAGGAGATAGGTCACAATCATCAGAATGCCTTTCAAGTCGCTGATTGTGATGCATACGACTCTGATGTGGATGATGGACCTACGGCACACACAATTTTTATGGCTAGCATTTCTCCAATGGTTTCTCCCAAGGTCTCTTCTTCACCACAAGCTGGCCCATCCAAAGACAAACTCATCTCAGAGGTATTAAAACTATACGATGATGCTGATGTGCAACAGATGCATGACAAAGTACAATCAACTGAAACTATTGAATCAAATGTTGAAAATATGGGTAATATCGATATTGTCCCATATGATCAATACGTGAAACAAAGTGAAAGTGAAGTTGTACCAAGTGATGCATCTTCTGCAGTCAACAATGACTATGTTTTTGATGAATACACTGCATGTGCCCCTGATGATTCTGTAATTTCTGAACTAAATGCCTATAAAGAACGTGTTGCTATTTATGAACAACGTGCAAAATTTGAGTTGACCACTCGTGAGCAGGAAATGGATGACCAAGTGCGTACAGTCATTAGAAAAAGTAATTTTAGAGAAGAAGTATTGAAACAAGAATTAAATTCCTTGCAAGAAAAGCTTTCTAAAACAGCTAAGCAAAAACAAGAACTTCAAGAAAATGTGAAAATGCTTAAGCAAGAATTTAATGCAAAGGAATCAAAACTCTTGAGAGATTTTTCTAATCTGAAAACTTTGAAAAACAAGTTGTACATACAAGGAAACACCATTCAGACTGCTCACATGGTCACTAAACATAGAGTCCTAAGCGATAAGCATAGTGTTCCCATTATAGATAAACCCAACCCTGAGTACGGAAAGATAGCAAAAGCAGCTCAAAGTGTGATCTATGATGGCAATGAGATTCTTAAACCTAGACAGAAACCTAGTTGCGTTGAGTGCACCGAGGAAGATAAGAAATCAGATGAAGTCACTAGGGAAAGGATGAACAAAAAATTAGATGATCCTAAATGCAAAGAGAAAAAATAATTATCACTCCCCATGACTACAAAAAGGAAAACTGGATTTCCTTGAACATGTTTAAGCCTCAGACATTGTTGACTCCCGAACAAGTTTTCTGGAAAAAGGATTTAGATAAGCAGAAAGCTGAAAATATTGTTGAAACAAACCCTCCCCTATGGAAAATGCCTAGAGCGACTGTGTATCCTCCTAATACACCAATGCATCTTGTTCCTAGAAAAATTGCCACTAAAAGCAAGACCTTAATTAGCCAATATGTTATATTTCAACTATTTGTTGATTTTGAGAAAACTTGCAAGAAAAGGATCACACCCACTGGTATAACGGAAGGAGAAAGGGGTTTTGAGCAAATGAAAGAATGTTATTTAACTGAGGTCATGCCTTTCTTTAAACTTCTGAAAGATCACTTTGAGAGTCTTAAAAAGAAACTGATATCAAAGGAATGGAAAAGGAATTTGATGCAATGGTAGTTGAAGTTAGTGATTATGAGCGTGCACTAAAATATAATGAGATTGAGAGGAAGAACTTGCATACATTAAATGAGACTCTTATTACTGAATGTGTTGCTCAAGATATCTTTTCACTGCTTCAAATTGCTCTATTAATGCTTCCAAATTTCATGAACTATCTGTGGCCCTGAAAGTCTCCCATGATCGTGTCATTGAGCTTGAAAAACTAATTCTAAACTAAACGAGAAAATTGAACTGGATGATCACGACAATTTGGTTAAACATTTTTCTAAACTGGAAGTTGAGCATTTTAATTTACAACTAAAATATCAACATCTTAAAGAAAATGTTAAAACTTCAAATATCAAGACATCCTCAGATGCTCCAGAGTTTGATGCAGTTTTTCAAATTAACAAACGTGATGAACAGATTCAAGCTCAGTGCAACACGATCAGAAAGTTGAAAGCCCAAATCTCTCAATTAAAGGGTCAAACGAACAATATGACAGGCTCCCAAATCCCTCCTCCTTTAGATTCTCAGAATTCTCAAACTTTTCATCTTCAAAACTTAGTTGATGCCTTACAAAAGGAAAACGAGAGTTTTCTAGAAGAAAATGAAAAAGTTAAACGACATTTTAAAGAGTTATATGATTCAATAAAAGTCACCCGTGACCAAAACAACGAAAAAATAACGTCTTTACAAAAGGAAATTGAGAATCTGAGAAGTCAGGAAATGGGAAACTGCCACTTGTTTTCAATAAGAATGTTGTCTCAAAGTCACCCTTAGACTGCAAATACACTGTGACAGTTAAATATATTCCTCCTCATCTTAGGAATAATGAACATGCTTTTCATGAATACTGTGCTCACCTTAAGGATAGTCTAGAATGTCTCCGTGAGATTGTCGAAGAGGATTTCATTAACAAACCTCTTGATAGTGAAATTAGGTTTGCTTGCCTCCAGGCCAAACGATCTCAAGAGTTGCTAGAATGTGTAATTGCCACATGTCCCAAATCCTTAACCTTAGGTGCAAAAGGCAAAGCTGTGATGCCTTGTTCTATGCCTAGTGCCAAGCAGGAAATCCGTTCTATGCCCAGTCTTAAAAAGGGAAACACTAATGTGCCTTCAAGTAGTTCAGATTCCAGATATGTTAGTGCTAAGAAAGTGAACTTTAGTGTGCCTGCAAAAAGCTCAAATCACAGTCTTAAAGTATACACTAATGTGCCTTCTAGTACTTCAGATCCTTGCACATCAAGTTCAGGAATGCAAAAATTAGATCAACCAACTAATGTTCCCATTAAAGCGAGCAGGTCAAAGTCTCAAGACAATACAAGGAATGATAGGACCTTGCAAGCTAAGAATGTGCATTGGAAGAGAGTAGAAGACCAATCTAGGAACTTTAAGCTTGAGTTGAATAAAACGAATCGTGTTGATTCTAGTATTAGCCTTAGGCGTACTGTAATTAATTCGAATTCTGATACTATTTGCAAACCTTGTAATGATGTCTGCTTGAATTCTGTTGCTAATCATGAATGTGGTGTGAATGCTTTGTCTAATGCTGTCAAATGCCCAGTTAAAATTGTTAATGCTAATAATCGTGCAAATAAGGCAAAAAGGCAAAAACGAAAGATTGTTAGAAAACAGTGGAAACCACAGGAAGAACTTTTATAAAGATAGGTTATTATTGGATACCTTTTGGCCATAAGAATAATCAGTTTTGTTCTCAAACTGCTAAGATTATGCCCACTAGAAAATGGATGCCTACTGGTAGAACTATTCCCTTAAGAAGTAAACATACTTTGAATAGGTCAAATACAGACACCAGCATTGCATCTATTCCCAATGATTCCATTGCTTCTACTTCTGATATGGATGTTTCTGTTTCTGATGTGGGTGTTCCAATTACTGTTACTAACCAAGTGGAACCCATTCTTGCATGGGGATCCCAATTATCCAGTTATCCATTCTTGTCTGTGTTCAACTGCAGATCATTCAAATCGTTCTGTGGTACCTGGACTCAGGCTGTTCCAAGCATATGACTGGAGACCGGTCGCGGCTCATGAACTTCGTGAGCAAATTCATCGGGACTGTTAGATTCGGTAATGATCATTTCGGTGCAATTAAGGGTTATGGTGATTATGTTGTTGGTGATAGTGTTATCTCTAGAGTATACTATGTGGAAGGTTTGGGTCATAATCTGTTCTCTGTTGGTCAATTCTGTGATTCTGATCTAGAAGTAGCCTTCAGAAAACATACCTGCTTGCTGTTAAAAGGAACTCGTGGTTCAAATCTTTACACCATCTCTATAGAAGATATGATGAAGTCTTCTCCAATTTGCTTGCTGTCAAAGGCTTCTAAAACAAAGTCATGGTTATGGCATCGACGTCTCAATCACTTGAACTTCGGCACCATCAATGATCTCTCCAGAAAGGACTTAGTTGTAGGTTTACCTCGACTAAAGTATGAAAAGGATCATCTTTGTTCAGCATGTCAATTGGGAAAAAGCAAGAAGTATGCCCATAAACCCAAACCTACTAACTCTGTCACAGAAGTTCTTCATACAATTCATATGGATTTATGTGGACCAATGAGAGTGCAGAATATCTTTGGGAAGAAATATGTGTTAGTTATAGTTGATGATTACTCTAGATTCACCTGGGTCAAGTTCTTAAGGACAAAGGATGAAACTCTGATATCATCATCAAACTCATCAAACAGCTGCAGGTTCGACTTAACAAAACCGTCAGAATTATCCGGACAGACAATGGAACTGAGTTTGTTAACAAACAACTTAGTGAATTCTATGAAAGCATTGGAATCAGCCATCAAAGAAGTGTTCCACGAACTCCTCAACAGAACGGTGTAGTTGAAAGACGAAATCGAACTCTTGTAGAAGCCGCTAGAACAATGCTGATTTACTCAAAAGTTCCAATGTTTCTCTGGGCTGAAGCTATTGCCACTGCATGCTACACACAAAATCGTTCCCTGATTCACACTGTTCATGGAAAGACACCATATGAACTTGTCCACAACAGAAAACCTAATCTCTCTTTCCTTCGTGTGTTTGGTGCATTGTGTTATCCAACTAATGAGGGTCAAGACTTAGGGAAACTTAGGGCTAAAGCTGACATTGGAGTATTTGTAGGATATGCACCAAACAAAAAGGGATACCGAATCTATAACAAAAGAACCCGAAATATCATGGAAACCATTCACGTTACGTTTGATGAGCTGACCGGTCTAATGGCTCCTGGACACCAGCCAGGACCCGCACTTCAAAACAGTCCCATTGGTTCATCCTCTTGTTCCAAACTCTCTCAAGAAACTCCATATGTACCTCCATCTGAAGATGATTTAAAGAAATTGTTTGATCCTATGTTTGATGAACTGTATGATTCAATTACTAATGAGGTGCTGATCCCTACAACAGAGGATGCTCATATTCCTGTGAATGAAGTCAATCCTTCAGTCTCAATATCTTTAAGTCAAGAAGCACCTGCTGCTGATCCTTCAGTCTCATCAACAAATCATCATTCTTCAAATGTACATCATGGAAATGTTTCTGGCATCAATGATGAAGTTAATCCCTTTGCTACTCCTGAAGATGCTCCATTTGAAAACATATTTGCTACTCCTGAATCATCATCAGAACCATCTTCTTCAGGAGACATCGACTCAGCTACCTCAGTTCCTCAACAACTGCCACATGAACACCTCAGAAAATGGACTCACGATCATCCATTAGACAACATCATTGGAAATCCCTCTCGTCCTGTATCAACCCGGAAACAACTTGCAACCGATGCCTTATGGTGCTTCTTCAACTCCGTACTATCTAAGATCGAACCAAAAGATGTTAAAACCGCCATGAATGAAGACAGCTGGTTCAATGCCATGCAAGATGAAATTCATGAGTTTGATCGACTTGATGTATGGGAGTTAGTACCTGCTCCAGACTGTGCTATGATTATTGCTCTTAAATGGATCTTCAAAGTGAAACTTGATGAGCATGGTGATGTGTTGAAGAACAAGGCTCGATTAGTTGCTAAAGGATACCGTCAAGAGGAGGGTATTGACTTTGAAGAATCTTTTGCTCCAGTTGCTCGAATCGAGGCAATCAGAATCTTTCTGGCTAATGCTGCTAGTAAGAACATGGTAGTCTATCAGATGGATGTGAAGACGGCATTTCTGAACGGAGATCTTAAAGAAGTCGTCTACGTCAGCCAACCTGAAGGATTTGTGAATCAAGAGCATCCTACTCACGTTTATCGTTTGAAGAAGGCTCTTTACGGTTTAAAGCAAGCTCCAAGGGCATGGTATGATACACTGTCAAAGTTTCTTCTATCAACCGGATTTAGCAAAGGAGCAGTTGATCCTACATTGTTCACCAGGAAGTCAGGCAAACATTTAACTCATGTTCAAATTTATGTTGATGATATTATTTTTGCCTCGACAGACCCAATGGAATGTGATCGTTTTTCAAATGAAATGAGTTCAAAGTTTCAAATGTCAATGATGGGACAAATGTCATTTTCTTGGGATTACAAATTTCACAAAGTCCCGGAGGCATTTTCATAAATCAATCTAAATATGCAAATGAGATTTAAAGAAATTTGGATTTGATTCAAGTGACCCTGTTGACACCCCATGATTGATCGAACCAAACTAGATGAGGACCACTCAGGGATCATGATTGACCAAACGAAATATCGTAGTATGATTGGATCCCTGATGTACCTCACAGCTAGTAGACCAGACATCTTGTTCGCTGTTTGCATGTGTGCTAGATACCAGGCTAAGCCTACTAAAAGCACCTTGAAGCAGTTAAACGGGTCTTTCGGTATCTCCAAGGAACCATCAATATGGGACTATGGTACCCGAAGGACACCGGTATGTCACTAACGGCCTATGCAGATGCTGATCATGCAGGTTGTCAAGATACACGTCGAAGTACATCTGGAGGTGCTCAGTTTTTGGGTGATAAGCTTGTGAGCTGGTCTTCAAAGAAGCAAATGAGTACTTCTATTTCCTCTACAGAGGCTGAATACATAGCCATGTCATCTTGTTGTGCTCAAATCTTATGGATGAGATCTCAATTATCTGACTATGGCTTTGAATTCAACAAAATCCCTCTGTACTGTGATAATAAAAGTGCTATTGCTCTCTCATGCAACAACGTTCAACACTCAAGAGCAAAGCATATCGACATTCGACATCATTTCATCAGGGAACAAGTGGAAAAAGGTGTGGTGGAACTCTATTTTGTGAGGTCTGAATATCAGTTAGCAGACATCTTCACCAAAGCTCTTCCAAGAGAACGTTTTGAGTTTATTCTTCCACGTCTTGGCTTGAAAAGCCTTCAACCAGATACTCTCAAACGTCTTCAGGAGGAAGACGAGGAGTAAAGGTCTATCTTCATCTATCTCTTGTAAATATTTATTGGAAAAACAAAATACAAAAATCAAAAACAAAAATTAGAAAATTATAAAACCTTCAAAATCCATAAAAATCTGAAAAATTCGAAAAATCTTCAAAAAAAAAAATATTGTCAATTTGTCATGTTTTTTCGGTTCGATAATATCTACGGTCTTTGTGCTGTCATTCAAAGAATGACACGGGACTTTAGATGTTGTTCGAATTCTTAAAAAAAAAAAAAAAAAAAAAAAAAAAAAAAAAAAAAAATATTTTTGGGAGAAAGAGAAACAATGGTTTATTGTCATTTTCAGGCAATAACCCGGTTTTAAAAGAAAGAACAGAGCCATGTTTTACCATGTTTTCAAATTCCATGCTCTGATTCTATAAACATTTATCTGCTGAAAACTAAATGCTTTGAAAAATAACTCGGTCTCTATTTTTGATAATCATCAGGACTTATTTGTCAAAATCTCTATCTCTCAATCAACAACCTATGTCATTGATTGAGGGGGAGAATGATTTCAATTAAATTAAAAAGTTATTTGGCATTAAATTGTTTTCAAAAGATGTACATGCATGTTTTATCAATGGAGTTTAAAGTCTTAAAATCCGATCCGTATCAGTTAAAACGCTTTCATAATCAAGTCACAATTCTCCTTAAAAGCTTTCAAAATCAATTTAAATCTATAAGAGATCACAAATCTCAAATGATTTGATAATTGTGATTGGGGTAGAATGTGTGATTTAAATTGGATTTAAACTATAATTCATAAGGATGTACATGATGTCCTCCCGCATGTGACAAACGATTTCAAATTTTCCATGCACATGTTGAGGGGAGCATCTATCTTAAACCTATGATTTGAAACGTGATCACCTATCTCAATGTGCAGGTTCCCTCTAGTATGTGCAAAACTCTTTTCAAACCTCGAAGCACATATTGAGGGGGAGCAAAATCATGAAAACCTCATCCTTCCCCAAAATGCTTTATCTACTTGATTCGATTTGGGAAGTGATGTTGATATCTTTAGAAAATGGTAATCAAAGAAGTTAATTCTTTCTCTTGCCTCCGTGTGCAAAACATTTTCAAATACTTGATGCACATGTTGAGGGGGAGTTCTCGTTCTAAAAATATCAAAAACAATTCAGGTACAAAATGCTTTGATAATATATCACAAGTATCTCGATTGATTTTCAAATGGTTTTCAATTGGTTCCAATGGCAGATGAACAATACCAAATAGACCGACCAACTTTACTTTATGTACGGTGATATAAGGATGATAAGGTTAGGTATTTGTTCCCATGATCCGCCAGAACCGGAGGGATCTACCCAGGGACTATCCACTAGTTAGTGTAGAGTTCTTAGGTATGATGATAAAAGGAGAAAAATGAGATATGGGAAGAGTGCGGACTGAGACTGAGCTAGTACTGGAATAAACCCAACAAGGTTCTAGCTATGAAGTCTCGGTAAGCACTGAAGGGGTTGAAGAATTAAAAAGAATTGAATGAGAAAAGGGTGAAAACAAATAGCCCTCCATTTATTCAACCTTAGGGCAGAAACCGGGTTCAATTCATATGCTACTGATGGTAACATCGGTATTGAAGACAAGACGTCATGGACCCAGTGACGCACTGCACTTCAACTTTCCAAACCACTCAAGTTCCTCTTAAAAGGGCTTGTTTCATTCTCTTAGAGATTGTTGATATTGAAGAAGGAGACCCTCTCCCTAGTCTCCGGCACAGGATCCAAATATGCACAAATTGAGTCTAGAGCCACGAGATCATCAATAAATCTCATTAGGACACTTTCAATGAAGACTCTCTGTTTCACACAATGTGGAAAGAGAGATTATATCTTGAGTCCTACGCATTATCCTTGTGGTATTGCCAGAACATCTGAGTGATGTGTTTACATATTCACAATGAAGATGGAAAGCCTTCTGGAGCCAACATCAAACAAGCTCCTGGTAGGTGGCATGTGAGATCTATTATATAGATCAACCATGTGACAACTGAACAGAAACAATGGGGCGATTCAATCTTTTGAATCAATCCTGGTTCAGGTTATGGATTGACGGATACCTTTGAAAAACCGGTCTTTGTGCTTAAAAACTCTTTTCTTTAGCACATCGACCGTGTACTAATTTTTCAAATCAAAAGGTGTTTTATGATTGATAATTGATTTTCATTAAAACCTTCGTTGTATTGCAAAAACAATTTCTATTGAGCAATACACGATTGTTTTTCAAATCTCTTTTCATCAATCAGTGGACGAAAATTCGCTGGTTCACTCACTCCGTGTTGTCTTCTTTGAGACGTTCCGGTTTGAGAACAGCTAGAGCAGCTGCGAAACCCTGTCAAGGAAATTCTTCAGAATTATACCTGATCACAGGCAGTACTTGTACTGATCAACGGGGAACCGTGGGCCGTGTACCTCAATTCAACGAAAGTGATCAAAGACACTTTCGTGCGATTTATTGCTAACTGTTGTATGCAGGTACGCCCGACGTTTGCAGCTGATCAGAATGAAGCGGTCAATCCATAGCCGCATGCTCACTTAACACATTCATCTCAAAAGAAATCATGATTAGTGCATCAATGACTCTGATATTTTCACTCCATGCTTCTGCTACGCTGCTGCCAATATCATGAATCAACAAAAGCTTCCGCTACTCTGATGAGAAGATATCATGATCCAGAATGTGAGCATGTCGGTCCGAAAGTCACAACATCACATAATACCAACACCACAATGGATGTCTCAGAGATTTTTGACTGCTGATGATCTCAAAAGCTGGCTCAAAATTATTATCACGTGGATCAGTAAAAGACCTCCACTTGGATTAACCAAACATGCAATGTGAAGAATCAATGACTACGAGCTTCGGAGCAAAGTACTACATCAAGAATGCAAGAACAATTGTTAATGTAATATCTGATTGTATTCAATGTCATTTTAGTATATGTTTGAGGTGACCTCCCTTAGGGGGAGATTGTTAGGAATTAGAAATTCCGGTATTAAAGAGTCGGTCACCTCAAGTATATGTAATCGTTAGAAAGCTCGTAGTCATAGTTATATTTAGTTAAGTAGTATTTAGTTAAGTAACACCGTGGAGGACGGACGGGTCTTTACCCACTGTATGCCTGATCCACAGCCCGTTGTGTGGCGATTTATGTAAGACTATAAATACTCTCTACCTCCCAAGGTAGAGAGTTGGAGCTCATAATAATATCTTTCACTTTCTCTCACTAAGTTCCCTAAACCTCTAACTTTCTCTCTCTAGAATTCCATCTATATGCTACTTTGTGTTATGGTTTGATGTGTATGTGAAAAGTTATATCTTACATCATTAAGTCAAGAAGCGCCTGCTGCTGATCACTCTGTCTCGTCAACAAATCATCAATCATCGAGTGTACACCATGGAAGTGTGTCTGGCACCTATGATGGAGATAATCCCTTTGCTACTCATGAAGATGTCCCCTTTGAGAACATATTTTCTCCTTAATCATCATCTGAACCATCTTCATCAGGAGAAATCGACTCTGCTACTTCGGTTCCTCAACAACAACCACACGAATACCTTAGAAAATGGACACATGATCATCCATTGGAAAACATCATTCGAAATCCATCTCGTCCAATATCCACTCGCAAAAAACTTGCAACTGATGCCTTATGGTGCTTCTTCAACTCGTATATATCCAAGGTCGAACCAAAAAGATGTTAAAACGCCATGAATGAAGACAGTTGGTTCAATGCCATGCAAGAAGAAATTCACGAGTTTGATCGACTAGATGTATGGGAATTAGTACCGATCCTCGGACGGTGCTATGATCATTGCTCTAAAGTGGATCTTCAAAGTAAAACTTGATGAGCATGGTGATGTATTAAAGAACAAGGCTCGATTGGCTGCAAAAGGATACCGTCAAGAGGAGGGTATTGACTTTAAAGAATCATTTGCTCCAGTTGCTCGTATCGAGGCAATCAGAATCTTCTTGGCTAATGCTGCAAGTAAAAACATGGTAGTCTATCAGATGGATGTAAAGACGGCTTTTCTTAACGGAGATCTTAAAGAAGTCGTATACGTCAGCCAACCTGAAGGCTTTTTGAATCCAGAGCATCCTAATCACGTCTATCGTTTGAAGAAGGCTCTTTATGGTTTGAAGCAAGCTCCAAGGGCATGGTATGATATGCTATCAAAGTTTCTTCTATCTACTGGATTCAGCAAAGGAGCAGTTGATCCGACATTGTTCACCAGAAAGTCAGGCAAACATTTAATTCACGTTCAAATCTATGTTGATGATATTATTTTTGCCTCGACTGACCCCAATGAATGTGACCGTTTTTCAGATGAAATGGGTTCCAAATTTCAAATGTCAATGATGGGACAATTGTCATTTTTCTTGGGATTACAAATTTCACCAAGTCCTGGAGGCATTTTTATAAATCAATCTAAATATGCAAATGAGATTTTAAAGAAATTTGGATTTGATTCTTGTGACCCTGTTGACACTCCCATGATAGAGCGTACTAAACTGGATGAGGACCACTCAGGGATCATGGTAGACCAAATGAAATATCATAGTATGATTGGATCCCTGATGTACCTCACAGCCAGTAGACCAGACATTCTGTTCACTGTTTGCATGTGTGCTAGATATCATGCTAAGCCTACTAAAAAGCACCTAGAAGCGGTTAAACGGGTCTTTCGGTATCTCCAAGGAACCATCAATATGGGACTATGGTACCCTAAGGACACCGGTATGTAACTAACAACCTATGCAGATGCTGATCATGCAGGATGTCAAGATATACGTCGAAGTACGTCTGGAGGTTCTCAGTTTTTGGGCGATAAGCTTGTGAGCTGGTCTTCAAAGAAACAAATGAGTACTTCTATATCCTCTACAGAGGCTGAATACATAGCCATGTCATCTTGTTGTGCTCAAATTCTATGGATGAGATCCCAATTATCTGACTATGGCTTTAAATTCAACAAAATCCCTCTGTACTGTGATAATAAAAGTGCTATTGCTCTCTCATGCAACAACGTTCAACACTCAAGAGCAAAGCACATCGACATTCGACATCATTTCATCAGGGAGCAAGTGGAGAACGGTGTGGTGGAACTCTATTTTGTGAGGATTGAATACCAATTAGCAAACATCTTCACCAAAGCTCTTCCTAGAGAACGTTTTGAGTTTATCCTTCCACGACTTGGTCTAAAGAGTCTACAACCGGAAACACTCAAACGCCTTCAAGAGGAAGACGAGGAGTAAGGTCTTTCTTCTTCATCCATCTCTTGTAAATATTTATTCGAAAAGCAAAATACAAAATTACAAAACCTACAAAAAGCAAATAGAAAAATATAAAACTTTCAAAAATCCATAAAAATTTGAAAATCTTGAAAAATTTCAAAAAATATTGGCATTTTGTCATGTTTTTCTCGATTTGATAATATCTACGGTCTTTGTGCTATCATTCAAATAATGTCACGGGTCTTTAGATGTTGTTCGAATGTTCATAAAAAAAAATCAAAAAAATCAAAAAAATCAAAAAATATTTTTGGGAGAAAGTGAAACTATGGTTTATTGTCATTTCAGGCAGTAACCCGTTTTTCAAAGAAAGAACAGAGCCATGATTTGTCTTAAATCTTCAAACCTCATGCTCTGATTCTAAAAACAAATGTTTGTCGTTAAAAAGACAAATGTTTCCTTTCAAATATTTTTCCTTCAAATGATTCTTCTGATAAATATTTGTCATCTAATAAAAACAAAATTGCTTTGAAAATACTTCGGACTCTACTTTTGAAAATCATCCGGGCTTTTCATTTGTAAAAATCTCTATCCTTCAATCAACAACATATGTCATTGATTGAGGGGAAGAATGATTTCAATCAAAAAGAGTATTTTTCAAACAATTGGCACGTAATCGAGAAAGGTCTACTCTTGAATAATCAAAAAGAACAATGTTTTACAATATTGTATACAATCGGTACAAGACCGTTGTTATTATTATGTTTTTCAAAAGATACTCAAGCATGTTTAATCTTTGGAGTCTAAAGTCTCAAACTTGATCCTTATCGGTTAAATGTTTCTCATAATCAAGTCACATCTCCCCTCAAAAGCTTTCAAAATCAATTTAAATCTACAGAGATCACAAATCTCAAATGATTTGAAAATTGTGATCGGGGGATAATTTGTGATTTAAATTGGATCTAAACTGATAATTCGATAAATGGTTTCATAAGTGTTTAGCAAGCTTTCCTCCCCACATGTGTCAAACGATTTCAAATTTTCCATGCACATGTTGAGGGGGAGCATCTTTTTAAACCACAAAGAATTGAAACGTGATTGATTTGTCTCTAAGTGCAGGTTCCTTCTAATATGTGCAAAACTCTTTCAAACCTCGAGGCACATATTGAGGGGGAGCAAACTTATGAAAACCTCATCCTTCCCCAATATGCTTTATCTACTTGATTTGATTAGGGAAGTGATGTTGATATCTTTTAGAAAATGGTAATCAAAGAAGTTAATCCTTCCTCTTGCCTCCGTGTGCCAAAACGATTTCAAATACATGATGCACATGTTGAGGGGGAGCTCTTTTTCTAAAAATATAAAAAAAAACAATTCAGGTACAAAATGCTTTGATAACATATCACGAGTATCTGGACTGATTTTCAAATGGTTTTCAATTGGTTCCAATGACAGATGAACAATACCAAATAGACCGACCAAATTTACTTTATGTATGGGGATATAAGGATGATAAGGTTAGGTATTTGTTCCCATGATCCACCAGAACCGGAAGGATCTACCCAGGGACAATCCACTAGATATTGTAGAAGTCCTTAGGTATGATGAAAAAAAGGAGAAAAGTGAGATATGGGAAGAGTGCGGACTGAGACAGAGCTAGTACTGGAATAAACCCAACAAGGTTCTAGTTATGAAGTCTCGGTAAGCACTGAAGGGGTTGAAGAATGAAAAAGAAATGAAACGAGAAATGGGTGAATAGAAATAGCCCTCCAATATTTCAACCTTAGGGCAGAAACCAGGTTCAATTCAAATGCTACTGGTGGTTACTAAGGTAACACTGGTATTGAAGACAAGACATCATGGACCCAGTGATGCACTGCACTACAACTTCCCAAGCCACTCAAGTTCCTCTTAAAAGGGCTTGTTTCATTCTCACGGGGAACCTACATAATCTATCGACTCTCTCTTAGGGATTATTGATATTGAAGAAGGAGACCCTCTCCCTAGTCTCCGACATAGGAACCAAATGTGCACTATTGAGTCTAGAGCCACGAGATCATCAAATAAATCTCTTTAGGACACTGTCAATGAAGACTCTCTATTTCACACAATGTGGAAAGATAGATTATATCTTATGAGTCCTACGCATTATCCTTGTGGTATTGCCAGAACATCTGAGTGATATGCAAACATATTCACAATGAAGATGGAAAGCCTTCTAGTGCCAACCTGATAACGCTACACGCGTCGTTCGGGGTCAAAGGAACTTCCTTTTCTTCGAGCAAGTTTTATAACACCCTAGGCAGTGAACCTAATTTTTGTAGTGTAGTAATTAGGGTAAGCCACGGGTATTGATATCGTTCTCTAGCGGAATAGGAATGCTAGTGAGAAGTTACTACGCTAAGGTTGGGGTTGAGGAAGATTATTTTTTATCTTTTTATATATTTTTTTTAGGAAATTGAAAGGTACGAATCTTGGGGTTTGCATTTGGGGGTTGGAATTTCTACCGATTACTCTCCTTATCTAATTATCTAATCTAAGGTGTATGTAGTCTATGTCTAATTATTGTGTGCTCGTATGATAGTTTAAAGATGTGTTTACTTAGGTTTTACTACTCCTTAATTATCTCCTATTGGTGGTTGAATTGTTACGTCCTTATTCTTAGTTGCGTTGTGTGTCTAAAGTTGTAGGGTATGCGTTTCTCCCTAACTCTTTGAACTTACCAAAGGGTCTCGTCTACAAAACCCACTAGGGATAATAAACTCTTACTCTAAGGCACTCTTTGGATGGTTTAGCTTACAACTACTCAAGGAGTCATATTCTAAGGTTCACAAAGATTTAATCAAGCATTAAGTACACAACGAATGACCTATCGCATTACTAGATCATTAACAAACTAAGATAAGAGACAACCAATCAATATTCAATAATTAAGTTTCATATTCCCTAAGCAAACACAAAAGTAAATTAACCGGACATGGAGAACATGCAAGCATACACACAAATAATCAAAGACATAATTGAATTAATGAAGTAAAACACTTATCTTGGTGTAAGATAGGGTTTGGAACCCTAAAATACTGTACAAGACAGCCTTGGTTCGGTTTAGGTTTTTACTCCAAAAGACTACACCTTAATACTAAAAAATTCGGATTCTATATATAAGATTACACATGCGACGGCGTCACCTTATGTTTTGTGACGCTGTCGGATCGCGGTCATTAGGGTTTCATCTTGGCCACGTTAGACTTGCGACGGCTTCACCTTATGCTTGTGACGCCGGCCTCTTCAGCTTCTGACGCCGTCTGGATTGCATCTAGGCCGTCTGAGTTGCGACGGCCTACTCTTTTATAACTTGACGTCGTCACTTGAAAATAGGAGTTTTGGCTTCTGTCCCGTCACAAAATCCTCCGACGGCGTCGCAGATAAGCAGTGACGCCGTCACCTTGAATTTTCAGCTGGAGTGTCTCGATTCTTGACTTTGGCCATTTTCTTCGTATATCCGCGCCTTTTAGTCCAAATAAGTGCCATTACAGCAATTTGCCTTCAAGAGACCTAAAAAGTGAAAAGGAACGATATTAAGTAATAACGGATACAAAAGTGATCAAATAAAGGCTTAAATGACCCCTAAAAAAGGTACATTTTAAAACCTTATCAAATATCCCTACACTTGGTATTTGCTTGTCCTCAAGCAAATGTGCTTTTAGCCAATTAATTTATAAGTTAGGGGTCATGAAGCATTGGTTTAAAACAGTCCAGAACACATATAAGCCCCGCAAAAGTCATAACAAGCACGGAAATTACATACTAGCACCTCACATGGGGTGTTTGGATACTCACATCTCTCTAGGGTGTATATGAAATATAACAAGTTGGAAATGGAAGATAAACACTCATTAACCGGTCCTAGTACATAGATTACCATAGGCTTGAGAATAGATCAAACCTCCATCGCTTTGGCGTAAGCACCTAGGAAAGACTATCAAAGAGGTCTTTAAAGGGTTGTAACGTTAGGCTTACGGTAGGGAAACAAAGGGTTTGGTGGGATAGGCTATTTAGTGGTGGCAAGTCAAAAATCTCTATGTTGCAAGTATACGAAGAATGGCGTTGCTAAGCCAAGACTTGACATTCTAGACTTTAGCTAACTGAAAAAAACAAACATAAATTTAAAGGATAGATGTAGGATGGTAGCCCGTATGTTTTGTTTGTTTTTTTTTTTTTTTTTTTTTTTTTTTTTTTTTAACACTCTATTTTTTTTCTTTTCTCTTTTTCTGTTTTTTTTTTTATTTTTTTTTCATACACTTTTACTCTACCATCCTCTAAGGTAACATCAAAATGATAGGGATTTATAGGCACATCCCTACACTTGAGTTTTTATTACTCTAACACTAATTTGACCTGAATTGAAAAGATCAAAACACTTGGGGTACATTATTACGCAAACAAAGGGAATTTGAATTTAACGTTCCATTCCCGTCATTTCATAAACTTTAACTTTTCCCATGAATCCCAATCGTCCCAAATCTGTGTACAAAGGATATGACTCGACTTAGCAACTCATGCAAGCAACCAGATAATTGAACTAAGGGTTTAGGGTGATAACAATAATGCACTAAAAGTGAGTGCATATAGGGTAGGCTAAGGCGATTTGGGTGTATATTTGGGGGTGGGGTGTAAACAATGCTCTTCATTGATATTCCGGAAAACCGAAACATCACGAGAACCGTGAAAAGGATAGGCTCTGAGGGGTTAACTAGGGGTATCGTGTACTAAAGATGAGTACAACGCAAAGGGTGTGGGGGAATTACTCAACCGAGGTGGAAGAAGTAATTATATTACGGGTATCAAACAAGGGTTATCCTAATGCCTCTTATCATTTAGTTATTCCTTACTACACAAGTGTAGTCTTACTAGCGATCTCGGAATGCATCACAAAACAAGTTCTAGAATCTAATATACTACCGGTTCACACTCTAAGCATTAAAGATGAATGCTTTTAATTCCTACTAATCTAAGGGCGATCCTCACATTTTGGGTGGAATTTAGGTGGTAAAGGGTTTTTGTGCTAGTCATGCAACTTCCTATCCGTGAGACGCTTTTGTTAAGACTAATGGCCCACTCCTATATGTCATGAAAAATTAAAAATTTGGTGCCAAAATTACCCTAACCGACATTTTCTCATGGTTTATTACACAAATACACTTAGACAAAGCAAATATTCAAGGATAAGCATAGTTTCAAAGTTCCCGTTTTATTTTCCCTCCCTACACTTAAACTGAACATTGTCCCCAATGTTCCTCGAAAGTATCAAAGTTATGATAATGGAAGGTAATGAAAAACGAAAGAAACTAGTACTCCCCTGATTAGCTCGGTAGGATCCGTGTGTGAAGTAGTGGTTAAATCCTTTCCAAGAAGAATTTATGCGTGATAAGCTCCTTCCAATCTTATGTAACTTCTTCTTGATAAACTAAACCTGCACACTTGAAGAAAACAAACGAAACCTTCGCGTAAAATCGGCGGTAATAATATATATAAGACTCGATTTAAACTAGGATATAATGCTTGTGGAATGGATGTTTACAGAATTTCTGGAAAATTAAGACCTGGAAAATTCCAAAAATTTATAAGTAGCTCAGAAAAAGAGAAAAAAGTAATCTGATGTTTTTACTCCTTCCTGACGCCGTCAGGTTGCGATCCTGACGCCGTCAGGTTATCCTGACAAAAACTAGTCTGCGATTTTCTGGAAAAAATTCTGGAAAATTTACATCTTTAGAATCTGGAAAAATTTCTGCAAAACATCCATTATGACTCGATACAAGCATTTGACTCGAACAAACACACATGTATATCTTTTAGTTAATTGTTATTCTCATGTTTACGTTTCTTTTGAAAACGTGTGTAATCCTCCCTACACTTATCCCTTATGTAAAATACCTTTATATGCAATTAAGACGAGGTTAAAAACAAAATAAAGCATTTTTACAAATTTAAACATGAGAATATACAATTAGTAAAAGATATATGACACTAACAAGCAAACAATTAAGCATGGGTTGCCTCCCACTAAGCGCTTTTCTTTATTTAAGAGTCTTGTAGCTAGACTCGTAGCCGTGCCCCTACGTGACTTCATTACCGCCACCTTCTTCCTTCGCTTTCGCTTTGTCGAAAGGGTGTAGACGTTGTATGCTTACCGTGGATTCCTTGCCAACGTTGTCTATTATGGTGACAGTTTTATCTTTTAAATTGGTTTCCTTCACTGTGAAAGGTCCAAACCATCTTGGTTTGTTTCTACCTCGTAATGCCCTTATCCGTGATTTGTATAAAAGTACTTTTTCTCCTTTTAGAAATTCCTTAGGGTTCCTTTGTGCCTTTGGTATCGAAGTGGGATTATTTCCTAACTTCTTATCGGGTTTCCACAACGTTGCATATAGTCCTTGAACCATAAAGTCCCTAAGCCCTTTTTCCCAGTCATTCATCTTCTTCTTAACACTATTGCCAGGGGCTTTTCGATTTCCACCCGTAATCATTTCCATGATCTTAAAGGATACCTTGGGATGATGGGTATCCTACCGTACCCCTTCCCGCTCTTGAGTATCATGATGCCCTCTCCGCATTTGATGGTTGCCTTGGCGGTGGCCAGAAATGGTGTCCCAAGAATGAGGGGCATGTTTTTATCTTCCTCAACATCAATGATCACGAAATCCACCGGATAAACGATATTAGCCACCTCAATTAAAACATCCACCGCGATTCCTATGGGGTGGACATAGGTGTGATTAGCTAAGGAAAGTCTAAGATCGGTCTTGGTTGGTTTCTCCTTAGTTAACTTATTATAGATTGATAATGGCATTATGTTCACATCAGTCCCCTGATCGGCTAAGGCATTTATATTATCAATATCACCTATGCTACATGGTATCACGAAATTCCCTGTGGTGTCTCGTTTTTTTGTTAATGGTTTTTTTATGACCAACTCATACAGGGGTCCCATAGGTAAGGCGTCATACTCTTCTTCTGTCATTTTTCCTTCAAGGGCTTCCCTAAGAACTTCATTGTACCTAAAGTTGTTTACTTGGTTTACAATGGTTTTTTTGTTAATTTCGTGCTTAAGGTAGTACGCAATGGTCTCAGGCTCATCATTAGGCACAGACTCCTCCCTCTTGCTTTCCTCAGTTTTCCTCATCTCAACCCTTACATCCTCGGGCATAATGGAAACGGCATTAACAAATGAAGTGGGAGGACAATTGTTGCTTCTTACTAGTACCTTTTCGGGAACTTTTGTTTTGGTATATTCTATTACCAAATTCATCATTTCCGTCATTTTCGCTTGCATTTCCTCTCTCTGCCTATAAACCTCCTCTTCAAATTTGGCTAATCTCTCCGTATGAGCTGCCATGTACTCCCTCATTTGTTCCTTGAAGCTTGGTGAAAGTGGCATTGGGGAAGTAGAACGGAAGAGCCTTTCGGAATTTGGGTTTTGCTCACGACTTGGGGACTCCGAAAAAGGTGTGGGGTGGTTGGTGGAATTGGCGGATTTGACAGCTTCTCGAGGAATTTGTACGGGGACTCTTTTTTGCCTTTCCATAAGATAATCAATCCCTCTCTCAATGGTACTCATTTGCTCCTCGAGGGTGTCGGAAGATTCAAAAGGAGTTGATATGGCATTAACTACCTTAACCGGAGTTTCAGGAGATTCATTCCAATCTTCTTAGCTTTGATCAGCAAGCTCCTCTATAATATCCCAAGATTTCTCTGCATTAAAGTCGCTGAGCCTTCCACCGACGGCTCGATCAATGGATCGTCGAGTGATGAAATCGGTATGGTCATAGAAGATTTGGATTTGAAGCCAAAGATCAATGCCATGATGGGGAAGTCTACGGAGTAGGTCCTTAAATCGAGTCCATGCTTTGTAGAGAGACTCACCTTGGAGTTGTTGAAACGTCAAGATGTCTCGCCTAAGTTTAGTGGTTCTCCCCGGTGGGAAAAATTGAGCAAGGAAGCGAGAGGTAAGATCATCCCAACTTGAGATGGAGCCGCCGGGAAGTCGCTCAAGCCAATTACTAGCTTGGTCCCGTAGAGAAAATTGGAAGAGACGCAGGCGCGTGGTCTCCCGAGTAGTAGCATCAAGGTCGATGGAATCGACAATTTTAAGGAAATCCCTAAGATGCTGATTTGGATCTTCGGAACGAAGTCCATGGAATGCACATCTGTTTTGCACCAACCGGATGTTGTCGGATCGCAGGGCCGTAGTTTGGGCTTGGTCGAGAAGCTCAATGGTGTTCCTATAGGCTAGGTGGCTTGGTCTCGAGTATTCACCAAGAGTACGGGCTCTTGGCGGGTCATTTGGTGGTGGGTTGATGAATGGTGGGTGGTTATCACCTTCCATGATGAAAAGTGATGGGATTACGAACAGAGGTCACGAAGAAGGGGGATAGACTACGAGAAAGCTAAGAATGAAAAAAAATATACTTGATAGGAATCAAGCAAAGAAACCTAAACGAGGTGGACTACTAACTAGCTATTCTATTCCCCGGTAGCGGCGCCAAAAACTTGATAACGCTACACGCGTCGTTCGGGGTCAAAGGAACTTCCTTTTCTTCGAGCAAGTTTTATAACACCCTAGGCAGTGAACCTAATCGTTGTAGTGTAGTAATTAGGGTAAGCCACGGGTATTGATATCGTTCTCTAGGGGAATAGGAATGCTAGTGAGAAGTTACTACGCTAAGGTTGGGGTTGAGGAAGATTATTTTTTATCTTTTTATATTTTTTTTAGGAAATTGAAAGGTACGAATCTCGGGGTTTGGATTTGGGGGTTGGTATTTCTACCGATTACTCTACTTATCTAATTATCTAATCTAAGGTGTATGTAGTCTATGTCTAATTATTGTGTGCTCGTATGATAGTTTAAAGATGTGTTTACTTAGGTTTTACTACTCCTTAATTATCTCCTATTGGTGGTTGAATTGTCACGTCCTTATTCTTAGTTGTGTTGTGTGTCTAAAGTTGTAGGGTATGCGTTTCTCCTTAACTCTTTTAACTTACCAAAGGGTATCGTCTACAAAACCCACTAGGGATAATAAACTCTTACTCTAAGGCACTCTTTGGATGGTTTAGCTTACAACTACTCAATGAGTCATATTCTAAGGTTCACAAAGATTTAATCAAGCATTAAGTACACAACGAATGACCTACCGCATTACTAGATCATTAACAAACTAAGATAAGAGACAACCAATCAATATTCAATAATTAAGTTTCATATTCCCTAGGCAAACACAAAAGTAAATTAGCCGGACATGGAGAACATGCAAGTATACACACAAATAATCAAAGACATAATTGAATTAATGAAGTAAAACACTTATCTTGGTGTAAAATAGGGTTTCGTCTTGGCCACGTTAGACTTGGGACGGCGTCAGCTTATTCTTGTGACGCCGTCCTCTTCAGCTTCTGACGCCGTCTGGATTACATCTAGACCGTCTGAGTTGCGACGGCCTACTCTTTTATAACTTGACGTCGTCACTTGAAAATAGGAGTTTTGGCTTCTGTCCCGTCACAAAATCCTCCGACGGCGTCGCAGATAAGCAGTGACGCCGTCATCTTGTATTTTCAGCAGCTGGAGTGTCTCGATTCTTGACTTTGGCCGTTTTCTTTGTTTATCCGCGCCTTTTCCTCCAAATAAGTGCCATTACAACAATTTGCCTTCAAGAGACCTAAAAAGTGAAAAGGAACGATATTAAGTAATAACGGATACAAAAGTGATCAAATAAAGGCTTAAATGACCCCTAAAAAAGGTACCTTTTAAAACCTTATCACAACCTCAAACAAGTTCTTGGTAGGTGGCATGTGAGATCTATCTAATAGATCAACCATGTGACAACTGAACAGAAACAATCGGGCGATTCAAACTTATGAATCAATCCTGGTTCAGGTTATGGACTGATGGATACCTTTGAAAAACCGGTCGTTGTGCTTAAAAATTCTTTTCTTTAGCACATCGAATGTGTATTAATATTTCAAATATAAAAGGTGTTTATGATTGATAATTGATTTTTCTCAAAAAACCCTCGATGTATTGCAAAAACACTTTATTGAGCAGTACTCGATTGTTTTTCAAATCTCTTTTCATCAATCAGTGAATCTCAAATTTGCTGGTTCACTCACTCCGTGTTGTCTTCTTTGAGACGTTCCGTTTTGAGAACAGCTAGAACAGCTGCGAAACCCTGTCAAGGAAATTCTTCGGAATTATACCTGATCACAGGCAGTACGTGTACTGATCAGCGGGGAACCGTGGTCCGTGTACCTCAATTCAAGGAAAGTGATCAAAGACACTTTCGTGCGCTTTATTGCTAACTGTTGTATGCAGGTACGTCCGACGTTTGCAGCTGATCAGAATGAAGAGGTCAATCCATAGCCGCATGCTCACTCATCACATTCATTTCAAAAGAAATCATGATAAGTGCATCAATGACTCTGATATTTTCACTCCATGCTTCTGCTACGCTGCTGTAAATATCATGAATTAACTAAAGCTTCCGCTACTCTGATGAAAAGATTTCATGATCCAGAATGTGAGCATGTCGGTCCAAAAGTCACAACTTCACATAATGTCAACACCACAATGGAAGAGTCAGAGATTTATGATAGCTGATGATCTCAATGCTGGCTCAAAACTCATTATCACGTGGATCAGTTAAAGATCTCCACTTGGATTAACCAAACATGCAAAAATGAAGAATCAATGACTATGGGCTACAGAGCAAAGAACATTATCAAGAATCCAAGAACAATCTTAATGTAATATATAGGTTTCTATTCAATGTAATTTGAGGTAACCTCCCTTAGGGGGAGATTGTTAGGATTTAGTAAATCCAGTTATTAAAGTGTCGGTCACCTCAAGTATATGTAATCGTTAGATAGCTCGTAGTCGTAGTTATTTAATGTTAAGTAGTATTAAGTTAAGTAACACTATGGAGGACGGACGGGTCTTTACCCACTGTATGTCTGATCCACAGCCCGTAGGTGGCGTTTTATGTAAGACTATAAATACCCGCTACCTCCCAAGGTAGAGGGTTGGAGCTCATAATAATACTTTCATTTTCTCTCACTAAGTTCCCAAACCTCTAACTATTTTTCTCTTCTAAAACCTTATTGTATACGCCCCATTTGATCATGATTTGATGTGTTTGTGAAATCCAATATGTTACAGAAATCCTCTTCTACAATCTCACGGAGACATTCTAGACTATCCTTAAGGTGAGCGAAATAGTTATGAAACACAAGTTCGTTATTTCTAAGATGAGGAGGAATGTATTTAACAGTCACAGTATATTAAGAGTCTGCAGATGACTTTGATGCAACATTCTCATTAAAGACAAGTGGCATTTTCCCTTTTCCCGACTCTTCAGATTCTCAATTTCCTTTTGTAAAGACGTTATTTTTTCGTAGTTCTTGTCATGAGTGACTTTCATTGAATCATATAACTCTTTAAAGTGTCGTTTAACTTTTTCATTTTCTTCTAGAAAACTCTCATTTTCCTTTTGTAAAACATTAACCAAGTTTTGAAGGTGAAAAGTTTGAGAACACTGAGAATCTAAAGGAGGAGGCATTTGGGAGCCAGCCATATTGTTCTTTTCACCCTTTAATTGTGAAATTTGGGCTTTCAACTTTCTGATCATGTTACAATGAGCTTGAATCTGTTCGTCACGTTCGTTTATTTCAAAAAGTGCATCAAACTCTGGAACATTTGAGGATGTCTTGATGTTTGAGGTTTTGACATTTTCTTTGAGATGTTGATATTTTAGTTGCAAATCAAAATGTTCAACTTCTAGCTTAGAAAAATGTTTTACCAAATTATCGTGATCATCCTGATCAATTTTCTCATTTAGTTATGAGTTTTTGTTTTCAAGCTCAATGACACGATCATGGGAAACTTTCAAGGCAACAGTTAATTCATGAAATTGAGAAGCAGTAATAAAATGCTTAGTAACAGTATAAAACACATCTTGAGCCACACAACTTAATACTAAGTTCTCATTTAAGATATGGAGATTCTTCCTTTCAATTTCATTATATTTGAGTTCCCGTTCATAATCATTTACCTCAACTATCATTGCATTAAATTCCTTTTCCATTTCTTTGATATCTGAGTTAATCCCTTTTTGAAAACTCTCAAATTGACCTTTTAATTGTTTAAAGAAAGGCATGACCTCAGTTAAATAACATTCTTTAGTTTGCTCAAAACCCCTTTCCCCTTCAGTTATCCTTGTAGGTGTGATTCTCTTCTTACATGTCTTCTCAAAATCAACGAATAGTTGATACACAACATACAGGCTGATTAAGGTCTTACTATTAGTGGAAATAGTTCTAGGAACTAAATTCATTGGTGTATTCGGAGGATACATAGTAGCTGCACGCACTTTCCTAAGGGGAGTGTTTGTTTCAACAATTTCTTTAGCTTTTTGCTTATCCATATCTTTCTTCCAAAAAATTTGTTCTGGGGTTAATTGAGTTTGAGGCTTTAACATGTTCTGGGACATCCAATTTTCTTTAGTGTAATCATGGGGTTTGATCGTTATGTTTTTCCTTTTACACTCAGGATCTTTTAGCTTCTTATTCATTTTATCCCTAGAGGCCTCTTCTAATTACATATCTTCCTCAGTGCATTCAACCTAGGTTAAGGATTTCAATGCCATCATAGATTACCTTCTGAGCCTCTCTAGCTATTTTACCATACTTAGGATTGGGTTTCTCAACGAGGGGAATACTATGCTTATTGCTTAAAACTCTGTACTTAGTGATCATGTGAGCAGTCTGAATGGTATTCCCTTGTACGTACAACTTATTTTCAAGATTGTTTTTCAAAGTTTTTAGATTGGAAAAATCATTCAAAAGTTTTGATTCCTTAGCATTAAATTCTTGTTTAAGCACTTTAACATCATCTTGAAGTTCTTGCTTTTGCTTAACAGTGTATTCATCAAAAACATAGTCATCATTGACTGTAGAAGATACATCACTTGGTACAATCTCACTTTCACTTTGTGTCACATATTGATCATATCGGACAATATTACTATTACCCTCATTATCAATATCTGATTCATAAGTTTCAAGAGATTGTACTTCGTTATGTATCTTTTGCTCATCCACCTCATCGTATAGTTTTAATACCTCTGAGATGATTGATTCTTTAGATGGACCAGCCTGTTGTGGTGAAGAGACCATCGGTGAGATGTTAGCCATGAAGATTGTCTGGGCAGTAGGTTCATCATCGACATCAGAGTCAAATGCATCACAGTCTACAACTTGAAAGGCATTTTGATGATTGTGACCTATTTCCTGAATTGGCTGCTCATCCACATCAGCATCATATGTCTTAGCATTCCCTTCTGCAAGAAACAACAACTCCTCTTCATCCAAAGCTGCTCCATTATCCTGAGCTTGCACAAGCAACATCTTGTCTCTGAAGTATTCTGCATTCTGTGGACGTTTTGGAGATGTGCAGTTCCTCGCAATATGTCCCTCACCACCACAGTTGTAGCATTTGATTGGCTTTGCTTGCCCTTGATTGGCATTTCTTCCACGATTCTGATTAGCCACATATCCTCCACCTACTCCAGTATTACCATAACCTGCTCCAATCATCCCTTGTTCATACCGTCTTCCTTGCACATTCTGCACCACTACCTTACCATCTCTGACAGTAGCTTGATTGTGTGGATTGGATGCTGTTCTGAGGTTATTGTTGGTGTGTGGAGTGGAATTCATATTTTGACTAACCATGAGAGACAGTTGATTGATGAAGTTTTCCATGAGTGTGTTTGATTCTGGAGGCTTATATGCTGGATCAGGAATGAGCTTGTAATTACCATTACCCGTGGGTATGACTTGAGAAGCTTTAGTGGTAATTCCAACATTGGTGTAAAAGGCTGTTGAATCATATAATGAGCTTGCTTCTCCCTGTTTAGATTTGAACTATTCAAGAATCATTCGTTCAAACATAGCATGTCTCTCATTCTGAAGCAGGAAGGCATACAGTTGCTCATAGTTGGTGTTCTTTTAATCCTTTGGTTAGCTTCACAGAGGTGACAAATTTGTGCCATTCGGGATTCATGTTTTTCACAAACTTTGAGTTCAGCTGAATATTTGGCATGGTCGTTTTGATATTCCTCATGTCATTCACAAGCTTGTGGAATCTCACGTAATATTCATAGACACTTTCTTCTGGTTTCATCTTAAAGTGCTCAAATTCATCATACAGTTGTGATTCTCTGTCTTCCTTGGTTAATTCAGAACCCGAGAGAAGCATCTTGACATTATCCCAAACCGCCTTGGCTTCAGTGTTGTGATTGATAAGCTTGTAGATATCTTTTGGAAGACCCTGAAGTATAATGTTTGAAGCCCTGATATCAGCATCGTATCTCTTTTTCTCCTTATCACAGAGCTCATCATACGTCTTTGGTCTGTCCAAACCTAAGATCACAGTACCATCCGCAGCAGTTTTAAGTGTGTCTCTTGTAGTCTCAATCTGATAACGTCCTTCATCAATTGACTTGAGAATGTTGACCCCATTTTCTTTTCCCAAATAGTACAACCTAATTCATTGAGCCCATGAGTCATAGTCAGTTCTGTCAAGCATGGGTGGACGAGTATCTGATCCAGCTGCTTGAACGTCCTCAGCTATAGAAGAGATGATTGTAGGCACGTTGGTAGACATAATTACAGATTTCATGGGATTTTATAACTCTATGATTAAACCGGGAAATAGATTCTTTCACGGGATTTTACTAAATCAAGAGAAAACCGTAGAATGTAATCAAGAAGAAAAACACTAACTCACAAGAGACAAATCGCTCAACAAGACAAATCGTACAGACCACAAATCGCTCACAAGTGACAAGTCGCATCAACTAACAAATCGCTTCAACAGTCAACTCGCTTCAATAAGCAAGTCGCTTACCAATACAAATCGCTTAAACCAAGACAAGTCGCTTAACCAAGACAAATCGCATAACCAAGACAAGTCGCTTAAACTTACAACTCGCTTCAATAAGCAAGTCGCTGAAGAAATGAAAAATCGCTTAAACAACACAAGTCGCTTAAAGTCACAACTCGCTTAAATAAGAAAATCGCTGAAAAGTGACAAATCGCTACTCCGAATAAATTTTACAGGTACAACCACTACCCGGACGAATAGCTTAAATAAGTGATTTGTAACAGACACAAATCGCTTCCAAACAAGGACAAATCGCTCAACTGAAATACTTTACCGAGACTCAAATCGCTTCTTTTAAACTTTACTAAAACGCCTATTTTAAATCCAAAAACAGTCCAACCACAATGATTCAAGCCTTCCAAATCAAAACCTAAACACTTATGATGATCCTAAACACAAAAGTACAATCAAAATCCAAACTTTAACACAAGAAATGGTCCAAATGATGCAAATACCACTAAACTTTTTTAAACCCAAAAACCATATAAAACCACTAGAAATCCAAGAACATGTAAGAGAGATGATCAAACCATGGCTCTTGATACCATTTGTAACATATTGGATTTCACAAAGACATCAAACCATGAATACAAGTAGGCGTACACTTAGAGGTTTTTAGAGAGAGAAAGTTTAGAGGTTTGGGAACTTAGTGAGAGAAAGTAAAAGTATTATTATGAGCTCCAACCCTCTACCTTGGGAGGTAGAGGGTATTTATAGTTTCTTACATAAACGCCACCTACGGGCTGTGGATCAGGCATACAGTGGGTAAAGACCCGTCCGTCCTCCACGGTGTTACAAAACTAAATACTACCTAACATTAAATAACTTACGACTACGAGCTTTCTAACGATTACATATACTTGAGGTGACCGACACTTTAATAACTGGATATACTAAATCCTAACATTATGACTTATGCATGATGTCATGCAATGGGTCATGGGTTATGCTCCATGGGTATGGGTCATGGACTTTGGGTTTTACCCAACTACATTCAATGTATTAAGTCAATGGGTTAAGTACTTAAACATCTACCCATTCTATTACCCATTTATAATACATACTAAGTATGTATATATCTACCCAGTATGTAAACACCAGTTGTTGTCCATATGCATTACTAAATCATGAAAGCCCTATTACTTGTTTAGTGTTTTATGTGAAAACATAAGCGTGTTAGTAAACTATTGGTTCAACCCATTTACGCATTTTATTTGTTTCGTTAAAATGATTTTACGTTTGTTATCAACAAAACATTAGAAGATCGTAAAATATAAATAAACGTTTTTACGGCTTATTTGTATTAACTATCTCCCCCTTTTTGTTGATGACAAAACATACGATTATTTTAAGGAAAAACTAAAATTCATAAAAATTTGAATTGAAGTTTTACTCTCTTCTCCCCCTTTTTGTCGAAACAAAAAGAGCGTCGAAAAGAAACTAACACATTGTTTTAAGAAAAACATGTGGAGAAAAAAAATGAAAAATAGAGAGTAAGTGAGGAGAAGTATTCTCGACTTAGCCCCCCCTTGACGAGTCCATCCCTTTGTGAGGGCGTCAAGTATGAATAAATAATAAACCAGTGCATTGCAACAATATTTGCAAATGGTTTCGTCTTAGTGACGAATATGCCCCCCCTTGATGATTGCAACTTTTCAATGAGGACGTCATGTAATCAAATGTGAATGATATTGGAAATGATTTTTGTAGTGTTTTGCTTTGACAAGAAACTCCCCCTAGCGAAGGGTGTCCAAGTCTTCATGTGTGTATTGAAAATCTATAAAACAAAGGTTAAAAATCAAGTATATAGAGCATAATTTCCTGTAAATATGACTCAAGTTAGTAGTAAACAAGTCTTCTGTTGCACGGATCCGACGGTTCCCTTTTTGGAGGGATTCGTCTAAGCAAAACTGAGGGATCCGTCTGTCTGTAAGCATAAGACAGTAATTTGGATGCAACAAGTGATGTTAACATCAAAATGAGACATGTATTAAGGCACCAAACATATTCTCAAGACAATATGGCATATAACATGTAATTTCATTTAATAAAACTAGAGAAATGATGTACATAACTCCAAAAACAAAAAAGTAAAAAATACATGACTTAGGATTCCTAAATTATCTAAGTTAAGCTTAAGACTCGGACACCACTTGATTCCTTAAGCTCACGGTTGTTTAGGTTTGTTTACCTCATCGAAACGTTCGAGGAGGTGATAAAACATGAAACGTTGCTCTTTACATAGTTCATGTATCAAGCCTTCAACGTGTTGACAATGATAACAATATTTGTCATGGCTCGAAAAAGGTGGTGGTAGAAATGGGGTGGCTTGATGTGGAGGATCAAGTGAAGAGGGTTGAGGATCCTCAAAAGAAGGAGGGATTTGCGGAGGCACATTCGATGATGGCTCAACAAAGGATGGTGGTGGAGGTAGAGAGGTGTCAACTTCCATGTGGTCGGGTGGTTGACTTTGATGATTCCTCATAATCCAAAATGGACCATTTGAGAGAAATGGGGAAAAGAATGCTGGTGCAAGTGTTGATTCAACACCTTGTTTTTATTGCACAATCTTCTCTATTAAAGAGAGTGTCGGCAATGGTGGAGGATAGGATGGCCTAGGAGACAAGTCCTCCAAGTTGTAGAGATGAGGAGATGAATCTGGAGTGGTAAATTATATGGCTCTAGGCACCAAAGGTGATGGTTGGGTGGAAATGGGTGTGTTTGGTTTAGGAGGGACTGTAGTGTTTGGCGATGATATTTTTGTGGGAACAATCCTTTTGGGGATTGGTTTGATCAGTTGAATTGGTGGAGGAGAAATTCTAGCATTTGTGGATTTAACAGGAGATGATTCGGTTGAAGAAATTTCGTGTACAACACGAGCAAGTTTCTTGGGTGGTCCTTTGGTGGATGAGTTAGCACTAGGAGCTTTCCTCATGATGAAATGGTTAAAGATTAATGATGTGAAGGTTTCTAAATGCTGAAAATTAAGTTGTGGATGGTGACTAAGAAGTCTAAACAAGGTGACTTTACAAAGGGAAGGATTTGGCAAAAGTATTAAAGACTTAACCCACTAAGATTCTTTGAAATGTGAGATTTGCAAGCACAAGAGTCAACTACAGATTTGTACTGATCAAGATGATTCATTAAAGTAAGATGGAGTATTCAAGTTAGAAAGGAGAGCTTGAAATGATTATTTTAGCTAGGATTTGCTGAGTCTGTCAGCACGTTCCCACGGTTCCCTCCAATGAGGGATCCGTCTAGGCTAATCCTAGGGATCCGGCTATCAGTAGTCAAGAAAGGAGGAAAATGATGTTTGTAGAGTCTAATACCTATACATCTTGAGTGTCTCAGTCTTCTTAAGTGTTTTAATGAAATGTGACTTAAATGATCAAGGGTAATGAGTGATGGTAGCTAATGATTGCCTTACATGGAAGGAAAATGGGACTTTATGACCACCAATGGTGATCAAGGATGACACTAGGAGATTTGAGAGTGTCAAGTGATGTTAAATAACCCTAGAGATCAGACGGCAACTTGGGATAAAATTTAAAAATTCCTTAAAAATTATAAGAGTTGAAAAACTAGTTTTTGACCCATTTTGAGGTAGAGATGAGTAAAATCAATTTGCTAAAATTGAGAGATTTATAAAACTAGATGTGTTGACATGTGAGAGATGATGTGTGAGTATAGGTGCGAAAGGATGATGAGTTTTGGTGAAATGATAAATCGAAAAGCACCTTGAGTGTGATCCTAAATGAGCTATGAGTGAGTGTGAAGCTTACTGAGCTTGAGAAAGGCTTAAATGGTCCTAAGGCATTATGTTTAACTAGTGTGAAGTGATCTAGTGGACTGGTTTAATGTATGGGGGTCTGCATTGTATTTCTGTCACCCCGGATCCCACGGATCCCTAAAAGGAGGGATCCGTCTAGTGTAACTTGAGGGATCCGGCAACTGCAGATCAGAAGCATCACAGAAAATGTGCAGTTTTTGCACTATACTATGCGTACTAATTGCTACTAGTCTCTATTATAAATGAACATCAAAACAAGCAAATATCTCATAAACCATAACATAAATAATAGTAGTAGTAATAATATCCAAACAACCAAGATAAACCATTCACAAACATGAGAATCTATTGCAAAATGATAAACAATACGTCTAAAAAACAACCATAATCCTAATGTCTCTTTTGTCAATCTGGTCAGACAACTTAAAAACCTCAATAACTTAAAATTTGGTCCGACAACTTAAAAACTTCAATAACTTCTGTTCGGAGCGGATTTAGGCCTAGATGGTTGACCAGAAATTCAGCGTGCTATTCTCCTCGTTCTCACGATCGTTTTGATGGGTAGAACGCTAAGAACGGAGTTACGGTTCAAAAGTTATGATCGTTTGAAGTTTTGATGAGAAAAGTCAACAAACCGCACTGAGAAAAGTCAACAACTCGCAACCTGGTCAACACGCTTAAACGGCAACTCGCATAAATGACAAGTCGCATATAAGACAACTCGCATAAAGAGACAACTCGCTTAATAGCCAAGTCGCATAAAATCAACTCGCTTAGACTCAACTCGCTTACACGTCAACACGCATAAGTTCAACTCGCATCAAGTACAAGTCGCTTTCACAGTTTGTCTTTTTAGACTTTTCACTCAACTCGCTTGGTACTTTTTCCACTTAACTCGCTCAAGAACACAAACCGTATAGAAGAGAGTTGACAACTCGCTTAGAAGAAAAAGTGACTTTTTAGCTCGAATAACTCCCAAATGATCCACTTAACGTACGATTTAACCAATCTAAACACTAAACTAATCGAATATAACTACCTTGAGCCTAAAAGTACAAACTTTAAGCTAAGATAAGCAAAAAACAAAACGAGTCGTATAATGCTTTTCACCACAAATTCGAAAACAAAAACACTCCTAGATCATTGTTTGGCGATTGATACCACTTGTAGGACCTTATATCTATCAACTCTATCACACTAACACTAATATGAAGCTCGAAAATGGTGACTTGAACATGTATATGGGGCGTATGATATATAAGAAAGATGAAAACATGAAGAGGTTTATTCCATATGAAAAACACACACTACACACTCAAGCACACACACCAAATCACTAGGTGTGTGCCTTTTATACTTATTACATAAAAGCCTTATGGGCTTTGGATGGGCTTTGTTAAGTTTGTGGATTGGGTTTACATTATGACTTGACTAAACATGACATAACTATTAACCGGTTAGCTTGGCCCAATCCACGAGCCCAATGACTATTCTATTACCATATCTAACACACGTTACAAAGTTCCTAAACGTGAATGACCATCACTTCTATTAAATAATGTTAAGGCTAACAGGAGCTAAAGAGACGCGGAATTGGAGAATTATCTAAAGATTTATCATAGTATGCTGATTTTGAAGAAGTTACGGCGTAACTCGTCTCTCACATTACGCCGTAACTATTGCGTGACTCAGAAAACCAACTTATCATAAGGTTACGGCATAACTCTTCCCAAAGGCTACGACGTAACTATATTAGGTCAAATGAGGTTCCACGCCACTGATACTTACGCCGTAACTATTACATCAAGTACGGAGTAACCAATTTTATTGAAGACTACGGCGTATCCACTTATTAGGTTACGCCGTAATTAGTAGATCTAGTACAAAATACAAAGGAGTGGAAGGTTACGGTGTAACTCTTGTTATAGTTACGCCGTAACCCAGATCTGGCCTATAAATACCCCACGAATTCCAGCATTTCTAATCATCCCATTCCACACACAACAACCTGAGAACGTGAGAAAAAGCTCAAGGCAGGTCTAGAGGAGCATACGGAGCTGTCTCTAAGGGAGAAATCACTCCCCTACGATAAGCATTAGCATTTTATATTTTCTTTACTTTAAATTCATGTATTTCGTACCTTTGAATATTGAATTGGTGTGTATGATTAATATGAGTGGCTAAGAACCTCTTGGTGCTGGCCTAGTTATGATTCCTTAATTGTTTTGTTTGCGTTTACTTTACTTCCGTACAATTATTTCTAAGTGTATGCATGCATAGTTTATTGGTAGCCACCCTTGGTTCGGTAGTTTTGAATGGCGGTAGAGGCCAATTGCCTAGGAGATATAACTAACTGACCGTAGGTGAGCGGACTGAGACGGGAAGGGTAAGATATGACCAACTGACGACCCTTTCTAGTTTTGCGATTTGACCAACTGATCACCTACCGTTTTGTAGGATATTGGATTTCATAAACACATCACATAACACAATATGGTTCGAATGAGATGAAGTAATTTAGAGAGAGAAAGTAGAATGGGAACCTTTCTAGAGAGAGAAAGTAAACAAAAGAAAGAAGGTTAGATTGAAAGGTCCAACCCTCTACCTTGGGAGGTAGAGGGTATTTATAGTTATATAATAAACTTCCTCCTTCGGACTGTGGATCAGGCATACAGTGGGTAAAGACCCATCCTTCCTCCATGGTGTTGCACTAAACTAAATAACTAACTAAATAACTAGTAAATAACGTAATGTCTACGAGCTAACTTATGCTAGATTATATTTGGGGTGACCGATACTTCACTATGGAATTTTCAAATTCCTAACATTATGACTTATGCATGATGTCATGCAATGGGTCATGGGTTATGCTCCATGGGTATGGGTCATGGAATTTGGGTTTTACCCAACTACATTCAATGTATTAAGTCAATGGGTTAAGTACTTAAACTTCTACCCATTCTATTACCCATTTATAATACATACTAAGTATGTATATATCTACCCAGTATGTAAACACCAGTTGTTGTACATATGCATTACTAAATCATGAAAGCCCTATTACTTGTTTAGTGTTTTATGTGAAAACATAAGCGTGTTAGTAAACTATTGGTTCAACCCATTTACGCATTTTATTTGTTTCGTTAAAATGATTTTACGTTTGTTATCGACAAAACATTAGAAGATCGTAAAATATAAATAAACGTTTTTACGGCTTATTTGTATTAACTATCTCCCCCTTTTTGTTGATGACAAAACATACGATTATTTTAAGGAAAAACTAAAATTCATAAAAATTTGAATTGAAGTTTTTACTCTCTTCTCCCCCTTTTTGCTGAAACAAAAAGAGCGTCGAATAGAAACTAAGACATTGTTTTAAGGAAAACGTGTGGAGAAAAAAAAATGAAAAATAGAGAGTAAGTGAGGAGAAGTATTCTCGACTTAGCCCCCCCTTGACGAGTCCATCCCTTTGTGAGGGCGTCAAGTAAGAATAAATAATAAACTAGTGCATTGCAACTATATTTGCAAATGGTTTCGTCTTAGTGACGAATATGCCCCCCCCCCTTGATGATTGCAACTTTTCAATGAGGACGTCATGTAATCAAATGTGAATGATATTGGAAATGATTTTTGTAGTGTTTTGCTTTGACAAGAAACTCCCCCTAGCTAAGGGTGTCAAAGTCTTCATGTGTGTATTGAAAATCTACAAAACAAAGGTTAGAAATCAAGTATATAGAGCATAATTTCCTGTAAATAAGACTCAAGTTAGTAGTAAACAAGTCTTCTGTTGCACGGATCCCACGGTTCCCTTTTTGGAGGGATTCGTCTAAGCAAAACTGAGGGATCCGTCTGTCTGTAAGCATAAGACAGTAATTTGGATGCAACAAGTGATGTTAACACCAAAATGAGATATGTATTAAGGCACCAAACATATTCTCAAGACAATATGGCATATAACATGTAATTTCATTTAATAAAACTAGAGAAATGATGTACATAACTCCAAAAACAAAAAAATAAAAAATACATGACTTAGGATTCCTAAATTATCTAAGTTAAGATTAAGACTAGGACACCACTTGATTCCTTAAGCTCACGGTTGTTTAGGTTTGTTGACCTCATCGAAACGTTCGAGGAGGTGATAAAACATGAAACGTTGCTCTTTACGTAGTTCATGTATCAAGCCTTCAACGTGTTGACAATGATAACAATCTTTGTCATGGCTCGAAAAAGCTGGTGGTAGGGGTGGCTTGATGTAGAGGATCAAGTTAAGAGGGTTGAGGATCCTCAAAAGAAGGAGAGATTGGCGGAGGCACATTCGATGACGGCTCAACAAAGGATGGTGGTGGAGGTAGAGAGGTGTCAACTTCCATGTGGTCTGGTGGTTGACTTTGATGATTCCTCATAATCCAAAATGGACCATTTGAGGGAAATGGGGAAAAGAATGCCGGTGCAAGAGTTGATTCAACACCTTGGTTTTATTGCACAATCTTCTCTATTAAAGAGTGTGTCGGCAATGGTGGAGGATGGGATGGCCTAGGAGACAAGTCCTCCAAGTTGTAGAGATGAGGAGATGAATGCGGAGTGGTAAATTATATGGCTCTAGGCACCAAAGGTGATGGTTGGGTGGAAATGGGTGTGTTTGGTTAAGGAGGGACTGTAGTGTTTGGCGATGATATTTTTGTGGGAACAATCCTTTTGGGGATTGGTTTGATCAGTTGAATTGGTGGAGGAGAAATTCTAGCATTTGTGGATTTAACAGGAGATGATTCAGTTGAAGAAATTTCGTGTACAACACGAGCAAGTTTCTTGGGTGGTCCTTTGGTGGATGAGTTAGCACTAGGAGCTTTCCTCATGATGAAATGGTTAAAGATTAATGATGTGAAGGTTTCTAAATGCTGAAAATTAAGTTGTGGATGGTGACTAAGGAGTCTAAACAAGGTGACTTTACAAAGGGAAGGATTTGGCAAAAGTATTAAAGACTTAACCCACTAAGATTCTTTGAAATGTGAGATTTGCAAGCACAAGAGTCAACTACAGATTTGTACTGATCAAGATGATTCATTAAAGTAAGATGGAGTATTCAAGTTAGAAAGGAGAGCTTGAAATGATTATTTTAGCTAGGATTTGCTGAGTCTGTCAGCCGGTTCCCACGGTTCCCTCCAATGAGGGATCCGTCTAGGCTAATCCTAGGGATCCGGCTATCAGTAGTCAAGAAAGGAGGAAAATGATGTTTGTAGAGTCTAATACCTATACATCTTGAGTGTCTCAGTCATCTTAAGTGTTTAAATGAAATGTGACTTAAATGATCAAGGGTAATGAGTGATGGTAGCTAATGATTGCCTTACATGGAAGGCAAATGGGACTTTATGACCACCAATGGTGATCAAGGATGACACTAGGAGATTTGAGAGTGTCAAGTGATGTTAAATAACCCTAGAGATCAGACGGAAACTTGGGATAAAATTTAAAAATTCCTTAAAAATTATAAGAGTTGAAAAACTAGTTTTTGACCCATTTTGAGGTAGAGATGAGTAAAATCAATTTGCTAAAATTGAGAGATTTATAAAACTAGATGTGTTGACATGTGAGAGATGATGTGTGAGTATAGGTGCGAAAGGATGATGAGTTTTGGTGAAATGATAAATCGAAAAGCACCTTGAGTGTGATCCTAAATGAGCTATGAGTGAGTGTGAAGCTTACTGAGCTTGAGAAAGGCTTAAATGGTCCTAAGGCATTATGTTTAACTAGTGTGAAGTGATCTAGTGGGCTGGTTTAATGTATGGGGGTCTGCATTGTATTTCTGTCACCCCGGATCCCACGGATCCCTAAAAGGAGGGATCCGTCTAGTGCAACTTGAGGGATCCGGCAACTGCAGATCAGAAGCATCACAGAAAATGTGCAGTTTTTGCACTATACTATGCATACTAATTGCTACTAGTCTCTATTATAAATGAACATCAAAACAAGCAAATATCTCATAAACCATAACATAAATAATAGTAGTAGTAATAATATCCAAACAACCAAGATAAACCATTCACAAACATAAGAATCTATTGCAAAATGATAAACAATACGTCTAAAAAATAACCATAATCCTAATGTCTCTTTTGTCAATCTGGTCAGACAACTTAAAAACCTCAATAACTTAAAATTTGGTCCGACAACTTAAAAACCTCAAGAACTGCTGTTCGGAGCGGATTCAGGCCTAGATGGTTGACCCGAAATTCGGCGTGCTATTCTCCTCGTTCTCACAATCGTTTTGATGGGTAGAACGCTAAGAACGGAGTTACGGTTCAAAAGTTATGATCGTTTGAAGTTTTGATGAGAAAAGTCAACAAACCGCACTGAGAAAAGTCAACAACTCGCAACCTGGTCAACACGCTTAATGCAACTCGCTTCTGACAACTCGCATAAATGAGAAGTCGCATATAAGACAACTCGCATAAAGAGACAACTCTCTTAATAGCCAAGTCGCATAAAATCAACTCGCTTAGACTCAACTCGCTTACACGTCAACACGAATAAGTTCAACTCGCATCAATTACAAGTCGCTTTCACAGTTTGTCTTTTTAGACTTTTCACTCAACTCGCTTGGTACTTTTTCCACTTAACTCGCTCAAGAACACAAACCGTATAGAAGAGAGTTGACAACTCGCTTAGAAGAAAAAGTGACTTTTTAGCTCGAATAACTCCCAAATGATCCACTTAACGTACGATTTAACCAATCTAAACACTAAACTAATCGAATATAACTACCTTGAGCCTAAAAGTACAAACTTTAAGCTAAGATAAGCAAAAAAAAAAATGAGTCATATAATGCTTTTCACCACAAATTCGAAAAAAAACACTCCTAGATCATTGTTTGGCGATTGATACCACTTGTAGGACCTTATATCTATCAACTCTATCACAATAACACTAATATGAAGCTCGGAAATGGTGACTTGAACATGTATATGGGGCGTATGATATATAAGAAAGATGAAAACATGAAGAGGTTTATTCCATATGAAAAACACACACTACACACTCAAGCACACACACCAAATGACTAGGTGTGTGCCTTTTATACTTATTACATAAAAGCCTTATGGGCTTTAGATGGGCTTTGTTAAGTTTTTGGATTGGGTTTACATTATGACTTGACTAAACATGACATAACTATTAACCGGTTAGCTTGGCCCAATCCACGAGCCCAATGACTCTTCTATTACAATATCTAACACACGTTACAAAGTTCCTAAACATGAATGACCATCACTTCTATTAAATAATGTTAAGGCTAACAGGAGCTAAAGAGACGCGGAATTGGAGAATTATCTAAAGATTTATCATAGTATGCTGATTTTGAAGAAGTTACGGCGTAACTTGTCTCTCACATTATGCCGTAACTATTGCGTGACTCAGAAAACCAAATTATCAGAAGGTTACGGCGTAACTCTTCCCAAAGGCTACGACGTAACTATATTAGGTCAAATGAGGTTCCACGCCGCTGATACTTACGCCGTAACTATTACATCAAGTACGGAGTAACCAAGTTTATTGAAGACTACGGCGTAACCACTTATTAGGTTACGCCGTAACTCGTAGATCTAGTACAAAATACGAAGGAGTTGAAGGTTACGGTGTAACTCTTGTTATAGTTACGCCGTAACCCAGATCTGGCCTATAAATACCCCACGAATTCCAGCATTTCTAATCATCCCATTCCACACACAACAACCTGAGAACGTGAGAAAAAGGTCAAGGAAGGTCTAGAGGAGCATACAGAGCTGTCTCTAAGGGAGAAATCACTCCCCTACGATAATCATTAGCATTTTATATTTTGTTTACTTTCAATTCATGTATTTCGTACCTTTGAATATTGAATTGGTTTGTATGATTAATATGAGTGGCTAAGAACCTCTTGGTGCTGGCCTAGTTATGATTCCTTAATTGTTTTGTTTGCGTTTACTTTACTTCCGTACAATTATTTCTAAGTGTATGCATGCATAGTTTATTGGTAGCCACCCTTTGTCCGGTAGTTTTGAATGGCGGTAGAGGCCAATTGCCTAGGAGATATGACTAACTGACCCTAGGAGTGCAGACTGAGATGGGAAGGATAAGATATGACCAACTGACGACCCTTTCTAGTTTTGCGATTTGACCAACTGATCACCTACCGTTTTGTAGAATATTGGATTTCATAAACACATCACATAACACAATATGGTTCGAATGAGATGATGTAATTTAGAGAGAGAACGTAGAATGGGAACCTTTCTAGAGAGAGAAAGTAAACAAAAGAAAGAAGGTTAGATTGAAAGGTCCAACCCTCTACCTTGGGAGGTAGAGGGTATTTATAGTTACATAATAAACGTCCTCCTTCGGACTGTGGATCAGGCATACAGTGGGTAAAGACCCGTCCTTCCTCCATGGTGTTGCACTAAACTAAATAACTAATTAAATAACTAGTAAATAACGTAATGTCTTCGAGCTAACTTATGCTAGATTATATTTGGGGTGACCGATACTTCACTATGGAATTTTCAAATTCCTAACAATCTCCCCCTAAGGGAGGTCACTCCATGTTTTACATTTCGAATCCTAGCATTCTATTTAATCTTCAGTCTTGAGCTTGTAGACATTAATTCTTCAACATCTGCATCTTTGTGCTTTAGCAGTGATTCTTTAAAGTCTGATAACTTTGTACTTTAAGTGGAGGCCTTTATACTGATCCACATCTTTGATGATCTTCGAGCTTTAATTGAGATCATCAGCCACAGTAAATCTCTGGATCACCCTTTATTGTGTTGCCATCATGTGAAGTTGTGACTTTCGGACCGACATGCTCACACTTTATGGATCATGACATCTTTTCATCAGAGTAGCGGAAGCTTTACTGGTTCATGATATTTGCAGCAGCGTAGCAGAAGCATAGTATAAAAATAACAGAGCCAGTTTCTGTAGATATGCATAAGTCATGATTTCTTTAATTAAGTGTGGATGCTGTGAGCATGCGGCTTTGGATTGACTCCTCAATTCTGATCAGCTGCAATCGTCGGGGTGTACCTGCATACGACAGTTAGCAATAAAGCGCACGAAAGTGTCTTTGATCACTTTCGTTGAATTGAGGTACACGGCCCACGGTTCCCCGTTGATCAGTACAAGTACTGCCTGTGATCAGGTATAATTCCAAAGAATCTCCTTGACAGGGTTTCACAGCTGTTCTAGCTGTTCTCAAACCGGAACGTCTCAAGAAGACAACACAGAGTGAGTGAACCAGCGAATTGAGATTCACTGATTGATGAAAAATTGATTTGAAAAAAATTGCATATTGCTTGAAGAAAGAGTTTTGAAATACGACGAAGGTTTTATGAGATATATCAATTTTCAATCAAAAATACTTTTTGTATTTGAAAGGAGTACACATTCGATGTGCTAGAGAAAAGAAGAGATTCGCACATCGAACGGTTTTTCTAAAAGTATTTTTTTAATCAGAGATACTTTTTGAATTTGAAAATGAATACACATTCGATGTGCTAGAGAAAAGAAGATTTGCACATCGAACGGTTTTTCCAAAAGTATTCGTCAATTCATTTCCTGAACCAAGGTTGATTCACGAGTGAATCGCCCCATCGTTTCTAACCAGTTGTCACAAGTTTGATCTTTAGAAAAGATCTCACATGTCACCCACCAAGTTCTTTTTTGATGTTGGATCTAGAAGGATTTCCATCTTCATTGTAAATATGTTGACATATCACTCGGATGTTCTGGCAATACTACAAGGATAATGCGTATGACTCTTAATATATTCTTACTTTCCACATTGTGTAAAACAGCATGTCTTCATCAATTTTGTGTCCTAATGAGATATTGTAGATGATCTCTTGGCTCTAGACTCAATTGTGCATATTTGGTTTCCTATGCCGGAGACTAGGGAGAGGGTCTCCTTCTTCAATATCAAATATCTCTAAGAGAAAGTCGATAGATTATGTCGGTTCCCCGTGAGTATGAAACAAGCCCTTTTAAGAGGAACTTGAGTAGCTTGGGAAGTTTAGTGCAGTGCGTCACTGGGTCCATGACGTCTTGTCTTCAATACCAGTGTTACCTTAGTAAACACCAGTAGCATATGTATTGAACCCGGTTTCTGCCCTAAGGTTGAATTATTGGAGGGCTATTTCTTTTCACCCTTTTCACATTTCATTTCTTTTTCATTCTTCAACCCCTTCAGTGCTTACTGAGATTTCATTACTAGAACCTTGTTGGGTTTATTCCAGTTCTAGCTCTATCTCAGTCCGCACTCTTCCCATATCTCACTTTTCTCCTTTTATCATCATACCTAAGGACTTTTACACTATCTAGTGGATTGTCCCTAGGTAGATCCCTCCGGTTCTGGCTGGATCGTGGGAACGAATACCTAACCTTACCATCCTTATAACTCCATGCATAAACTAAATTTGGTCGGTCTTTTGGTATTGTTCTTCTTTCATTGGAACCAATCGAAAACCATTTGAAAATCAATCCAAGTACTTGTGATTCATGACCAAAACATTTTGTACCTGAATCGTTTTTGATAATTTTAGAAGAAAACTCCCCCTCAACATATGCATCATATATTTGAAATGGTTTTAGCTCATGGAGGCAAGAGGACTTGAAAATCTCAGATTTAAGAATGAAAGATTCGATTCTTTGATCAACAATTTCTAAAAGATATCACCATCATTTTCCCGATCAAAGTTAGTATTTTTCATACTTTGTTAAAGATATTTTATGGGAAAGGATGTGGTTTTCAAAAAGTTGCTCCCCCTCAACTTGTGCATGTGATTTTTGAAATTGTTTTGCACGAAGAGGAAAGAGTTCTTAGAAGCACATTCACGATCATATAGCCATACTGAAACCATTAGAAAATCAATCAAGGTACTTTTTATTGAAACTTAAGAAATTTTGTTTTGTACCTTGAAAGTTGGTTTTCTTTTGAAATGCTCCCCCTCAATATGTGCTTCGAGATTCGAAAGCGTTTAGCACATATGGCAGAGCAGTGTGCACATTTGAACCAAAAAAATGATCATCTTTAATCAAGTTTCATTATTAAATCACAAATTCTCCCCCTATCAAAAATATCAAACCCTTTGAGATTTTGGATCCCAAGTGATTTAATAAGGTTTAGAAAAACATAGGAGAAAATGTGGCCAGGTTTAAATACTCATCTTGTTTTTGGATAAATGCTCCCCCTCAACATGTGCATTATGTATTAGAAATCGTTTGGCACATGGAGGCAGGAGTGCCTTTAAAGGACTAAAACCAATTCCATTTAAACAAATTTGAGATTTAATTCACGATCTATACCCCGATCAAAAATTTCAAACCTTTTGAGATTTGTAATCCCAATTGATTTAAATCATTTAAAAGATTTTGGGAAAAGATGTGGCTTGATTTAATTTTGAAAAATGATTGATACGGATCAATTTTAGACATTAAAGATTGTTAGTGTCAGGTATGATTGTTTTAAGAGATCTTTAAGTAAAATAAAACAATTTCACAATCAAACAAGAACAGAAAAAGTTTCATTTTGAAAGACCTTTATTTTTAAAGACAATCATACCATGAAATAACATTAAATCTTTAGATCACCACATTATAACGTACAAACGGACTTTTAGATGAAATATCGTTTGAAAATATATAAATTGAAATCACTGAAGATTTGACAAAATAAAGTTCGGTTGATTTCAAAACTTTGAATCCGATTTATTTTCAAAACAATATTTTTCCATTTTCAAAACAATATATTTCAAAGTTTTAGAAAAATGGTATCATCACTATTATCCCTGCACAAGGATACGTTAGGTGGTTGAGCCGCTTTTGTTGTTGTTGCTGTAAGGCAGGAAGAAAACCGTCTGCAGATGCAGTGAGACGTCAGACGTTGCATTTGTTATGCCAAATCTCCATAGAGGTCCAATTAAGCTCCGTTTCTTCATTTGAAGATGATGAAAACCATCTGCTGAAGCAGTGAGACCTCTTACGTTGCACTTTATCATGCCAACTTTCCATAGAAGTCAAATTAAGCTCCGTTTCCTCATTTCTCAACCCAAGATATCCTAGGCACCTAGTCCTTCAACGTAGGTTAACATCATTTTTAATTAAGCATATAGGATAATTAAGAAAGCCCGTTAGATGATATAGATATGAAAACATTATCCCCCTCAATTAATGACTCAATTTTTTAAAAGTTTAAAAGCGCTGAAGTCATTGATTGAGATTACAAATTTTTTAAAAACTCTGAATCTGATTGTTTTGAAAGCAACTCATTTTCCACCAATTTTTGAATACAGCGAATATTTTTCTGAAGAATTTTAGACGGAAAAAAATTTGTGTAGGAACAGCAGTCCTTCGACATACTTTCCTCAAATTTGTTTTTTAGGATAAGTGCACGAAATATTTGAAAATTGGTTTAGCACAGCACTTTCCTTTTTGAAGAGCGGGTTGCTATCAGAAATAATAGCAAGCCACAGTATAAAGCACGGGTTACAGTCTGACGTAACTGTAAGCCATTTTTTTAGACATGTTTAGAAAGAAATATTTACACCTCCTGCTCGAACTTCATCTAAAGTCCCATGCCATTATTGAATGACATTTCTAAGACCGTAGATGTTATCGATACAAGAAGACATGTCTTGAGAAAACATATTTTTGGTATTTTTAATTTTTCTGATTTTTATGGGTTTATGTTGATTTTATATTTTTCTATTTTCTTTTTCTTGGTTTTATATTTTTGTATTTTGCTTTTTGAAAAATATATACACAGATAGATTAGATGATATAGTTTAAGAAGATGATGATACGAGTACCGAGATAAGGATATCGAGCAGCCCCGTTGTAGAAGACAGAAGTCATCATCTCTTAAACATTCACCATCAAAGCTTTCGAGGCTCCTGAATTGAGAGAAATTGAACCATCTAAAAGTGAGACTTTGGCAGCTTCCCCCAAACCAAAAATCCTATAGCTGAGCAGATTCAAAGCTTTCTTTCAAGCTTCCCTTAGCCAGGTTCACAAAGAAGCACACCATTATCATCGATATTGCTGCTCTTTTTAAGAATAATATTTGTGATTCTTCGTTCGAGGTTATATCATCTAATAGAAGAACAGCAACGTATCATCCCACATTTAAATAATCTTCTCAAATTCCATAACCACTGAAGTCTGAAGCAATCCATTCCAAAAAAAGGTGTCAAGAGAATAATTCCCCTAAGTAGTTGAATTGATGTAGTCAGTCTCTTTGTGTAATGCTCAAGAAATCGAAGTACACACATTCCCAAAGAAAGAATAACCGATAACATTGAAGAAGCAGGCCGAATCACTGATTATCTCTGCGGATGACAATCTCTGCGGATGTCAACTCCGGAATAAGTGATTATATCTCTGAATCACTGATTAAGCACTCAAGTGAGACAACTGAGCATCCCCAATGTACACAACCTCTCTCCCTCATGTTATACATTTATCTCCCTTGAATATGTCATACTTGTGTACCTCTTTTATCTTCAGAAACTTTCTCTTACATCTCTTCCCCCACGTAGTTGGAATAAGAGCACTAAACGCCACGATGAGATAAACATTGAGTTTCTCTGCGGTTATGACATTCGTCTTCCCGGGATATCTTCAATCAATTAGAAGAATTAAGTTCATCAAGTTTACTCGCGTTTAGATGCTTGTCTCCTTGCCCCTTTCTGGTTTTGATACTTCAGAATCAGCAACAAATAATAAGCCCGTATACTAGAAATTTGTTAAGAAGAACACTTGAACTCTTGTGAGAATCAACTTGCTGAAGACTCTCTCTGACTATTTTTATCAACCCTTATGTAGACAATTTGAAGTGACCACTGATGAAGAAAACCTGATATACCAAACTTGAAACTGAAGTAGAAATCCCCACATTTGTATCTTAATCTTGCACTAATGTTGGAAGAACGGTGTCGAGAATTTATGCTCCAAGCAAATCTCTTAAGTACTCACTACTCAATCAAAGTATGAGACATTAACACCTCTTGCGATTATCCACAACGTCATGTGTGTGTGTCACTGAGTAAAACAATGTAACCTCTAATAGTGATAGTTAAACAGGTCTTCAACCATCCACCCCAACTGCTGGTAACTAGATAAACCAAGTCTTCAACTCTAATTCTTAAGCCCGAGCAAGTTATCAAATAAGAACACGCCTTTGTGAAAGTCAACTTCAATCTCAAATAAGTGATAAATGATTAGCTCCGAAGTAATCAACTTGTGTCAAATGTCCAACACGTGAATAAATGTACAACCGGATGTACATTGACCCACTTAATGAACCGGAACAAATGATTCCTCAACATCAATTCCATCTTCCTAAAGATATACATATAGAGACTGATCTGGAAGATTCACCAATAATTTCTTCAAGCGGATGAGGTAGTCATTTTACTTAATGTTCATGTGGTTGATTTACAGAGTACAAAATAATCCGTGAAGATTTGGTAAAGGAATACCAAAGGGCGGATCATTTTTCATGAACAATAATCCGTGAAGATTTGGCAAAGGAATACCAAAGAGCGGATTATTATTCAATAGTGCAACTGCAATATTAAAATAGTCAATATCAACGCCTCGAGGAATAACTAGAGATTGGGTTTCTCAAGGAATCACTGCAAAAGAATATGAGCAAGTCTAATTGGGGATTGAATCTGACTTATCACAATCCCCCAATTAGTGCTCTCCCATAAACCGACAATCTGTTTGAAAAATGCCCAGATTAAGAAGAAGTATTTAGATAATCAAATGCAACTCATCTTTAGTCTTCTAACGTACATCAGAAAATGTAGAACAGACTGTAGACTCGACCTTCTTCAAGATTGTCTAGTTGGGGAATAGATAGTTAACATCTTCATCACACCAAAAAGCATCCCAATTAACTTACTTCTTGCAAGTCCCTTTAACTAAAATCCCTCCCAATCAAACAAGAACATAAAGATATTCATCAAGGAAATCAGCAATCATCCCGCAATGAACACACTAAATGGTAACACCAAACTACCAATCACATCAAACAAGAACAGAGAGATTGTTCGGAATCATCATGTTGATGTGTACGTGAAGCATTAACCGGAAGCACTTTGTCATTAATCATATAAGCCCGTGTGAAGATGTCAACCAGCGGCTCTTAGAAGAAATTGCATGTCAAGATGATCCGATAAAAAGAATCTCGGTTCTTACATTAGTTAGGAGCCGTTTGACCATATATTCTCAAACATCAATCAACCATGCAAAAATTTAAAAAAAAATCACACTTCTTCTCCCCCTCAAGAATTGCATACGGAGATGCCATTCTTGAATAAGCAAGTGATTATCCTCCAAATGTATTCTATTCACACTTATTCCCCGTAAAATTAGCACATGATGTCGTCATCTTCATTATATTGAGCAAGTGGAATAAGAGTAATTATCAGTAGTCCGGATCACTTGATGACTGAAGCGCATGGAAAAAGCATGAAGCATGTTGATGAGAATGGTCATAATAAGAAGATTTCTCTTCTTCCGAAGATAATGCACACTGAAGCGTACACATTTCTTTTCTTTGAGGAACGGGGCCTGAAGAGTTATCTGCAGACGCCATAGTGTTGAAGAACGAGGCCTGAACTGATGTGAACAGACGTCATAGCCGAATGAATATCACGATTGAGTTACTTGAACCCGTGAGTTATGAGATATCAATCCATTTGTAATCCATACTTTAAGCCAGTCCATGTATTGAAGGATCGAAGTATCTGCAACTGAGTAAGGACTACCTGCACTAGCATTACAAACTTGATTGCATATATTTTGGTTAGTGACATCAGTATCCAAACCCTTTGGGGTTTCACGATCAACTTTGAGATTGCCATTGGTAAACATCTTTCCTGTAGGTATCCACCTAAGTCCAACATCCTTAAAAATTCTACCAGATGGTATCCACTTATGGCAAGGTCTAGGATTGTTAGGCTTCTTATGCATAGTGGAAGACTTATCCTTATTCCTAGTTTCCAAAGATTTAGCAGTTGGTAACCATCTATGCAAGGCTTTTGGTTTCATTTGCTTCATATGCACTGTGGATGAGTTAGTGTAAATCCTAGACTTAACAGGTTGTACCATTGCATGAGCATTTACTTTCTTTAGGGATTTTGTGAAACATTTATCAAGATTAGTATTAAAGATACATTTCAGACACTTTGAGCAAATAGCTTGTTTGGATTTAGAAATAGATCTAGATTTCTTAGAGTGACATGCTATGGGAATAGCTTTAATCGAAACGCAACTACTCTTAGATGTAAGCCAATCCCTAGTCTTTAGATTAGTGTTCCTAGGTAATGGTTTAGAACTACTAGCAGTGCCTTGAAATCTCGAAGAATTCATCATCCTAGGTCTTGCACCTAAAATTCCGTCTTTGTGATTCTGTGCCTTCTTTCTAGCCATTTCTAGATAAGAGTTCTTATACAAGTCATTCAAATCAATTTTCCTAGGCAAGTGAGGTGAAGTGACTGGTTTTGTCAAAACTTGTTTTGCATCAACTTGGGAGGCAAACCGCGTTTTTGAAAATTTTGGTTGTTCAGATCTAAATGCATTCGGTTGTCTAATAACTGGTTTCCCCAAGTTTGATGGTTTTTAAAACTTAGTGTTCACACTATTCCCTGTTGTTTTTCTGAGCGCATTTTTTAAAGCAACAATAGCGAAACTCTTTTCCTGAAGTTGAGCTTTGAGATCATCAATTTTTGTTATCAAAGAGTTTGTTTCCATTGACTTAGTTCTAGCTTCTTTGACAGAGTCACTTAGTTCTATGTGATTCTTTCTCAAAGACTCATTTTCCTTTAGTAATTTGGCCACACAAACTGCTAATTCATCATTTCTTATTTGAATATCATAAATAGCATTAATATCAGAATTACTTGTAACCAAATTACTTTTCACATGCATACTAGAAATATGTTTCTTCAAATTTGTTGATAGTCGAGTTTTTGGCTTGAAGCTGAGCTTTTAAATCGTTTATTTCAAAAAATTCACGAAATTCAGGAAATTCCGGATTTTTACATGGTTTCTTAGTTTGAAAACTTTCTTCTTTACTCTGTAACGCAATTTCAAGTGAAATGCAATGTTTTTCAAGATTTGAGAGTTTGTTTGAAAGTTCATCAAAAGCCTTTTTATCAACCATATCATTTGTTTTGAAATTATTAGACTCAGCCTCAACCAAGGAACATTTATCATAATCATGTATAGCATTAAGATCAGAATGTTTAAGTACCTTAGTAGATGCACTATGTTGATCAGTTAAGGGTACCTCATCAGATGACACTTGCTCAATTTCTGGTCTGATATCTGCATCCACATCATGTGTAACAAGAGTCAATGGACCGCTGGCTGTGTCAAGCTTATCTATCTCTGAGCCTCTGTATTCAGTGTCAACTGATCCATCATCTGGTGCTTTACCCGACTCATCATTATTTGTTGCCTCCGACATTCTGCATTCAGCAACACCCGATTCTTCAACAGATACATTACCCAACTTATCACAACTATCTCTCAACTGCACCAGACACTCATCCACTTTTTCATCTGTCTGAGCAACTTCCTCAATATACTTCTCCACATTATCCATGAGTTGGATAAGTGTCTCTATGAACACGCTAATTTCCATTCCAGTGTGTTTCTTGAAAGACATTTCAGTCATGTGTTGATCATAATCTGATGTAAATTCCCCACTGATGAATGAATGAAATTTGTTGTAGATCACTTGAAGTGCATCACTGGAACTATCCTTTTTAACCATTTCTTTATCAAGTTGTTGTTCCAATTGTTCTAAGTTTAAGAATAATGTGCTCTCGAACGTTGATAATTCTTGACGGAAAAGTGCAGTAACTGTTCGTTCACTTCCCATAGATAGAAGCAATGTGAGGTGTGAATGAAGTTGTCGATAAGGTTCAATGCAACTTTCCTTATCCTTTGCACAAGCATTCTGTCACATTGACTGGTGCATTTCTGTTTTTTCAGAGTCTGAACCCGGAGATATCACAACCTCATTGACTGATTCAATCATCTTTAACCGTTCAGTGTAGCAAATATTCTCATGATTGTCTACAACATCATACAATTTAAGTACTTCTGAAATTACTGGGTCAGTAGTGTAAGACATGATGTTGTAGTATCCACGGGATTTTACAAGTCTATGATTTAAACCGAGAAATAGAATCTTTTGCGGGATTTTACTAAAATCAAGACCAAACCGTTAAGCAATGACCAATGGAATGTGTTAAGACGACTGATGGATACACACAATGATAGACAATTGTGTATAAGGACATATAATTGTTTGTAGGATTAGCAGAGATGTTGTTCGGTTGAGATTTGGATTGGTTAATGCCTGTTTTTACGGAGAAATTTAGGTCTAAAAACATAAAAACCTCAATAACTTCTGTTCGGAGCGGATTTAGGCCTCGAAGGTTGACCCAAATGAACTTCACTTGATTATGCATGCCATTCTCCTCGTTCTCACGGTCGTTTTGATGGGTAGAACGCTGAAAACGGAATTACGGTTCAAAAGTTATGGCCGTTTGAAGTTTTGTCGGGAAAAGTCAACAAGTCGCTAGAGTCACCAAGTCGCTAAGTATACAAGTCGCTTTAGTGGACAAGTCGCTATAGTCACCAAGTCGCTAAGTAGCAACTCGCTAAAGGCTTAAGTCACTGTGAATCAAGTCGCTAGACACAAGTTGCTATAATGCCAAGTCGCTAAGAATTATGATAACAAGTCGCTAGTATCAAGTCGCTAACAATTTACACTACAACTCACTAACAATTTCTGAAGCAAGTCGCTAACCTTACCAAGTCGCTAGCCGTAGTGGATAATCCACTAACTTGTACTATTTGTCGGATTGTCTCAATAGACAAGTCGCTAGGCTCAAGTCGCTAACAACTAACACTGTAACTCGCTAACTTTTACTGAAGCAAGTCGCTACGATGAAAAACACTACGAGAGCCAAGTCGCTAGCAAGAAAAACTTCAAAAACACACTTTCAATCAAAAACAAGCTCAACCACAGTGATTCAAGATTTCCAAATCAAAACCCAAGCACTTACAATGATTCTTAACACAAAAGTACACCCAAAATTCAAACTTTAACACTAGAAATGATCCAAATGATGCAAAAACCACTAAACTTTTTCAAACTCAAAAACCATCTAAAAACACTAGAAATCCAAGGATACGTAAGAGAGATGATCAAACCATAGCTCTTGATACCAATTGTAGGATATTGGATTTCATAAACACATCACATAACACAATATGGTTCGAATGAGATGAAGTAATTTAGAGAGAGAAAGTAGAATGGGAACCTTTCTAGAGACAAAAAGTAAACAAAAGAAAGAAGGTTAGATTGAAAGGTCCAACCCTCTACCTTGGGAGGTAGAGGGTATTTATAGTTACATAATAAACGTCCTCCTTCGGACTGTGGATCAGGCATACAGTGGGTAAAGACCCGTCCTTCCTCCACGGGGTTGCACTAAACTAAATAACTAACTAAATAACTAGTAAATAACGTAATGTCTACGAGCTAACTTATGCTAGATTATATTTGGGGTGACCGATACTTCACTATGGAATTTTCAAATTCCTAACACGTTTGGATGAACTTAAGAATTAGGGGGTGAGTGTCTAAATTCCTAACGGCCGGGCATTCACTATTATAGATCTAGCATGTAGCGGTACTTAATGACTTCGCTTAGGGGACCAGGAACAACAAGACTTATGAGGGGACACCTGACTTCTCCTGTGGTGGCATCTTTGCTGATAGGTTAGGGCGAATTGACCAAATGCTGTCCTCTCGACTTTGACCCCACCTGAAGTAATTGGAAGTAAGTAGATGTAGACATAACTAGCTAGGAGAATTAACTAGGTTAGCACCACTCTCTTCTATTGATTTTCCCTTTACCATTTATTTGCTTTATTCTGCTTTAGTAGTTTAATTAATAAAATCCCTATCGAAACCATTATTAATCTGTGACACCTAGACTTAGTAATAATCCAACAAACATAGCTCTTGGGACGACCTCGGCTTTACCGATTACTACACTACACATGACCGGATACACTGCTCGTTAGTGCACTAGGGTAGACCATAGGTATAACGAGACTTTATAAATATTAAAACCTGGTCAGTAAAACCTGCATCAAAAGTAAAGACAAATGACAACATAAGCATATATAAACCAAGAAAAGCAATCAAATAAACAGATCTAAGCTATAAAACAACTAATAAGATACTAATAGGAAATAAAATACTAAAGTGCTTAAAAATAAGGTAAAACTTACAAACACCCTGGCCAAACAAGGGTGTAAAATTCTCGAGGAGCTACTCAACAAGCTCCAGCTTGTTTTAAACAAGCTGGTAATGACCTATAAGCCCTTCCTTGTCTGGCTTATCTTCCCAAAACAGCTTATTTGACTTTTATTGACTATTTTTGACTTTTTTGTAAATTGAACAAAATGAAGGAACAAGCTTACAAAAAGCCACTACAACTTATATAAGCTTTTATTGAAGCTGATTTGAGCTTATGACAGCTTATTACTACTTTATTTTATCATTTAAAAGCAATTATAAATACAGAAATGTAAACGAACAATTAAATTTAAACAAACTTCAAATTTTATTAATGATCAAAGTGGATTACAATGCATAGTAATCTGGAATTAAAATGAAAATTAAACTAAAATTACCATGGAAAAATAAAATGACATAGTAACGACCCTAAAAACCTAATGCTAGAACTAGTGAATTAAGGGGGTATTTATAGCTTAGGGGAGAAGCTTTTGGGTCTCTTTGATCCTCTTCCTTCATCTAATCTTAGCCCTTGGATGACCTCTACACACATCTTTAACCAATAGAAATACTTGGGATTGCAAACATGGCATTCTCTCTGCTATGTTGTCAGATTCTAGAAGCTTCGATGCTTAGTACGAGGTGGAGGTGGGTAAATTTGGGAAGGAGATGTACGGGTAAATAAGGGTGGGTAAAAAGGGTTTTTTTTATATTTTTTTATTGTTTTTACTTATTTAAAAGTTGGGTTTGACCGGGTATATGGGTAAGGGTTAGACGGGTAAGGTTTAGGGGAATTGGGCTAGGGAGTTGGATTGGGCTTGTTTTATTAAAACCGGGTAAATGGATAATTAAGTTAACAAAATTAACTTAGTTAACTTTTAGGAACTTGTTTTGCAAATCACTTTGGACTAAGTTTGCAAAAGTGATTCAAGGGACAAAATGTGTAACTTGGGCAAAGATGAGGGTGTAAATGGTAAAATGAGCTAAGATGAGGGTGTAAATGGTAAACTTGAGTAATTATGTTCAAGGGACAAAATGTGTAACTTGGGCAAAGATGAGGGTGTAAATGGTAAAATGAGCTAAGATGAGGGTGTAAATGGTAAACTTGAGAAATTATGATCCAAGATCCGTAAATGTAGAAAACTGCTTCCCCGGCTTCGGCTTTTACTCTCGTTTCTTTCTCGTGCTCATTTTTTTTTTCTGTTTTGTCTTTTCTTTATCCGTTTTGTCATATCTTTACCTGCACGTGCATAAACTCAAAAACACAAAGATATTAAGCATTAATGGTTAGTTTCTGGTTTATTTGGTCTGTTTTGATAAAGAAAAGGGTATATGTTTTCACATATACCAAGGGTTGTAGGCAATGGTAGTTTAATGAATGATTCCTTTGCAGTTAGAAGTATATATAAAGATAATTATTGACAAACTTAGTGCCTTTGTCACTTCTGAATATCTTAACGGTTTTGTTAAATTGATTTTTTAGGTAATTGTGAAAATCAAAGATATTATTGGCAACTTTCATTTTTCGTTTTTAAAAAATATACCCAAAGTGCTCTAGATAGTCATCGACTATAGTGAGGAAATATTTAAATCCTTCACGACTCGTTACTTTGTATGGACCCCATACATCAAGGTGAATTATTTCACTGACAATGGTACTTTCATGGTCACTTATGGGGAAGGGGTCTCTTGTTTGTTTAGAGTAGTGACAGATGTCATAAGGAGAAGAATTAAAATCTCCTTTAAAGTCAATTTTTTGTTTTAGGGCTTTTAGAACTTGGTCAGAGGGATGACCAAGTCTGTTGTGCCACAAGGAGTTAGAATGAAAACTTATGATGTTGTTGCTTTTGATTAAATTATTTGTACCAAAGAAGTCAAGTAAATACAGACCTTCTCTTTTACTACCAGTCGCCAGAGTTTTCTAATGGTGCAAGTCCTGGATATAGCATTTCTGTTCATCAAAACCAATGAAAAGTTTATTTTCTCTTGCCAATTAAGGACTGACAAAAGATTGACTGTGTATTCAGGAACATATAAAACATCATACTAGATGATTTTATCGCTTAATCTTAGATTTCCAGCTATTTGAATATAGGCAGTTGTGTCATTTGGATGATCAATTTGAAGCTTTAAATCAGATATGTCCATTATATTTTCAAGTTTGTCCTTTGATGTAACCATTTATTGGTTAGAACCAGTGTCAATGATCCATCCTTTGTCACTCTTATAGATTTTAAAAGGAGTTTTTCCACAAAAATAAGTACCTTCGATATTGGCATGCACATTGTAAGAATTATTAGAGGATTTTAGGAGACTTAGCAATTGTTGCACCTGCTCAACAGATAGAGAAGCACCAGAACCTAGTGAAGTAGTGGAAGTAGAGGTAGGAACCTCTATTGATGCATTGTTACTAGAATAGGTATTAGTGGCCTTTTGATTTGCCCATTTCTTTTTAATATTATCAGGATACCCAACAATTTTATAGCACTTTTCAATTGTGTGTCCAAGAAGACCACACTTAGGATTTGAGCATATTAGATTTGGATTTTTTTTCATTTTTCTTGTTATTACTATTATGCCCTTTATAGTTGGTATCATTATGACTTCTACCAGCAAAAGCAAATCATGATGTTTGTTTCCAGCAACAGATGAGGAGCCTCTATGAGATTCCTTTCTGGAAATAACATAGAATTCAGTTTTCACATCAGGTATTGGGTCCCTGGTTAATATGTTGCATCTCAATGGTAGGTACAATTCATCTAGCCCCATTAAAAACTGCATGAGTTTTAAGAGATCTTTATGTTCTTTAAAATGTTTTGCAGCATCACAAGTGCATGCAGGAAGTTTAACTAAAGCATCAATCTGTTTCCAAAGAGAGTTTAGTTTATGATAGTAGTCAGAAATACTGGAACCATTTTGACTTAAAGTATTGATTTGGTAGTGAAGATCAAAAGTGACAGATCCATTGACCTTGTCATAGGTTTCTTTAAGTTCATCCCAAACTTCAGAGGGAACTTTAGAAAAAAATTTCCCAAGGTAAAGTTCCTTCGAAATTGAGCCAAGTAACCAACCCAACATTACTGAATTGCACATTTCCCATTGATTTGCCATGGACTTATCAGTTGGTTTTTTTACTTTTACCATCAAAAAATCCAATTTTTTTATTTTTTATTTTTTTTTTATTATTTTTTTTGAGTGCAAGGCTAGAGTCATGGCATGACTCCAAACATTATAGTTATCAGTTCCAGTCAATTTTAGGTTGATTAAGGAGTGCTACTAGCATCAGTAGGATGACGGTAAAGTTCATCTCCAAAAATTAGTTTTGATGACGTATAGTATGTACAACGGGCCTGCTAGGCCCAATATATACTATACACATACTGGGCTCAGGCCCAATAACTATAAACCCTGGGCCTACGGTAAGACCAATGACGAAATTGGCTACGGCCCAGACCACAAGACGCACGTAGTATACACGGTGGACTAAGCCTTCAGTTATCGAACATCTTACGTCCGCATCCACGATTGATACGGAACCTTTTCCGCCAAGGGTCCGGCTCCTGCGACTAACCACTACATGCGAGAATCTAGGGATCCCTAGCGGTAAACCTCGCCTATAAAAGGGGCTCTAACCACTATAAAAGGTAGAACTTTCTCTCTCATAATTACACACACATACTCTTATTTCCCTCTCAAGAAATGTAAACTTACTCTAACGCCGGAGTTTAATCGTGGGGTCCGTCCCCACGATAAGACTAACGGTTTGCCTTTCTTGCGCAGGTATATCATTCAAACTACTTGGATTAGTACAAGATCAGTCCATTAGAAGCTTGTTGGCCCAGTCCGGAAAGCTGTATCCACATCTATTACAAACCGTCACATAAATTGTACTAACAAGTTTGCGCCATCTGTGGGACCCAGTACACAACTGCGTTCCAGAAAATACTCACCATGCGTACTCGATTTGGACCAACTCACACCTTCATGTCTACGTTGCGGAGTACAGTAGAAAGAAAAAACCACACGGTCTCGATGGACCTTGAGTGACCCGCGTCCGATGCAGCCCTCCGGAAGTATTGTGATAAGTACTTCGATCAGATCTTGCCTATTGTGAGGGAGAAAGTTCAGAAACGAGAAGATAGAGCCAAAGCGGCAAAAATACGGAGGAATTACCGTGAAGCCCAACATCACCGTAGAACAGAAATACCAAGCGGAGATCTACAGAAACAGCTCGAGGCAGCAAAGGGGCGGAATATGCAAAGTGGTGCCAGCCGAAGACGCACCCGATCTAGGTCACCCAAAGGGAAAGAAGATGGAAGGGAGACAATGTTCAAAAGGCTGCGCAAAAGTGTTTTCCACCGACTCGGAGACAAGGAGGAAAATACTTCTGTGCACTCCAAAGACCACAGGCAGCAAGTCCGCCACGTTACCGAAAGAAAGGAGAAGGGCAACCACAAAAACCCCCAAGCACAACCGGTAGGACCTGGATTTGGAAGGCATGGAACTGAAAAAGTTCGGTCGTGGACAGTAAAAAACTGCTCAGATGATGGGTCTGACGGAAGCGGAGGCCGAAGGTCCGAAGTCAGAAAGCGGAAGTCGAATGACGACAACGATCATGACCTGGCCAGAACCTGGGTCTGCTAGGAGACTGATCCGGTCACTCCACGTATCCACTACTTTGAAATACCTTTGAAAATGTGAATGCCAACCAACGTGAAAACATATGATGGAAGCGGAGACCTAAAGGATCATCTCAAGATCTTCCAGGCAGTAGCAAAGGTGGAGCGATGGGCCATTCCAACTTGGTGTCACATGTTCAACTCCACACTAACTGGATCCACTAGGGTCTGGTTTGACGACCTCCCACCTGAGTCAATAGACGGCTATGATAAACTAAAGGAGGTCTTCTTGACTAACTTCCTCCAACAAAAGAAATGCATCAAGGATCCTGTAGAACTTCATCACATCAAGCAACGAGACGGAGATTTAACGGAAGACTTTGTAAGAAGGTTCAAAGAAGAAACCAAAAATGTAAAGGGAGCCCCAGAAATTATGAAGGTCTAAGGATTCATGCATGCGATCACTGATCCGGAGCTGATTAAGCGGTTACACGACAGAATCCCAAAGTTAATGAACGAAGTAATGAATATAACTACTTCCTTCCTAAGAGGGGAGGTAGCCACAGGAAGTCGTGAAAGAAAGAAATACTGGGTACAAAGACGAATGGAGAGAACAATAGCCAAGCCTCGACAACATTTCAGAAAAGAATTAAAGGATAAACCAAGAATAAGAGAAAGGCAACAAGGTTTCCGTAACCCACAAAAACCTTTTGAGGAAACAACGGCGCAAAGGCAGGCAAAGTCTGTAAGCCTTCTCCCGACTACAACAGTCGAAGGAGGAACTGAAGGGAAGTTCTGTGAATTTCACGAAAAAGTAAGACACACCACATAAGAATGTCTACATTTGAAAAAGCAAAGGGAAGAAAGGAAAAAGGGGTCGATGATAGAAATTGAAGAGTAAAAAAAAAAAAAAAAAAAAACTTTAAATGGAACCATGCACGCATCAGGGAAAAGCTGCGCGGAAACAATTCCCAGAGAATAAAAAGAAACAAAGACTTGCGACCTAAAAAGAATTAGCTTCGGAAGAAGAGATACACAAAAAGAAGCACGCAAGAAATTGTGGCAGGCATGACATAAAAAGATACGGCCATGGGAAGGGAAATACTCGACAACAAACAGGCAAGGGCGGAAGTAAAAGGATAAAACTTATCCATATAACAAAAAGGAGAGAAAATCTGCAAGTACAGATTTGCATTCCTTCCCAGAGAAATGTTATGTCAAATCCAACAGAAACAACAGACGCTCAGGCTACGAGCCTAGAGACATACTAACCTACCAACTGGTAGAAAAAAGACAAATGCCAGCACATGCAAAAACAGTAAATTATTCACTATAAATACGCGAAGCAAAAAAGGAGGAAAATGCAGGAAAAGAAAAACAATAACCGCCGTCTCCCAAAATAAAACATACTAACAAAGAAAGTATAAAGAAACCGATCCTAAAAGAGGATGAAATGCTATTCAGAAAAATAGTTCGACAGCAAACGGAAAGGGAAAAACACAAGCGTCTCACGGTAACATACCGTCTACATTACGGTAGCAAAACCATACATTGCCGGAACCTTCATCACCTCCGGAAGAAAAGTACGAAAGAAAACATGATGAAAACCAAAATATGTTCTTAAATGACTACTAATAATGCTTAGTCGTTCTAAAATGGTGACTAATCACCCATCACCACAACACTTCATAACACCCCTTCACTCAAACCTGCTCTTATGGCATTTACAAATACCTTGCCAATTAGGACAGCGGCACCCGCGGCCGGAGCAATACTGTCGATTAGACTCCCAGTAGCCGTTGGGAAACAAGATCGTACAGGTGCTCACGGATCAACTGCGGAGGTGGCCAGGGCAAGGAGCCACGGGGGAAGTGAAATGGTAAGGGAGGGAGTGATGGAATGTGGAAAAGGATGGGTCCTTAGGGAAAGATAAGAAGGAACGCTGGGGACAGGGAATTATACTAGACAGTCCCTAGCTATCAAGAAGCTTCCCTTACAACGGCAAGCAACAAAGGATGAAAATTACACCTTCATCCTATTGTTGTTGCATCCCGGCCCCCAGACAAGCACACGTCTACTAGCCTGAGTAAGTCAGGTTGGATAGACTGAGTGTAAGGTAAAGATGACCAGCTTGCAGGTGCCGGGATATGTATACAAAATCTACCTTCATAGGCTACACTCTCAAAAATGACGAAACTATCCGAAGAAGATCCTTGAAAGGTCTATCATGCTCACTATACGACCTACAACGTCGCAAGCTAGCTACTACAAAAGTAAAAGCGTCCTTAGTGAGCATTCTAGCCCTGCAAGGAAAAATAACAGGCCTAGTAGCTCCTCGGGAATCACCGTCCGAAGAGAGTGACAGGAGATCCCCCCAGAGGAAAAGGTAGCATACAAGGAGAGGATTCTAGCCTACTAAAAGAGAAAGAATACTCACAATGACGTTACCCATGCTGCGAAAGCCGGCGGAAAGAAAACAATAGCAATAACAGCGCGGTCGGCTAAAGAAATCCTTCAAGAAAGAAAAGCACAGTTATCATAAGACAACGCGTTACGAACAACTATCAAAACAAACTTCTGCGATAAAGAAACCTGTCGGGAAACAAAGCCTCAACAGAAACTGATGGCCGTCATCACCAAAGTCCTGAAAGGAACAAGGCTCCAGCAGCCATACAACTAAAAAAGTAAGACTGATAACAGGAAAATGTACAATGTACTTAGATTTACTTATTTTTGTAATATATCAAAAAATATGACCAATTAATAAAAAATGAAGATTAGCTACCTTCATTATTTTATTTTTTAAATGTTTTCATTTTTGTTAAGTGCATAAGACGCGCAGGTACAAAAATTGGGCATGACCCAAACATGTTATTTTCGGACAGCAAAGAGTTATCACGAATAACCAACTGGTGAACAACATAATCACCAAAGTACATAAGAGGTATTGCAAGCCCAGTACTGGGAGGATAGCTCAAAATTATCTAAAGACTATTACAAACGTGCATATCCGTATAGCGTTAAAAATAGCACCGCACAGACAAAAAGAGTATGTGCGTAAAAGACTATTACAAAACGTGCATACCCATATAACGTTAAAAATAGCACCGCACAGACAAAGAGAGGTATGTGCGCAATAGACTATTAATCACGTTCATATCCGTATAACGTTAAAACAGCAACACAAAGCGAAAAATTGCATACACAAAAAGCATCAAGAACTTGCATAAGGAAAAAGTTGTAGCATAAGCACAAAGTAAAAGAAACACGTGCGGAAATAAAAACAAAAAGCCGCATGCAGCTATCAGAGGCATTGCAAAGAAGAGTAAGGACATACATTGTTCAAAAGATTACAAAGCATCAAGAAAAAGCAAGAAAAACTAAGTCCGCGTCACAGCAACTACACTCGCTTTAGGCTCGAACAAAACAACAGGGACCTCACTAACTCCAGAATGCGGATCATTCGCAATTTCAACAAAAGTGCTAGGCCCACCAACATCATAATCTTCAATAGAAAGAGGCTTCGCAGAAATGTCAGAGGCACTGACAGGAAGAGACACAAGTGGCAAGGAAGTAGTGCTAACCAAGGCAAACTCATCAGTTGAAGATGCTTCCACACCCACAACATTACGAGCGGACAAAGGATCAATGGAAGAATTATAAACATCGACAACAAATAACCGATAACCACCAAGGCGTTTCCTAACATGATCAACTCTCTTCTGAACAACCTCCAAAGAACGAGACAAAGTGCTAGTGCCAACAACGGCATTATCATCCTTATCATAAACAGGAACGATAAGTTGCTCAAGATCCGGCTGCAACCCTGCAATCATAGGAGCACTCGCGGAAGGCCCATCAATATGAAGAAGATCCATAACTTCCGCAATACCAGCATCCTTGCTGGACCTAAGCACAGAGAGTAAGGAAAACTCCACATTTTCAAGGGCCCTTACAGCGGAAATGTAATGATCTTCCGTAGAAGGGTTATATACAGCAAGCTCAGCAAGCTCTCTTTTCTCCTTGCCATGAATAAAGCTCGCCGCTAAGCCTTCTTGCATACCCTTATCGACAGCACGTTCAATAATTTCTGCCATTGCCGTAGTATACTTCGGAGAATTCAAACACTTAAACATGGAAAGTCTCATACCGTTAGTTAACAACCAGCGCCGGCTAGACAACAACGTCAGGAATCGAGGATAAAAATCCTCATCAAGATGACTAGCCAAGGCATACAAATCAGCAACGGTCGAATCAACCATCTTCACAAGAACGACCATCTTAGCATCTTGAATCTTACAGAATTCCTCCTCCAAAGCAGCGAGGGAAGGAACTTGGCTGCTGATAACATCAAATTATCCTGAATATTAAGTGTCAATTTCCCCCGATAATGCTTGTAATTTATATCATTTATATGGATTTACGCTTGTTTTCCATTATATTTCACTTTCAGGACAATTACGAGCATTGGAGCTAAAGAGACACGGATTTGGAGAAGTTTATTAAAGATTTAACATAGTATGCTCACTTTGAAGAAGTTACGGCGTAACTCCTCTCTCACATTACGCTGTGACTAAAGCGTGGCTCAGAAAACCAACTTAATAGAAGATTACTGATAAGGTTTTAAAATGTACCTTTTTTAGGGGCGTTTAAGCCCTTATTTGATTACTTCTGTATCCGTTATTGCTTAATACCGTTCCTTTTCACTTTTTAGGTCTCTTAAAGGCAAAATGCTGGAATGACACTTATTCGGATGAAAAGGCGCGAATATACGAAGAAAATGGCCAAAGTCAAGAATCAAGACACTCAGGCTACTGGAACTAAAGGGGATGGCGTCAGGTTCTACAAGTGACGGTGTCAGGTTCTACTAGAGACGCCGTCAGACAAGTTTTGTGATGACTCAGTAGCCAAATTTCTCATTTACAAGTGACGGCTTCAGGTTTTAAAAGAGTAGGGCGTTGCAGGTCAGACGACCTAGATTTGATCCAGACGACGTCAGAGACTGAAGAGGACGGCGTCACAAGCATAAGGTGACACCGTCACAATACTAACGTGGCCAAGACGAAACCCTAATAACGGCGACCCGACGGTGTCACAAATTAAAGGGTGACGCTGTCGCATTTGTAATCTTATATATAGAATCCGAATTTTTTAGTTTTCGGTGTGTAGTCTTTTGGAGTAAAAACCTAAACCGAACCAAGGCTGTCTTGTACAGTATTTTAGGGTTCCATACCCTATCTTACATCAAGATAAGTGTTTTACTTCATTAATTAAATTATGTCTTCCATTGATTGTGTGTATGCTTGCATGTTCCCCATGTCCGGCTAATTTACTTGTGTGTTTGCTTTGGTAATATGAAACTTAGTTATTGAATATTGATTGGTTGTCTCTTATCTTAATTATGATTGAACTAGTATTGCGATAGGTCATTCGTTGTGCTAATAATGCTTGATTAATCTTTGTTGAACCTTAGTTTATAATCACCTAGAGTAATTGTAGGCTATACATCCAAAGAATACCTTAGAATTAAAGTTTATAAATCCTAGAGATTTTGTAGTCATTAACCTTTGGTAGCTTCAAAGAGTTAGGGATAAACGCATACCCTACGACCTTAGAAACACAACGCCATTAAGAATAAGGACGTGACAATTCAACCATCAATAGGAGATAACTAGGGAGTATTAAAGCCTAAGCAAATACATTTTTAATCATCATACGAGCACACAACAATAGACATAGACTACCCTCACCTTAGTTTAGATAATTAGATAAGTAGAAGTAATCGGTAGAAATACCAACCCCCAAATCCAAACCCCGAGATTCGTACCTTTCCATTTCCTAAAAAACTAAAAAAGATAAAAAAAATAATCTTCCTCAACCCCAACCTTAGCGTTGTAACTTCTCACAAGCATTCCTATTCCCCTAGAGAACGGTATCAATTCCCGTGGCTTACCCTAATACTACACTACAACGATTAGGTTCACTGCCTAGGGTGTTGAAAAACTTGCTCGATGAAAAGGAAGTTCCTTTGACCCCGAACGCGCTGTGTAAGCGTATCATGTTTTTGGCCCCACTGCTGGGGAATATAATAGCTAGTTAGGAGTCCACCTCTATTAGGTTTCCTTGCTTGATTCCTATCAAGTAAGCTTTTTACCCATTTTTAGCTTCCTCGTAGTCTATCCCCCTTCTTCGTGACCTTTGTTCGTAACCCATCACTTTTCATCATGGAAGGTGATTGCTCATCAACCAATAACCCACCACCGAATAAACCACTTTCAATCAAAAACCAACCCAATGACCAACAAAACCGCCGAAACCGTTATGTGAGTAGAAACACCGACCTTCAAGATTTGCAAAAGATATTTGATCGTACAATTAGGGATGTTGTTGAGAAAGTGGTCAGCGCCTCTGTAATTGGCTCCATGATCGACAGCGATTCGGAAAATGGCTTAGTAAATAGAAACGTGAATGAGGAGGATAGTGCTTATTTCAATCTTTACCCCACTAAGGAAGAGGTTGCTTACCATCAATACATAATCGATAATCCCCGATCACCCATCATTAGGATATGTCCAAAGATTAGGAGAGGAAATCCTTGGAACCTCAAAATTTCTTGTATGATCGGATATAGGAATGTCAAACATGCTTACATAGATATGGAATCTCCCATTAATGTGATGTCATCAGCTATTTACAATGACATTATGAATGAGCGACTTAAGATTAGGAGAGACCCTAAATATCCAGGTGGGGTTTGCAACTTTGTGGGAAGGGTCAAGGATGTACACGTCTTTATAGGAAATTTCACCTACCTAGTTGATTTTGTAGTCCTAGAAGACATTGGATGTGTCATTGACTATAGCTTATCCCAAGTAGTGCTAGGAAAACCGTTTGTTGAAACATCTAAAATGAGCCATAACAAATATGATGGAACGGTTAGGTTTAAGGAAGGAAATGATGAGATCACTTATAGGATGCCTTGGAAGACGAATGAATATGGCCATCTATCCCTTTTTGAACGAGAAAACATTAGAGCTTTTGAGGACAAAAGCAAGGACGATGTTGGAAAAAGTTTTAAATTCATGTGGGAAAGAAGGAGGCTTTATTATAAGGATTGCTTGACCCTAGGGCCTAGGTATAGAGTCGATGAAAATTTTGTCAACATGATAGAATTCTCATTGAGAATGCAAAACGAGACCACGTAGGGGCTCGACTTCGAGTCTAGCTACAAGACTCATAAAGAAAGAAAAGCGCTTCGTGGAAGGCAACCCATGCTTAATTGTTTGCTTGTTTGGGTAGTGTATCTTTTATTGATTGTTTATTCTCATGTTTAAATTTGTAAAAATGCTTTATTTTGTGTTTAACCTCGTCTTAATTACATATAAAGGTATTTTACATAATGGATAAGTGTAGGGAGGATTACACACGTTTTCAAAAGAAACGTAAACACGAGAATTACAATTAATTAAAAGATATACATGTGTGTTTGTTCGAGTCAAATGCTTGTATCGAGTCATAATGGATGTTTTGCAGGAAATTTTTCCAGATTCTAAAGATAAAAATTTTCCAGGATTTTTTCGAAAATCGCACCGATTTTTGTCGGGATAACTGACGACGTCAGATCGCAACTGACGGCGTCGGAAGGAGCGAAACAACTGATTACTTTTTCTCGTTTTCTGAACTACTTATAAATTTTTGGAATTTTCCAGGTTTTAATTTTCAAGAAAATCTGTAAACATCCATTCCACAAGCATTATATCCTAGTTTAGTAGAGTCTTATATATACTGTTACCGCCGATTTTACGCGAAGGTTTCATTGGTTTTCTTCAAGTGTGCAGGTTTAATTTACCAAGAAGAAGATACATAAGATGAGAAGGAGCTTTTAACGCAAACGTTCTTCTTGAAGAAAGATGCAACCACTACTTCACACGGATCCTACCAAGCTAATCAGGGGAGTACTAGTTTCTTTCGTTTTTAATTACCTACCATTATCATAACTTTGATACTTTCGGGGAACATTGGGGACAATGTTCAGTTTAAGTGTACGGAGGGAAAATAAAATGGGAACTTTGAAACTATGCTTATCCTTGAATATTTGCTTTGTCCAATTGCATTTGTGTAATAAACCATGAGAAATATCGGTTAGGGTAATTTTGGCACCAAATTTAAAATTTTTCGTGATATATAGGATTGGGCCATTAGTCTTAATAAAGCGTCTTATGGATAGGAAATTATATGACTAGCAAAAAAACCCTTTACCACTTAAATTGCACCAAAAATGTGAGGATCGCCCTTATATTTGTAGGAATTAAAGCATTCATCTTTAATGCTTAGAGTGTTAACTGGTAGTATAATAGATTCTAGAACTTGTTTTGTGATGCATCCCGAGATCGCTAGTAAGACTATACTTGTGTAGTTAGGAATAACTAAATGATAAGAGGCATTATGATAACTGTTGTTTGATACCCGTAATATAATTACTTCTTCCACATCGGTTGAGTAATTCCCCCGCACCCTTGCGTTGTACTCATCTTTAGTACACGATACCCCTAGTTAACCCCTCAAAGCCTATCCTTTTCGCAGTTCTCGTGATGTTTCGTATTGGGTTTTAGGTTCCTTGAATCAAGAATTACTCTAAGTGCTGGAACCACGGACAGGTTTGATATAACCACGGATAGAAGAATGTAACAGCTGATGAAGACAAACCGCGGCTAGTAGTATTGTGTAACCACTGATATTGATATGTAACCACTGCTAGTTTTGTATAGTCGGTTTAGTATTATGTATTACATAAATATGGAAAAGATATTTATCTTGTAGGTTACGTATTGTATAATGTAAAGGACTCCTTAGTCTATAAAAGGAGGTCCTAGGTTAGATTAGATATATTTCTGTTTTATATCTAAGGTCGATACACTTCAAGGTTGTAAAACCCTAATACTGTTAAGAGTATTCGTATTAATAATAATATTGAGGTGTTGAATGTTTATTGTTCTTCTTCTTAAGATTAAGTATTAAATTCCGCGTGATACTTAATAAGCATTTGTTCTAAGTCAGTTTCTATATTAGATCGTTTGCTCAACTGGGATCAACAAGTGGTATCCGAGCTTGTGATCTAGAAACTGTAATCAAGAAGAGGTCAAGTTAAGTTTTGTTCAAGTAAGATAAGATGTCTGACGAAACACACATGGTTATTGCTTCAAAGGTGCCCATGCTCAAGCATGGTGAGTACCAAATCTGGAGGATGCGAATAAGGCAATACATTCGCATGATTGATTATGCTCTCTGGGATGTTGTGGAAAAAGGTGATACTCTTCCTAAGAAGGGTGATGATGGCAAAGAAATAGCCATTGTTAGTGAGATTGACAAGGCTAAGAGAAAGATGTAGATTAAAGCTCATAGTATTCTCTCTATGGGAATACCTAATGAATATGCTTTGGATTTTGAACAATATAAGTCTGCTAAAGAGTTACTGGATGCTCTTGAGACAAGGTTTGCTAGTAATAAAGCTACAAAGAAATCAAGGAAGAATATGCTCAAGCATCAGCTTGAAAACTTCACTGCTCTTAATGGAGAAAAACTTGATGGCACTTATAACAGTCTTCAAAAATTGATTAGCCAATTGAAGTCAGTGGACTATAATGTTATTCAAGAAGATATAAATTTGAAGTTCATTAGAAGTTTATCTCCTGAATGGGCTGTTCATACGATTGTGTGGAGAAATAAGTTGGACTTTGATAAGATGACTCTAGACAATCTCTACAACAACTTGAAAGTCTATGATTCTGAGAATAACATTGCTGGTGCATCTTCTTCTAATCAAAACCTTGCTTTTGTTTCAACTAATCATAAGACTTCACAAGATGTATCCACTGCTGCTTATGGTATAACCACGACTATTGCAAACAATACCACTGTTAGTGATAATGTTAGTGATGGTGCAATTTGTGCTTTTCTGGCTGATTTAACTACTAGTGTTACTGTTTTGAATCAAGATCTAGATCAAATTGATCCTGATGATCTTGAGCAGATTAATCTTCAATGGCAAATGGCAATGTTGACTCTACAAGCAAGAAAGTTTTTGAGAAGGACTGGAAGACAGGTCAAGTATGATGGTAAAAGAAGAGCTGGATTTGACAAAAGCAAGATGGAGTGCTTTAACTGCAAGAAGAAGGGTCACTTTGCAAGGGAATGTAGAGCACCTAAGAGGATTGAAGGCATTAAGAAGACCACTGAAGAGTCTACTCCTTCTTCAGCATTGGTGGCTCAAGATGGTCTTGGTGATTATGACTGGAGTGATGAAATTGAAGAAGGACCAAATGCAGCTTTTCTTGCTAGTGAAGCTTCAAAAGAGCATAACTTTGCTCTTATGGCCTATGCTTCATCTTCTGGTTCAGATTCTGAGGTATCTAATGAGTCTACTTGTTCTTTTAAGTCATGTCAAGATAACTTAGAATCTCAAAAAGCTATCACTGAGAGTTTAAGAAAAGAAGTAGAAAAACTGTCTATGGACAACCTTGGTTATAGAGTTGGTCTAGAAAGTGTGGAAGAGAGGCTTAATTACTGTATCAAATGTGAGTTTGAGTATGTTGATAAAATTAATATACTAGGTGGAGAAATTGATCTTAAGGATAGGGAGATTAAGATGCTTAAAGAGAAACTAGAACAAGCTGAGAGTGTAAAAGTAGAAGCCCTAAAAGAAAAAGAAAAACATGTTGTTAGGGTTGCTAAAACACAATATGCTTCTAATCTAGTAAAAAAACCAATAGGTCAAAAATTGTTCAAGGATGGAACTGGCCTAGGCTACAATGATATGCCACCACCTACCCTTATGCAACATGCACCACCTCCAAAAGAGCTCTCATTTAGCAGTGAATTTAGCTTTAATAAACCTGTAAGTGAGACTAAAAAGAATGAATCACCTAAGATAGGTTCTGATATGTCATCTGATGTACCCATCATTGAAGATTGGGAATCAGATTATGAGGAAGATAGAGATGTATCAACACAGCCTGAGAAGATAGAACCTCTTAAGAAAGTTGATACTAAGCAAGCCAACCTTGTGCCTAGATTTGGAGCTCAAATTGCTAAGAAAGTAGTAGAGTACAAGGAAGTACCTAGGGAACAGTTAAAAAGATATATACCTAGGGGAAACCAGAGAAACTTCAATGAACTAATTTCAAATAGGTTAGGCAATGAGTTTCAATGTGTTAAAAAGGCTTGTTTTCATGTGGTAGTTTTGAGCATTTATAGAGAAATTGTTATAAAAACAGACCACAAGTTTGGAATCATTGGAGGAGGGTAAATCACCAAAACTTTTCAAAGAAAACAAACCCTCATCCTAACAGAAACATGATTCCTTGAGCAGTGTTAATGAGGAATGGTAATACAAAATCAATTGTCACTGCTTCTCCAAAATGGGTTCCAAGCACTGCTAAGCAAAGTGTAAACACGGCTAAGCAAAATCAAACCACTGCTAAGCCAAAAATCACATCAGATAACAAAGAAGTTTTAAAAATTCCAAAGGTGATAACTGATACAGTGGTTGGAAATCATTTTTATGCTGTTAAGGCTTCAGCAAGTTAGCAATGGAAGCCTAAGACCAAGGTTTTATATCATGTCAACTGTGCATCAATGGACCTAAACAAATTTGATTATATTGATGCAGGGGCACCCAAGTCAGTATTGGCTTGGGTCCACAAAAGGAACTAACTTGTTTAATTTCATGCGCAGGGCAATCTACAAGATGAGCTAAAAGACAAAGGAGTTTTTTGATAGTGGTTGCTCTAGGCACATGACTTGGGATGGGAGCAACCTGGAAGATTTTGAATCTTTTGATGGGGGATATGTGGCATTTGGCAATGATCCAAAGGGAGGAAAGATACTTGGAAGAGGCACAATCAGAACAGGGAATTTAGACTTTAAAAAGGTCTATTTGGTACAGGGACTTAAGTACAATCTATTCAGTGTTTCTCAAATGTGTGATAAGAAAAACTGGGTACTTTTTGGTGAAACTAAGTGTGTGGTGTTGTCACCTGAATTTAAGATGCCTGATAAGAAATACATACAGCTAAGGGTACCTAGGAAAGAAAATATATATTGTTTTGATCTTAAAGATGTAATTCCTAATAGGTCCTTAACCTGTTTGTTTGCTAAAGCATCTGTGGATGAGTCTAAGTTATGGCATAGAAGATTAGGTCACCTCAATTACAAAACAATCAATAAACTTGTAAAAGGCAACTTAGTGAGAGGGTTACCTTCTAAGGTTTTTGAGTGTAAGGAACTGTGTGTGGCTTGTCAAAAAGGAAAACAACATAGAGCTTCTTGTAAGACCAAAACTGTCAACACCATTACACAACCACTGTTTATGCTTCATATGGACTTATTTGGACCTACCTTTGTTAAAAGTTTGAACCATAAGCAGTATTGCCTAGTTATAACTGATGATTATAGTAGATTTTCTTGGGTATACTTTTTGGCAGCTAAGAGTGAGACTAGTGAGATCCTCAAGAGTTTCATTACTAAGATAGAAAATCTAGTAAATCATAAGGTAAAGATAATCAGATGTGATAATGGAACTGAGTTTAAGAATGCTGTGATGAATCAATTTTGTGTAGTTAAAGGTATAGAAAGACAGTTTAGTGTTGCTAGAACACCACAACAAAATGGTGTAGCTGAAAGGAAAAATAGGACACTAATTGAGGCTGCTAGGACTATGTTGTCAGAGTCTAAGTTACCAACTATATTTTGGGCTGAAGCTGTAGGAACTGCATGTTATGTGCGAACAGTAAGGTAGTGAAGCCTCATAACAAGACCCCCTATGAGCTGTTACATGATAGGAAGCCAATGATTGCATTCCTAAAACCTTTTGGGTGTCCTGTTACTATCTTGAATACCATAGACTACCTAGGCAAGTTTCAAGAAAAAGCAGATGATGGATACTTTTTAGGCTACTCTTCAAATTGTAAAGCCTTTAGAGTATACAATAGGAGGACTAGAATTGTTGAAGAGAATCTGCATGTTCAATTCAGTGAAAAGACTCCTAGTGTTGAGACCAAAGGACCAGACTGGCTTTTTAACATTGATATGCTAACCAAATATATGAATTATGAGCCTATCATTGCAGGAACTTCCACTAATGGTGATGCAGGTACTCAAAAGGATTCTGATGCAGAAGCAATTTCTAAGGAAGCTGATTCTCCTCAAGAGTTGTATTTGTTTGAAAAGTGGAAAGCTAGTTCTGTCTCACCCATCATTGAGAAGCAAGGTCCCACTGATGATGATGTATTGAATACTGGAGGCAATGTTAATCATCATCAAGATAAGGATGAGTTGTTGAAAGATAACTCAGTGTTGGTAGAAGAAATTGAAAAGAAGAAAAGGCATTCTGAAACCACTGCTAACAAACACTGATGGTATGTCTGAAACCACGGTTAGTACTCTTGTAACCACTGCTTCAGTTTCAGACATGGCAATTATACCCACTACTGTCATACCCACTGCTATCATAACCACTTCCACTATTGTTACAACTCTCTCTTTATCACCACCTAAATCTAAAGAAGTTGAGAAAGAAGTTGCAAGTACATTGATAAATTTAAGCAAAACCTCATCTATTTCTACACCCATCATTGCACCTGTTTTATCTGTTCAATCTAATGCAACTAAATCCAAAGGAAAATGTTTAGTTATTGGTGAACCTTTGAAGAAGAAAGTGGTTCCATCTGATATTGGAAAAGGTAAAGGGGTTGCAGTACCAGAGTTGAAGTTTAAATCTAACGCAGAACAAGAAGCTTATGATGCAGAGTATGCAAAGAACATGTTAGCTGAAGAACAAACAGCTTTAGAGAAAATAAAGCAACAAGAAGAGGAGGCTAGTCAGAGATGGTTAGCTACATGGTATGAATCACAGAACTATCTTGAAGATTCTCAACTAATAAATGATGAGTATACTGCACAAGAATGGGCTTTGTTGGATGATGAGGAAAAAGCTAGACTTTTGGGTGAATGGGCAAGGAAGGTCAGTAAAGACAGAAAGCAAGTTATAAGAAAGAAACCTCCTTCAATTGCACAGATGAGAAATGTATTGATGAAGATTATTAAGAATTCAGGCATTCATATTTCTGATAATCTTAATAGATGTTCATTTGAAAGAATTCAGGAGATTTATATGAGATGTATGAAGATTAATAATGATGATTACTGTCTAATGAATTCTAAGAAGGATGAAGAGTGGATTCAGAAAGATGATGAGTGGATTCAAAGTAAAAGAAAGAGAAAATCTGAGATTCAAGAGACATCTGATTCTAAAAGATTGAAAGTAGTTGAAGATGTTAATCAAATTGTTTCTTATGAGTTTAAACTTAAAGATGGAAGTGAAGGAGTTTGGAAAATTCAAAGACTCAACAATGAAGTTTATGAGTATAATAAATTTTCACAAATGCTTCAGTACTTTGAAAGAGATGATTTGATGAATCTTTGGAGACTTTACAAGAATAAGTTTGGTGAAGTACATCCAAATGATTATCATGAGAGACTGGTCTATTATAATTTGAAGATTTTATTTGAACCAACTCATGATGAACCTGAGTGGAAAGAACTCTACAATGGTACTGTAACAAGATGGTTTTTATATCAAACTTGTGGAGTTCATGTTTTAAGCTGTTTCGGAAAAGTTATTCACATGCTTGTAGAAGGTGATTATCCTCAGTTGAATAAGTATCCAGGAATTATTGCTCAGATGTTGAAGCCTGGTATTATCAAGATGCTGTTACCCTATGATGGTCAAGCTTACGATTTGTTGCTGAAGTATGAGAAAATTCTTAAATCTAGTAAGTGTTTGGCTACATCCTCCAATTCAGATGTTTTGAGCTTAAAGGAAACTTGAGAATTCTATTGGTATGTATCAAGTTAAGGGGAGGATTGTTGGGTTTTAGGTTCCTTGAATCAAGAATTACTCTAAGTTCTGGAACCACGGACAGGTTTGATATAACCACGGACAGAAGAATGTAACCGCTGATGAAGACAAACCGCGGCTAGTAGTATTGTGTAACCACTGATATTGATATGTAACCACTGCTAGTCTTGTATAGTCGGTTTAGTATTATGTATTAGATAAATATGGAAAAGATATTTATCTTGTAGGTTACGTATTGTATAATGTAAAGGACTCCTTAGTCTATAAAAGGAGGTCCTAGGTTAGATTAAATATACGTATGTTTTATATCTAAGGTCGATACACTTCAAGGTTGTAAAACCCTAATACTGTTAAGAGTATTCGTATTAATAATAATATTGAGGTGTTGAATATTTATTGTTCTTCTTCTTAAGATTAAGTATTAAATTCTGCGTGATACTTAATAAGCATTTGTTCTAAGTCAGTTTCTATATTAGATCGTTTGCTCAACTGGGATCAACATTTTGGTTTTCCGAAATATCAATGAAGAGCATTGTTTACAATCCACCTCTAAATGTACACCCAAATCGCCTTATCCTACCTTGTATGCACTCACTTTTAGTGCATTATTGTTATCACACTTAACCCTTAGTTCAATTATCTAGTTGCTTGCATAAGTTGCTAAGTCGAGTCATATCCTTTGTACATAGTTTTGGGACGATTGGGACTCATGGGAAAAGTTAAATTTTATGAAATGACGGGAAGAGAACGTTAAATTCAAATTCCCTTTATTTGCGTAATAATGTACTCCAAGTGTTTTGATCTTTTCAATTCGGGTCAAATTAGTGTTAGAGTAATAAAAACTCAAGTGTAGGGATGTGCCTATAAATCCCTATCATTTTGATGTTATCGTAGAGGATGGTAGAGTAAAAGAGTATGAAAAAAAAAATCGAAAAAAATAGAAAAGAGAGGAAAAGAAAAAAAATAGAGTGTTCAAAAAAAAACATACGGGCTACCATCCTACATCTATCTTTAATTTATGTTTGTTTGTTTCAGTTATCTAGAGTTTAGAGTGTCGATTCTTGGCTTAGGAACACCATTCTTCGCATGCTTGTAACATAAAGATTTTTGACTTGCCACCACTAAATCGCCTATCCCACCAAACCCTTTGTTTCCCTACCGTAAGCCTAACATTACAACCCTTTAAAAGACCTCTTGGATAGTCTTTCCTAGGTGCTTATGCCAAAGCGATGGAGGTTTGATCTAGTCTCAAGCCTATGGTAATCTATGTACTAGGACCGGTTAATGGGTGTTTATCTTCCATTTCCAACTTGTTATATTTCATATACACCCGAGAGATGTGAGTATCTAAACACCCCATGTGAGGTGCTAGTATGTAATTTCCGTGCTTGTTATGACTTTTTCAGGGATTATATGCGTTGTGGATCATTCTAAACTAATGCTTCATGACCCCTAACTTATAAATTAATTGGCTAAAAGCACATTTGCTTGAGGACAAGCAAATACCAAGTGTAGGGATATTTGATAAGGTTTTAAAATATACCTTTTTGAGGGGTCGTTTAAGCCCTTATTTGATCACTTCTGTATCCATTATTACTTAATATCATTCCTTTTCACTTTTTAGGTCTCTTGAAGGCAAAATACTGGAATGACACTTATTCGGACGAAAAGGCGCGAATATACGAAGAAAATGGCCAAAGTCAAGAATTGAGACACTCAGGTTGCTGGAACTAAAGGGGACGGCGTCAGGTTCTACAACTAACGGCGTCAGGTTCTACTAGAGACGCCGTAGGACAAGTTTTGTGACGACTCAGTAGCCAAATTGCTCATTTACGAGTGACGGCTTCAGGCTTTAAAAGAGTAGGGCGTCGCAGCTCAGACGGCCTAGATTTGATCCAGACGACGTCAGAGACTGAAGAGGACGGCGTCACAAGCATAAGGTGACGCCGTCGCAATACTAACGTGGCCAAGACGAAACCCTAATAACGGCGACCCGACGGCGTCACAAATTAAAGTGTGACGCCGTCGCATTTGTAATCTTATATATAGAATCCGAATTTTTCAGTTTTCGGTGTGTAGTCTTTTGGAGTAAAAACCTAAACCGAACCAAGGCTTTCTTGTACAGTATTTTAGGGTTCCATACCCTATCTTACATCAAGATAAGTGTTTTACTTCATTAATTCAATTATGTCTTCCATTGATTGTGTGTATGCTTGCATGTTCCCCATGTCTGGCTAATTTACTTGTGTGTTTGCTTAGGTAATATGAAACTTAGTTATTGAATATTGATTGGTTGTCACTTATTTTAATTATGATTGACCTAGTATTGCGATAGGTCATTCGTTGTGCTAATAATGCTTGATTAATCTTTGTTGAACCTTAGTTTATAATCACCTAGAGTAATTGTAGGCTATACATCCAAAGAATACCTTAGAGTTAAAGTTTATAAATCCTAGAGATTTTGTAGTCATTAACCTTTGGTAGCTTCAAAGAGTTAGGGATAAACGCATACCCTACGATCTTAGAAACACAACGCGATTAAGAATAAGGACGTGACAATTCAACCATCAATAGGAGATAACTAGGGAGTAATAAAGCCTAAGCAAATACATTTTTAATCATCATACGAGCGCACAAAAATAGACATTGACTACCCTCACCTTAGTTTAGATAATTAGATAAGTAGAAGTAATCGGTAGAAATACCAACCCCCAAATCCAAACCCCGAGATTCGTACCTTTCCATTTCCTAAAAAACTAAAAAAGATAAAAAAATAATCTTCCTCAACCCCAACCTTAGCGTAGTAACTTCTCACTAGCATTCCTATTCCCTTAGAGAACGATATCAATTCCTGTGGCCTACCCTAATACTACACTACAACGATTAGGTTCACTGCCTAGGGTGTTGAAAAACTTGCTCGACGAAAAGGAAGTTCCTTTGACCCCGAACGCGCTGTGTAAGCGTATCAATTACGGCGTACCTCTATCCAAGATTATGACGTAACCATATTAGGTCAAATTAGGTTCCGCGCCGCTACTAATTACGCCGTAACTCATGCACCAACTACGGCGTAACCAAAGATTTATTGAAGATACGGCGTAACTCCTTCCAAAGGTTACACCGTAACCAGCATTTTAGTGCAAAATACAAAGAATTTTATGTTACGGTGTAACTCTTATAATTGGTTACGCCGTAACCAGATCTGGACTATAAATACCCCACGATTTCCAGCATTTTGAAGCATCCCATTTCACACACAACAATCAGAGAACGTGAGAAGAAGTCGAAGGCATATTTAGAGGAGCATACGGAGCTATCTCCAAGGGAGAAATCACTCCCCTACGATAAGCATTAGCTTTTTATCTTTTCTTTACTTTTGATTCATGTATTTCGTAACATTAAACATTGAATTAATTGTTATAGTTAATATGAGCGGATAAGCACCCTTATGATTCCTTAATTGTTTTGTTTACTTTTACATTGCTTCCGTATAATTATTTATAAGTTTATTGTTAGGACCCTTTATTAATCCATTTCACACAATATAACTAGAAAGATGAAGAAAAGATGTGGTGACTTGAATGATGATATGTATGTTTTAGAGAGATAAAGGAAAGAAATGAAAACAATATTTCATAAGGAAAAACACACACTTACACACTCAAGCACACACCTCAAATGTGTCATTTGAGGTGTTTATATACTTACATACAAGACACCCTAATGGGCTTGGCATGGGCTTGGATTGGATTACAAATGATAAAAGGCTAGCTTAACTTAACTAATAGCCATTTAGCTTAGCCCAATCCATGAGTCCGTTGACTATTCTATTGCGATATCTAACACACGTTACAAAGTTCCTAAACCTGAATGACCATCACTTCTATTAAATATTATTAAGGCTAACAATCTCCCCCTAAGGGGTGGTCATTCAAAATATGCTCCACTTGATTAGGTCTTTACTTTCCTTGAGCTTGAACTTTTTGTGTAGATATAGAATAATCTTAATTCTTTGTTCCTTCATGCTTTGTGATCAGTTAATTTGGAATTCTGCCATTCGTCAACTTCTTTGGTTAGGTGTCTCCACGTCATTCTCCACCATGCTCACACTTCTTTTTGACTTTGAGTTTCCAATGATGTTGTTGGTATGAGCATGTGGAGAATCTGCACGATCTCTTCCTCCCGCGAGCATCCATCAGCAGCAGCTTCCCAGGTACAGGCATGAACACCAATTGATCATTGTAATCTTTTCTTAAAGAATTGATTACTACAATTTTTTTACTGATGAATGTCTTGATTCCATTCACCTTGGTCGGGCGAATCGGGCGTCCTAATCCCATAAGGGACAGTTGGCATTACATTAAATAAATTCAAGTAACGACCCACATATTCAGGATTCGATTTGTGATAGGAATCTCCTTAGCAGGATTTCCAGCACTTACAGGTTCGAATGTCGAGGGTGTTAACAGCATAGTGTGAAAACACATCTCTAATTCTTACAAAGATTGTTCCTGAAACTAGAGGCCCTCAAGAAGGCTAACACGACATACCGAAGTATATCTACATTCCAGGTGAGTTGCTGAGGTACACTGAAGCATTATCTCACGATTGTAGACCATTTGAGACACACTAAGCGTAACCCGTAAAGAATTACTGAAGTGACCTGCTGTCAGGGCTGTTTGATGTTGACCCTGGCAGGAGTTTCCATTCAATCACTGAGGATCACAATTGTGAAACCTCTCATAAATGTTCTGGCAGATTGCTAATATCTGCGTAGGACTCTAGAATGTATCACTTGTGTCCTTATTGATGAACAGCAAGCGATGAATTGTCAAGTGTTCCTAAGAGATCTTTTGATGAATCTCGTGGCTCTAGACTCAATTAGTGCATTTTAGTTTTCCTGAGCGAAGACTAGGGAGAGGGTCTCCTTCTTCAATACCAACAATCTCTAAGAGAAAGTTGATAGATTATGTAGGGTTCCCAGTGAGAATGAAACAAATCCTTTTAAGAGGAATTGAGTAGCAATATGGTTTAGTGCAGTGCGTCACTGGGTCCATGACGTCTTTTTCTTCAATACCAGCGTCATCTAAGTGACAACCAGTAGCAGATGAATTGAACCCGGTTTCTGTCCTAAGTTTGATTATGGAGGGCTATTTCTTTTCACCCTTTTTCATTACATTTCTTTTTAATTCTTCAACCCCTTCTTTCTCCTTTTTCACATTACTCCTTTTTTTCAATCATACCTAAGGACTTCTAGTTCTAAACTATTTGTGATGTCCTTGGGTAGATCCCTCCAGCTCTGGTGTATCATAGGACGAATTTGCTATCCTTAGTCACCTTATAACTCCATGACTATCCTATGTTGCCATAAAACCATTTTCTCGAAAGTCTCTCAAAGTGTTTGTGAATGAAAACCTGTTTGGAACACTTTGAGAGTTTTATATTTTTAGAAACACTCCCCCTTCACATGTGCTTATATTGTTTTAACTTAAATCTACACAGCGAGGGTAGAGTTCACACTTTTTGAATTGATCGACTTTCAATGAACAAGACCGATTCGAGACACGTTTACATCACTAGTGAATTAGCTTGAAATTATTACCCGTCCTGGTCAAGTCCATAGAAAGTTTCTCGAGATGGTACATTTACTGACTTAGATTCCTCGTCAATTCAATGGATATGACTGAGTTGAGCTCTTTTGAGATTCAAGCAACAATCATTAAAAAATTTTGATCACATTTTAATCACGTCTTCTCCCCCTCAAAAATAGCATATCTATGATGTTTTTGAAACAAAATGATTAAAAGATATGTTTTTCGAAAATCATTTGGAGAGAAACTGATTTAGCATGAATTTTGGAACAATTTTGGTTTAATACTCCCCCTTAAAGAAAGCATATTTTTCATACAGAAAATTTAGAATCAATTAAGGGTTTAGATGGAGTAATCTTGGTACCAAATGTGAGAGATTTTGAAAAATCTCTTTTGAAAAATTTCGAATCAATGATACGCAAGATGAAGATTTTAAAAAATCTTTTGAAGATACTGATGAAGAATTATCTTCATTTGTTTTAGGATAAGTGCTCGATATTTATGAAAATTGATTTTGCATAGCAGTTTCCTTTCTTTAAAGATCGGGTTGCAGGCGGAAATACTTACAAGCCATTATAATTTTAGGAAAAGAGCTAGAAAAAATATTTAAAACCTTTGATTTGGATAAGCACTTTCCTTTCTTTGAAGCGCGGGTCCTTAACTGATGTGTTCAGAAGCCATTATTTTGAAGTCCGGGTTTCGTACTGAAGTATACGAAGGCCATTATGAAATAATTTTGATAAACGACATGTTTTAGAAAACATTTTAGATAACTCTCGCTCAAGCATCTGTACATGTCCTTATCATTGTTGAATGACATTTCTAGAAACGTACAGAATATTGATTATACGAGAGACATGTCGGAGAAGAATATTTTTTAATTTTTTGTTTTATATTGTTTTTGTATTTTTTGAAAATTTTCTTGTTAGGTCACAAGGTTTACCACACAAGCTTATAAGAAAGATAGAGAGGCGATTGAACAAGAAACCAAACACACACACACGATATAAGTAAGACCGGTTATGCGTAGAGTGTATGTGAAAAGAAAACTTGAACAACCAACCTTCAAATGAAGGTTTACATAAGGTATTTATAGGCAAGGAGCTAGGGCAACACTCCTACTCCTTCCCTTTCTCCTATGGGCTTGGGCCTAAGCTCATGGGCCTTCTTCATAAGCTTAAGGCTAATAACAAACATAAAGGCCATAACAAGCTAACTATTACATATGTGTAACTAACACTTGAATAAGGTTTAGGAGTGATTCCAACAATCTCCCCCTCAAGTGTTATTACATATGAGTAACAAACACTCAAGTGTTGGTGACAAAAAATGGTGAAGGCGTTGATGTAATAGTAGCTTTGACGTCTTCTGAGATTTTTCTTTCTTCTGAGAAGAATTGCCTTGATTTGAACAATCTCCCCAGTGTAGAGAGATAGTTTACTTTGAACGGTTATGCTTTGACGTCATCTTTAACTCTGTTCTTTGATCATTGTTCTTTGTGATGAAAGTGATAGTATGTTATTGTCTGCATCATGTCTGCCTCAGGTCTGCTTCGCTGCTCCAGTGTCTCCACGTCATTCTTCAACATGCTCACACGCTCTTTTGACGTTGGAATTCAGTACTGATGGAGTTCTTTAAGTCTTTAACTTTTTAGATTCTCTGTATTGACGAAGAATCATTCTGACTGTTGTGTTGCTTTTGGATAGAACTTCCATTAGTGATGAAGTTGGATTGAGCATGAGAAGAATCTGCACGATCATTCCGCTCCAGAGCTTCCATAAGAAGAAAACATTTAAACGGTTAGTAATAAGCGGATTCCGGCTCTTACAAGTTTGAACTTCGAGAGTGTTAACAGCATAGTGTGAAAACACAACTCTAATTCTTACAAAGGCCGTTCCTGAATCGGAGTCACACAAGTGAGATAACACGATGTACCGAAGTACACCTATGATTCAGATGAGTCGCTGAGGTACACCGAAGCATCACCTCACGACTGTAGACCGTTTGAGACCACTAAGCGCAATCCACGGGGAGTTGCCGAAGTGACCTGCTGTCAGGGCTGTTTGACGTTGACCCTGGCAGGAGTTTCCATTCAATCATTGAGGATCACAAATGTGAACCTCTCATAAATGTTCTCGACAGATTGCTAAGATCTGTGAAGGACTCGATAATGTATCACTGAAATTCTTATTGTTGAATATCAAGTGATGAAATGTCATGTGTACCTAAGAGATCTTTTGATGAATCTCGTGGCTCTAGACTCAATTGTGCGTTTTGGTTTTCCTGAGCGGATACTAGGGAGAGGGTTTCCTTCTTCAATACAAGAAATCTCTAAGAGAAAGCCGATAGTTTACGTAGGGTTCCCAGTGAGAATGAAACAAGCTTCTGTTAAGAGAAACTTGAGTGGATAAGAAGGTTTAGTGCATGCGTCACCGGGTCCATGACGACTTTTAATCTTCAATACCGGCGTCACTAAGTGACAACCAGTAGCATATGAATTGAACCCGGTGTCCGCCCTAAGTTGAATAATCTGGAGGGCTATTTCTTTTCACCCTTTTCTTTGCATTTCTTTTTAATTCTTCAACTCCTTCTTTCTCCGATTCTCATTTTCTCCTTTTTACAATCATACCTAAGGACTTCTAAATACTAACTATTTGTGGTGTCCTGGGGTAGATCCATCCGGCTATGGCAGATCATAGGACGGTTATTCCTAACCTTAGTCACCTTATAACTCCATAACTAACCTATGTTGCCATAAAAACCATTGATGTGAAAAATCTCTCACAGTGTTTATGAATGAAAAAAACATTTTAGTACCACTATAGAGATAAGATTTTGCATAAATACTCCCCCTCCACATGTGCTTAAGAGTTTTAACGGTTAAAATGCACAGTGAGGAAAGAGCGCGCACTTTTTGAATTGATTCACTTAAGATAGACATTCCCCGCATGAGACACGCTTACGTGGCATAGTTAAAGGGTTGCATTGTCAACTTTTAGGTGACAACTGGCTCTAATAACTACCTTGAAGGTGTAGACAATCCTCAAAAGGTTGTCAAACCCGTCCGAGTTCATGTCTACCAAGAGTTTCTCGAATGGTACATTCTACTCGACAAGTCCCTTGAGACACGTTTACATCACTAGCGAACTAGCTTGAAATTATTACCCGTCTCGGACAAGTCTTTTCGAGTTATAACAGTTAAGATCTCGTCAATTCATGGGTTAAGTCTATAGCACACAACATATTTCTTATCACGTATTTTCTCCCCCTCAAAAATGGCATATGTGATGTTATTTTTGAAAAGTTGAGAATAAATATGACCATTTCGAGTGTTGCGGGAAGAATGACCACTGTGAACAATTTTGAACAAAGTTTTAAGTCAAGTACTCCCCATTAACGAGTGATATATAAACGGTTGAGGTTTTGAAAAGCATAAGGGAAAGTACTTGTTCTTTTGAGCAAAACCTTGAAAAATGAAAGGTTTGATAGGTTTTACTCAAAAGTAAGAAGCTTTCGCTCCTTTTATAAGGATTGTGGCACTGACGCGTACCACAGGGCCCTTTATTTACAAGTACGGGTTGTACACTGTAATGTGTTCACAAGTCATGCATAATCAATCAAACATCCAAAATTATATGAAGGAAGCAATTCAAGGGGTACCAGGAAGTGCAGTGATTTTCCCAGGAGTGTGCATGTATGCTGAAAGACTGCTATGTTAATCCTGGGTCGACCACCCATATAACTCTCCAATCGTCTGAATCCTGATCCCTTCAAACAACCGTCCATCAATCATTGTGATGATCCGTCTCACATCCCTCCTTTCCCGAGAATTCCAGCGCTTAGGAGACCCAATTTTCTGGCGTATATCCTTCAATCTGTATGCCAATCCATCCCTAACCAGCTTCAAAGTATGATCCCCAAACTTGTGGAGTTCGCTACACGCCATTAAGCAGTTTCTTTGAAGTTCACTACGGTAAACAACGCCGAAAGGTTTGCTGATGAGTGTATATTGAGATAGCTGGTTGATATCGGGAAGATCAAGCTTTGGAGGAGTGAAGTTGACACGCGTCTGATAAGATTCAACAGCCAGCTGAAGATCTTCTACACGTTCCTTGATGACAATGCGTCTTATGAAGATGAGAAGTGACTTGATAAATTTGCGTTGTACTGCAGTTGAGAATTGTCTCATGCGACCCTGTACTTTGGCAAGGTACATGTCTTCGATGTCATTGAGAGACAAATTCTCAAAGTCAGCTTAAGAGAAAGCATAGTCCCGTTCATCTTGTCGTTTGACTACGATCTTCTTTAGGAATGTGTAGTCCCACTTAGACGAAAGGTCAACGTGTATGATGGCAACGATATCCTTAGAACTATACACAGCATGTTGAGACTTCTGAACCTCACAGCTTCTGTAGTAGATTCGTCGGCGTTCCGGCCAGTGATGAATCCCATACAATGCATCTCGGTCGTATGCTTCCACTGTGTTGGAGAACAAGTGATTGGCACGTTCCTCAATGGCTATGCGTTTGAGTAGACACTGCTGGGAATGGAAGTGTCAACGATGTAGCATATTTTCTTGAATCATCGCCACCGTGTAGAAGAAAATCCAAGTCTTTGTTGAAGAAATATCTGAAAGGAATCCTTGGTTCAGCTGGTTGTCCAAGTGTTGGTAGAGGTTTGGTCCAATCGGTGTAGTATGGAGGGTTGTCCCTTTGTGTGAAGTCAATGTTTGCTTCCGGGTTGATCCAATCCATGTTGTTAGACATAGCTCGAGCAATGTTTTCAAGGTGATATTCGACCTCGAGGGAACTTTCAGAGCTGTCTTTTAGAAGTTGAAATGCTTCATTCTTTATTCGCTTCAACTCAGATTTCGTCATTTTCTTCACATGGAACTTTTCTTGCAGAATTTTAGCATGTTCCAATGTAGAACCGTCTACCAAATCCTGACCTTCTTCAGGGTAGGGAGTGTTGTTAACAAGAGTAGCAAACCATTCAAATTCCTTTGTTTTATCGTCATCTAGCCATGATACGACGTCAGTCTGAAGCGTCTTCTTCTTCTTCTTTTTCGAAGGCCTAGATGATGATTCTGGTTTCTGAACTTGTTTGGGAGAGGTGGGTTGTTGTAGGGGCTCAAGGACCTCTTCATCGTCACCACCCGTATACTCAAAGTGATCATCGGTTTTCTGAGTCAGGGGTGGTAACTCGGAATCGTCCTGAGGTTTTTAAGTAGAAGAACGAGGAGGAGATTTTTGTTGAACAGGAGGCCGTTGTGGAGGAGGTTGCAGCATAGAAGATTCACCGACTGCTCTGACGTTTAGGTGCAGAGTCTTTATCCTTATCCTTGTCTTCATCGTCTCTAGGTCGTTTAGACTTTTCAGCTTCGAATCTACAAGCTTCTTGAAGTTGGTAGTCCAGCAATGCTTGAAACAGCTTTCCTTCATCAGAAGTAAATGTCCCAGATCGTGCAGACATTTGTGTGACAAGCTTGGCCACCAATTCATTATCCGAGAAAACTACCGGATCGGTTGGATTGATTGTGACGGTTAAGGGCGTTGATCGAATAGTTTGCTTGGCGATCTGCATAAGATTTGGATAAAGTTGTTTGGTGAACAACTCCTTTGTGACTTTAGGAACGTACTTCAGAAGGTACTTTTTCGTGTATCCTTCGATCATTTCGTTCAGTTCCTCTTGACGGTGATTTTTCATGAATTCCTGAACAAACTTCCTTTCTCCTTGCATCTTTTCATTCTCGTCATACAGATGCTGTATGTGATCAACAAAGAAATTCAACTTCTTGTTGAGCACGACTTTCTTCGACTTGTTTGACAGCTTTCACAATTCTTTTATGAGTCTGAGAAATCCAAGATCGAGGTGGCTTCTTCACTGATTTGGATGATGATTTTGTTGATCTTTTGATGGTGGTGGTGAAGAGTGAGAAGACGAATCTGATGATGAAGAGATATGAGGAGACTCTGGATCCTTCCGAGGTTCAGAGGTTTCTTCCTTTGATCGTGCAGGACTATCTAGAAGAAACATATCATAATCAACATCTTTATCTTTTCGGACTTCTCAGTTTCCGGTTCCTCAAACTCATATTCGATAGTATCCTCCACAAGCTTTTGTTGTTGCACAAGAGTGGTGGCACCAACTCCCTTATCGGGTTGATTAACCGCATTAGGAGATGGTTCAGAGTGGGCAAAGACCACTTGATCCTCCGGGACCACCCATTTGGTCTTTAGCAAATTCTTTAGCTTTGTGTTGGTGTCTAAGGAATTTGATCGTCTTCTTGTATACATTTTCCGGTGGCTCTTTATCACTCTCCGAGCTTTCATCATAAGGTACAAGTACAGGAGTCTTCCCTTTTTCTTTGTCAGCTTGAGGACTTGGAGGTTTGGCTGAAGGATTGTCATCCTTTGCAGTTTCAGAGTAGTAGATCTCTTCTTCTGATTCGGTACCTTCAGAGCTTTCGTCCACAAGCTTTCTTTGCGTTCGGGTGTAGGAATAGGTTCAACTTCCTTTACGGGAACAATCCTTTTACAAGGAGGATTCCTTTTGGGAAGCTTCCTATAAGTATCTCAGTACTTGTGACACTTCAAGCACTTGCCTCTTCGGTTCTCCGAGTAGGTGTACCAGAAGATTTTTCATCAAGATGACCAGCTTTGCCTTCTTTACGGCTAACCGATACCTTTTATATGTTTCAAGCTTTTTGATTTCGGTAGTTAAGAGGTGATCAGGTAATACCGTACCTGTTTCTTTGTTGACGATTCTTTGATTCTGACAGATAATATGGGTTCAGTCAATATGTCGTGATTATCTGGGTCATTGAGCCTCATGGGTATATCAGGATGAAGTCCAAGAGCTCTCTGGATCAACAGTTTGGTGTATCCGACATAGGGAATCTTGGAGCCAAGCTTCTTGTGAAATAGCATCATGTCCTCCCATATCGGTGCTTCGATTTCAATGTCCTTCTTGTTGATCAACGACCAGAAAATTTGCAGTTCCATGAGCTTGGGATGCTCATAGCCACTGCCACGACCAGAGACCGATTTGGTGATGATCATGTAGAGTGTTCTCCATGGTTGAGGAATATTCTTCAACTCCACGTGAGAGTGCTTAGTAATGATTCCTGAAGCTTCATCATAACCAATATCTATCAAGAATTTCGGGACTGTCTCTTCAGTAGGGGTAGCAAAGAAGTCGGTTGGAGCGATGTCAGGAATGATGAGAACAGCCCCTAAGTCAGCAGGAGTGATAGTGACTTGTTTGTGATTAAGTGTCACATTCACTGCACTTTGACCAGTGTTCCTCTGCATAGAATCTCGAATTGTTGAATGTAGACCTCTGGAACTGTGGCAGAGTGTGAGAGCATGCTCTGGTAGGGATGATTCCTGAGAATATCCACTGCAATGAGACAAGAAGATTCGAGCATGTGAGGGTATCAAAGTCAACCCTAAGGTTGTTCTTTCCAATCTTTCTCGGATAACCCTTTGGAAAGATATCAGCAATTGTAAGAACTTCTGATGCATCCACATTCATTTGTTCAACCATGTCGTGATCTGAAATAACATTAGCCAAAAGAACCAACATATCGAAAGACATAGTGTTAGTCAACAGAAGGTCTTATTGTCTAGTTATTGAATGTACAGTGTCATTGATTGTTACGAGTCCTAAGTCACTTGTTTGTCCAATAGTCCAATGATGTCGTGAAATGTTTCGTGAGTTAGTCAACTTTAAGTTTTAAAGTTTATGTTATCACTTATTGTTCACAACATATCAAACGTTTAAGTTTATTAGTGACATTAATGGATTCGTGACGTTATGATAAGTTTTTTAACAAGTTTGTACACGTAACAATTCATAATGAAGGTCAATCAAGGCATAAGCGTAGAATTGGCAAAGTTAAGCGTAAAAAGTAGTTGCATACGCGTAGGCGAAAGCTTGTGCGTAGGATCCTAACTTACGCGTAAGAAATGTTACGCGTAGGAAAAAAGGGGACCTTATGCGTAGAGCTTACGCGTAGGCGTATTTATACCTTACGCGTAAGGCTTACTCGTAAGAGTAGACCTTATGCGTAGAGGTCACTGTTTACGCATATCCTTCACAGGATACGCGTAGTCCCATTGTAGAACCTTACGCGTAATAGTTATGCGTAGGATTATTCTTACGCATAACTTGACTACGCGTAGGGTAATCCTTATACGTAGAGATTCACATGACCTTGATTCTGAATATTAAGCGTAGCAAAGCCTGAAATAAATTCATCAACACATCAATATTAACACAAAAATTCATTTTAACAACAAATCATGGCGTGAATCATTCATTAATAGTTACGCGTAGAAAGTCATACGCGTAGGTCAAAACCATAAGGGTTAAGACTTACGCGTATGATTTTTAACCATAGGATTTGCACCATATTAATTCTGGTAGGTCTAGAGTGTTGTTTGAGTCTTTAGGCCAAGTATTAACATCTAATTCTTTGAGAATCAAAATTACCCAAAGTCATGAACATTAAACCCTAATTCCAAATTGTTAAACAATTAGTGTTTCTGGGTGGTTAACAACCATGGAAATCATCAATTCAACAACATATGACCATAACCCAACAATCTTTTAGACCAAAACACTTCACATTTGGAAAAACCCAAATCGACTCATAAACCCTAATCATTAATACATGTTTCTGGGTAGGTTTTGATGGTTAAAATGATATCCTTGATGTATTTGAAACGTTTTGACACTATCCATTTAACCAAAAACACACACACAATGATTGTGTGTTCATACGCTTATGCGTAGAACACATAATCACTCGAAAAACACCTTTTAGCCGTTGGATTTACATGAAATTAAAAACCTTATCTTAAAAACATGTTTAATCACAAAACAACTTACAAAGTGATGATCAAACGCACGGATTTCTTGATTAAATCTTAGTCGTAGGATGGTTTGGTTGTGTGTATTAAATGTGAAGTAAAAAAGTAGGTGGGAGGTGTTTTTATTAAAAGTAACTTTAACATTTTGACAGTTTTGATCCCTCCACCTTTTCCTTTTTCATACAAAGCCTTTTAACTTCCATTTTGGTTACCAAACAAAGATTTTAAGAAAGAAACTTTGACGACACTCCCCCTCAACTTAATAAACGATGAAAGGTTATAAATTTTAGTCCGAGGAGTGTCAGTTTAACCAGAAAGGTTTACCACCAATGATAAAAGAAACAACCGGGATATGATAACATGCAAGTACCAGATGATTTGAAAGCGGTTAAGTATTATTTTCTCCCCTCAACACTTGATCGAAAAATATTGAATTTTGAAAGATTATAGTGTTGACGGAAGAAACGTACTTGCAATGTTGAAAGAAAATAGATAGAAGAATATTTTTGTTGTTTTATCAGGATTTATACTTTTTGTATTTTGTTTTTGAAAAATATTTACAAAAGAGATTTTGGTGTTTGACAGGTTTTAAGACTGTTTTAGGAGGTCATCCAATTCCTCTTGAGTCAAACACCTCATACCAATCCGGTGGACCAACTCATTAAACCTAGCGGGAGGCAAGGCTTTGGTGAGAAGATCTGCCAATTGGTATTCTGTACCCACAAAATATAATTCAACAGTACCCTGTTCCACGTGATCCTTGATGAAATGATATCGAAGATCGATGTGCTTTGATTTCGAGTGTTGAACTGAGTTGCACGAGATCGCAATGGCACTCCGATTGTCGCAGTACATCGGGATTCTGTCAAATACGTAACCATAGTCTTTGAGTTGTGTTCTCATCCAGATGACTTGAGCACAACACGCGGACATGGCTACATATTCTGCTTCGGTTGATGACAGCGATGTACAATCCTGCTTCTTTGATTGCCATGACACCAGTTTATCACCAAGAAATTGTAAAGCTCCTGAAGTACTTTTCCGTGAGTCTAAGCATCCTGCGTGGTCAGCATCTGAAAAAGCGATTAGTTCAAAACCTGAATCCTTCGGATACGGATACCGATCCCAAGTTAATGGTTCCCTTGATGTATCGGAGGATTCTTTTAGCCTTAGAGAGGTGGGTTTCAGTTGGTCTTGACTGATAACGGGAGCATAGATAAATGGAAAAGACAATGTCAGGTCTGCTAGCTGTTAGATACATGAGAGACCCAATAATACTACGGTATTTTGTAGGGTCTACTAGTTTCCCATGTAAATCAGCGTCTAGCTTCTTGGTATGAGCCATTGGTGTGGCATAAGTGTCACAGGTTTTCATTCCAAATTTGTTTAACAATTCAAGGGCATATTTGGATTGACTCAAGAAAATACCACGGGGTGATTGATGAACTTGTAGTCCTAGAAAGAACGTGAGTTCACCCATCATGGACATTTCAAAATTTTTCTTCATTAGTTTTGCAAAAGCGATTGAAAACTTTTTATGTGTAGACCCAAAATGATGTCATCCACGTAAATTTGAACAATTAAGATATGTGCCCCGTGATATTGTATAAAAAGAGTTGGGTCAACCGAACCTTTGGTGAAATTATTAGCAATGAGGAAGGATGATAGCTTATCGTACCATGCCCGAGGAGCTTGTTTGAGACCATACAGAGCTTTGTTCAGTTTGTAGACGTGATTCGGAAACACAGGATCAACGAATCCATCTGGTTGGCTGACATAAACTGTTTCTTTAAGTTGTCCATTGAGAAACGCAGTTTTGACATCCATCTGATAGACCGTCATATTCATATGAGCCGCGAACGCGAGAAATATCCGAACAGCCTCCAGACGTGACTTATTTCGGATAACATTTCCTTCAGCATCCAATTTGTTTTTCCAAATCCATTTTAGACCAATGACGTAGACTCCTGTTGGTCTTTCAACCAGTTCCCATACTTCAAGACGTTTGAATTGGTTGAGTTCTTCTTGCATGGATTCAATCCAGTTGTCTTTTGTCATTGCGTCGTTGATGTTTTTAGGTTCAGATTGGCAGACAGTGAGTGCATAAATGCAATGTTCACCGTCTGTGTGAAGACGTTGTCTTGTAACGACTAGTTGATTCGGGTTGCCAATAATGTTTTCCCGAGGATGGTCTTTCGTCCATCTATGTGTGGAGGGTTGATGTTGATATACATTGTGTAGATTCTGAGGATTCAAATGGTTTGTTGAAGATTCCGCGACATCTGGTGCAGCAGTCTCATTAGCAAACGGGTTGAAGAACGCATTTGGATCAAAATCTGCAGGTGGGGGTACTACATTCAGAATATCATCAGCAGCTTCATCATTGTTGGAAGCGGTTTGTTCAACTGTTGTGGTGGAGTCAACTGGTGTAGGTGCATCTTCAACAGTAGTTGTTGTAGCAAGTGTATCAGGTATAAGAGTATTATCAGGTTGAGCAGTGGAAACAGCGGATACACCTGGAGCACGTTCATCAATATCGTCACTAAACAGAGGAGCAAATAACCTTTCCATTTGTTGACGAGTAAGTTGGGGGCTTTGTTCAGCTGATGATGGGGTTTGGGGAAGTTTAAGCGGTTGTGTCCGGGTTCCAAGCTATTATACTCAGAAGCCATTTCCGTAAGTTCATCAAAATGAGCATGAATCGTTTCCATCACCTGTTTTGTACGACGATTCCAGATTCGGAAACCTTTTGAATTATCACAATATCCGATAAAGACTCCAATGTCAGCTTTGGCTTTGAGCTTTCCAAAGTCATCACGATCATTATTCGGATAGCAAAGAGATCCAAATACATGAAAGTGTTTTAGATTCGGTTTTCTGTTATGGACGAGCTCGAAAGGTGTTTTGTTGTGGCGTTTTGTAATCATAGAACGGTTTTGAGTATAGCATGCAGGAGATACAGCTTCGCCCATAAGTAATCTGGAAGTTTAGCATTGATTAACATTGTTCTTGCAGCTTCCACTAACGTTCGGTTTCGTCTTTCAGCAACTCCGTTTTGTTCGTGTATGCGTGCAATAGATGTTTGATGCTGAATTCCCCCTTTCTCATAGAATTCACGAAAGGTTTGGTTAACAAATTCAGTGCCTCTATCTGTTCTGATTATGCGAACGGTGTTACGTAGCTGAACTTGTATTTTCGTGAGAAAGGTGATGATCATCTGTGGAGCTTGATCTTTGCTTCGAAGAAAGTAGACCCAAGTCCAGCGTGAATAGTCATCAACAATTACTAAGATGTAGCGTTTGCCATTGATCGTTTGCACGCGCATCGGGCCACACAAATCCATGTGTAGAAGATGAAGCACATCTTTGAGAGTTGTGTTCCACCTTTGAAGGAAAATGAGCACGAGTGCTTTTCCTTGTTCACAAGCTGAGCAAAGGTGATCTTTAGAATATCGGAACCGTGGGAGTCCTTCAACTAGTTTGTGTCGAGCAAGGTTGGTGATGGTTTGAAAGTTTAGATGTGAGAGACGACGGTGCCATAGCCAGGATTTTGTTGATGTTGCCTTTGAAAGTAAACAAATGGGAGATGAAGCAACCATGTCTTTCATAGAGATAGTGTAGAGACTAGAATTACGTGATCCGGACATAAGGTCATTTCCTTGTAGATCACGAATGAAACAAGTTTTCTCCCGGAAAGCAACCTCCAAATCTCCATCACAAAACTGACCTACTGAAAACAGATTATGACCGAGGCCTTCCACAGAGTAAACCCTGCTAATTTCGATGTTCCCATTAATGTAGTCTCCGTAGCCCATGATAGCTGCGAAGTGATCATTCCCGAACCTGACAGTGCCAATGAACTTTGCAATAAAGTTTGATAACAGTTTAAGATTGCCTGTCATGTGTCGGGAACATCCGCTATCAACAATCCAGAGAATGATGTATCACCTGCATTACACACAAACGACACAGATGGAATAGAAGTAGATTTGGAACCCAATATGTTAGAGGGTTCCGTAGCAGTTATAGTAGATATACACACATCAATAGCTTTAGGTATCCACGTAAATCCTAGTGTGTTATATATCCATTTCTGCCATCTCCAACTAGTATTTTCTTTAGTCTTAGTGAATGCACTAGGTGGTACTACATTCCTAGGAGGTGACACTGGAGCTATAGGGACAACAATGCGTTTCTTAGAATCTAAAGATGGCGGTCTACCAAGCACAGACTTAGAAAGATTAGTGGGCCTAGAGGTATTCCGATTCTTAGGATTCCATAAACGAGAGATGATAGCTTTAGCAACACATTTATCATGACAATCAGAATTCATACTTTTACCACAAATAACACAAGGTGCATCAGAGTGAATATCAAAAGTACTTAACGGTTTAGCATTCGTTACATCACTATTTCTATTACATTTGCCAGACGCAATATCTATAGTGGAGGCAACGTGAGTCTTATTCATAGTCCTAGGGTGTTCTTCTACTTTAGCATTCCTGATTGATCTTTTCTTAGGTCGCAGTTCCTATTCTTCGATTTAGTGCTTCTAGGTGTGAAGTGCGGACATTTGGAAAAGATGCAACTATTCCTGTTTCAGTAGAAGGAGGCACGTTAGCAACTTGTGATTTGGCAGTAGGGATTCTAGGTTTATGAGTGCTAAGTGTTACTGGGGCTAATCTCTTAATGATGGTTGGCGGAAGTTGTTCATACTTTCCTAACATTTCTCTTAACTTGAAGATAGTGTGAATCAGATCTTGATTTTCAGACCGAACATTTCCAGCAAAATGCATAACTTTTGCAAGATAATGATCAAGTTCATTTGATGCTTCATCACGAGTCTTTTTTAGTAAATCAAATATGACACCATATTCCTTTTTAACTTTTACAAGTTCTTGTTCATATTTTGAGATTTGACACTGAAAAGACACGTTTTGATCATCCAATTGCTCAATTTTAGGATTAGAAGATTTTGTATGCAACTGGGCGATTTTGTGTTGAAAAGCAATTTGTTGACCGTGAATATCTTTTTGACACCAATTAAGACGACGTATTGCATTTGAAAGTTCGTTTGACAATCGTTTGTTTTCAACTGTTAAGGATTCGATCTGAAGCACATTATTAGTGTTCTCAACATTTACCACAGAATCAACAGTATCAGCAGAGATATGATCAAGTGCATATGACAAAGAATTCTCTAGCACAACATTATGGGTATCAGCACAGATGACATATTCCAAGAGTCGATCAACATCTTTTCGTAACTGTTTCTTTTTACGTTTAGTGTTAGAAATAGATGTTTCCGTTTTCTCGAAAACGACCTTCATTAATCCAAGTTCCTTATGAAAGTCCCTTTCCCAAGACAATGCACAACTTTTCAAATTTTTAACATTTGGTAAAAGATTTTTCTGAAAAATGTCTCTTTGTTCTCGCGCTAGAGGCGATTGAAAGTGTTGAACTTTGATTTCAGAATGATATTCTATCTCATGTTGTAAAGTTTTGAGGTCAGCCATGAAAAGGTCAAAATATCGAAGAATTTTGCGATTTTCAGGTTTGGAGTTTACTTCACTGATGGAAGGTAAAGGACCATAAGTTTGTGCATAATATGGTTGGGGATTAACATTAGAAGACTCAGATGTTTTGATGATTACCCTTGGTGTGTTAGAAGAATCCGTTGGTGTGACGAAAGTGACCGCTTTTGAATAGTTAAAAGGTTTGTTGTAAACAACTTTTACTAATTTTGATCGACTCTCGTCTTCTGCATCTAATTCCTCTTGACGATGATATTCAACAACACTCATAACAGAATTATCAACTTTATATTCTGCACTGGAAACTTCAGGATTTGGTTTGAATGCTTTGGGTGAAAGCTTAGGTTTGTAATCAGCAAGATTCGGTCCATATCCATTTGGATTGGGTTTTAAAGTAAACTTTTCAATGGCTGTGACCGACTCGCCATGTTTGTAAACAACAGTTTTAAACTCGTTAAGTTTGTTTTGCAAGCCGATGATTTCTTCCAGATGATCATCTATTCGTTTCGTTGAATGCTTTTTGTATGCAGAGAACTGTTTTTGACAAGTTAACAACTCAGCCTTAGCTTTTTGATTTTCCAAGGTGAGAGCGTTAATTTGCTTTTTATGTTCATGTTTCAGTTGTTCTATTTCAAACAACAAAGCATTCTTCGAAGCGGCTAGATCACGCATCTGTCTTTCTAAATATTTTTCGTTTTGATAAGATTTGGCAAAGGCTGCTTCAAAACCGTTTTCATGTTTTTCTTGAGTTTTGAAAAAGTTGAGTTGCTTTTGTAAACATTCAAAATCCTTGGTTAACAGTGCATTTTTGCATTTCAAGTCCTGATTAATGGCATGACATTTTTCCACTATGGTCTGTTGGTCTTGTATTAAACGAGCAAAATCTGGATGAGGCAAAAGTTCGGCGTGTTCAACGTGAGTCTCAACATGATCATTACTGAGATCCTCAAGTATAACCACGGAGTCAATTTGATTATCAAGGGAGACCGTTTGGTCATCTTGATCGTCAAATATAACTACGGGGTCTAGTTGAAAATCGTCGGAATGAGATGTGGATGGCTCATTTTGAACATTCTGAGTCTTGCCGGATTCAGATGTTGGCGGAGATAGTAGATCAGAGATGAAAATGGTTTGTTCGGGTACCTGAGACAAGCCATCAGTGTCATACACTGGGCCTGTGTCACTCATGTGTAACTCATGCATATTAGCCATCAACATAACAGCTGCATTGGCCTGCAAGTCCTCCATATCATCATCTGAGTCTGCATTTGCCATAAAACTCTGTTCTTTGTCTGTGAGAGATCCACCAGCTTCATCCTTAAGAGCCAAAAGAAGAGCCTCTTTGAAATAAGCACTGCCCCTAGTCCTTGGCTTTGGGCATGCATTAGCCAGGTGTCCCTTCTCATTGCAGTTGTAGCATCGAAGACCATTCAACCCATTCTGAGCATTTCCCTGTTCCACCACTGGAGCTCGATTGTTATTCCTACCCACAGCATTAAACCCTTGACCACCGCCCATCGGACGACCATAACCACGATTCTGAACTTCAACTCGTCCATTGTTCACAACAGCTTGATTCCTTGTATTAGATGAGGAACGAATACGGTTGTTGGATTTGTTGGTATAACGGCTAAAGGCATTAGCAATCATAGCAAATCCTTGTTGCAGTGCTTCGAACGGATCAGATTCCTCATTAGCTTCAGCTTGAGCATTGTTGTTGTTGTATGGAACCAATTGAGTTTGTTGAGTTGGAGGTTGTGAAGGATCATGTGGTGTGATTGTAGCAGTTGGTTGAGTTGCTGGTTGAGGAGAATAACTGTTTTGAGCATATAAGGCAAGTTGTTGATTTTCCGGATGTGTTGGTGGAGCAATTTGAGCACGGAGAATCCTTTCCCTATCAACTTCCTTTTCATGAGGCTTCAAGTAATCGTACAATAATCCATATGTAGATTGATGCATGTTTTTCGCTTGACGGAGAAAAATGACATACTTCTCCCATTCAGGACCAAGACTACTCAGGAACTTTGTATTTACTACAATTTTAGGCATATGATGTTGTGTTTATCCAAATCATTTATGATGTCTGAAAATCGGTGATGATAAGACTCAAGTGTCTCTCCGGTTCAATCATGAAGTGTTCATAAGCCAAGTAAATTTTGGATTCCAAATCTTCCTGATTGAGTACAGATCCTTCCATAAGAAGACGAATATGATCCCACATTTTCTTTGCAGTCTTTTGAGCATCAACACTACGAAGAATTAGGTTTGGTAATCCTAGGAGGATATATTCCATTGCAAGCTCATCTGCTTCATAGTGTAGAAGTTCTTGAGGATTCAAGTCTGCAACAGTAGCAATGTTCGTTTGTTCATCTCTTGGTGGAATGGCATTTGGATCTCCGGGTACAATGACAGTAGGCATCTCAAATGGACCTTCCAAGATAACCTTCTTTAAGAACTTTCCATGTGGCTTCTTTAGATCACAAAACCTAAAGAACCTTATCACCCATTGATCGTAGTTTCCTGGAGTGAGCATTGGAGGTCTATCAAGTGATCCAGCCTCATGAATTGATTGTTGGCTGCTTAAAGTTTCAAACATCTTTGCAAACCAAGTGGGTTCCCTCATAGTGATCCTTGATGGATGTTGATTAAAGTCATTTGTGTACGGTTGAGCTTGAAGACTTGGTGGTGGTTGAACCATTTGAGGTTGTGGATTTGCAGCAAGTTGTGGAGTATGTTGTTGGTTAAATTGTTGTTGATAAATTGCTTGTTGTTGATTCCATTGTTGATGTTGTGGAGTTAGTTGTTGTTGACGTTGAGGATGAGGATAAGTGTAAGGGAAATAGTTAGAGTATGGTGGTTGTGACATGTTGATAAACTTGTGTCGGTAAAAATGGATCTTTGTAGGCGAATGAACCTTTGTTGATGAAGTATCCTTAAGCATAGAAATCACAATAGCCAAGTAACACTTATGCGTAAAAACACCAAAGTTACGCGTAACAATTAGAGGTTACGCGTAGAAGTTAGCTTACGCGTAAGTATGGAAAAGACGCTAAAGTTATGCGTAGACAAAAGTTAGGCGTAGAAAGTTAGGCATAGGATTATCTTAGGCGTAAGAGTAGGCTTAGGCGTAAGAAAAATCTTATGCGTAGGATTTCTACGCGTAAGCTTATGCTTATGCGTAATTTTAGGGTTTTATCCCAAGTGATCTTTTACACTTCACAGTGCAAGAGATATCCAAAGTCGACGCATTTTCAGACTTATCCAAGTAAGAAAACACGGAATAAACCACGAAAATGAAGATCAAACCAAGGAGATGCTTACGCGTAGTTTTAGGGTTTTACTACGCGTAGACCTACTCGTAAATTGGATATTGCTCAAAGATGTTTCTAAAGTAGTTTTTGTGTGATGAAATAGCTTCAATAACACCAAAAGACACAAAAGTGTGAAACTTGATGAACCAAAACTCTTAAAACAGTTACGCGTAGAACAATACTCATGAATAAAAACTAGCTCAAAAACAATGATCCACACATAAAGTTTGAAACTTTTTGCCAAAAAAAAGTATTTTAACACCTTAAAACGTTGAAAGTACAAGAATCTTGGATTCAAAAGTGTAAAAATTACGTTTTTAAGCGAACCAAAGTGTCACTCACTTTTACGCGTAAGACCAAGAAAAAAACCTTCAAAAACAAACTTGTTCACCCAACTATTTGGCGATTGATACCACTGTAAGGTCACAAGGTTTACCACACAAGCTTATAAGAAAGATAGAGAGGCGATTGAACAAGAAACCAAACACACACACACGATATAAGTAAGACCGGTTATGCGTAGAGTGTATGTGAAAAGAAAACTTGAACAACCAACCTTCAAATGAAGGTTTACATAAGGTATTTATAGGCAAGGAGCTAGGGCAACACTCCTACTCCTTCCCTTTCTCCTATGGGCTTGGGCCTAAGCTCATGGGCCTTCTTCATAAACTTAAGGCTAATAACAAACATAAAGGCCATAACAAGCTAACTATTACATATGTGTAACTAACACTTGAATAAGGTTTAGGAGTGATTCCAACATTTCTATTTTTGTATTTTGTTTTTGTTGGTTTTATAAAAGAAATGGAAAATCAAAAATAGAAGATTGAAAGAATAAAGAGGAAGAGTTTACACAATTGGAACCCTCTGATGAGCTGGGTTCTGAGATATTTGATTCTCCTACAACCAAAGACGAAGAGATTTCACAAATAACAGTGTTAGAAGTATATGTTTCCTCACTCTGAGGGTGTTCACTGTCAATAGTTGTAATGGTTTCTACTTCCTTATCCTGATGATTGTCACTATTATCTATGTTGGTGGAAGTATCAAAAATCTTTCCTGTGGGAATCCATCTAAGACCTACTTTGTTGAAAACTTTTCCCGTGGGTATCCACCTAAGGTAAGATCTAGGAGTAGTGTTCTTTTCAGATTCAGCGAAAGACTTGTTTTTAGAAAAACTACATCCTGAAGAGATCCACCTATTAGGTTTCCTTTCCATGTTCATTTTGTCAACGTGTTTGTTTCTGTTTGGTGTCTTAGTGGATTGTACCTTGGCATCATGATTAGCTGAAAAAACACATTTTTGACATGTAGGACTGTTGTTCCCTATTCACTATCGTTTAAAAACAATTAAGTACTTAAAACAAATTAATAGTGAACAATGACTGAAATTAACATAAGTAAAACACACTGAGCAATTTTTAACATCATATTCTTTATTAGAAATCAATCAAAAAGAATACGTTACCCAAGTACTTGCGGAACAGTACTTGGTATTGAAATGACAAAGTTTGGTGACTCCTCTCTAAGCTCAGGCTAAGTCTGAGAACAACTCTTAGAACCCACTGAGTTATCTCAGGGATTAAGTTGTATTTGGAGGAGTGAAAAGATGGCTTGCGTGTATGTGTGTTTTTACAATTCACAAGCTTAATCTTTGCACTCCATCTCTTATGCTATTTACACATGTATGAGTTTTAATTCTTTCCTAAGTGACAAACTGACATCTTACAGAAGACAAAATATTGATGTATTTTATCTCCGTTTACAAAGACTATTTTAGGTAAGAGACAAGACTACTTTCCTAAGGTCAGTGATGACACTGAGCCTGATCTTTTGCCATTCAGGGAAAGTTGACTTTGGTTGATAAGGACTTCGTCTTATCTGATTCAAACTTATCCCGCTTTGTCTCGCTTATTCTTCAGTCTTTACATCCTTCAGTCTTCTACTTCAATTTGTCTTCAGTGTAAGTAGTTGGAGAGGAGTCTTAGGGATTCAGTGAGTTATTGTCATCACTCACTAAATCCATCATCTTCTTCTTGACTCAGTCTTCACCCTTTAAGTTCCGCCTTACTGAGTGGAGAGACTTCTTCTTCGCCTCATACTGAGTATCCTGAAGATGACTCACTGAGAGACTATGCACTTAGTGACCTGTTAGTGTTTAACGGACTAAACACTTGGGCTATTTTCTATTAAAATCCTAGATTAAGGGGTTTGGGTATTTACTGAACCCAACAGTCTCCTCCTATTTGGATATACAAATAGCCTAAGTGTTTGATCAGTGTAAGTGAGCAAATGTCCTCTTCTTACACTGAATGTACTAACGAATACAATAAGGAACACTGAGTATTTTAACAAAACATACATCTTTTATTGATCACATTACATGGTTCCTATCACTAGTACAAAAAGATAAATCAAAATGATGTCAGTCCAGATGAATTCCCAGTGCTTCAAGCTTGACTTTCTTGGTGATGAGTGTTTCCCTGTCAGGATGGTCTCTTATCTTGGCGTTTAAGTCAGCACAGAACCTGACATTTGCAGGAGTCTGAATTTGAGAGGCCACTGGAATATAGCTGAGCATTGTAGCCACTCCTGCCTGATCGATATCACTCCACCTTTGGAATGCTGGGTTTCCATAGACATCAATAAAGAATAGCCCTCTTTCAGGCTTTTCAATCACCAGACAGTTCACGAACTTAACACCTTCAGGAAGCTCCCTATTGCATTCTAGTCCAGGAACTTTGATCTCAGGCTGGAACTCAACCCTTTTCCTTTTGCTCTGTGATGACTGAGGTTGAGATCCTTTTTGTGCAGTTAAGGCAGGCTGAATTCCCAGTTGTGCTGGTGTATCTCTCAGTCTTTCATACCTTTTATTGAGCATCTTCATCAGCTCCTTAACCACCACATTTTTATTCTTTTCAATTATTAGACCAAGTTCATCGAGTTCAGTGATCCCAAAGTCAGTGAATTTTAGGGGATCATGAACCTCGAAATGTCTTTTATCATCCCCTCTGTAGACGTTCATTGCTAGTGGTTTAGACCTGGGAATGATTTTGACATCAGTGATCTTCTCAGGCAGTCTTCTGCTTGTCATTGTCCAATTATAATGGTCAATTCTTGCTTTCCTGATGGCTGCAGTTCTTTTGTTCTTTTCTTCCAACTGCTTTTTCATTTCAGCCATTTTTGCTGCCTGAGCATCCTTGAACTTCTGTCCTGCCTGACTCTTTTTAATCTTCTTAGCATCTATTCCAATGTTTTCAGCTTCCTCAACAACTACTTGTACCAGTGCTTCTCTGCTCTTTCTTTCCTCTTCAGCAAGTTTCTTTTTCCTTTCCTCTTTATCAAGGCATGCACTTAGCTGTTGTGGTGTGAGCAGGTACTCAGTGTTGCCGATCTTAAATAGAATCTTCTCAGGCTCAGGTGGTGTTGTCATTATGCCTTTTCCTTTGTCCTAGCCTGAAGAAGATGCTACCAGGGGCGGTGTTGTTGTTGTTATTGGTGTGATTACTGTCAATGTTGTTGTTGTTGAAGATGTTGGTCGTACTGATGAGATCGGTACAGCTGGGACTGGTGGTGATGATGATGATGTTTGAGCTTCAGATACTGGTGGTGTTGGCTCCCCCTCAGTGTGAAGAGGAGTTTCTTCAGCAGTATTCTCCCCCTTAACTGTTGCCGGAGTGTCAGTGAGGGAAAGAGTTGGTGTTGGTGCTGAGGGGGACTGAGCTGCTTGATCCTTGAAGGCCTGATAAATTTCAGTGATCATTGCCTTGATATCTGAAGTATCTGTTTGAATACCAGTGACTTTTGCTTCCAAATTTGCCTGAGATACTTCCAAAGCAATCATTCTGGGCCCATGATTCCAGGCCAAGGAAGAAGATGCCTGAGCCAAAGTAGCCACCTGAGTATTCACAGAGCCCAATGTAGCTTGAAGAGACTGGACTAAAGATTGAAGACCATGAACATTTGCAGATTTGAGCATTTCGATCAGTTTAGTAAGGCTGGAGGATTGTTTCAAGTAAGCATCAGTAGCCTTTAGCAATTTAGAGTTGAGCGCTGGGTCTTCTTTGACAAATTCCCTGATTTCATCTATCTTTGTGCCTACACCCTGAAGGTGCCTGAGAAATTTAGCCAAGTTGTCATCCAGTCTGTGAAGATTGTCATACATCAGATCCCTGTGCTCATGAACGTTTTCATCAAAAGCTTGTACCTCAGCTTTCAGATCTGCATAACTGGCACCAGCCTCAGTGTGTTGTTCCCACATTGTCAAATCTTTTGAATTCATCAGTGGAGGAAGAGGAGTCAGAGTCATTATTTTCAGGCTGGAATGGTGATTCAGTATGCTCTTGTGGATCAGGCTGAGGTTCTTGTTCAGATTGAACCTCAGCGTCCACTTCTTCCCCTGCTGATAAAATAACATCTTCACTTTCAGCTGGTTCATCATCAGAGAAAAGTATCCCAGAAACATCAGCAACAGTCAACAAGGGGTTGGTGATGGGTTCCATATCAGCGGGTGGTATGTTTCCCTCTAAGTCTTTGTCCCCCTTTGACCCCTCAAACACTCGTGGGAGTTTCCCAGTGCCTTCTTAGGAGTCAGGATTGGTTTTGGGTTCCGTATCGGCGGGTTGTTCCTTTCCCTCCGAGTCTTTGTCCCCCTGAGACCCCTGAGACACTGATGGGTTTTTCCCAGTGCCTTTAGCAGAGTCAGTGAAAGTGATATCCCTATCAGCGGGTTGTTTGGTTCCCTCTGAGTCTTTGGGATCATTCAGTGTGCCCTCAGACAAAGGCTTTGATTTGCTAATGTCATCACTGGGCGAAGTGGAAGGCGCTCCCCTACCAGCGGGTTGTTTGTTTCCCTCTGGATCTTGGGGAGTAGTAGTTGGGACCAAGGGCACTGATTGTGATTTATCAGTGTCCTTCGTTGTCACCGGGGTAGATGATGATTGGCCTCCAGTGGGTGGATGAGTGGTTCCCGCCGAGGACCTGAATCACAAAAGTGAATAGGATCCTCCAAGCCATGGGAAATGAACTTTCAGTGACTGGGGTCTTGTCCAAAAATTTTGGATCTAAAACGATTTGTTTTAACCCATCCTTCACTGTGGAGGGTTCAGGATGGGCGACATAAACTCCTTTGTTGTAGTCTAACCCTGTTGAAGTGCAAAAAGTTTTATAATCCAGGGTGAATTGCTGTCCCCCGTTAAGACTGAACCTGATGAGATATTCCCTGAGTGGTCTAAGGTTGTTCTCATCAGTAGAGGGTGTCGGGTCAAAGGCCTTAGCTGTTGCCCAAAATTCCTGAGGAGGTTTTGGTACAGTATTGAGGGACACTGAACAAAGGCCGTTTTCAGTGGGCAGTTATACAAAAATTTCATAATGTCCTTATAGGCTGGGACAGTTTGAGGATATTCAAAATTGCCTATGACATTATTTGTTTTAAATTCAACATTGCTAAGATCACCTACCCACTGTGAAGATAACTAAAGAGATTGTGTTCTTGCCATTTCCATTAAAAGGTTTTTAGGGTTTTGAAAAAAAAATTTCTTGAAAAGAACAATCAAAGGTTTTGAATCTCTTAAGTTGTGATGAAAAACGTTTGTAAAGGTTTACAAAGAAGATTTTTCAAAAAGGATTTGAAGAACACAAAGATTTCTGGGTTTGAAAAGAGATTTTGACAGAGTTTTGTTAGCAGAAATCTTTTGTGTGTGTTATAAGGATTTTGTGAGGGTATTTATAGAGTGTTTAGAGGGGTAGTTTGTGCATATTTGTGGATTTGTAAAGTCGGTTGTTGAAAACATTTTCAATTTCCACATTTAATGCCACCATCCACTACCCGCAGTAAAATCCCGTTTTTCAAAGAAACAGTTGTAGTGTACAGTAAAAGTGCACTTTTGCAGTAATAAAATATCCACAGGATATTTTATGTGAGAGGAGGAATTTAATGCCAAGATACAATGACATATATTCCTATATTTAATTGGTGTAACTAATACTTGGTGCATTTAGTTACTCATTCGATGCTCAATATCTATACTCAAGATCCCTGAATGAGTCTTACTCATTCAGTGAGAGGTTGTTTTGTGGGTTTCGTTCAGGGAGGAGGAACCATTTCAGAGAACTTACTAAGATTGGTTTTCAGATGCCTGACTTTCAATGTCAAGCATTCCCAATTCAGCTTTCAGTCTCCTGAAGGTAGGTTCATCCAAGGGTTTGGTGAAGATATCAGCCAGTTGATATTCAATAGGGATGAAATGGAGTTCTATGTCTCCTTTCATTATGTGGTCCCTGATGAAGTGATATCTGATATCAATGTGTTTGGTTCTTTGATGAAGGACGGGGTTGTTGGAGATTGCAATTGCACTGGTGTTGTCACAGAAGATGGGTACCATTTTGTAATGGATGTCATAGTCACTGAGTTGACTTTTCATCCATAAAACATTGGCACAACATCCTGCAGCAGCCACATACTCAGCTTCAGCTGAAGACATAGCCACTGATTGTTGCTTTTTAGCACTCCAACAAACCAGTTTTCCTCCAAGAAATTGACAGGACCCTGAGGTACTTTTTCTGTCCATGTTGCAGCCAGCATAATCAGAATCAGAGTAACCTTTGAGATCAAACCCTGAGCACTTTGGATAATAGTGTCCAAGACTTGGGGTTCCCTTCAGGTACTTGAGTATTCTTTTGGCTGCAGTGAGGTGGGCTTCTTTAGGATTGGACTGATATCTTGCTATTAGACAGACTGAGAATTGTATGTTTGGTCTAGAAGCAGTTAGATACATCAGTGAGCCAACAATCCCTCTGAAATGGGTTTGATTGATTGACTTGCCAGTGAGATCAGGTCCAAGGTTGTTAGGAGGGACCATTGGTGTCTTCACTGAGGCACAGTCAGATATCTCATATTTCTTCAAGAGATTTCTTGTGTATTTCTCTTGACTGGTGGAGATTCTTTTATCAGTTTGCCTGATTTGTTGTCCAAGGAAGTATGTGAGTTCACCCATCATGCTCATTTCAAACTTCTTTGTCATTAGTTTTTCAAACTGTTTGCAAAGAGTGTAGTTTGTTGAGCCAAAGATGATGTCATCAACATATACTTGGACCAGTATCACATCTTGTTTTGTCCTATAGATAAACAATGTGTTGTCTATCTTTCCTCTGACAAACTTATTTTGAATCAGGAAGGCTGAGAGAGTTTCATACCATGCCCTGGGAGCTTGTTTCAATCCATAAAGGGCTTTGTCAAGCTTGCAGACAAAGTCAGGGAATTCACTACTCTCAAAGCCAGGAGGTTGTTGAACATATACATCTTCCTTGAGTTCACCATTTAGGAATGCACTTTTTACATCCATTTGGTAAACTTTGAAGTTCATGTAGGTAGCATATGCAAGGAAGATCCTGATGGCTTCCATTCTTGCAACAGGAGCAAATGTCTCATCATAGTCAATGCCTTCTTGTTGACTGTAACCTTTGGCTACAAGTCTGTCTTTGTTTTTAATGACAGTGCCGTTTTCATCAGTTTTGTTTCTGAAAACCCACTTCATTCCTATGACAATGACATCCTGAGGACATTTGATCAAGGTCATGACCTTGTTTTTATCAAACTGTTAAAGTTCCTCTTGCATGGCCTGAACCCAGCTTGGGTGTTTTAGAGCCTCAATGACACTTTTGGGTTCTATATCTGTTAGGTAATCAGCATATAGACATTCATTGGCCGAAGCTGCAGTTAACTTAGCAGCCATGCTTCTAGTGAGCATGCCCTGAGTGGGTTCACCAATGATGTTTACAAGCTCAATGTCCTGATATTTTTTCCACTTACTTTGTGGGCTAGGATCTGAGCTTGAAGAGGTCACTAGAGACTCAGGAGTGAGTTCAGGTGTATGAGTCGCAGAATCATTTAGACCATCTGTTGAGATGTCTTGTTCAGGTTGGGTTTCATGAATCACAGGTTCGTGATCATTTAGATCAGTGTTACCTATCCCAGCAGGGACTGATTGATTATCAATGAATTCACTGATAGTTGGTTGTGACAGGTTGTGCGGCAAGACATAATATGAGGTGTCAGCATCAGCTTGGTATGAGGAATTGATTTCAGTGTAATACTCATCAGGAGGATATCTTGATGACTTATCAATTCCTATTTCCTCCACTGAGGTGTTGGTGAACCTGATGCTTTCTACACTTTCATCAAAGGTGACATGAAAGGTTCCCTCAACTTGTTGTCTCCTTGTGTTAAATACCCTGAAGGCTTTGGAGATCAGTGAGTAACCTAGAAAGTATCCATCATCATCTTTAGCATCAAACTTGCCTAGATGATCCTTGTGGTTATGAATAAACATAGGACATCCAAACACATGAAAGTAGCTGATGTCACGAATTCTACCTTTGAATATCTCATATGGGGTTTTGTTATGTCTTTTGACAATGATTGACCTGTTTTGAGTGTAATAGGCTGTTTTGACTGCTTCAGTCCAGAAATGCTTTGAGAGAGATGAGCCATTTAACATGGTTCTTGCAGCCTCAATGAGAGTTCTGTTTTTCCTTTCAGCTACCCCATTTTGTTTAGGGGTGTAAGGAGATGAAATTTTTTGGGAGATTCCCTTTTCATCACAGAAGCTCTCAAGCTCATCATTTCTGAACTCAGTACCATTGTCAGTTCTGATTTGTTTTACAGTAATTTCATTCTGGTTTTCAATGTTCCTGATGAATGACATTATAGTATCAGCTGCCTGACTCTTTTTGGAAAGAAAGTATACCCAAGTGTATCTTGAGAACTCATCCACAGTGACAAGAGTAAACTTCTCATGCTGGATTGATCTAGTACTGACTGGTCCAAAGAGATCCATATGCAGGAGGTGAAGGCAGCTTTTGATTAAGAAATTTTGTTTTGTTTTGAAAGATGCTCTTTGGTGTTTGCCTTTCTTACAGGCCGAGCATGATTTATCTTTTGCAAAAACGAGTGATGGTAAGCCAAGGACCTTGTTTTGTTTTGCCAGGTTGTTGATGTTTTTGAAATTTAAGTGAGAGAGTCTCTTGTGCCACAGCTAGTTGATAGTTTCAGTGGCTTTGGCAAAGAGACAGGTTCCATCTTGAGAAAGAGTAGACATGTCTAAGACATAAACATCATCTCTTCTAGGAGCTATCAAAACAACTTCTTTATTGGCATTGAAAATGGTACCTTGTTTGTCATTGAATTGCACAATGTACTTAGCATCACATAGTTGACTGACACTGATGAGATTGTATTTGAGACCATTGACATAAGCTATTCTAGAGAAGACTATTCCATTGCAGTTTACTGAACCATAACCTTCAGTGGGACATGATGAGTTATCACCAAATATGTTAGGTTCCCATATTTGTAACACAAGCATCAATATAAGAAATAGAGAAGAGAAAGGATCGGTTGAACACACAAACACAACACACGAGTAAATGAAAGAAAAGTTATGCCTAGGTATTAAGGAAATGTGAACAACCAAACTTCAAGAGAAGGTTTACAAGATTATTTATTGGAGGAACTAGGGCAACACACCAAGTTCCCATCCTTTCCTTATTGGGCTTTGCATAGGCTCATGGGCTTTCTACATGAGCCTAGCCTTGATTACTAACATAAAAGCCATAATTAAGCTAACTATTACATATTAATTACTAACACTTGAATTCTAGTTTAGGAGTGATTCCAACAATCTCCCCCTAAGTGTTAGTGATTGATGATTTGATCTTTAAACGTTGTAGGTGCTGATGTAATAGTAGCTTTGACGTCTTCTGACCTTCTTTTTTCTTGTGAGAAGAAGTGCCTTGATTCGAACAATCTTCCCAGTGTAGGGAAATTGTTCCCTTTGAAGTATTCTACTTTGACGTCATCATTTTTCTTTGTTCTTTGATCTTTGTTCTTTGTGATGGAAGTGATAGTATGTTGTGGTTGTCTGCATCAGGTCCGCTTCGTTGCTCCAGTGTCTCCATGTCTTTCTCCAACATGCTCAAACGCTCTTTAACGTTGGATTTCAGTACTGATGTAGTTCTCTTAGTCTTTAAACTATGTAGATTCTTTGACTTAGACGAAGAATCATTCTTACCTTGTGTTGCCTTTTGAGAGAACTTCAATTAGTGATGTTGTAGGTATGAGCATGTGGAGAATATGCACGATCTTTTCCACCCGCAAGCATCCATAAGAAGAAAACATAAAACATGGGTTAGAAATAATCCAGCGCTTACAAGTTTGAACTTTGAGAGTGTTAACAGCATAGTGTGAAAACACAACTCTAATTCTCACAAAGGCTGTTCCTGAACTGGAGTCCCACAAGTGAGATAACGCGATGTACCAAAGTACACCTACAGTTTAGATGAGTCGCTGAGGTACACCGAAGCATCACCCCACGACTGTAGACCGTTTGAGACACACTAAGCATAATCCACGGGGAGTTATCGAAGTGACCTGCTGTCAGGGCTGTTTGATGTTGACCCTAGCAGGAGTTTCCATTCAATCATTGAGGATCACATGTGTGAATCTCTCATAAATGTTCTCGACAGATTGCTAAGATCTGTGAAGGACTCGATAATGTATCACTTGCGTCCTTATTGTTGAACGACAAGTGATGAAATGTCAAGTGTACCTAAGAGATCTTTTGATGAATCTCGTGGCTCTAGACTCAATAGTGTGCTTTGGTTTTCCTGAGCGGCGACTAGGGAGAGGGTCACCTTCTTCAATACCAGCAATCTCTAGGAGAAAGCCGATAGTTTACGTAGGGTTCCCTGTGAGAATGAAACAAGCTTCTGTTGAGAGAAACTTGAGTGGCTAAGAAGATTTAGTGCATGCGTCACTGGGTCCATGACGACTTTGATCTTCAATACCGGTGTCATCAAGTGACAACCAGTAGCATATGAATTGAACCCGGTGTCTTCCCTAAGTTGAATAATCTGGAGGGCTGTTTATTTTCACCCTTTTCTTTACTTTTCTTTTTAATTCTTCGACTCCTTCTTTCTCCGATTCTCATTTTCTCCTTTTTTTTATAATCATACCTAAAGACTTCTAATTCTAACTATTGGTTGTGTCCTTGGGTAGATCCCTCCGGCTCTGGCGGATCACAGGACGGTTATTCCTAACCTTAGTCTCCTTATAACTCCATGACTAACCTATGTTGCCAAAAAACCATTTTCATGAAAAATCTCTCAACGTGGTTATGAGTAAAAACATTTAAGTATTTTTGAATTGATCAACTCAAGATAGACAATCCTCCGCGAGAGAAGAACGCGCACTTTTGAATTGATCAACTCAAGATAGACAATCCTCAGCGAGACACGGTTACGTTGCATAGTTAAATAGTTACATTGTCAGCTTTTAGGTGACAACTAGCTCTAATAACTACCTTGAAGGTGTGGACAAACCTCGAAAGGTTGTCAAATCCGTCAAAGTTCATGTCTATCAAGAGATTCTCGAATGGTACATTCTACTAAGACAAGTCCTTTGCAAGACACGTTTACATCACTAGCGAACTAGCTTGAAATTATTACCCATCCCGGACAGGTATTTTCGAGTTACTAACATTTAAGATCTCGTCAATTCATTGGTTAAGTCTTTATAGCACAATGATTCATTTGCAATTCACAACATATTACGTATCACATAATTTTTCTCCCCCTAAAAAATGGCATATAAATTTTATTTTTTACGAAATTTGATATTGAATATGTCCATTTCGAGTTTTGCGGGAAGAATACCATGAAGAACATTTTGGTGAACAAAGTTTTTAAGCAAATACTCCCCCTTAACAAGTGATATAAACTTTTGAGGTTTTTGAAAATCATAAGGGGAAGTACTTGTTCTTTTGAGCAAAACTTTGAAAATGAAAGTTTTGATTAGTTTTACTCAAAAGTAAGAAGCTTTCGCTCCTTTTATAGGATTGTGGCACTGAAGCGTACCACAGGGTCCTTTCATTACAAGTACGGGTTGTACACTGTTATGTGTGCACAAGCCATTGTCATATAAAAATCACACATCCAAATGATAAGATAATGAAACAAATCAAGGGTTACCAGGAGAATCAGGTAGTCCAGCAATAACTCCGGGAATGCGTTCTGGACGTTGATAGCCTGTGAGAGATATGCTGGGACGACCACCTACGAAACTCTCCAAAGTTCTGAACTGATCCCTTCTGAACAACCTTTCATCGATGCGAGTGATGATCCTCTTAACATCCCTTCTCTCCTTCGAATTCCATCTCTTAGGTGACCCAATGCCTTCTTGTATCGTGTTTAACCGATAAGCTAAACCATCCCTGACTTTCTTCAGTGCATGATCCCTAAACTTATGAAGCTCTTTGCACGCCATTAAGCAATTTCAGTGTAGTTTACTCCGGTAGACTACTCCAAATGGTCTGCTGATGAGGGTGTACTGAGGATGTTGGTTTATGTCTGGAAGGTCTAGCTGTGGTTTAGTGAGGTTAACACGCGTCTGATACGATTCCACGACAAGCTGTATGTCTTCTACACGTTCTTGGATCACTATGCTTCTGATGTAGATGACTAATGACTTGATGTATTCGCGTTGGACAGTTGTGGAGAAATGTCGCATTGGTCCTTGCACCTTAGCGAGATACATATCTTCAATGTCATTTAGCGACAGTCTCGTAAAATCTGCTTCACAAAAGTCATAGTCCTCTTCGTCTTATCGTTTGACCACAATGTTCTTGAGGAATGTGTAGTCCCACTTTGACGAAAGAGTAACATGCTTAATAGCAATGATCCGTTTATCACTAAACACTTCCTTCTTCTATCTTTGAGTCTGGCAGATTTTGTAGAAGATTCTTTGGCGTTCAGTCCAATGATGAATCCCATACATCGCATCAAGGTCATACTTTTCCACTTGGTTGGAAAACATGTGTGTGGCTTCTTCCTCGATGGCTGGGTTGTTATAATAGACTACTGCTGGGAAAGGAAATGATCACCACCAGTGGGGCTCATGGAACTCTTCATCGTCACCACCAGTGTATTCGAAATGATCAACGATTTTCTCTGTGGATGGTGTTAACTTAGAGTCCTGAGGTTTATCAGCAGTAGAACGTGGAGGAGATCGTCTTTTGGTTAGAGTCCTTTGGGTTGGTGGTGGCATAGATGAGGATTCACCAGACTTCTTCTTGCGTTTCGATTCTTTATCTTTATCCGCTTCATCATCGTCTCTAGGATGCTTAGCCGTTTCAGCTGCCGCTCAGCATCCAGTTTTAAGTTGGTAATCCAGCAATGCTTCAAATAGTTTACCTTCGTCAGAAGTAAACATTCCAGATCGTTTTGACATTTGGAGTACAAGCTTGGAAACCAATTATGCATCAGAGAAAGCTGTAGGCTCAGTTGGGTTGATTGTAACGGTTAAGGGTGTTGATCTGATTGTTTGTTTGGCCAACTGCATTCGATTCGGATAGAGTTGTCTGGTGAACATATCTTTTGTCACTCCAGGAACAATGTCGAGTAGGAACTTATGAGTATATTCCCTAATCATCATGTTCATTTCCCCTTGGACATCACGTTTCATAAACTTCAGGATATACTCCCTTTCACTCAACATCTCGTCTATCCCGTCTTGTAGATGATTGATCCTGTCAGCGAGTTGATTCAGCTTTTTGTTGGTCACGTCTTTCTTCCTGACTTGCTTGACAGCTTTGACAATCTTTGTCTTAGCCCGGGATATCCAAGAGTCGGTTGGTTTCTTTACTGACTTGGATGCGGATCTGGTTGTGCCTTTGGATGGTGGAGGTGAAGAGTGAGAAGACGAATCTGATGATGATGAGACATGAGGAGGCACAGGGTCCTTTGGTGGCTCAGAAGTTCTTTCCTTGGAACGTGCTGGACTATCTAGAAGAGAATCATCATAATCAACTTCGTCATCTTGTCCAGATTTAGCCATTTCTTCAGCCTTAATTCTGGCTTCTTCATCTGCTTGAGCTTGAGCTTATTTTTCTCCTTTTTCTTTAGCTGCAACCTCAGCATCTTCATCAGGAGTTTTCTCAGACTTCTCCTTTTCTGGTTCCTCAAAGTCATAGTTGATAGAATCCTCAAGTTGCCTTTGTTGTTGTTCGTGGGTGGTGGTACCAGTTCCCTTATCGGGTTGATTAACCGCATCGGAAACTGGTGTAGATAGTGCACCACCACTTGACCCTCCGGGGCCACGAGTTTGTTCACGGGTAAATTCCTGAGCAACATGTTGGAGTCTTAAATTCTTCACCTTTTTCCTGTAGTCTCTGTCCAGTTGTTCTTCATCCGAGCTCTCCTCTTCTTCTGGCTCAGCAACTGGGGTTTTACCTTTAACTTTATCAGCTTTTGGACTGGGAGGTTTTGCTACTGTCAAAGTATCAACGATTGGAGTTTCAGAGTAGATGACCTCTTCGTCCGTATTAGTGTCCTATGAGTCCTCGTCCAATAGCTTTTGTTGAGGTTCAAGTTTAGGAATAGGGACAGCATCTTTTGATGGAATTTTCCTTTTGAGAACATGAGTCCTCTTAGGATACTTTCTCATACTCTCAGTGCTCGTAATATTTCCTGCACTGCCTCTCCTGGTTTTCCTAGTAGGTGCACCAGAGGACTTTTCATCAATGAAACCTACTTTGCCTGCTTCAACTGCTACCAGATATCATTTGTACGAATAGAGTTCTTTGATAGCATCAGTAAGAAGATGATATGGCAATAATGCACCTTGTTTCTTCGTTGTTGAGTCCTTAAATCTGACAGTGAGTGTCGGCTCATACAACACGGAGTGTTGGTTGGGGTCATCAAGTCTCAAAGGAATATCAGGATTATACCCTAGAGCTCTTTGGATCAACTGTTTGGTGTATCTGATATACGGGATCTTGGTGCCAGGCTTTTTAAGGTAAGACATCATGTCATCCCATATCAGAGCTTCAACTTCTATGTGTTTCATGTTGACCATAGCCCAAAATATTTGTAGTTCCATGAGCTTGGGATGCTCATGACCACTATCACGTCCAGAAACGGATTTGGCAATCATTATGTAAAGGGTTCTCCATGGCTGGGGAATGTTCTTGAAATCCACGGATGAGTGCTTTGTGATTACCCCGGTAGCTTCATCATAGCCGATGTCGACTACGAACTGGAGAACGACCTCTTCCGTTGGAGTAGCATTGTATTCAGCAGGCTCGATGACAGGAATAAGAAGAATAGCCCTCAAATCTGCTGGCGTGATGGTGACTTGTTTGTTGTTAAGCGTCACCGTCACAACACATTGACCTTTGAACTTTTGTATTGTATGCCAGAATTGGTGAATGTAGGTCTCCGGTACAGTAGCAGAATTTGTGAGCATGTTCTGGTAAGAGTGAGTCTTCAGAATATCCACTGCAATCTGCCACAAAGACTCAGAACAAGTGAAGTTATCAAAATCAACTCTGAGGTTGTTCTTTCCGATCTTCATTGGGTAACCATTAGGGAAGATATCTTCAATAGTGAGAACATTTGGTGCATTTTACATTTGAACGTCCATATCGTGATCTGAAAGATATTTAGCCAAAAGAACCAACATATCAAAAGACATTAAATTAGTCAACAGTTGATTTTATTGTCTATTTATTGAATGTGATATGTCAATGATTGTTACGAGTCCAATGTCACTTGTTTGTCCAATAGTCCAAAGACGTCGTGATAAGTTTTGTGAGTAGATTAACTATGAGTTTTAAATTCCAAGTTTTCACTTATTTTCACAACTTATTAAACATTTAAGCTTATTGGTGACATTTTGGTTTCGTGACGTTATGATTTGTTTATTTACAAATTTGCACACGTAACAATTCACAATTTTGGTTAAAACTAGGCTAAGGCGTAGGTGTTGCAAGCTTATGCATAAACATGAGTGGTTATACGCGTAAGCATAAGCTTATGCATAGGATCTTGACTTATGCGTAAGAAATGTTACGCGTAGGAAAAGAAAGCCTTAGGCATAGAGCTTACGCATAAGCGTATGTGGAACCTTACGCGTAAGGCTTACTCGTAAGAGTGAACCTTATGCGTAAAGGTTACTGTTTACGCATATCCTTCACAGGATACGCGTAGTCCCCATTGTAGAACCTTACGCGTAAAGGTTACGCGTAATATTTCTCTTACGCATAACATGCTACGCGTAAGGTGATCCTTATGCGTAGAAGTTCTAATAACCTTGATTCTGAATTTTCACGCGTAATAAACTGAAACAAATGCATCATAACTCATTCATTAACATATTAATTGAAACCCGTTCAGTTTAACATGAAGACTCAATCAAAATGGTTTACGCATAGGATACAGCTTATGCATAGAACTTAAACCCTAGGATTCAAATTTTACGAGTAACTAATCTAACCATAGGATTGACACCAAATCATTTCTGGGATATCTTAGAGGCCTAGTGAGGTGTCCTAAATAAGTTTTAACATCAAACACCCCATGAATCAAGAATACCCAAATCGTATGAACTTAAACCCTAAATTTTAATTCTCATACACTTGATGATTCTGGGTAAGTTTTAAAGCTGGATTTGATCAATTCAATATGTAAACAACATCTCTTAACCATCTATTTAACCAGAAACTCTCCCACATGAAAACACCCAAAATTACGCATAAACCTTAATTCATGAATCACAAACAAAACGTTTTCTGGGTAGAAATTAATGTTTTAAATGTTTATGGTATATGATTTTGAACATATTAAAATAATTTTAAACATCACAAACACTCAAGTGATGACTTTGTGTTCATACGCATATGCGTAGAACACAAAGATCATCCAAACACAAATTCCAACCGTTGGATGTTTATTGTCACACCCCCAAAATATCGCAGCGGAACGATAGTGTCATTGGGGTATAACGTCATAGCACAAAGTATGGATACAGAAAACGACCTCTATAATGAGACGTTTTGAAAAGTTTACCATTCGATAAATAAGTTAAAGTTTACACCACGAGAATTCACAAAGTTTGATAATACATAAAAAGTTTACAAAACATGTCGAATGGTAATTGTTAAAAGCATAAGACTCCAATGTATGCCATGCACCCAAAAGCTCCATGAAATGCTATCACATTAAGACCTGAGATAAACATGCTAAAAAGTGTCAACACAATGGTTGGTGAGTTCATAAGTTTGTAACAAAATGATTTGAAATACTTAGAGAAATGTTCACCCAGCAAAGGCATTGTAAATCCACTCAGTTCCAAGTTCCGCCCCTACAAAACTTGCAACCTGTGTGTTCACAACCCATTGCCAAAATATAGTATGTATATCATGAATAATCGCAATATGATAGATAAAAGTATAATTGTCACCACGAGGGTCTTCCAACAACTCATGTTGGGATGTTTGTAATTAATAGCCTTCCAACAACTTAATTTGGAGCCATTAATTCTTGCATGTTTGTAAATTAGTAGCCCTCCAACAACTTAATTTGGTGCCACTAATTCTTGTATGTTTGTAAATTAGTAGCCCTCCAACAACTTAATTTGGTGCCACTAATTCTAGTATGTTTGTAAATTAGTAGCCCTCCAACAACTTAATTTGGTGCCACTAATTCTAGTATGTTTGTAAATTAGTAGCCCTCCAACAACTTAATTTGGTGCCACTAATTCTAGTATGTAATGCAAGTATGCATATGAAATCAAATATAACCCAATCAAGTATAAAACGCAATCAAGTCTAAAGTATAAGTAATGTTGTTTGGCAAAAGAGTTTAAATGTTTGATAAATAAGCATGTATCTCGCCCCAAATAGTTTATAGGAATTTAAATGAGTAAAAGCGGGGTATGAACTCACCTGATGTGGTTGATATGCTAACAAAATGAAGTGCTCGAAAGTGAGACTCGGAAACTATCCGCGACCTAGAATGAATGTTATGATATGTAATGAGTTGCAATGTAATGTTATGCATGCATTTCGTTTGTTATTTATACCATTTGATGGGTTTTGTAAATAATACTTATCGTCGAAAAATACTCTTTTGACGTCTTGACCATTCTTAAATCACTTTATAAGTATTTACGTCAAAATGTCATCCTACAATGGTTTTATAATGATTTTTGGTGAAATTTACACTTTTCGTCGCAAAACAATGTCGGCGGAAAAATCATGAAATTAACAAAAATGGCTCCGGAAAAACAGTCGTAAAACGGTGTACGTCGATCGTTAGAGAACGAGCTCGACGGTTTTGGAAAGTTTGTATCGATATCTAGAAGTTTCAGTTCAGGAGTTTTCGTCCAAAAGGTCTCGATCATAAAGATATTAAGGGTTAAAGTTGGTGATTTTGGCTAATTGTGCGCAGAAAATAAGTTTCGGCCAAGTTTGAACATCCGTAAATAATTGACTACAACTCCGCTTGACAAACAGCTTTTTGTTTTGAAAAAATATGGCCGGTGAACTTGATTTTACTAGAAGACATTTCGTTCCAAAAAGTTTCACATCATGGTTAAAAACAGCCGCAAACATGGACGTTACAGCTAATGTAACACTTGTAACGTAAAAATAATATAGTTTTTCAGAAAATAATATTTACGGCAAGTTTATGAAAACGTGCATATATTTGTCGTTTCAAATCCGTTTTCTACGTATAATACGTCCTTAGCTTCGTATCGAAGTAAACTAATATATTTTTGACAAGTCGAAATAATTTGTGAAGCTTAAGGCTCGTTTTTGACCCGAACAAACTAAAAACTGCATGCTGAAATTTCTGAAAATAAATATATTTCGTCGCCAACTTTAAAAATTCATCACGGCTTCGTTATAAGTCCGTTTTTATCCGTTCAAGCGGCCACGGATTCGTTTTAAAGTATATTTTCTAAAAATCAAGGCCAAAGTTTCGTACAATCTGTTGGTTTTTCCAGAAATTCGAATTAAGGACAGAACATAAAATATAGTTATCGAAAATAGTTTTTCTCGGACAAAACCTATTCTAATCCCTTCAAATCAACTCCAAACTAATCTAATCCTACCATACACCTTCTTAGGGTGTCATGGGTTCCTAATCACCATCAAGACCAAAGAATACCATGGGAATAATTATAGGATGACCAATATGTATATATAACTCAAAAATCATGAAATAAATGGTATAAATCACATATCTTGCATATTATCTCCAAAAATGAAAAGAAACATATGAAAATGAAAAGGAAACATGAAAATGATAAAAACAAGCTTACAAGTGATAGTGATGAGGTGTAAGTAACAAGGATTAACTTTAAATATCCTTGGTTTTTATTTCAAAACCAAAACAAGAGTGTTATCTAGATTGTATAAACACAAGAGCATGAAAAATTTTTGTGATCCCCTTTGTGTTCTTGTGTGACCGGTTATGGAGGAACCCAAAAGAGAGAAGGAAAATGTTTTCTAACACTTGAAGAATGATGAGAATGAAAATGAGTGAATAATTGAGCAAGACTTTTGAAGTATATGTATAGATTTTTAATCAATCAAGCACCATACTAATATTTAATGTCCCCCTCCCCTAAGGGCCGGTTTTGGGGGAGGTTTGTTCCCCAATTATATATTTTTTTTTTTTTTATTTAAAACTAAGTACTTGTGTATAATTTGTCAAAGATGTGTAAGTAGTTGTGTAGAAAAATGTACAAGTGAAGGTAAATGGTAACTTTTAGATACAAGTAAATTTTTAATAGATCAAAGTAGAATATAATGATATTATAAAAATTGTAAAAATATTTTCCTTGTGAAATTCGAGTGATAAAATAATTATAGAGTAGTTTTTAAGAAAAACGTCGTAATAATATAATTTTAACGATTTATGCACCAAATAAATTTGAAACACTAGGAAAACTAAAAATATAGTTTTTTTATAAACTAAATGTAAGTTTAAAAATACATCGGGATCATTTTTGAAAATAATGGATTAAATGTTAAAAATAATAACTCACGCGATAAAGTTTATTAAATATAAAAATTACGCGTTTAAAATGAAATGAAATGTCGTGAATGAATTAATGAGATGCAAATGATGTCCATGAAATGTACGTGATGTTATGATCATGAATTCGCCGCTAAACCTTTAAGGTTACGCGAATTTGGAACAAGCAAACCAAGTTTACGATAAATGTTGAAATTGTGAAACGTGAATTGTTGTGAGAAATAACTGGAAATTGGGAATTGTGACATTTATGAAATTAAAAACCTATGTTTGTAAACATGTTAGGATCATAAAAACACTTACAAATCAGGAGTTTAATACACGAAATTGTGGTTTGATTGTTAGGCGTAGGATGATATGGATGAAGGTAATAAATGTGTTAAGTGAGTTAGGTGAAGAGATTTTATTAAAATGAGTTTAAACTTTTGACAACATTGGTCCCTCCACGTTAACCTTTTTCATCCAATGCCCATAACTTCCATTTTGGTTACCAAAAGTATGATTTATGGAAAGAAACTTGATGACACTCCCCCTCGACTTAAGAAATAATGAAATTTTATAAATTTGAGCCCGGGGAGTGTCAGTAAACCAGAAATGTGACCACCATTATCAGAGACACAACCGGGATGAGGTAACATGCAAGTACAAGGTTTTATGAAATCGAAAAATAATTACTTTCTCCCCCTTAATACTTGACCGAAAAAATACTTAATTTTTAAAGATTAAAGTGTTGACGGAAGATTTGTACTTGCCATGTTAAAAGAAATTAGGTAGGAGAATATTTTTGAATTTTATCAGATTTTATATTTTTGTATTTTGTTTTTGAAAAATATTTACAAAAGAGATTTTGGTGTTTGACTTGTTTTAAGAATGTTTTTAAAGTTCATCCAGTTCCTCTGGAGTCAAACACCGCATACCAATCCGGTGGACCAGCTCATTAAACCTAGCAGGAGCTAAGGCTTTGGTGAGAAGATCTGTCAGTTGGTATTCAGTACCCACAAAGTATAATTCAACGGTACCCTTTTCCACGTGCTCCTTGATGAAATGATATCGAAGATCGATGTGCTTTGATTTTGAATGTTGAACAGAGTTGCACGAGATCGCAATAGCACTCCGATTGTCGTAGTACATCGGGATTCTGTAAATACGTAACCATAGTATTTGAGTTGTGTTCTCATCCAAATGACTTGAGCACAACACGCTGACATGGCTACATATTCTTCTTCGGTTGAGGACAACGATGTACAGTCCTGCTTCTTCGATTGCCATGACACCAGTTTATCACCAAGAAATTGTAATGCTCCTGAAGTACTTTTCTGAGAATCTAAGCAGCCTGCTTGATCAACGTCTGAAAAATCTATTAGTTCAAAACCAGAATCCTTCGGATGCCAGATCCCCAAGTTAATAGTTCCCTTGATGTATCGGAGGATTCTTTTAGCCTTAGAGAGGTGAGTTTCAGTTGGTCTCGACTGATAACGGGAGAAAAGATATACGGCAAAAACAATATCAGGCATGCTTGCTGTTAGATACATGAGAGACCCAATAATACTTCGGTATTTGGCAGGGTCAACCAATTTCCCATGTAAAACAGCGTCTAGTTTCTTGGTGTGTGCAATTGGGGTGGCATAGGTATCACAACTTGTCATTCCATGTTTGCTTAAAATTTCAATGGCATATTTGGACTGACTTAGAAAAATACCACGGGGTGATTGATGAACTTGAAGTCCTAGAAAGAACGTAAGTTCACCCATCATGGACATTTCAAAATGTTTCTTTATTAGTTTTGAAAAAGCGTTTGAGTATTTTAAATGTGTTGACCCAAAAATTATGTCATCCACATAAATTTGAACGATTAAAATGTGGACCCCGTGATATTGTATGAAAAGTGTAGGGTCGACCGAACCTTTGACGAACTTATTGTCGAGAAGAAAGGATGATAACTTATCGTATCACGCCCAAGGAGTTTGTTTGAGTCCGTAGAGAGCCTTGTTCAGTTTGTAAACGTGGTTCGGGAACACTGTGTTAATACAGATAAGCCGTAAAAACATTTATTTATATTTTACGATCTTCTAATGTTTTGTCGATAACAAACGTGTAACATATTTGATTTCACAAACACATAATAAATCACAAATATGGGCGTATATATGATTTTAGAGAGAGAAAGTGGAATATTCTAGTAAGAGAAACTCATGGAAGGTTAGATTCCAAATGAACATCCAACCCTCTCCCTTGTGGGGAGAGGGCTATTTATACAAAGAAGCACGCCCTCCTTCGGGCTGTGGATCAGGCATACAATGGGTAAAGACCCGTCCTTCCTCCACGGTGTTGCAGTAAACTAAACTACACTAATAACTAACTAATAAACTCACAAATAACGTAACAAACGATATGTCTACGAGCTGACTTAGGCTAGATAATATTTGGGGTGACCGACACTTTACTTATGGAATTTCCGATTCCTAACAATCTCCCCCTAAGGGAGGTCACCCCATGTTTTACATTTTGCATCCTAGCATTCTATTAAATCTTCAGTCTTAAGCTCGTAGACTTGACTTCATCAAAATATTCAATCTTTGTGCTTTCATGGTGATATTATCATAATCCAACTATAATGTACATTACGTGGAGGTTATAGAGCTGATCCACATTATGATGACCTTTGAGCTTCATATGAGATCATCAACCACAGTTGATCTCAGCATCACTCATTGTTGTGTTGCCCGCATATGATGTAGTGACAATTGGACCGACATGCTCACATTCTGGATCATGAAATCTTTTCATCAGAGTAGCAGAACCTTTAGTTGATTCATGATATTTGCAGCAGTGTAGCAGAAGCATGGAGTGAAAATATCAGAGTCGTTGATGCATTTATCATGATTTCTTTAGAAATGAATGTGTTGTGTGAGCATGCGGCTATGGATTGACCTCTCCATTCTAATCAGCTGCAAACGTCGGGCGTACCTGCATACAACAGTTAGCAATAAAGTGCTCGAAAGTGTCTTTGATCACTTTCATTGAATGCATAATTCTGAAGAATCTCCTTGATAGGGTTTCGCAGCTGCTCTAGCTGTTCTCAAACCGGAACGTCTCAAAGAAGACAAAATGGAGTGAGTGAACCAGCGAATTTGAGATTCACTGATTGATAAAAATAGATTTGAAAAACAATCGAGTACTGCTCAATAAAGTTTTTTTGCAATACAACGAGGGTTTTTGAGAAAAATCAATTATCAATCATAAACACCTTTTATATTTGAAATATTCATACACAGTTGATGTGCTAACGAAAAGAATTTTTTAAGCACAACGACCGGTTTTTCAAAGGTATCCGTCAATCCATAACCTGAACCTGAATTGATTCATAATTTTGAATCGCCCTATTGTTTCTGTTCAGTTGTTACATGGTTGATCTATTGGATAGATCTCACATGCCAGCTACCAAGAGCTTGTTTGATGTTGGCTCTAGAAGGCTTTCCATCTTCATTGTGAATATGTTTGCATATCACTCAGATGTTCTGGCAATACCGCAAGGATAATGCGTAGGACTCTTAATATATTATCTCTCTTACCACATTGTGTGAAACAGAGAGTCTTCATTGATAGTGTCCTAAAGATATTTATTAGATGATCTCGTGGCTCTAGACTCAATTGTGCACATTTGGTTCCTATGCCGGAGACTAGGGAGAGGGTCTCCTTCTTCAATATCAATAATATCTAAGAGAAAGTCGATAGATTATGTAGGTTCCCCGTGAGAATGAAACAAGTCTCTTTTAAGAGAAACTTTAGTAGCTTGGGAAGTTAAGTGCAGTGCGTCACTGGGTCCATGACGTCTTGTCTTCAATACCAGTGTTACCTTAGCAACCACCAGTAGCATATGTATTGAACCCGGTTAATGCCCTAAGGTTGAATTATCAGAGGGCTATTTCTTTTCACCCTTTTTCACATTCAATTCTTTTTCCTTCTTCAACCCCTTCAGTGCTTACCGAGACTTCATAACTAGAACGTTGTTGGGTTTATTCCAGTACTAGCTCTGTCTCAGTCCGCACTCTTCCCATTTCTCAGTTTTCTCCTTTTTTTTCATCATACCTAAGGACTTCTACACTATCTAGTGGATTGTCCCTAGGTAGATCCCTCCGGCTCTGGTAGGATCGTGGGAACGAATACCTAACCTCACCATCCTTATAACTCTATATATAAAGTAAAATGGTCGGTCTTTTGGTACAGTTCATTCTTCCATGAAACCAATTGAAAAATCATTTGAAAATCAATCAAGGTACTTGTGATATAATATCAAAGCATTTTTTACCTTAATTGTTTTGATCATTTAGAAATGCTCCCCCTCAACATGTGCATAAGATTTTGAAATTGTTTAGCACATGGAGGCAAGAGTTCTTTGAAATAATTTCTTGATCACTATTTCCGTAGAAACAGCCATTTGATTTTCTTGGTAAATTCTCCCCCTCAATATGTGCATAGGATATTTGAAATCATTTTATCACATAGAGGTAAGAGATCTTTTGAAATACATCTACGATTACCAAATATTTAGAAACCATTTAACACTCAATCAAGGTACATTATGTTAAAACATAGAAATCTTTGTACCTTGAAGGTTTAAATGCTCCCCCTTAATATATGCTTCGAGATTCGAAAAGAGTTTAGCACGTATTAGAGAGCAGTATGCACTTTGAGACAAAAATGGTCACCTTTTATCATCTTTCATATTTATATCACATTTTCTCCCCCGAATCAAAAATTTCAAATCCTTTGAGATTTTGGATCTCAAGTGATTTAAATATTTATGAAACAAAACGTTGTTGGAGAAAAATGTGACCAGTTTTATATGATCTAAAGTGGACTCCACTGAAGTTCCCTTTTTAGATAAAAAGGGAAACCACAATACATAACTTATCACTACTACATACATTATAGTTGTTCATAGTACAGACACCACATTTTACACATCAAAAATACAAAACAGAAACTACTTCCGGAGAATGTCTTCATTCAGTTCTTTGAAGCAGCTTGTAGTGACCTTCACGAAGTCTACGACCCACAAAACTTTCAAGGCTGCGATAAATCTTTCTAGACTTAAGTCTTCTACCAATTGCAGCCACAAACTCTTCACACATCTTCAAATCCTATTCCGACCAGAATCTTATTTTGTTCTACGGCTTCAGGTCAATTTTGATTTCCTTCACTCTTGAGTTCAATTCTTGTTCAACCATCCTGAGTGTACCATCACTGAACTTGTATAGCTCGCATAGCCTCATTAGCATTCTTGACCCGTATTTGTCGGTAAAGATGATGGCTCTAGGAGTGTCAATCACTTTATATTCGTGATGAAATTCAAGTCCTGAGGCTTCCCATTGCGGTCTTGTTAGGTTGACGCGGTTCTGGTAGCTTTCCATTCGTAGCTGAAAATCCGCAACTCTTTTTCTAATGACCAAGCCTCTGATCCAGAGATTGATAGCAGAAGAGAGAGCTTTCTTCTCACGAACAGGTAGATGGTCAAGGTGTCCTTGAAGGTTCAGAAGATAGAGATCTTCAAAGTCATTTGGCAGCAGATGTTTGAAGTCGTTTTCTTCTATCACGTGATCTTTCAAGTCTGATCTTCGAAGAACAATCTTCTTCAGATAATCATAGCCATAGATTGGGAAGATTTCTACACTGACAACACTTAGAATCCGCAGCTTGGATCGAACAGCTTTGCGTCTCTTTTTAGCTCCATGTCTTTCAATGTAGAATTTCTTCTTCTTGAACCACCAATGAGAAATGCCGTATGAAGCCGCGATGTCATACACTTATTCTTTGTCAGTCCAGAATTGATCAGGTACCATCTGCTCAAGACCCGGATCTGTGTAGGTAGCACCTTTCATTTTAGAAATAGATAAAGCTGGTTTTCTGTCTGCAGTTCGGGCACATAGATAATCCAGGTCACGGTTGAAGAAGAATTCTGATTGGATTGTTAATTGACCTGGTTCACCACCGAGAGGAAGAGGATTGTTAACATCAAAATGACTGATCTGTTCACTGACTTGATCATTCAGCATTTTATAGCATTCTTCCATCTGATATTGAAGCTGATTAGCATCAGAGTGGAAGACTTTGACGATTTCAAACGCTTGGCCTTCAAGATCTTTAGGAGTGATTGACGAAATTCCCTTCTTCTCACAAAACCAATTTATAAAACTCCCCATATCTCCTGTGATGTGAAGAAGAGAGTCTTCTGCCAGAGCTTCATAGTTGGTTGTGATGGTTGATGCCTAATTGTTGTCAGGGATTATCGAGTCAGACTCTGGAATAGACCATGAAGGTTCAGGAGTTTGAGGTCTCTCTTTGGTGAGCCAGCTTTGAGTCATATCCTTTGATGGTGCAACTCTAGAGGTTTTAACAGGTTCACCTGAAATGTATGCATTAAACCAATCCTCATCTTCAGATGGCTTCCGGATATGTTTGGTGGATGCATCATCGTCATCGGATTCTGACTCTGCCATAACATAAGACTCTTCATGTAGCACCTGGTCTTCTGGGATAGTGGAGAAGGTGGGTTTAAACCTTGAGTCAACCGTGGTCCATGCTACACACTTCTTCTGAGTACCCTGATCACCGGATGAACTGGATTGATTTGAAGGTTTTGGAGGAGATGTTGGTGGCTGTGGTGAAGGTGTAGTGGTTGTGTCAGAAGATCCAACAGCCCCAGAAGTTCCAGCTCCTCCTGTCGGAGGTGAGGGAGGAGGAGGTTTAGGACCTTTACGCAACGTCTCCAACACCAAAGTCCTCCTTTTCTTCTTAGCCTTTATTTCTCCAATGTCCTCCATAAACTGTAGATGATTGTTGTGCTTAATCGATTCTTCGAGAGCCTCGAATAACTTCTTATGGACCTCATCCTTATACTCGTTAGCTTCATACATCTTGTCTAAAAGGACATCTCTCATATCTGAAATGGGTAGGTCTTTAAACCGTTGAAGCAGAGGAGCTTGCATTGCCCATTCTATAGCATCCTTAACTTCGCCTTCAATGGCGTCTGCTACCCCTTCATCGAAGTTAAGGTTCTCCAACCTGTAGACACGATCCTCGAGGACATTGACAGATTTAGGCAGTTGTCTTTCAAGAGCTTCAATTCTTTTCACTGCTTTGTCGAGCAATTGATCAGATGTTAGAATTTGAGGTGGTGAAGCCGGTGGAGTGTCCGTGTCATTAATTGTAACCACTGGTTCGAGTGTTAGATCTTTAGCAGGGTCTGGTGGTGGAAGTGCGGTTGTTATAGCAGGTTTGGGCGGTGGAAGTGCGGTTGTAAGGCCAGGTGCAGACATCGGAGGGATGGTTGATGTGTCTTGCTGGATGCTGACAGTGTACATAGACTCAGCTTCCTCTTTCTCATCATTATGCTTATGAGTCTCGGTGTCTGAAGGTTTGTCATTCAAAAACTGATCATCGAATGAGAAATCGGCATCCAGATTCTTAAGTGAGGATAGAGAACCCGTAGACATGTTTGTTTCATCGAGGTGCCTGTTCTCTTCAGATCTTGGCTCAAGAATATCCTGTGGGTCTTTCAGAGGTTCATTTTCTTCATTACCTGTTTTTATCACTGGAACCTCTTCAGAAAAATGTGCTGTCTCCTGGCTTTCTAATAGAGTATCACTGGAAGCATGGGTTTCAACAGGTGTAACTGTTACATCTTTTTCCACTTCAGATTGAATTGGAGCTGAGGATGCTTCAACATCTCTTTTCTTGAGTATGAAATGAGTAGTCGTTTTATGAGGTGGAGAAGAGATCGTCAATAACATTTGAGTGGCTTGTTCTGCATCTGCTCCAGCAATCGCTTTACCTTTATCTTGTGTGGTTGAAGTTGTTTGTTGTGGTGCTGGCTCAGGTTTTCTTAACACAACTCCTACCACTGGTGGTGTAACACCCCAACCCGACAAGGGTAAAGATATCACAAATACGGTTTCATATCAGAACCTTAAGTACTATACAAAAGCGGAAACCTTTACAAAACTTACAAAAGAAAAATATAAATAACTTAATAATCAAAATAAATCTAAGATCCCTATTTCAAATCTTGCTCTCATCTCTACTCTCAACCCAGATCACCTATCCCATAAGCTCATCTTGAATGCTTAATACCTGCCGTAGGAAAAGAAAATGCGGCTGAGCTTACAAAGCCCAGTGAACAGATATAACAGAAACGAAAACTAAACAAAATGGAAAATACGAAATAAAACAAAGAAATGAATAACGAAGTCACAACGGAATAAGATCAATGAATCATTGAAGATGTTGCGGACACACAATCATACAGGAATCCGGAAGAACAAATAGCAATTAAGAACAAACACATATCATATTGATGGCACCAACGCAAACGCATCAAGATAACCAAACATTAACTAAAGAAGGAAATTCGAGTACATATGAGCCAAACGAAATATCAAAAGGCTAACGGAAACAATTTCTAGAAAGTAAACATGGCATTCATACAAATCAATTAATCTTCATTTAACACACTTAATCCAATATTGCAGCAGCGGAAATAGCAGTCAAATCATGGCAGTCACGCATGCAAATAGAAACATAGTAGGAAAACTATAACTAAATAAGCAAAAGACATAGCATAGCAATTAGCAAATTATCAAAACAGATATCATAATTAAACCATTTTCCAAACCAAAACTTAATATAAGCAAATTCTAAACATAGCAGATCAAACATAAGCAGATAGATACCCTAACGGATAGGCAAAGTTCACCAGATTAACCGAACAATCATACTTAATAAACTTCCAGGATACTCACTTTCACACTAGCACATTCATCTTACAGATCAATGAATTCACATAACGATAAACTAACATAACATCGGATGACAACATACGAATCATATTTTAACATATTAATCATATCCTAGCACAGTAGGCGGTAGTCACTTAAACATACAAAAGCATAACAACATATAACAACATATAATAAACCTAGCACATAATTATAAACACTTGAACATACCGAATCAAAATCGAGAATACTTAATACGAAATAACAGATACTGATTTAGTTAACTACCACGAGCCCAGAACATATCATATCATAAATATCTTTCTTATTCAGAAGGTAACCTCATAAACTAATTGGAGTAGCTAGCTCCCAGAATTTTGTGAAGACGCGTATTGCACACGACATCATTCACCATACAAATCATATCGGATAACAGTTAGATCTAGGATGCATCCATACGCCCCACAGACAGATAGTGGCCATACAATATATAGCGAGCTCATAATCAGATAACGGAAAGGGACGTGGCAGAACATCACTCTACTGCCCTAGAGTCATGTCGAGGTGCATCACGACACGGACATGGAACCCCATGACTAGTGAAATATTGGCTCGGTGTCAAACTAACTTAGGTCAAACAGATTGTCATAAATGACACAGATCATAATCAAACACAAAGTTCAACAGATAACATATCAGATAATTCATATCATAAGGTTCATGTTCAAAGGTTCAATAGTCAGAAGTTTATGTCGTAGTCACATATCATACTTTCATAATCAGAATTTCATAACCAAATGATCACAATTCAGAAGTTCATAATCAAATATAGCAAGGTTCAACAAATATGCATATCAAAGTCTTTCTAACATAACACTCAAGTCAGATATTTCATGATTCAATAAAACATGTGTTTCAAACAAGCAACAGATCAAACAATCAGAAAGGGTTCATAGCAATGCCATAGGAAACCCTAATAATTGAAATAGAAAAGCTGACGAAAAGGGAACGTCATAAGGAACCTTTACTGAAAAGGTCAGAATATCTGTACCTTAACGCAAATGAGAGGAAAGCAAACGAATGAGTGAATCATGAAGATATAACGTCGCTTCTCCTTCAACGAATCTACACGGATTATGATTTATTTAATACTTATTAGCATCATTAAGTTATAACGGATTTATCGCATTCACACTCTTAGAATTGTAGTATATTCTTATTCTTAGTGACGGACAGAATTTCAATGTTTTAGGGTTTTAATCATTAATTAGCCAACCTTATGAGACCATGCATACATTACTTTAATTCATGACACTTAGTTCTTACACAAAATCATAACTCACGCATGCTTACAATACTTCTTAAGACTAGCTCGTTATATACTTAATCAATGGTTATTTATGACCTCCAAACTTACTATTTTCACATGAAATAACAAATCAACACTCACAGCTTAAAACCCTAATCGACTCATAATCATGACCTAGGGTTTCTCTCAACTTTTAGCACCATATTAAATACACATTAAATTGACATGTTACGGATTTTAATGACTTATCACCTTGACCTAGAACGTGTGAAAAACAAACCGAAGACAACTTAAAACCCATGCCTACATTTACACTAGTAGCTCACACCACCTTGACTTATATAAATCATGTTAATGAGACCAAAGTTTACCCGTTTCCCTTGCTTCAATATATACGCTCACACATGCAAACTCCAACTTACCCTACGTTGTTTTCCCGACTCACAAACAAATCGACACACACATACAAACACTTACTTACTTTTCTCACATGACACGTTAACTCTTGTTCCAAACATGCATGCATCGACACCATCAAGACCTTTTTAAAAGACTCGCGCTAGGAAAACATGCATGCAAACCCCATAACCTACGCAACACCTAGACCCACGCATGATTTCACCAAAACATACCCCATTTACCCATGTACATGTTACCCAGATTTGTGACCTTATGTGATATAGTTATAAGCTCAAAAACACATTCAGAACTTGCATAAACATGCGTCGACCTCAATATTTACAACATCATATTCGTAATTTTATGTGGCGACATGGTATGCTACTTGTTATACGGTTAATGATACATGTTCGACACTTATATATGAGTTTCTGAAATCATGTGTGAATAATAAATGCATGATATATACATATATATGATTCGATCCCAGGTTTACACAAGATTCTTATTCATTCGCATGGTTACTCAAAGACTTTAACGCATGACCATTATTCATTCGTATGGTTTATTACATATCTCACAGGTTCCATGTTTGACGAGCTGCATGCAAAAGTTTTTTTTTTTTTTTTTTTTTAAGAAGAAGGAAAAATTGATATACCTTAGCAAGCTGCTCGGACAAAGATCACACCGAAACCAAAAGAGTAACAGCAAACTCTATACTGAGACTTTGAGAAACTAGGGTTTCATAAGGAGGGATTGTGATGTTTATATACATGTCGACCATGTGGGTTTTGTGGTAATCGGTTAACAAGAAAAAAGGAATCATGGGCTAAAAACTTGGGCTTGGCCGAATACTTGCATAAGTGTTTTGCAAGTCGACCCATTTTGTTATAAGCGTGACTTTTATTTTTGGCGTACCAAATGTCGAATTATATATTATGCACGTTAGGTCCTACGATTATTTATAAGTTAGATTCAATTTCATTTAATGAGCGATAACATATTTTACGTATTTTAAGATTTTGAATTTAGAGGGCAAAATAGTCTTTTAACCTGTTTTATATTTTTAGGGTTTTACAACTCTTCCCTTCTAAAAAGAAAATTTCGTCCTCGAAATTGAACAAGACGGAATAGAACAGAAAACAAATCGGATTTCAGAATTTCAAGGAAAAAATAAAGCAAACGTGAATCTTATCTCAGAACAAATGGATTCTTATCAGAATCTTCAAACTCATACTTTTCAGAAATCAAATCAATAATCAAATACGTATAACAGAAAATCATATACTTATCAAAGTAATGGCAGAAAACAGATGAGATGCAGAAAGTCGAACAACACGCTCTAACTTATTCAGATATCTAATGATGAGAACAAACATATACATAGACAGAACGAATCCTAATGGTCTCACTAGCCGCAGATAGTCAAACTAAAAGGATCTAATGTTCCTAAAAACTTCCTGAAATATCCTATGACCACAATAAGGGTACACGGAGACGTACACATTTAGAGCAAACATAGAAATCCATAGTTCACACAAATCATAACAATTTCGGATTCCAAGCGTACAAAACTTATACGTAACAGATATCGACGAAAATCTCACAATTAGGTACAGAATTTCAAACGAACATGAGGAGTGCCAAATAACGGATACAAGTCATATTATTTTCACGTATCAACCACAGGCATTTCCCCAGACGTCATATGATTTCAATAAGTTCAAATTATATGATCTCGGTATTATCACGTTGATCAGGCGTCATAATACTTGCATCACATAACAAGTTCTTATTGTCATCATATTCTGTCTCAGGTCATGACAACCCACACAACTAATATCAAAACAAAACATATCACATACAGATAATAGGTAACATCATACGAAAACAAATAGCAGACGAAACTTATGAGGACTAACGGAAACGTAACGAATCTATCAGAAAGAAACAACAAACATGAACTATACTTTCAATTTTTTTTTCTCACTAATCAAACAAAATGCAGAATTGTCATAAGATGAACTTCCAAAACAAAACTTAATAGTCAAAGATTCAATCATCTAAATGAAAACAAAAGGACCTAAACTCAAAATCCAATGTCAGAACTTCTAATAAAAGGACAACTAATCATGAGCGCGAATTTCTATTCTTGTATCGGATTAAACCTACTAGTAGCCGTAGACTCTAAATCCGAGTCCAACTCGTATTCTTCCTCATGTTCTTCTTCTTCCTCTTCTTCCTCACTTATCCATCCGTTCCTATTTCCTTCGCACTGCGGTAATAGGCGACTAGTAAAGTCACTTCTCCGATTCCTCTCTTCTTCTTCCGGCACACGATCTACAAAAGCATACAAGTCGCGACTCCTAGTCCAAACTACTCCTCCATCTTCCAAGAACTCGGGACATCTTTCATGATACCTAGTGGTGAAGCCTTGGTTGTCAACGACTTTAGTCTCGTACTCCTCTACTATTCTTCCGTCTACGTTCTCCAAGGTTAGCTTCTCCTCAATTGTGCATGGCCACATACTGGCCGGAACTAGTATCCTCCTGTTGGTCCGCTTCACTCCACCAATCCTCTTACAGCCCTTAACAATAACAACAGTCCACTTCTCCCTCTCCCTAGGTTGCCTAGCTGGTCCCTGCTTGCTCCTATCAGGTGAACTAGAACGATGAGGGATAACCATCTAAAAGAATAATCATCTATTAGTAAAATCTAAGTACGATAGTGGACGCAAAGAAAGTACGCAGAAGGGAAAATCCTAAATCTACCCAATCCTCACAGGTCATAGCCTAAGGTCTAAGGGTCCTAAAACACGGCTCGATACCATAAATTGTAACACCCCAACCCGACAAGGGTAAAGATATCACAAATACGGTTTCATATCAGAACCTTAAGTACTATACAAAAGCGGAAACCTTTACAAAACTTACAAAACAAAAATATAAATAACTTAATAATCAAAATAAATCTAAGATCCCTATTTCAAATCTTGCTCTCATCTCTACTCTCAACCCAGATCAGCTATCCCATAGACTCATCTTCAATGCTTAATACCTGCCGTAGGAAAAGAAAATGCGGCTGAGCTTACAAAGCCCAGTGAGCAGATATAACAGAAACGAAAACTAAACAAAATGGAAAATACGAAATAAAACAAAGAAATGAATAACGAAGTCACAACGGAATAAGATCAATGAATCATTGAAGATTTTGCGGACACACAATCATATAGGAATCCGGAAGAACAAATAGCAATTAAGAACAAACACATATCATATTGATGGCACCAACGCAATCGCATCAAGATAACCAAACATTAACTAAAGCGGGGAAATTGAGTACATATGAGCCAAACGAAATATCAAAAGGCTAACGGAAACAATTTCTAGAAAGTAAACATGGCATTCATACAAATCTATTAATCTTCATTTAACACACTTAATCCAATATTGCAGCAGCGGAAATAGCAGTCAAATCATGGCAGTCACACATGCAAATAGAAACATAGTAGGAAAACTATAACTAAATAAGCAAAAGACATAGCATAGCAATTAGCAAATTATCAAAACATATATCATAATTAAACCATTTTCCAAACCAAAACTTAATATAAGCAAAGTCTAAACATAGAAGATCAAACATAAGCCGATAGATACCCTAACGGATAGGCAAAGTTCACCAGATTAACCGAACAATCATACTTAATAAACTTCCAAGATACTCACTTTCACACTAGCACATTCATCTTACAGATCAATGAATTCACATAACGATAAACTAACATAACATCGGATGACAACATACGAATCATATATTAACATATTAATCATATCCTAGCACAGTAGGCGGTAGTCACTTAAACATACAAAAGCATAACCACATATAACAACATATAATAAACCTAGCACATAATTATAAACACTTGAACGTACGAATCAAAATCGAATACTTAATACGAAATACAGATCTGATTTAGTTAACTACCACGAGCCCGAACATATCATATCGAAATATCTTTCTTATTCAGAAGGTAACCTCATAAACTAATTGGAGTAGCTAGCTCCCCGAATTTTGTGAAGACGCGTATTGCACACGACATCATTCACCAGAAACATATCGGATAACAGATCAGATCTAGGATGCATCCATACGCCCCAACAGACAGATAGTGGCTATACAATATATAGCGAGCTCATAATCAGATAACGGAAAGGGACATGACGAACATCACTCTCTGCCCTAGAGTCATGTCAGAGGTGCATCATTGACACGGACATGGAACCCCCATGACTAGTGAAATATTGGCTCGGGTGTCAAACTAACTTAGGTCATACAGATTGTCATAAATGACACAGATCATAATCAAACACAAAGTTCAACAGATAACATATCAGATAATTCATATCATAAGGTTCATGTTCAAAGGTTCAATAGTCAGAAGTTTATGTCGTAGTCACATATCATACTTTCATAATCAGAATTTCATAACCAAATGATCACAATTCAGAAGTTCATAGTCAAATATAGCAAGGTTCAACAAATGTGCATATCAAAGTCTTTCTAACATAACATTCAAGTCAGATATTTCATGATTCAATAAAACAGGTGTTTCTAACAAGCAACATATCAAACAATCAGAAAGGGTTCATAGCAATGGCATCGGAAACCCTAATAATTGAAATAGAAAAGCTGACGAAAAGGAAACGTCATAAGGAACCTTTACTGAAAAGGTCAGAATATCTGTACCTTAACGCCAATGAAAAGAAAGCAAACGAATGAGTGAATCATGAAGATATAACGTCACGTCTCCTTCAACGAATCTACATGGATTATGATTTATTTAATACTTATTAGCATCATTAAGTTATAACGGATTTATCGCATTCACACTCTTAGAATTGTAGTATATTCTTATTCTTAGTGACGGACAGAATTTCAATGTTTTAGGGTTTTAATCATTAATTAGCCAACCTTATGAGACCATGCATACATTACTTTAATTCATGACACTTAGTTCTTACACAAAATCATAACTCACGCATGCTTACAATACTTCTTAAGACTAGCTCGTTTTATACTTAATCAATGGTTATTTATGACCACCAAACTTACTATTTTCACATGAAATAACAAATCAACACTCACAGCTTAAAACCCTAATCGACTCATAATCATGACCTAGGGTTTCTCTCAACTTTTAGCACCATATTAAATACACATTAAATTGACATGTTACAGATTTTAATGACTTATCACCTTGACCTAGAACGTGTGAAAAACAAACCGAAGACAACTTAAAACCCATGCCTACATTTACACTAGTAACTCACACCACCTAGACTTATATAAATCATGTTAACGAGACCAAAGTTTACCCGTTTCCCTTGCTTCAATATATACGCTCACACATGCAAACTCTAACTTACTCTACGTTGTTTTCCTGACTCACAAACAAATCGACACACACATACAAACACTTAATTACTTTTCTCACACGACACGTTAACTCTTGTTCCAAACATGCATGCATCGACACCATCAAGACCTTTTTAAAAGACTCACGCTAGGAAAACATGCATGCAAACCCCATAACCTACGCAACACCTAGACCCACGCATGATTTCACCAAAACATACCCCATTTACCCATGTACATGTTACCCAGATTTGTGACCTTATGTGATATATTTATAAGCTCAAAAACACATTCAGAACTTGCATAAACATGCGTCGACCTCAATATTTACAACATCATATTCGTAATTTTATGTGGCGACATGGTATACTACTTGTTATACGGTTAATGATACATGTTCGACACTTATATATGAATTTCTGAAATCATGTGTGAATAACAAATGCATGATACATATATCTATATAAATATATGATTCGATCACAGGTTTACACAAGATTCTTATTCATTCGCATGGTTACTCAAAGACTTTAACGCATGACCATTATTCATTTGTATGGTTTATTACATATCTCGCAGGTTCCATGTTTGACGAGCTGCATGCAAAAGTTTTTTTTTTTTTTTTTTTTTAAGAAGAAGGAAAAATTGATATACCTTAGCAAGCTGCTCGGACAAAGATCACACCGAAACCAAAAGAGTAGCAGCCGAATGGAAGAGAAGAAGAGAACAGCAAACTCTATACCGAGACTTTGAGAAACTAGGGTTTCATAAGGAGGGATTGTGATGTTTATATACATGTCGACCATGTGGGTTTTGTGGTAATCGGTTAACAAAAAAAAAGGAATCATGGGCTAAAAACTTGGGCTTGGCCGAATACTTGCATAAGTGTTTTGCAAGTGGACCCATTTTGTTATAAGCGTGACTTTTATTTTTGGCGTACCAAATGTCGAATTATATATTATGCACGTTAGGTCATACGATTATTTATAAGTTAGATTGAATTTCATTTAATGAGCGATAACATATTTTACGTATTTTAAGATTTTGAATTTAGAGGGCAAAATAGTCTTTTAACCTGTTTTATATTTTTAGGGTTTTACAGGTGGTCTCATGTTCAGGCTTTCCTGGCTTTGTTTAATCCCTTGTTGCAAAGCAGCATCGTCTTCATCAATCAATCGTCTGTCACCCTTTGGAGCCTCGGTTCCTCCAACATTCTCCTTTTCAACATCATTCTTCCTCTTTTTCTGCTTCTGTGATGAAGTGTCAGTAGGTTGAGATCTATCACGTCTCTTCTTGGGGAAGGGAAGAATATGAGGTTTTAGAAGATGATTTAGTGCTGGAAGTAGACTTTGTAGACTTGGGCTGTGAGGGATTGGGAGCGTCACCAACATTGGATCTGGATACCCTTTTCTTGTATAATCTGAAGTAGTCAGTCTTCTTAATATCATATGTGAGAAGTGCATCAGGAATTGGCTTTCCAAAGATCTCTTTATTAACCACTCTGGCAACATACTTGAGGTTACCGAGTACAAATTCATCCCTAGCATTATGGAGGACTGATTCACTTCTAGGATTAAAGTTATGAGTCTGTTGCAAGAACTGGATGACAAGCTTCGAGAATCTTATGCTAGGAATCACAAGTTTGTGTACTTTCTTTCTTCCTTGAGCTTGATTTTGAACATTTTTTCTATCGGTGATGAAAGTGTGCATCGACAATGAGAATTCTTCCCAAACACGTTCTGAGACATCAATGTTCACCCCTTTGACGAGACCCCAGAAGATTTGCAGAATTGGTATCCTTACTTTATCGAACCCTGAAGTCTTGCCAGATAAACATAAGTTGAGAATAGTAGTAATGGCTCTCCAAGGTTGATACATGTGTCCGGTGATGATATCTGAAGCCCTTTTTATGTTAACTTGATAACCCAAATCATTTAGAAAGTCTCTTAGCTCTTCCGCACTAGGTGGAGGGACAGATTGTATGGTAGGGTCACATGGTGTTTTCAACTTCCTTATCATCAAGCTTGCAGGAATAAGTGGCAGTGATTTTGTCCCATGTAATGGTGTTCCAAAGTTGTTGTAGGTAAATGGAGGGGATTGTGCATTGCTTGGTCAAGGCACTAAAGAAATTAGTGTTTTTAAGAATATCAACTGCCACTTTGAAGATTGGATTTTATTGCAATCTTTCCATGTCCACATAACAGTTGCTTTTTCCTATCTCTACCCATTTATCTTTTGGAAACATTTCGTTATCTGTAAGAACTATGGGTGGAGCAGAAGTAGCAAGGTTCTCAGATGAGGTTGTGTTTGCCATTGAGAATCTAAAGAGACACACATACAACAACAGTGTTTTAGAGCATGTTAGATTAGACATGGTTAGCTAAACAACTTTTAATGCAACCTCATGACAAAAACACAACGAGTAGCAAACATGACTGATTACCAAAGATGCTTTAGTAATTTTCAAAGTAACAAATCATTTTGACAAAGTTTTCAAGAGACAATTTGTTTTGAGCCAAAATTGTTAAAAACAAAATTACTATAATAGGTTTTCATGAGACAAGATGCTATAGTGGAAGTGTTATAATAAGTTGTTAAAACAAGTTGTCAAATCAAGTCGCTACAAGAGAAACCAGATACAGATTGCTTAAACAAAAATTGTTGTAGCAAGTCGCTATGAGTGATTTGTCAAGACAAGTCGCTACAGGAAAAACCTGAACCAAGTCGCTATCATGAAATTATTACAACAAGTCGCTTTAAAGAATTTGACAAAGCAAGTTGCTACAAAAAAAATAGTGACAAGTCGTCATTATGAAAATGATACAGCAAGTCGCTAACTTGTCAAAACGAGTCGCTATAAGAAAAATAATTAACAAGTCGCCTTTATGAAAACGTTTAAGTAAGTAGCTAACTTGTCAAGACAAGTCGCTATCAAAAGTTACAAGGTCAAGTCGCTACAATTCGTATCACTCAGTTACAAAGGAAGTCGCTAGCAAGAATGTATTAGGATATCACAACTCGCCACCAAGAACAATATGCTATCTGGTAAGTCGCTACCAAGAACATAACTAGACATACGCATAACACAACAGTCCAATCAACAAATATAACAATTACAATGACACAACCAAATTGCTTCAATGAGCCAACACAAAAAACTACAAGCACAACCATAATCATAACATCGCAACACAACAAACTCAAACAAGTATTACAACTATACGCGCAAGGATCCATTTAAACATACAAATCCACCATCACATCTATCCTACTTAACCCAAACAACAACTAATTTAATATCAAGTGTTCCCATTAAGTGAATCCATTAACAAACCTAAACGAGTGAGTCAATTGACGAAGAAAAAATGCACGGTGGAATCTGTTAAGAGATATGCATTAGAGGAGGTATAAAATATACACGATTTAAAACAAAGCATTGAAATTAACCTACCACAATCAAGTCGCTACAGCACAGGTTATGAGAGAAAGAGAGAAACACTTTTGGGGTTTTGAAAATATGTGAGTTGTGACAAGTCGCTATGGAGTTATGAACTGTTTACAAGTTTAGCATATTGACACATTTAATCCTTCTAAATGAGTTCAGTGAGGCAACTCGCTATCTTAAAATGAGACAAGTCGCTATATTAAGTTTAGTATATTGACATATTCATTCCTTGTAAACGTGCTTAATGAGACAACTAGCTATCTTAAGGTTGGCACAAGAAATAAGTCGCTACCCCCTTACTAGAACCAAGTCGCTACCCATGATTAAAACAAGTCGCTATCTTAAGTTGCAACCTATCTTAGTATCACACAAAAATTTGTACTATTGACACTTTCAGTCCTTGTACTTATCAGATAGCATGCAGATATGGTGGATAAGAAGCATTCATGTAGAGAAATATGACAAGTACCAAATATGACATAGCATGGATAACATGTAGCAGCAATCAAGTAGGCACATCACATATATCAGATAATGACGTAGAGATATATTGAAAGATTCTCCCCCTCAATCAATGTCACCAATTAAGAGTGAACATTGATTGAATTTCAACCTCCCGTAAAAAGTAGAATATATCTTTTGTTCGAACTTCATCTATGGACCCGTATCATTATTGAATGCCATTTCAAGGACCGTAGATGTTATCGATAACAAGAGATACATCTTTTATCAGATTGTGGGAAAAGATTAAAAAAATTGATTTAAATAAAATGAAAAAATTGATTAAAATATATATACATATATATATATATATATATATATATAAATATATATATATATATATTTTAAGATACAAGTGAAAGTAATTAGTCAACGGATTCATGAGAACGAGTCCTGGTTCAAGTTGAACATGAGTCAAAGTACAAGGTTCGTCAATTATGACAAGCTACAATTCCTGAGTGAGCAATCTTCATTTCTGATGGAAACCAGGTCATGATATTCATGATTGAATTGAGCATTGTACCTGAAAAAGACTGAGAACACTTTGCACTAATAGCACATGTAGTAATGCAAATAGATTAGTTAGTGGCATGAGTATCCTCACTATTAGATGTTGCACAGTTTGGTCTAGGAGTGTCATCAATAGAAATCCCTTTAGGTTCAATATTCGTGAAGATTTTTCCCGTAGGCATCTACTTAAGGCAAGATCTAGGTGTGTATGTCCGTTTGGATCCTGAAAACATAAATAATCTACCAGTGGGAATCCATTTGAAACAACTGCTAGTAGATTTGGATGTGGCCACTTCCCTGTTTTGAACTTTGGTCCTTTTGTAATTAGTTTGTTTCTTAGGGGATTGATAAGCCATTTGATGCTTCTTATTAGAACTAGATGAACTCCTAATATTTCTGATCTTAGGGCTTTGAACATTAAGCTGGGGATTGTTATTCATCATATCGGAATGAATTAGTGAAGTGACTGGTTTTGACGAAACTGTATTCTCATCAACTTGGGAGGCAAGCTTAGATGTCGATGGTTTAAATCTTTCTGTTCTAAAAGCATTGGGCTGCCTAACTACAGTACGTTCTGAGTTTTTCAGTATAATTGGCTTTCCCAAGGTTGATGATTTTGCAAACTTAGTGTTCACCCTATTTCCAATAGATTTCCTAAGGTCATTTTTTAAGGCAACAATGGTGAAGCTCTTATCCTGAATTTGGGCTTTGAGGGCATCAATGTCTGCCAACAAGGAGTTAGTTTGATCTATCAACTTGGAATTTTTTTCTAATAAGTTCTTTCTTAAGGACTCATTTTCCCTTAATAAGTTGGACACACATAGAGCCAATTCATCATTCCTAGATTTAAGTGGATCACTCACCTAATAGTTATAATTGTTCATCCCTATATTACAACTCTTATGCAGATCTGAGAGTTGCAATTTCAGATTACAAATGGTTGAATCTTTGTCCTGAATCTAGGTTTTTAACTGGTTAATTTCAAAAAATTCTCGAAATTCTGGGAATTCCGGATTTATGCAAGGTTTTGTAGCAAGAAAACTTTCTTCTCTTTGTTGTATTGCAATTTCTAAGGAAATACAATGTTTTTCAAGAGTTGAATATTTGTTTGAAAGTTCATCAAAAACCCTTTTTTCAACCATTTCATTTGTTTTAAAGATTTCAGACTCAGGCTAAACCAAGAAACATTTATCAATGTCATGTTTAGAAATAGGATCATATTGAACAGGTACATTAGCAGATCCATTATGTTGATCAATTAAGGGTACCTCATCACATGACACATGTTCATTTGTTGGTGTGGCATCTGCATTCAAATCATGCATAACAGGAGTTATTGAAATGCAAGTTGTTTCAAGCTTTTCTGACTCTGAGCCTTTGTATTTAGTACAGCTGGTTTCATCATCCTTTCTTTCAACTGATCCATTACCCGACATATCAGAACTTTCACATAATTTTTTCTGACACCCATTCAACACATTCAAATTATCATTCTCTTGAGCAGCTTCCTTTATGTACATTTTCACATTATCCATAAATTGGATAAATGTGTTGATGAACTCATGAATTTCCATTCCAGTATGTTTCTTGAATGAAATTCCAGTCACGTGTTGATCAAAGTCTTCGGAATATTCCCCATTGATAAATTGTTGAAATTGGTTGTAGATTACTTGAAGTGCAGCATTAGATTTATCCATTAATACCTTCTTTTTGGTAATTTGAAGCTTCAGTTGTTCTAAGTTCAGCGACACGTTTCTTGTCAATGTGAATAAGTCCTGACGGAAGAGAGCACTACATGTTCGATCCCCAGTTGTGGATAACAGTTGTGTGAGGTGCTGATGAAGTAGTTGAAAGGGCTCAATGTTGCATTCCATTTGCCTTGCATCATGTGTCAGTAACAAGTGTGATTCATTGAAATTTTACTCAGAATGTGAAGTGTTTTGAACATAATTTGCTGAATCAATCATGGTTAGACATTCTGAGTAGCAAACAGTTTCTTTGTTTTGTGAGGTATCATAGAGTTCAAGCACTTTGGAGATTAAAGGGTCAGTGATGTAAGACATTGTGTTGATGTATATTAGGCACAAGTCGCTTGCAATAATTCACCAAATCGCTAACTACTTTGAAGACAAGTCGCTACTTACCCAAGTCGCTAGGTACTCAAGTTGCTATAAATCTTAAGAACAAGTCGCTAAGACAACAAGTCGCTATGTAACAACTCGCTAAAGACTCAAGTCACCGTGAATCAAGTCGCTAATACAGCAAATCGCTAAGCTGACAAGTCGCTAAAGAGCAACTCGCTAAGTGGGCAAATCGCTAGAAATAATGAAGACAAGTCGCTACGTCAACCAAGTCGCTAGCCGAAGTGGTGTCTCCACTAATTTGTACTGTTTGTCATCTTGTCTCAATAGACAAATCGCTAGGACCCAAATCGCTACCACTTCAAGTATACGTTGCTACCAAAGAACGAGGCAAGTCGCTACGAAGAAACTTTATCCTAGAACTAAGTCGCTAGCAAGAGAAACTTAAACACAACCCTTTCCAATCCAAAAAAAGTTCAACCACAGTGATTCAAGCTTTTCAAATCAAAGCCCAAGCACTTACAATGACTCTAAACACAAAAGTACACTTAAAATTCAAACTTTAACACAAGAAATGATCCAAATGATGCAAAAACCACTAAACTTTTACAAACTCAAAAACCATATAAAACCACTAGAAATCCAAGGATCTATAAGAGAGATGATCAAACCATGGCTCTTGATACCATTTGTAACATATTGGATTTCACAAACACACAATCAATCACAAATATGGGCGTATATATGATTTTAGAGAGAGAAAGTGGGTTATTCTAGTAAGAGAAACTCATGGAAGGTTAGATTCCAAATGAACATCCAACCCTCTCCCTTGTGGGGAGAGGGCTATTTATTCAAAGAAGCACACCCTCCTTCGGGCTGTGAATCAGGCATATAATGGGTAAAGACCCATCCTTCCTCCACGGTATTGCACTAAACTAAACTACGCTAATAACTAACTAATAAACTCACAAATAACGTAACAAACGATATGCCTACGAGCTGACTTAGGCTAGATAATTTTTGGGGTGACCGACACTTTACTTATGAAATTTCCGATTCCTAACAAAACGTAAAATCATTTTAACGAAACAAATAAAATACGTAAATGGTTTGAACTAATAGTTTCTAACATATTCACATTTTCACATAAAACACTAAAACAAGTATAAGTGATTTTATGATTTAATATTACATATTTACAACAACTAGTGTTTACATATTTGGGTAAAATATACACATAACTAGTATGTAGTATATTGGGTAATATAAATGGGTAGAAACTTAAGTATCATAACCCATTGGGCAAATACATTGAATGTAGTTTGGTATAACCCAAAGCCCATGACCCATGGAGGTTGAACCATAACCCATTGCATGACATCATGCTTTTTATCATACATGGATAATATCCATAACCCATGGATCAACCCATACGTAAGTGACTAAGTGCATTGCACTCAAGAGATACATTGTATCTAGCTAAAGATCCATGGATCAACCCATGATCCATGACCCATAACCAAAATACCCATGGGTAAAGGGGAGCGTCCCACGGATCCCTAGCTTTACGCTAGATGGATCCCTTATGGAAGGGATCTGTGGGATCCGGGGAACAATAAATTTTTTCTTCTATATATAGTGAGTCATTTCTTCATTTTTGCTCACCCCTTTCTAACATACTTTCTCCCTGAGTTAAAAACTCACTAACCTCAGATCCAAGAGATCTATGTTTGTAGTTTTGTTTTTGTGTGATCTTCTAGGTTCCTCTTAAAGGCAAGATCACCACCTTTGAAGTCGAGCAAGCTCAAGTCCATGAGTTGCCATGCTCCCTCATCATCAAGACTACTGAAGTCTTCTTGTTGATGATTGTTTTTCACTTCTAAGAAATGTTGAAGACATTTGTGAATGGTTTCTCAAGTGTCAAGACGAAGATACTAGTGAAGGGTATCTATCGTACATATCATAAGAAATTGTGGTAGGTGCATAGAAGTCAAGACTAGAAGCATTAGTGAAGGGTGCTTAGAAGTCAAGACACAAGACATTAGTGAAGGGTGTCTTGAAGATCTAGTTAAAGGCATTAGTGAAAGGTGCCTTAGATGTACATTCGATATGGTGTGTTTCAATGTACAAGATAGATTTGTACCAGATCCAAGGATATTGATATCCTTGATGATGTTGTAAAGGAGTTGATCTCCTTTGGGATTAGTCGTTGGTGTAGTGTTGGGTAGTAGTTCCTCCATTGCAATGGAACTAGGTGCTTAGCCTAGTACCTAATAAAGGGTAGGCGACGTTGTGTAGGTGTGGTTAACCTTGGTGTGAAAGAACCCGGTGGTTAGCCTAGCACCGTATAAAGGGTAGGCGACGTTGTGATAGGTGTGGTTCACCTTGGAGTGAAAGAACCCCGGTGGTTAGCCTAGCACCGGAAAAAGGGTAGGCGACGTTGTGAAGGCTTCTCCGCCATAAGGAGATTGGTGTAGTGTTTATGAACTCTCGAGTAGGTGACTCGGGGAGTGGAGTAGGCCAAGGAAGGTGTCCTTGTAGCCAAACCACTATAAATACTCACGTTGTGGTTTTGTGTTTCTTACTCTTATCTTTCATTACATACCTTTATATGTTTGTTTATCAACATCCAACACACACATCCAAATAGATTGACATAAGTCCATCTAAATATTTAAAAGGAAGTTTTAAATTGGTAAAACTATTCAACCCCCCCTTCTAGTTTTCCACAATTGGTATCAGAGCTTCGTTACCAAGTTTCTTGAAGTATATTGTACTTTAAAAATTTGATACGATCCATGGTTAATTGAAAACTACAAAGAAGGTTTTTCATAAAAACAAACACCATGTCTTTTAAAACTATATGTTTGGATGTTTATTTGATAACAACGTTTTTCTTATTTACTTTTTCATTTAAATTACACTAATCCTCTTTGTCATGTTGATTAGTCAAAGATCACATCTATCAAGCCATAGGATTTGCTTGATAACAAAGATTACCTTCCCTAAGAAGGTATCTTAAGCATAAAGGAGCTGGAATTGTCTTATGACATTTGTTGTGTCATTTGTAAAGACATTCCTAAGTGCATTTGAGGTATGAATTTCCACTTACCTCTAAATGATATTAGTTTAATAAATAAGTGTGATTACTTAGGTATTTATTTGAGTAGGTTTCGTGTATACACATGTTTTACATATAGCTTCATTAGGAAGTTTTTTTTTTCTCACATACGTGTCACTCTTTCGTCTAAAAATCATGGTTTATAAAACTTGTTTTTTGCCTCACTTAAATCATATCCCTCTAACAATAAAACAAAACACGAATCTCAAAAATTCCTCCTTTCCCATAAATACTCCCACCATCAATCACTATATCCCCACTTTTTCAAATCTTCCAATTTCAAAAATTTCTCTCATTCAAAACTTCATCTTCCTCTCCATTTTTGTCTCAACCGAAATCAAGAAGGATCATCTTCAACATGGTTTACATTGCCCTCATACTCATCGCCTTAACACTCATCGCACTTGTGTTCCCTATGATGAAGTTCACATATGGAGACATTTACTTTATGTTGTTAACTTACATTGGGGTTATATACCCAATCCTTTGTATCATCTTTAGCATTGAAATGAAATATTACTAATAATCTAAGTTTATCTAGGTTATTATCATAATGTGTTTATCATTTCTCTTTGTTTTATTTCTTTCTCTCGTGATACATTAGAAGTCATGTATGCATGTTAAAAGAAAATGTAGGTTAAAACACATATCTTGGTATAAAACTATGAGATCTAAAAATCTATGCTTTTCATCATAAAATCTGGTTCTGTTACTACAGATCTACGGATCTCAGAAAATACACTAGCCGGATCGCTTTTGAAAAGGAACCGTGGGATCCGTCCTACTGGAGAACGGTTTTTCAGGCAAATTAAAAACCACTTTTCTTCTAAAAATAATACTCCACTGGAATATCAAAACCATAAGTGAGTTAAATGTCATTGTTGTTAAAAACCATTGTTAATAAAAATCTAGTAAAAACATTAGATAATCATAGGTTGACCACAAACATCACTTTCTATTAACTCATATGTTCTATAGGTTCAACTATGACGCATGAATATGAGTTTGATTTTTCACTCACTAGCGTCTACACTCCAAACATCTCCCTTGAACCCAACACACCTGGCATTCATGTCCGTGGGTTCAATAACCTCGAAAACCGTCACTTCCACGAAGGACGTATTGTAGACACCTTTCTACAATTCGAAGAAGGTATCAATACCTCCTTCCGAGCCATAGGACTAGAATGTCTTCTTGAAATCAATGAGAAGATATGTCCATGGTTCATAATGGAATTCTTCCATCAAGTTGAACTCGTTCGTAACGAGGATCGCTCTCTATCTCTTTGGTTTTATATCAAAAACCAAAAGTTTACTTTAACTCTTGGGCATTTTGCTCACATCCTCCGAATTCCAAATCATGGACAATGTGCCTTCACCGAAGATTGGTCTCTTGATTCCCTCTTCAACTTTCGTGAAGAAAATATTCCATATTGTTCACACATACCCTCCCCGGAAGATTTACATCGTATAATATGCAAACCTCGACCATATTACTCCGATCCAAACATTATCTTCACACGGGACATCCGAGAAGAGTACAAGCCCCTTGCACTCATCCTATGTGAAAATGTTTGGTGTCTTAGGGGAAATCGAGAAATCTTTCCCGCTTGTTGTGCTCACATATTGTATTGTTTGCTAACACAACAACCATACAATCTCGCCTACTTCTTTGCAAGGCGAATTGTAAATCTTCAAGGCTCCAAGAATAAACTCATCCCTTATGGAATGTTCTTGATGCGCCTCTATCATACTGTTATGCACTTTCATCCTCAATTTCAAAGTCTGTTGTACGTACTTGTGAACAAGAGGATGGAACTGCTAAACATATCTCTCATGAAGACTTTCTTCATTCTTGATTCCACCAACACTCATCAACAACGTGATGATCCTACTAGCAAAAACACTCAAGGAACCTAGTAGTATTTCAAATAGGATCAATCCTCTTGTACTCGTGCTTTATCAATGTAATCCTATTTCCTTCATGAAATAAAACATCTTACATTTGATATCTTAGTGTCAAGATCATTGTCAAGATCATTGCATACCTTTAGTAAAGGTTCTGCTGAGCAGATGGATGGATCCCAAAGTTTGTGTTAAATGGATCCCTACTTTTAGGGAACCGTGGGATCTGGCTAACAGAAAATACAATTGCAAGAATTGTATTTCAAACATAGCCTTAGAAAACCTCACACTAAGCTAGGCATAGTGTCTTAAGGAAAATTAAGTCCTTATCAAGATAAGTAGATCCTTCCTACTCACACTCAACTCACCTGGATCATACTCAAGACGCTTGTAGATCTATCGTCTCACTTTAATCCATTACTCTTCCGCTCTCAAGCTCACACTTCATTTTTCACATGATCCCTCATATATAAACATTAGGAAATCTTTTATAGAAAAATTTATCATAATCATCCTTACGTCAAAGATTGGTCAAAATTGATCAAATCTTAGTTTTTCCATCTTAAGCCTCTAGGATATTTTCCAAATGATTAATCTAAGTCACTATCTGATCTCTAGGATCATTTAGCTTCAATAGACACTCTCATCTTTAGTGTCATCCTTGTTCATTCATTGGTACTCATGAAAGTTCCAATTCCTTCCATAAAAGGCAATCATTAGCTACTTCACTCATTACCTTCAAGTACTTAAGCACCCCTTCATTTAAGACACTTAGGAGGACTGAAAAACTCAAGGTGATATAGATCTTAGATCTTAGAAACATCATTTCTACTCTTTCATAGCTGTTGAGAGCCAGATCCCTAGGATTAGCCTAGACGGATCCCTCTGAGGAGGGAACCGTGGGATCCGGATGATAGTTTATGTCAAACCTTGCTAAAAAAAACAATCATTTCAACTCATCTTTGTAACTCAAACACTCCATCTCATCTTAAATGAGTTCCTAGATCAGTACAAACTCTGAAGTTGACTCTTGTGCATGTTAATCAACACATTCCAATGAATCTTAGTGGCTTAAGGCGTAAATGCACTTGCCAAATCTCTTGCTTTATAAACACATTGTTAGGACTTCCATAGTCATCACCTTCATCCCAACTTTCAACACTTTAGAAACCCTTACAAACCTCTTGAAATCATCTCATCATGAGGAAAACTCCAAGTAGTAACTTATCCACCAAAGAACCACCCAAGAAAAAGGCTCATGTTATACACGAAATCTCTTCAACCGAATCATCTCCGGTCAAGCCAACAAATGCTAGAATCTTTCCTCAACCAATCAAACCAATTCCTAAAAGGATAGTACCCACAAAACTACCTATGCCAAACACCACCATACCTCCTAGGCCAAACAATATCATCTCCACTAAACCATCACCATTGGTTCCTAGAGCTATCTCCTTTAAATCTCCACTATCATCACCACACCTCTACAATTTAGAGGATTTGCCTCATAGGCTGTCTCATCCGCCTCCGCCGAAAACATTTTCCTCATTAGGAGGAATAGTGGTACAAAATCAAGGTGTTGAGTTAACACTTGCTCCGGCTTCCTTTTCGCCGTTTCCATCATATAATCCCATTTGGATTATGAGAAATCATCAAATTCAACCACCCGACCATATGGAAGTTGACACTTCTCTACCACCACCATCATTCTTGGTCGAGCCATTCCTAAATGCGCCTCCACCAATTCCTCCATCGTTTGAAGCTCCACAAGTCGCTTCACTTGATCCTTCGCCTCAAGCCATTTCATTTCTTCCACCACCACTACCTAGCCATGACAAAGATTGCTATCATTTTCAACATGTTGAAAGTTTGATACATGAAGTACGAGAATACCAACGTTTCGTGTTCTATCATCTCCTCGAACGTTTCGACGAGATTAAACCTAAACAAAACTTGTGCTAGAAGATTTTAGTGGTGTCCTAGCATCAAGCGATAGTTGGTCTAGAAATTCCTAGTCATGTATTTTTTAGTTTTTAGAGTCATGTATATCATAACTCTAATTTTATTAAATGAAATTACATGCTACTTGCTATATTTCTGAGTATATGATTACGTTGTATTCATATCTCACTTTTGTGATAACATTACTTGTTATATCACAATTGCTGAAATTGATCATCAACTATACGGATCCCTCAGAATTTCTTAGACGGATCCCTACTAGGAGGGAACCGTGGGATCCGTGAGACCGAAAACTATTTTCTACTAACTTGGACCACATTTGCAGGAAATTGTGAATTATACTTGCTTTCTAACCTTTGTTTTGTAGTTATTCAATTTACACTTGAAGACTTTAACACCCTAAAAGCTAGGGGAAACTTTGTGTCAAAGCAATACATTGCAAATTACTTGCAATATTAGGATTACATTTCTTGACATCCCTTTGCAAAATTGCAATTATCAAGGGGGAGCACATTCGTCACTTAGACGAAATCTTTTGCAAACTTACTTCCAAACAAACTAGATTAGTATTACTTTCTTGATGCCCTTACATAGGGATGGACTCGTCAAGGGGGAGTAAAGACGAGATCCTTTCCCGTTACTCGCTCCTTAATTCTTATTTTTTACTTTACACATATTTTTCTTAAAAACAATGTGTTGCTTTCTTTCGAAGCTCTTTTTGTTTCGACAAAAATGGGGAGAAGAAAGTAAAAACTACAAATTCAAACTCTTATGAATTTTAGCTTTTCCATAAAATAATCTTATGTTTTGTCATCAACAAAAAGGGGAAGATTGTTAATCCAAATAAGCCGTAAAAACGTTTATTTATATTTTACGATCTTCTAATGTTTTGTCGATAACAAACGTAAAATCATTATAACGAAACAAATAAAATACGTAAATGGTTTGAACTAATAGTTTCTAACATATTCACATTTTCACATAAAACACTAAAACAAGTATAAGTGATTTTATGATTTAATATTACATATATACAACAACTAGTGTTTACATATTTGGGTAAAATATACACATAACTAGTATGTAGTATATTGGGTAATATAAATGGGTAGAAACTTAAGTATCATAACCCATTGGGAAAATACATTGAATGTAGTTGGGTACAACCCAAAGCCCATGACCCATGGAGCTTGACCCATAACCTATTGCATGACATCATGCTTATATCATACATGGATAATATCCATAACCCATGGATCAACCCATACCCAAGTGACTAAGTGCACTGCACTCAAGAGATACATTATATCTAGCTAAATATCCATGGATCAACCCATGACCCATGACCCATAACCAAAATACCAATGGGAAAAGGGAAGCGTCCCACGGATCCCTAGCTTTACGCTAGATGGATCCCTTGTGGAAGGGATCCGTGGGATCCGGGGAACAGTAGATTTTTTCTTCTATAAATAGTGAGCCATTTCTTCATTGTTGCTCACCCCTTTCTACCACACTTTCTCCCTGAGTTAAAAACTCACTAACCTCAGATCCAAGAGATCTATGTTTGTAGTTTTGTTTTTATGTTGAGCAAGATCACCACCTTTGAAGTTGAGCAAGCTCAAGTCCATGAGTTGCCATGCTTCCTCATCATCAAGACTACTAAAGTCTTCTTGTTGATGATTGTTTTTCTCTTCTAAGAAGTGTTGAAGACATTTGTGAATGGTGTCTCAAGTGTCAAGACGAAGATACTAGTGATGGGTATCTATCGTCCATATCATAAGCACTGTGGAAGGTGCTTAGAAGTCAAGACTAGAAGCATTAGTGAAGGTTGCTTAGAAGTCAAGACACAAGACATTAGTGAAGGGTGTCTTGAAGATCTAGTTAAAGGCATTAGTGAAAGGTGCCTTAGATGTACATTCGATATGGTGTGTTTTGATGTACAAGATAAATTAGTACTAGATCTAAGGATATTGATATCCTTGATGATGTTGTAAAGGAGTTGATCTCCTTTGGGATTAGTCGTTGGTGTAGTGTTGGGTAGTAGTTCCTCCATTGCAATGGAACTAGGTGCTTAGCCTAGTACCTAATAAAGGGTAGGCGACGTTGTGTAGGTGTGGTTCACCTTGGTGTAAAAGAACCCGGTGGTTAGCCTAGCACCGTATAAAGGGTAGGCGACGTTGTGATAGGTGTGGTTCACCTTGGAGTGAAAGAACCCAGTGGTTAGCCTAGCACCGGAAAAAGGGTAGGCGACGTTGTGAAGGCTTCTCCGCCATAAGGAAATTGGTGTAGTGTTTACGAACTCTCGAGTAGGTGACTCGGGGAGTGGAGTAGGGCAAGGAAGGTGTCCTTGTAGCCGAACCACTATAAATACTCGCGTTGTGGTTTTGTGTTTCTTACTCTTATCTTTTATTACATACCTTTATATGTTTGTTTATCAACATCCAACACACACATCCAAATAGATTGACATAAGTCGATCTAAATATTTAAAAGGAAGTTTTAAATTGGTAAAACTATTCAACCCCCCCTTCTAGTTTTCTACACTCTGGATCAACGAATCCTTCTGGTTGGCTGACATAGACCGTTTCTTTCAGTTTACCATTCAGAAAGGCAGTTTTGACGTCCATCGACGGACCGTGATGTTCATATGAGCCGCGAATGTGAAATATCGAACGACCTCAAGGCGAGCAACGAGCAAATGATTCTTCAAATTCAATACCCTCTTCCCTGTCTATAACCTTTAGCTACTAGGACGTGACTTATTTCGATTACGGTTCCTTCATCATCCAATTTGTTTTTCCAAATCCATTTTAGACCAATGACGAAGACCCTGTTGGTCTTTCAACCAATTCCCATACTTCAAGACGTTTAAACTGATTGGGTTCTTCTTGCATGGATTCAATCCAATTGTCTTTGGTCATTGCGTCTTTAATGTTTTTAGGTTCTGATTGGCAGACAGTGAGTGCATAAATGCAATGTTCACCGTCTGTGTGAAGACGTTGTCTTGTTACGACTGGTTGATTCGGGTTACCAATAATATTCTCAAGAGGATGGTCTTTCGTCCAACGATGTGTGGAAGGTTGATGTTGATATACATTATGCAGATTGGGAGGATTCAAATGGCTTGTAGATGATTCCGCAACATCAGAAGCAACAGTTTCATTAGCAAACGGGTTGGAGAACGCATTTGGATCATAATCTGCAGGTGGGGGTACTTCATTATTCAGAACATCATCAGCTGGTTCAGCGTCGTTGGATGCGGTTTGTTAAACTGTTGTTGTAGAATCAATTGGTGGTGCTTCCTCAACAGTAGTTGTTATAGCAGGTGTATCAGGTATTGGAGTTTGATCAGGTTGAGCAGCGGAAACATTGGATACACCTGGTGCACGTTCATCAATATCATCACTAAACAGAGGAGAAAATAGTTGTTCCATTTGACGCCAAGTTAGTTGTAGACTAGGTTCAGCTGATGATGGGGTTTGAGGGAAGTTTAAATGGTTATGACCGGGTTCCAAGCTGTTATGCTTAGAAGCCATTTCTGTAAGCTCATCGAAATTTGCATGAATCGTTTCCATAACCTGCTTTGTATGACGATTCCAGATCCGGAAACCCTTGGAGTTTTCACAATATCCAACAAAGACTCCAATGTCAGCTTTGGCTTTGAGCTTACCAAAATCATCACGATCATTATTCGGATAACAAAGGGATCCAAATACATGAAATTGTTTGAGATTCGGTTTACGGTTTTGGATAGGCTCATAAGGTGTTTTGTTGTGGCGCTTAGTAATCATTGAGAGATTATGAGTGTAGCATGCAGTTGACAAGGCTTCAGCCCACAAGTAATCTGGAAGTTTAGCATTAATTAACATTGTTCTTGTAGCTTCCACTAACGTGCGGTTTCGTCTTTCAACAACTCCGTTTTGTTCTGGTGTACGTGCAATAGATGTTTGATGCTCAATTCCCACTTTCTCATAAAATGCACGAAGAGTTTGATTCACAAATTCAGTCCCTTTGTCTGTTCTAATTTGTCTGACTGTGTTCCGGAGCTGAACTTGAATTTTCATGAGAAAGGTGATGAGCATCTGTGGAGCTTGATCTTTACTTCAAAGAAAATAAACCCAAGTACATCTTGAGTAGTCATCTACAATTACCAAGATGTAGCATTTTCCATTAATTGTCTTCACGCGCATCGGGCCACACAAATCCATGTGAAGAAGATGAAGCACATGTTGTGAGTTGTGTTCCACCTTTGAAGGAAACTGAGCACGAGTGCTTTTCCCTTGCTCACAAGCTGAGCAGAGGTGATCTTTAGAATATCGGATTCTTGGGAGACCTTCAACAAGTTTGTATCAAGCAAGGTTGGTTATGGTTTGAAAGTTTAAATGTGAGAGGCGACGGTGCCATAGTGTGAAGATCGTTGTAAGCTCTTAGACAAGGTCTAATATTATATCTAGGAACACATAATAATGAAAGCGGAATATTCAAACATAGAATCAACATTATTATGAACAAGGTTTTTCATTATCATAAACTAACTAACTAACTATAATAAAGATCAAAGACTTGATCTAACACTAACTAATTAAACCACTAAACCCTAGGCGTTTTCCCAATCCCTACGCCTAGGTTCCCACACACACACACCTTTAGACGTCTACATCTTGTAAGTCCATTGAAACTAATGACCCTATGTCTCTTTATATACTAGAGACATCTAGGGTTTACAAGAGGAATCATAATATAATTAGGAAACTAAATATTCTTTTAAGCATATCTTCTAGAATCTTCTAAATCCTCCATCTTTTTGTAGTTTCCCTTCTTGTCACTTTTAGTCCTTCATGTTTCATTCTTCTTGTTTTGTATCATCAAATCTATAATAGACCTAACAATCTTCCCCTATTTGATGATGACAAAACAAATACGATTCTTGTACGAACTTCCCTAGACGAAGTAGCAGAAGTTGAGATAATAAAATCTCACCATGAATGAAACATGCTTGTCTTCCCCTTAATCCATGCAATGCCACTCAAACATCTCTTCCCCTTTTTGTTATTATCTAAATAGGGAACATATGCAAATAATGATCTTGACCACCACGAACCAATATCATACTTCCAATCTAAGACTTCCAATGCTTCAAATCACCCACCATTACGCATCATAAGAAAAATGGATTCAAAACAATAGAAACTACAACTAGCAGTAGTAATAATGATCAACAGTAGTAAAAATCAATAACTTCCCCTTGAGTGTTGCATGTAGATGGTTAAACTTTTAACAATAAGCTTCCCCTAAAAACCATATGTTAACCATCTTCTTGATTCTTCAAAATCTGTAAGCTTTATGTAATGATCACCTTGTGAAGAAAAACAAATATAACGAACTTGATGAAGAAGTAGAATTTCCCAAACTTGTGTCTTAAATCTTTTACTATCCACGGAACTCCATACTTATACCTACCAAATATAAGTAGACCGCAATCCCTTGACAAGAATCCTCAACTAGTATGAGACACTGAGCACTACAATGTAACTCCTTTAAGTGATAGTTTACTAGGTCTTCATCCATCCACCCTCTTGACCTATGAAAACTAGATTCATCAAGCTAGATGATAAGAACACAAACCAAGTAATTCCATTTCACCTTAAAATAAGTGATAAATAATCCTCTTCGTAATCAATTCTTCAATAAATCTCAAATACGAGCCTTTTTTAAATCCTTTTAAGAACAAATAACCAAACTCTTTGTGTGTGTGAACAATAACCTGTGTGTGTGTCATCCAAAAACTCCATAACAATAATCATGCTCGACTTCCCCTTAAATCGAAAACCATGAAAAGCAGTACTTTTAAATTTAGATCAGTGATGCGTTCAATAATAACTTGAGTACTTTGAGAAGGAGCGATTACTTTGTATATTTGAGGTACTTTCAATTTAGTAGAGTAGTGCGTTTAAACACAAGCGGTACTTTCGAGTTGAATCTGCGATTACTTTAAAAATTCCAACAGTACTTTGTATATAAAACTGTAGTACTTTCATTAAAAAGAGTAGCAGTACCTTCGAGCAAGCAGTACTTTGCGTAATAGCAATACTTTAACAAACATGCGACTCGAAATAAAATCATGCGATTACTTTGAAAATACACAGCAGTACTTTCAGCAGTACTTTCACATAAAAGTTCAGATGGAAGATCCCTTCGGTGGAAAGTTATATTGATATATAGAGAACATCCACCCAAAATTTCGTTACGATCCAACGGTTAACAAAAAAGTTATGATCGTTTCAAAACAGTGCTGTTGTAACCTTACGAATTTTCTGCAGCAGACTTCGACACTGAATAACTTTTGATTGAGAGCTCCGATTGACAATCCCTTCGGTGAGATTAAAGATATATATACCAAGAAGCTCCAATTCTAATTTTAGCTCGATCCAACGGTTCAATAAAAAGTTATGCCTTCGGAAAGCAGTCTTTGCGAAGTATTACGAATTTTTACTGACTTTGAATTTTTCTTCCTTCTTCTTCAAGAAAACCTTGTAGATCCCTAGATATCATGAGCCCCAGGCTCTGATACCACATGTGAAGATCGTTGTAAGCTCTTAGACAAGGTCTAATATTATATCTAGGAACACATAATAATGAAAGCGGAATATTCAAACATAGAATCAACATTATTATGAACAAGGTTTTTCATTATCATAAACTAACTAACTAACTATAATAAAGATCAAAGACTTGATCTAACACTAACTAATTAAACCACTAAACCCTAGGCGTTTTCCCAATCCCTACGCCTAGGTTCCCACACACACACACCTTTAGACGTCTACATCTTGTAAGTCCATTGAAACTAATGACCCTATGTCTCTTTATATACTAGAGACATCTAGGGTTTACAAGAGGAATTATAATATAATTAGGAGACTAAATATTCTTTTAAGCATATCTTCTAGAATCTTCTAAATCCTCCATCTTTTTGTAGTTTCCCTTCTTGTCACTTTTAGTCCTTCATGTTTCATTCTTCTTGTTTTGTATCATCAAATCTATAATAGACCTAACACATAGCCAAGATTTTGTAGATGTTGCCTTTGAAAGTAGACAGATGGGAGATGAAGCAATCATGTCCTACATTGAGATTGTGTAAAGACTTGAATTGCGGGTGCCAGACATAAGATCGTTTCCTTGTAGATCACGAATGAAACAAGTTTTCTCCCGAAAAGCAACTTCCAAATCTCCATCACAGAATTGACCAACAGAGAGAGATTGTGACCAAGGCCTTCCACATAATAAACCCTGCTAATTTCGATGTTGCCATTGATGTAATCTCCGTAGCCCATGATAGCTGCGAGGTGATCATTCCCGAATCGGCGGTGCCAATGAACTTTGCAACAAAATTTGATAACAGTTTGAGATTGCCTGTCATGTATCGGGAACATCCGCTATCAACAATCCAGAGGATGATCTGTATCACACGCATTACACGCACGACAGATGGAATAGAAGTAGATGTGGAACCTAAAGAGTTAGAGGGTTCCAAAGCAGTTATAGTAGAAACACGCATATCAATGATTTTAGTTATCCATGTAAATCCAAGTGTATTATGTAACCATTTCTGCCATCTCCAACTAGTCTTAGCTTTGGTCTTAGTGAATGCACTAGGTGATAAGTTCTTCCTAGGAGGTGAAGGGGGTTCTATGGGTACATCAATGATCGTAGTTGGAACAGTAGATGGTGGTTTACCTAGCACAGACTTAGAAGCATTAGTAGGCCTAGAGGTATTCCGTTTTCTATTATTCCGCTTTCGATTCAAGATAGTCTTAGCAACACATTTATCATGACAACCAGAAAACATGCTTTTATGACAACCAACACAAGAGGCTTCAAACAAAACATTAAGAGTACTTAAAGATTCAGCATTCGTTACATCACTTTGTTCATTACATTTGTCAAACGCAATATCTAAAGTGGGTGCAACTTTAGTTTTATTCAAAGTCCTAGGGTGTTCTTCTACTTCAGCATTCTTTATTGTTCTTTTCTTACGTCGCAACTTCCTATTCTTTCTTGTATTGCTCCTAGGCTGTGAAGTGTGGGTGTTAGGAAAAGAGGCAACTATTCCTGTTTCAGTAGAGGGAAGCACATTAGTATCTTGTGGTTTGTCATTAGGCATTCTAGTGTCACTTCTTCTAAGTGTTACAGGTGCAAGTTTCTTAATGTTACTAAGGTTAACTTGTTCATACTTTCCTAACTTCTCTTTTAAATCAATGACAGTGTGCAACAAATCTTGATTTTCAGAATGAAGATTTCTAGAAACATTCATGACTTCTTTAGTGTGTGCAAGATAATGATCAAGCTCGTTTGAGGCTTCATCACGAGTCTGCTTGAGTAAATCAAATATGACACCATATTCCTTTTTAACTTTTGCAAGTTCTTGTTCATATTTTGAGATTTGACATTTCAAAGACACGTTTTGATCATCCAGTTGCTCAAGTTTTGGATTAAAAGTTTTCGAATGCAACTGGTGGATTTTGTTTTGCAAAGCAAGTTCACGATTTTGACAATCTTTTTGACACCATTGAAGACGACGTTTTGCATTTGAAAGCTCGTTTAACAATTGTTCATTTTCAACTTTTAAAGACTTGATTTGTGACACAGTATCAGTATTCTCAACAATTTCAACAGAATCAACAGAATCCGCAGAGATATAATCAAATACATATGCTAAAGAATGTAATAACACAACATTATGGATATCAGCACAGATAACATCTTCCAAAAGTCGATCAACATCTTTTCGTAACATTTTCTTTTTACGTTTAGTATTTGAAATAGATGTTTCTGTTTTCTCGAAAACTATTTTCATCAGTCCAAGTTCCTTATGAAATTCCCTTTCCCAATACAATGCATAATTTTTCAAATTTTGAACATGGGGTAAAATTATTTTCTGAAAAATATCTCTTTGTTTTCGCGCTTGAGGCGATTGAAAATGTTCAACTTTTTTTTCAGAATGAAATTCAATCTCACGTTCTAAAAGTTTGATGTCAGATATGAAAGTGTCAAAATATCTAAGAATTTGACGACTTTCGGGTATTGATTTTACTTCACTAAGTGAAGGTAAAGGACCATTAATTTGTGTAGAATTGAGTTGGGGACCAACATTATAAGACTCAGAAATAGGTGTTATAACCCAAGGTATGTTAGAAGTATCCTTTTTTGCGATGAAAGTGACGGCTTTTGAATAGTTAAAAGGTTTGTTATAAATGATATTTTCCATTTTTGACCGAGTCTCGTCATCTGCATCAAATTCCTCTTGGCGATTATATTCAACAACACTCATGATGGAATCATCAATTCTATGTTCTGCACTGTTGATATGTGCTTATTCACATATCTTTTCATTATCAAAACTGACCCAAAACAACCAAGGAAAAGCCGTTTATTGCTTATATTTATGGTTTTCTTGAGTTTGTGCTTGTGAATACGGATATGCAAAACACGCCAAAAAGGATCCAAATCAGATGTAAATCCGAGCACGAGAGATCAAGAGAGTTTTAGCTGAGCCGAAAGATCGAGATTGTGTATTTTGGAAGATTTTATTCTCTAAAGATGATTTTTGAAGTTTCAGAAAAGTTTGAAGAAAAGACAAGATTAGTCCCTCAAGTTTCAGTAAATGACAGAAATGATCCTTGGAGATTCAGAAAAGTGCAAAAGTCACCCTTGGATTATTGAGCTTTACATGATTAGTCCTTGATGAGATTTTTAGAATTACACATTTAGTCCTTGGAAAATCCGAAGTGTACAAGTTTAGTCCCTATACTATTACTTATATCACAAATGAAATCCAAAGTCCAAATCCATTTACACCTCTCGGCCCAAAAGTAAAGACCCGAGCCCAACAAAACAAGTGCTACCCGGTTTAATTACTCCAACCCGAAACCCAGCTCAAACCCGGTTTAATACCCCGGTCAACGAACCCATGAACCAGGTCAAACACTTGAAAAACATTAAAAAAATAAAACCCGCCAAATGATTACCCCCCTTTTACCCAAACCCAGATATTACGAACCCTAAATTACCCAACCCGTGTAATTAACCAAATTAACAGCAATTAAGGGTTTTTTCAGCTTTCCCCTGACACCCTACTGACAATGGGACTGACACCTCATGGATCCGTGTGCTAGAGGCCACTTGTCACTCTCTTATTGGCCGAAGCATGTCATCAAGCTCAATCCAAGGGTTGTGATGAGAGGGGAAGCGGTTATTATGATCCTAGGGTGGAGAATGAATGCAAAGAAGCACAAAGAGAAGAATTTCGAGAAGCTTCCAAGACCCTTAGCTCAACTATTTATAGACCCTCTCATTCATTCACAAAATGTATCTTAATTCCTGTATTTTTCATCTCTCTAGATTTATTTGTAGTGGTTATTTACATATTTCAATGTTTTAAATAGTTTGTAATTCGTATTTGTACTAAATCTCCTTATTAATATAAATTTACATTTTATTTCCAATTGTTTGTTCAAGTTTCTTATATACTAAATCTGCTTATAAACTCATTTTTAGTGCTTATTATAGTATTATTAAACTGTTTTCAGCTTATATCATCTAAATCTCAAAAATACAAAAAAATCACATAAAATCCTTTGAAAATTAAAAAATCACTTTAGATTAGTGTTTGGATTGATCCACCACTGATTTACAGTTTCATATGTTCATTTAAGCTTGTTAGTAGCTTATAGTGAGCTTGTAATTGTTTTCTGTCTCAAATTCACCAAAAATCTCATGTTAGATCAGATGCTACAGTACTGATATGGTTTTGCTTGAATTGGATCTGGATTGGTATGGTTATGATGTTTGGTTTTGGGTTGAATTACGAAATGGATTGATTAGGTTAGGGGTTGTTAGGCTAGTGGTTCCTTGTTTCTTCACTTGGCCGACCATAGTGGCTAAGGCACCTTGTAAGTTCATAACTGTTTTGATCATTTAATCAGGTGTTTGAATCTGTTCATTAGAGTTAATTATTCGTTGGATCGTTATTGGTGTTTAATTTGCTTGATCTAGCCTTAATCTGTTTGTTGCTTCATTAATTAGCTAGATAAGTAGTGTTTGGCATAGCTGATCAATCTGTGTTAGAGAGTAGTTAATCAGATAGAGGTAGTTGATACTTGCTTTAATAGATATTTGGAAGTCATTTGAGGTCTTGTTGATTGCAGTTTAGCTCAAAAAGTTAGAATCGAGTTAAATCTGATCTAGAGACAGAATCTGTTTGAATCAGTAGGTTTTATAAACTGCAATTTGGTTCAAATTTAGTAGATCTAGCTTTTGGTTATCATCATCAGTGTTATATCATCATAATCATTTCATAATTCTGGATCAAAACTCAGTTTGGTCAAAGTTTATGAGTATTCTTCAAATAGTCAAAATCTGTCAAATAACATGCAGTTTTTAACAAACTTTGTGCATCAAATTTCTAATTCATTTCTGTGATTCAGTGTTTGAAACTTTGGAAACTTGATTTTCACTTGGTCTAGATCTGATAAACACTTTTTGTCAAATCTAAGCTTGTCATCTTGAGCTTCAAATAAGCTAGTACTTTAGTTTATATCTGCCCTGTTCACACTTAAGTGTGAATCGTGCAATCTTTCGATGGTTGCATTAGCTTCAATTCGAGATTTAGGTCCGTATTTTGGTTATTTGTAGCTAGCCGTGGTGTGTAGGACTCGCATAAGTAGTTTTGGGTTTGGCTTATTGGATAAGCTCTGCATTAGCCCAAACAGTAGGGGTATTTCATCGAATTGGTGGAATAAGCAGTTGGCTTATTTCACTAATTTGAGCTTTAGGCTTGTTTGGAATAGGTACTTTCTGTAGCAATTAGCTTATTTTAGCCTACATTAGCTCTAGTCACTGTTTGGTTAGCTTTATAGCTTGTTTGCTTATCTTTCTAGCTTATTTTGATAATCAGTTACACAGAGACTCATTAATCTCATACATAGCCTGTTGATTTTTCATTTTTCATAGAATCTTAATATCATTTTAGAATTTTCCTGAAGTTTTCATAATTTTTGGTCTTTATTTACTATTTTTCTCAATTTAAATAGATTTTAATCCATTTTTAATTAGCTTTAATAACAATTAATTGAGAAAAAGTTCCAAAAAAATAATTTTTCAATTTTAATAGATTAAGATAAATATAAAAAGTATAAAAAATATTTTTCCTTATTTTTCTCCTTTTATTTGGTATTTTTCACAATTTTAAATAGTTAAAATTAGTTTTTAATTTTTATTAAATCAAGAAAAATCCAAAAAAATAGTTTTAATTCTAAAATAGTTTTCTAATCACATTTTTAGAGTAAAAGTACTTTTAGGCATTTTTAGGATATCGTTTAGACGTAGTTGCATTTTTAGTCGCGTTTGTTAATTACGTTTTATTTTAGATTGCGTTTAGGATTTCCGTAGGATAGATTTCATAATTACTTTCCCATTCCGTGAAGTTAATAATCAATCATTAATCCAATTCATCAAGCATAAAATCCAAACCAAGAACGACGTTGGCAATTCACGCCTCGTTGGGAAAACGATTCGGGTTGACTAATGCGTACCACGATCACACACGGGATTTGATTTATTATTCTTTTTCCTAAGAGAATTTTGAATCTATCTTCGTGATTATTTTTGATATTGATATTAAGGATTTATCCCCACACATAACCCTTTAACCATATATCAACTGTAAACTTCCGGATTTGGTTTGAATGTTCTATTAGAAAACTTTGGTTTGTAATCAGCAAGATTTCGTCCATATCCATTTGGATTTGGTTTAAAAGTAAACTTTTGAATATTTGTGATTGACTCACCATGTTTATAAACAACATTTCGAAAATCTTTGATTTTGTTTTGTAAGTCAACAATTTCTTCAAGATAGTCATCTATTTATTTCGTTGAATGCTTTTTGTACTCAGAGAACTGTTTTTGACAAGTTAACAACTTCGGACTTGGCTTTTGAGCTTCAAAGTGAGGCGTTAAGTTGTTGTTTATGATCATGTTTCAGTTGTTCTATTTGAGACAACAAACCATTCTTGGATGTGGCTAGATCACGTATCTGTCATTCTAATGATTTTTCGTTTTGATGTGATTTAGCAAAAGCGACTTCAAAACCTTGTTCATGTTTTTCTTGAGTTTTAAAAACGTTGAGTTGCCTTTTTAAGCATTCAATATCCCTGGTTAACAGTGCATTTTTAGTGTGTAATTGTTAATTGAGGTCCTTGCATATTTCCAAGCGAGATTCTTGGTCTTTAAGTAAGGTCATGAGCTCAAACAAAAGTTCAGCTTGTTCAACGTGAGTCTCAACATGATCATTAGTCAGATCCTCAAGTATAACCACGGAGTCAACTTGATGATCAATGTTAACCATAAGGTCATCTTGATCATCAAATATAACTACGGTATCTATTTGATTATCATCGAATGAGATGTAGATGGCTCATGTTGAATACCGATCCTCGCCGATCTGATATAGGCGATATATCCTATCAGTAATGAATATGGTTTGATCCGTACGAGACAAGCCGCCGTGTCATACACTAGGCCCGTGTCACTCATGTGGATTTCTTGCATGTTTTCCATCAACATAAGCTGATGCATTAGCCCGCAAGTCCTCCATATCATCATCCGAAGTGCATATGCCATAAAGCTATGTTCTTTGTTTGTGAGGGTTCCACTAGCTTCGTCCTTGAGAGCCAAAAGTAAAGCCTCCTTGTGATAAGCACTGCCTCTAGTACTCGGCTTTGGGAATGCATTAGCCAGGTGACCCTTGTCATTACAGTTATAGCAACGAAGACCATTAATCCCATTCTGAGCATTACCCTGTTCAACCACTTGAGCCCTTTGTTGTTGTGGAGCACCCATGTTATTCCTTCCCATTAGATTAAACCCTTGACCACTGCCCATCTAACGAACATTACCACGATTCTGAACTTCAACACGTCCATTGTTAACAAACGGCGATTCCTTGTGTTTGATGAGGTACAAATGCGATTGTTGGATTTGTTTGAGTATCGGCCGAAGGCTCTAGCAATCATGACAAACCCTTGCCGCAATGCATCGAAAGCTTCTGGATCCTCATTAGATTCACTGTAAAGTGCTTGATCATTGTTGTTGTTGTATGGAACCAATAGAGTTTCTTGAGATTGGTAATGATCATATGGTGTAATTGTTGCGTTGGTTGAGCAAATGGGTTGTGGAGGATTTGTGAATACTTTGTAAGGTCGGAATTGAGGATAACAAATTTGAGCCCACAAAGCTAATTGTTGATTATCCGGAAGTGAAGGTGAAACCGGGACTCCACGGATAACCCTTTCTTTGTCAACTTCTTTTTGGTGGGGCTTCAAATAGTCGTACAACAATCCGTATGCAGCATGATGAAGATTCTTCGCTTGACGGATGAAAATGACATACTATTCCCAATCAGGACCAAGACTACTTAGGAACTTAGTGTTGACTGCAATTCTTGGCATAATGATGTTATGTTTTTCCAAGTCATTGATGATGTCTGAGAATCGATGATGATAAGACTCTAATGTCTCCCCTGGTTCAATCATGAAGTGTTCATAAGCCAAGTAGAGTTTGGATTCCATGTCCTCTTGATTGAGTTCAGTGCCTTTCATGAGAAGATGAATATGTTCCCAAATTGCCTTAGCAGTCTTTTGAGCATCAACACTTCTAAGGATCGGATTGGGTAATCCCAAAAGGATGTATTGCATTGCTAGTTCATCGGCTTCAAATTGTAGAAGTTCATCATGACTTGAGGTCGGTAAGACTTGCAATGTTTGTGACATCACCTCTTGGTGGATTAGCATTTGGATCTCCGGGTGTAACAATAGTAGGCATCAAACGGACCTTCGGATGACCTTCTTTAAGAACTTTCCATGTGGCTTCTTTATATCACAAAACCTAAAGAACCTAATCACCCATTGATCGTAGTTTCCGGGAGTGAGCATTGGAGGTCTATCAACTGATCCAGCCTCATGAATGGATTGTTGGCTACTTAAAGCTTCACACATCTTTGCAAACCAAGACGGTTCCTTCATGGTATTCCTGGATGGATGTTGATTGTTAAAGTTTGTGTAAGGTTGTACTTGAAGACTAGGTGGTGGTTGAATCATTTGTGGTTGAATTGCTCCTTGAGGAAAATGTAGTAGTTGAAATTTTTGTCGATAAATCTGTTGTTGTAGATTGAATTGTTGTTGTTGTTGACTGAGTTGTTGTTGTTGTTGAGGATACACATGAGGAAAGTAGTTAGAGTATGGTGGTTGAGACATCTTAAAACATGTGTTGTAAAATGGATCTTTGTAGTCGAATGAAACTTTGTTGATGAAGTATCCTTAGGCGTAGAAATCAAGCTTAGGCAAAGGAATTAGCTTACGCGTAAAAACACCACCTTACGCGTAGAATTGAGGTTTACGCGTAAGAATAGCTTACACGTAGACTTGGTGAAACCTTAGGTTATGCGTAAACTAAAGACATAGAAGTAAGAAACTTATGCGTAATATTTCCTTAGGCGTAAGGTTTTCTTATGCGTAGGAAATGCTTAGGCGTAAGATTTTTACTCGTAGCTTTTATGCTTAGAGTAAAACTAGGGTTTTATCCCAAAAATCCTTTACACTTTTCCAGTGTAGAAGATATCCAAAGTTGAAGTGTTTTCAGGCTTATTCAAGCAAGAAAACACTGAGTAAACCAAGAATACTGAAGATCAAACCTTGAAGAACTTAGTCGTAAACTTAGGGTTTACTTATGCGTAAGAATAAACCAAAACTGATTTTCTGCCCAAAGTGTTTCTAAACCTGATTTTTGTGATGAAAGTAGCTTCAATATCACCAAGATAACACAAAAGTGTGAAACTTGATAATCCAAAACTTATAAACACCTTACGCGTAGAAAAAACTACCCGTATCAAATCAAGCATAAAAAAGAAGAAATACACGTAAATTTTGAAACTTTTTGCCAAAAACTTAAAGTTTAACACCAAATAACCTTTAAAGTACAACAATCTTGGATTTTAAAGTGTAAAAATGAAAGCTTTTTGTGTTTGAAAGTTTGTATACCGAGACCCTTACGCGTAACACACAAAACTTCAAACACAAAACCGTTCACCTAACTATTTGGTGATTGATACCACTGTTAGGTTCCCATATTTGTAACATAAGCATCAATATAAGAAATAGAGAAGAGAAAGGATCGGTTGAACACACAAACACAACACACGAATAAATGAAAGAAACGTTATGTGTAGGTATTGAGGAAATGTGAACAACCAACCTTCAATAGAAGGTTTACATGGGTATTTATAGGAGGGAACTAGGGCAACACACCAAGTTCCCATCCTTTCCTTATTGGGCTTTGCGTAGGCTCATGGGCTTTCTACATGAGCCTAGCCTTGATTACTAACATAAAAGCCATAATTAAGCTAACTATTACATATTAATTACTAACACTTGAATTCTAATTTAGGAGTGATTCCAACAAAATACTACCTTGGGTCCTGGTTCCTTTATATACTTGTGCAGATACTCCTTCACACCAGTCATGCTTCTTGAGCATCCACTGTCTAGATGCTAAATAGGCTCCCTGGCGTGCCTCTGCACAAGTAGTAAACTGAATTAGTTTCTCTTAGTGACCCACTTACTAGTGGGCTTGGGTCTCAAGGTCTCTTTGAATTTGGCAATCGACTCATGGTCAGTGGTTGAGTGCATTGTGCTACCACAGGTTTTGCATTTAGAGACTGAGGATGACTTAGTGATTTTGGGTTGCTTGGAACTTCTCCTTGCATGGATGACACTGTCATGATGGGATGTCTTATGAGCTGGATTTCCGCAAATATCACAGCATGTGTTCATAAGACAATCATCAGGGTGATGATCGTTAAACCCACAGTGTGGACAAGGAGGAAAGGGTTTTGCTCTAAATTTTTGAGCAGACTTGGAGGTTGAAGCATACTGATGACCAACTTTGGTATAGTTTGCTTTACTGAGAGAACTTACATATTGCAAGTGATCCGAAGTTCTGTGATCATCCTTTTTGCAGATCATACAAAAAAGGATTCTATAGCAGTTGTCAGTGGTATGACTGGTATAGTGGCACATATCACACTTCTGTTTGGATTTGGTGGTGGCTTTTGACTTTGAAGAACAAGAGGAAGCTGACTTTGTTTCCTTGATTGATTCAGGGACTTTCTCGATGGATTCCATCTTGTCAGTTAGCTTCCTCACAAGTTCGGTCGTCTTTGAATTTGGTCGGCTTCATGGGAAGAGGATGTGGAAGTTTCACTAGGGGTAGACTCTTGTTAAATTGGTTTTGATGGTCTTTTTAGGATGGTTCTACCAAGTCCAGACCTCTCTTTTGGTGAGTGTGGATTGTATTGTAGAGGAGTAAGCTTCAGGTCGGCGGCACTCGAAGAGGTTCCGGGGGTGGAAGTGGTGTTTGAGATTCACTTTAGACTCTGAGATATGTTCATACTCGGGCAAATCAGGAGTCCAAGCATGCTCTTTAGAGCTTGACATTCGTGCTCTAGAATTCTTCCAGAATCAAAATTTGGAAGCTTACTCTCAGGATTAACCCGTTTAATCCAATCACTGGGCTTGGGACTAGTCAACATACTGGTAATCATGCCACCAGACACAAATGGCTTAGGACCCTGGTCTTTGTTGAGAGAGTCAGGAAGATGATCTTCACCTAAGACCCTAAGATTCTTAGCAGTCCAACTATTAAGGATATCTTGAACCTTTTTGAGTTCATCTTGAAGAGCCTGATTTCTTTTTACTAGTTCAGTGTTTTGAATTTGCAAAGTGACAGCCTCAAGCTTAGCTTGTTTTAAAAGAAGCAGTTCATCCCTATACTTGTTTAATTCAAAACTTAGCTTGTTGTATTTTGAAAAAGATTCAGTCTTTGCTCTTCTACGAACTTAAGGTCAAAATTAAGATAATTCATTTAAGACTGCCAATCAGAGTCATCATCCATAGAGAGTAAAATATTTACCTTCTTCATTGTGATATTGACCCATTCTATATTCCTGACATGATTCTTTCTAACAACTAGCTTGTCCTCTTCAGAGGGCCATCTGCACTTACATGCACCATTTCATCATCGATGACACTGGCTCTTCATCGGTGAAGGTTTCAAAGCAACAAGGCATTTGTTTTACCCACCATGCATTGAACACTTTTTGTTGTTTCTGAGGGACTGGCCTCAATCAATGCAAGCTTAGCTTTGAGTTTCCTATACTTAGCTTCAAAATCAATAGTTTTATTTTGATCATATTTGTTTTGAAAGTTTTGATGAGACTGATAGATTTTTGGTTGAAATTTGCTAAAGCCTGAGGACTGATTTGACACTGATGGTTTATAAGAGGGTTCATAAATTGTTTTTGAAAAACAGTCTTTTGCAAAATGACCTCTTTTGTGACACTTAAAGCATTCTATGTCCTCATTTTCTTTAGCATTTGAAAAACCTTTATTTCTTTTTATGAACCTTCGAGAGTTAGCAAGGAGTGCCCTTTCCTGAAATTCAACGTTCAGGTCATTTAGGTACTCCTCACTTGATCTCTCATCAGGCTCATCATCTCAGTTTTCTTGAAAGTCTTGAACCACATTGTTGGAAAAGAAAGCAGTTGATATAGGTGTTGAAGTGGTGGTCAGGGACTTCTTGACTTCCTAAGACTTCTTTAAGTCAGGGTATCGTTTGTTAATGAGGTTTTCCTTATAGACAAATTTCCCATAAATTTCGTGAAGTTCAAGATTTTGGATATGGTTAGCATTTCTGAGTCCCTGAGAGAAATTCAACCACTTCTCAAGGAGACTATTGACAAAACCAACATTGATTTCATGTTTGGACAACTTAACACCATCATTAGACAGTTCATTTAAAAGAGTTTTGTACTGGGTGTAAGTTTGAGACAGAGTTTCGAGTCCTTAGCTCAAGGTGTTATACTCAAGTTTCAGGTCCATTATCTTGTTTTCCTTGGTATTAGAAGGGCCTTCATGGCTATGAACTAGGTCATCCCAGTTTGTTTAGTCAGTACTACAGCTTATAACCGACTCCATAATATCATCAGGAAGACATGATATGATGATACTTTTGAGTCTTTGGTCCCGGTTGACCACTCTTCTCTCATCCTCGAGTCCAATCGAGCTTCGTGTTTAGGCAAACCTTCAAGCAGTCTTTGGGATAAATGGACCTTCATTTATACACTTGATATAATAAGGTTCCATCCCAATCAAATAGCAAAGCATACGCTTTTTCCATTTGTTGAATTTACCAACTTCAAGTCTAGGGGCAACAGCTGAATAAGCTCCACCCTTTTTATCGACTAGTTGGGGTACATCAATTTCAGCCATAAGGATCCTGATTTAAAAACGTTTTAGAGCGGCTTAAATTTTTTATAAAAGGTTTTATAATCAGCCTTGCTCTGATACCACTTGTTGTTCCCTATTCACTATCGTTTAAAACAATTAAGTACTTAAAACAAATTAATAGTGAACAATGAATGAAATTAACATAAGTAAAACACACTGGGTAATTTTCAACATCATATTCTTTATTATAAATGAATCAAAAAGAATTCGTTACCCAAGTACTTGCGAAACAGTACTTGGGATTGAAATGACAAAGTTTGGTGACTCCTCTCTAAGCTCGAGGCTAAGTCGAGAACAACTCTTAGATCCCACTGAGCTATCTCAGGGATTACGTTGTATTTGGAGGAGTGAAAAGATGGCTTGCGTGTATGTGTGTTTTTACAATTCACTAGCTTAATATTTTCACTCCATCTCTTATGCTATTTATACATGTATGAGTTTTAACTCTTTTCCTAAGTGACAACCGACATCTTACGAAGACAAAATCGATGTATTTTGTCTTTGTTTACAAAGACTATTTTAGGTAAGATACAAGACTACTTTCCTAAGGTTAGTGATGACATGAGCTCGATCTTTTGCCATTCAGGGAAAGTTGACTTTGGTTAATAAGGACTTCGTCTTATCTGATTCAAACTTATCCCGCCTTATCCCGCTCATTCTTCGATCTTTACATCCTTGTCTTTTACTTGGTTTGTCTTGATGTAAGTAGTTGGAGAGAGTCTTAGGGATTCAGTGAGTTATTGTCATCACTCACTGAATCCATCATCTTCTTCTTGACTCAGTATACACCCTTTAAGTTTCGCTTTACGAATGGAGAGACTTCTTCTTCTCATCGAGTATCACGAAGATGACTCACTGAGAGACTATGCACTCAGTGACCTGTTAGTGTTTAACGGACTAAACACTTGTGCTATTTTCTATTCAAATCCTAGATTAAGGGGTTTGGGTATTTAGTGAACCCAACAAGGACAGACATTCTTGTCAACATTCTTGTTTAGGACAGCTACCTTAACATTGTCACTACAGTCATTTGGCAAATGATTCTTGTTCGAAAAAGACTTAGGATTTCTAGTGTTGTATTCTACGTTTCTAGCATTTTCTTTTGCGCAGCTACTCTTAGATGTAGGCCAATCCCTAGTCTTGTGTTGAGTGTTCCTAGGTAATGGTTTACAACTACTAGTACTGCCTTGAAATCTTGTAGAATTCATCACCCTAGATGTTGCACCTAAAATTCCGTCTTTTCGAGTCTGTGCCTTTTTCCTAGCTTCTTATAGATAGTGATTGTTGACCATGTCGTTAGAACCGACAGATTCTTTACCTGGATTTGCGGTCACATTCCGTGTGCTATTCCTAGAAAGGCTAGGTGTAATCACTTTTGATTCTTCAACAACTGTTTTTTCTTTTTCAAAACCTTTTAAAATTCTCTTTTTAAAAGGCATGGACTGTGGAGTGACTGTTTTTGACAAATCATTTTTCTCATTGACTTTTGGAGGAAACTGAGAAATAGACATTTTTGGTTTGAAAACCGGTTTGGGAACATTTAATTTATCCTCAGTCAATGGTTTTGAAAACTTAGTATCCATAGCCTTTCCTTTTTGACTTCCCAGCTGAACTCTCAAAAGATAATTTTGCTCTTTCATGTCCTTGTAGGCACGCTCATACGACAGTTTGTCATACTTGCATTCCTTAGATTTTCGATCAAGTTGTTTAAAATATGACACGTTTTCTTTTTCAAATTTTTCAAGAGCTTTTTCATATTTTGAAACAATTGCGGAGGTCTCAGACTAGATTCTTTCATGATCTTCAACAGAATATATTTGTAAAATAATGGACATGATATCGGTAGTCATAACATCTTCCAAGACAGAATCATTTAAATTTTCCAAAACTTTGATGTGTTCAAAACATTCATTAGCTTGCTTTACCAGGAATTTGTGGTCCATGACAAAGTCACCCGTTTCTTTCAAAAATGCTTGATGAAAATGAATTACCCTTGCACTGATGTTATTCAGTTGAGGGGCAATTTGAGTTCCAAAAAACTTTTTCATTTCATCATCAAAACTTGAAAACCATATATTAGTTGTAATATTGGTTTTAGATTTAACAGTCTCTTGAAGTTCCCCAATTCTAGTTTTAACGTCATCTAAAATGCTTCTAGCATCACTTGTGTTAAAAGGATTGTTTGATGACATTTGTTCAATTTTTAAAAGAGATTGTGAGACAACAACAGGTTTTGAAACTGGTGTTGACACACTGTTTGAAACACTGAGCGTTATGGAAAACTTTGATTTTTCTTTTTGAGGAACAAAAGAAATGCGAGAAATTTTGTTCCATTTGTTATAATCAATTGGTTTTAGATCTAGGTTCTTTTGTTGCATTTTTGATCTACTCTCATCAGATAGTTCTAACGTTTCAAGAGAATCATGAACAATTATGGGTTCATGCAATGCTTTTCCATTGTTCAAAACATTCCGTTCTTTCTGAGCTTTCTTGAGGAAACAAGGAGGTGTGTTACCAAGAGCCATTTTTTGTGTTGTATGAAAAGACGGATTTGTTTGATTAATCAGCATATTAGTTGATTTAGCTGAATGACCCGTTGTAACAAGCAAATTTTCCAATTTTTTGAGTTTTTCATCTTTATCAAGAATTTCATCAAGAAGAGAATCTTCTCGTTTTGAAAAATCAGTAATCAACTGTTTCTTCTCTTTTTCAAGATCAAAATACGTTGCATTTTGTTTAGAAAGTTGGTCTTTTAGTTCAGAAATTTCCTTGTTTAAAGATTTTATTTGTAAGTTCAAATTAACATCAAGCGTGTTATACTTGATTTGCAATTGATTTTCTCTTAAAACGGAATCTCGATAACCAATTTCTAATTCTGACACTTTGTTTTTATGAAATTCAAAAGCTTTTGCATTCACTTTGTACCTCTCAAGCTCAGCGGTCAATTTCTCATTCGCGGCCTTAACCTCGCGATTGACCGTTTTGACTTTCTCAATTTCAATACCACAATTATTAATTAATGTTTCAAAGAGATCACATGTTTCCTCATCATTAGCATCATTTTGTTCACCTTGACCTCCATTAGGATCCATATATGGAGTTTCAGAGTTAACATTGCTATTAACTTGCTCCCCCACATATGTGTCATAATAAGGTTCGGGAGACACAGAATGTGGCTTCTCATGAGTAAACGAATTAGCAACATTACTATAATTTGGTACCTCATTGAGTGGATATGTGTCATAGACGGGAGATGTGTCAAAAGTACCGCTTGATGTTGTGTCCTGCTGATTGATTGTATGACTGGAGGTTGCATTTACGTTTGCTTTATCTGCCCATCCTGGATTCCTGAATTCGTATTCCTCAGCAGTCAACTCTATTCCCGATTCTTCTTTCAGTGCTAACATCAACATGTACTTGATCCTTTCAACCCGCGTCATTGGTTTAACACTGCATTCTGAATCAAAATAACCTGAATCTTTGCTGTGATCGTCAGAGGTAGCTTGCTGAACCGAAGTCATAAACCAGTGATTCCCATTTTGATATGCCATATTCGGATTCACAATCTGACCCCTTTGATGTTCAACATACTGCCCTGCATATTGCATCTGATTCCCCATCTATATACCCGTAGCACATTCATTCTGATTCCCAATAACATCAACCATGTGTCCTTCTTGACTCATATGCATACATGGTTGAGCAAACTGCATATTGAACTCTAAAATCCATGCATTGGAGAATGAAGCAATAGCATTTGTGAAAGCAGTTTTGAGACGATCTTCCTCAGTTGCCATTGATGAAGGTATGTGTGAAATGAATTTACGGATCTTGTAGACGATAAAGAAGTGATTTTTGTTTTTGAACTTTCACGATATGACAATAACTAGCACGGTAGTTATTTCCAATGAACCCGAAGAACTTCACCCAAAATTAAAATTAATCTCGGATAAATGAAGCTCAATTAAAACCGTGGTCTTAAGTAATATACCCGTAAAACAATTAACCCTTAAATCTCTTGGCAAAATTTCAGATATCAACCCAATACCTCAATAAATCCAGTCCAACACTTTTGTTTTTAAAAAAACAATAAAACCTGGTTAAACCCCACACAAGTGGCAGTCCATGAAAAACTAATTAATCATAACCCTAACTTACACGGACTATATAACACCCACTATAATTCACTGTCCCTAATATTTCTCACACTCTTAACCCTAATCAAAAGACGCAGCCACTCTCAATCTTTTTAACTCTTCCTGAAACCAAATGTAGTTACAATAAAAATCTCAATCCCCTTATTTTTCTAGTAACAAACGAATAATCAATATTGTTGGGATATGAAAGTGCTGAAGATTGACAAAGTACTGAAGATTGATAAAGTACTGTAAACTACAAGTACTGGAAAAAGTCAAAGAGTCAAAATATCTTGCTAAAGATAAAGTGAAAGTATGCTGATTGAAGTCAAAAGTACCGCAAGAACAAAGAACTGTTATATTCGTTTATAGAAAGTCTTGTAATTCTAGAATATTCTTGATTAGATTACTTGTCGTACAAGGATACAAATTGTAAATCGTTTAGGGTTATCCTTGAGCCTATAAAAGGACCCTAGATTGATATTAGATGTACGTGACATTATTAGAGTTTTAGAGAAAAGTTCGATATTTAGAATTGTTGAAGTATCTGCATAATAAAGCAGAGTTAGAGTTATTAATATAATCGTTTAAAGTTTAAGTTATTCTTCTTAGCTTTGTTAAGTAAATTCCGCATACTTAATAGAGTTTGCTCGGTGTTTCTTTGTTAATAACTTAGGATTTATCCGAGGTTATTAAACCTTAACAAGCTATTTAAGTTAGTTTGGTTAGAGTACATCGATCCAGCAAGTGGTATCAAAGCTTGTGTGGAAACTCTGACTAGGAAGAAACCCTACCACAACAAAATCCAAAGATGTCAACTGATTCTGTTCCACCACCTTCCATCACCTCAATGAGGATTCCTGTCATCAAGAAAGGCTAATATGATCTATGGTGTATGAAGATGAGGCAAGACATTGCCATTACGCACCATGCTCTATGGAATGTAATTGTTAATGGTAATGAAGAAGTTGACGAACCTATTGATGTTCCCTGGACAACCCAAAGCACCTAAGGCGGTCTTACCAAAGACAACCTTAAGGAATCAAGAGAAGGCTCTCAACATTCTCTTGTCTGCCATTCCAGATGGTCATCTTCTCAAATTTCATGATGCTAAAGATGCTAAGCAGCTCTGGGCTGCTCTGTTAGGAATTAGAAATTACCGGTATTAAAGAGTCGGTCACCTCAAGTATATGTAATCGTTAGAATGCTCGTAGTCATAGTTATACTTAGTTAAGTAGTATTTTGATAAGTAACACCGTGGAGGACGGACGGGTCTTTACCCACTGTATGCCCGATCCACGCCGCTGTGTGTATGCGTTTTATGTAAGACTATAAATACTCTCTACCTCCCAAGGTAGAGAGTTGGAGCTCATAATAATATCTTTCACTTTCTCTCACTAAGTTCCCTAAACCTCTAACTTTATCTCTCAAGAATTCCACTTATACGCCCACTTGTGTTAATGGTTTGATGTGTTTGTGAAATTCAATATCCAACAATTGGTATCAAGATCCATGGTTAGATCATATCTTGTACATCTTTGGATTTCTAGTGGTTTTTAGGTGGTTTTTGAGTTTGAAAAAGTTTAGTGGTTTGTGCATCATTTGGGTAATTTCTAGTGTTAAAGTTTGGATTTTGATAGTACTTTTGTGTTTAGAATCATCACAAGTGTTTAGGTTTTGATTTGGTAAGCTTGAATCATCGTGGTTGGGTTGTTGTTGGATTGAAAAGTGGTGTTTTTGAGATTTTCTTGCTAGCGACTTGAGCCACGGATTGTTTTTCTCAGTAGCGACTTGCTTCACAATTTTGTAGCGAATTACAGTTTTGGAACTAGCGACTTAGACCTAGCGATTACAAGTACAAGTAGTGGACTCTCCACTACGGGTAGCGACTTGGTGGTAGCGAGTTGGTCTCAGTAGCGAGTTGCTCTTTAGCGACTTGAAGTTTTAGCGACTTGAGTAGCGAATTGTTGCCAAAATTGTTAGCTTAACTTAGTATTCTTAGCTTACTTGGACCTTAGTGAGTTGTTTAGCGACTTGACGTGTAGCGACTTGGTGCTTAGCGATTTGGTGATTTAGCGAAGTTGCTCTTTAGCTTAATTTGACGTAGCGACTTGGTGCTTAGCGATTTGGTGATTTAGTGAGTTGCTACTTAGCGACTTGGTGCTTAGCTTAACTTGGTTGAGTTTTACGAAGAAGAGGTTTGACCAAAGTTGACTTTTACGTCAAAACTTCAAACGGCCATAACTTTTGATCCGTAACTCCGTTTTAAATACCCATCAAAACGCCGAACAGCCTGAATATTTTGAGGTTTCACCACGATGTCGTGAAACTAATTTTTCGAGGCCCAAATCCTCCTCAAAGGAAGTTATTGAGCTTTTAAGATTTTAGATCTAAATTTCTCCATAAAATCGTGCAACAACCAACCCAAATCACAACCAAACAACATCTCTGCTTATCCCACAAACAATCATAAGACCTAACACACAATTGTCTATCATTGTGTCGATCCATCAGTCATCTTAACACATTCCATTGGTCATTGTTTAACGGTTTGGTCTTGATTTTAGTAAAATCCCGCGAAAGATTCTATTTCTCGGTTTAAATCATAGACTCGTAAAATCCCGTGCATTCCACCACATCATGTCTTACTCTGACCCAACCCGCTGATTTCGAAGTGCTTAAATTGTATGATGCTGTGGACAATAATGTTAATGAATGCTACATCAACGATTAAAGATGTTTGAATTAAACAATGAGGATGTGAGATCTTCATGTTCTGAGTACAATGATAATGAATTTCACCCGCTACGAATGCCATGAAAATGGAATGCAAAGATTGAGCCCTATCGCCTACTTCATCCGCACCTCATACAAATTGTATCCATAGCCGGGATCGAACATGTAGTGCTCTTTTTCCGCCAGACTTACCTACATTGACAAGAAGCTTGATGTTGAACTTAGAACATTTAAAGCTGCAACTTACCAATGAAAAGGTTCATAAGGATGGTTCCAGGGCAGCTCTTCAAGTAATCTACAAACGATTTCAGCCATTCATCAAGAGGGAATATTCAGATTACGATCAACACTTGACCTGGAATTTCCTTCAAAAACATACGGAATGGAAATTCAGAATTCATTGAAACATTTATCCAACTCATGGATAATGTGAAAAAGTACATTGAAGAATCTGCACAAAAGAATGAAAACGTGAATGAGTGTCGTCAAGTGCAGATGAAAGAATGTTGTGATAAGTTGGGTAATGTATCTGTTGAAGAATCGGGTGTTGCTGAATGTAGAATGTCAGTGACAACAAAAATGATGAGTCGGATAATGGAAAAATGGAATCTTCGTGCTCAAATTCACAAGAGAGAGAGGTGCAAAGGAACGCTCCATGGAAGCTTCGGATGTACCCAAGATAGAGATGCACTGCCATGTACTGCATGTCAATGCTCAGGTAAGTTGCATGGATGTTTCTATTGTACCTAGTTGTGCATCTTCTACTCAAAATGATGATTATGAACTGCATGAGTACGCTGCATTTGTGCCCGATGATTCCCTTACCACTGAGCTTAACATATATAAGGATCAAGTTGCTATTTATGAACAACGTGCTAAGTTTGAGTTGACCACCCGTGAGCAGGAAATGGATGTCCAAATACGTACAATCATTAGAAAAAGTAATTTTAGAGGAGAAGTATTAAAACAAGAGTTAAACTCCTTACAAGAAAAGCTTTCTAAAACTGCTAAGCAAAAACACGAACTTCAAGAAAATGTTAAAATGCTTAAGCAAGAATTCAAGGCTAAGGAATCAAAACATTTGAATGATTTTTCCAATCTAAAAACTTTGAAAAACAAGCTTGAAAATAAGTTGTACGTACAAGGGAATACCATTCAGACTGCTCACATGATCACTAAGCATAGAGCCTTAAGCGATAAGCATAGCATTCCCCTTGTTGAGGAACCAAATCCAGAGGTAATTAAAAAGGCTAGAAATGCTCATAAGGTGCTTTATGATGGTAATGAGATCCTTAAGCCTAGACAGAAACCTAGTTTACTGAAAGTGCACCGAGGAAGATAAGAAATCGATGAAGTCACTAGGAGAAAATGAATAAGAAGCTAGAAGATACCGAGTGTAAAAAAGAACAAGATAACGATGAAACCCCATGATTACACTAAGGAAAATTGGATATCCTTAAACATGTTTAAGCCTGAGACTCTATTGACCCCTAACAAGTGTTCGAAAAGGATATGGACTTGCAAAAAGCTGAAAATCTTGTTGAAAAGAATCCCCCTTGTAGGAAATTCCTAAAGATCGTGTATCCTCCAAATACACCAATGCATTTAGTTCCTAGAACTATTGCCACTAAGAGTAAGACCTTAATCACCAATATGTTATTCTTCAACTATTTGTCGATTTTGAGAAAACTTGTAAGTAAAGGATCACACCCACCGGATAATCAAGGGAAAAGGGTTTTGAGCAAACAAAAGAATGCTATCTAACCGAGGTCATGCCTTTCTTTAAACAACTAAAAGATCAATTTGAGAGTCTTAAAAGGATAAAATCGATATTAAAGAAATGGAAAAGGAATTTGATGCAATGGTAGTTGAAGTTAGTGATTATGAGCCTGCACTAAAATATAATGAGATTGAGAGGAAGAACTTGCATACCTTAAATGAGACTCTTATTACTGAATGTGTTGCTCAAGATATCTTTTTCATCGCTCAAATTGCTCTATTAATGCTTCCAAATTTCATGAACTATCTGGGTCTCAAAGTCTCCCATGATCGTGTCATTGAGCTTGAAAAACTAATTCTAAACTAAACGAGAAAATTGAACTGGATGATCACGACAATTTGGTTAAACATTTTTCTAAACTAGAAGTTGAGCATTTTAATTTACAACTCAAATATCAACATCTCAAAGAAAATGTCAAAACTTCATATATCAAGACATCTTCGATGCTCCGAGTTTGATGCGCTTTTCAAATTAACAAACGTGATGAATAGATTCAAGCTCAGGCAACACGATCGAAAGTTGAAAGCCCAAATCTCTCAATTAAAGGGTCAAACGAACAATATGACATGCTCCCAAATGCCTCCTCCTTTAGATTCTCTGAATTCTCAAACGTTTCATCTTCAAAACCTAGTAAATGCTTTACAAAAGGAAAACGAGAATTTTCTAGAAGAAAATGAAAAAGTTAAACGACATTTTAAAGAGTTATATGATTCAATAAAGTCACCCGTGACCAAAACAACGAAAAAATAACGTCTTTACAAAAAGAAATTGAGAATCGAGAAGTCGTGGAAATGGGAAACGCCACTTGTTTTCAATAAGAATGTTGTCTCAAAATCACCCTTAGACCGCAAATACACGTGGATGCTTAAATATATTCCTCCTCATCTTAGGAATAATGAACATGCTTTTCATGAATACTGTGCTCACCTTAAGGATAGTCTAGAATGTCTCGTGAGATTGTCGAAGAGGATTTCATTAACAAACCTCTTGATAGTGAAATTAGGTTTGCTTGCCTCCATGCCAAACGATCTCAAGAGTTGCTAGAATGTGTAATTGCAACATGTCCCAAATCCTTAACCTTAGATGCAAAAGGCAAAGCTGTGATGCCTTGTTCTATGCCAAAAGCCAAGCATGTGACCCTTGATATGCCTTGTTCCATGTCAAAATTCAAGCAAACAACCCGTGATGTGCCTCCTAGAATTTCGATCCCAAAGACTTCTAGACCAGAATGCGAAAGTAGTGAAGCCATGTAATGTTCCCATCGTTACTTCTACAGATGTTAAGATTGACACTAAAGTTAGCGGTCAAAACCTAGAAGCTATGCAAAGAAGGATAGGATTACGCAAACTAAAAGTGATCATGATAAGGAAGTGAAAGAACACCATAGGGACAAGAAGTTTGATTTGAACAAAAAGAATAGCGTTAGTTCTAGTATTAGCTCTAAGCTTACTAAAATTAATTCGAGGCCTTATGCTGTCTGCAAAACATGCAAAAATTGTTTAATTTATGGTAATCATGATAAATGTGATGTGTTATTTCTGAGGTATAAGATTCATAACCCGCTTAAGAAAGTTTGAGAGAAAGATTAAGCAATCCCGAAACCTACAGGAAGGTTTTTACCAATGTAGGATTTCAAAGGAAGCCAACAGTCGAATATTCATGAATGGCAAACCTTGCCCCTTAACTAGATCCACTATGCCTAGAGTAGTGCCTGTTAAGGTTTGGAAGCCAACCGGTAGAATAATCCCATTAAGCACAAAATGTCCCTCGACTAAGTCTGATGCTTCTACTAGTTTAGCTCCTAGTGACAATGACATTGCACCTAAGGTTTCTCACGATTCAAAGATTGTTTGTGCTAACCAAAAGGACCCCATGAGCACGTGGGAATCCAATGTTTCCAATTCTCTGTCTTCGCTGTTGTCCAAAGCGTGTCGCACAAGTCGCCCCTTGGTATTTGGATTCGGGCTCTAAACATATAACGGGCTCTAAACAATGACGTATGAACACAAAGCTCATGCCTCGTTCTCTAAAGAAAGAAAAGTGTACGCTTTCGGCGCTTTATCTTCGAAAGAAGAGAAATCTTCTTATGACGCATCTGCTCACATCGCCTCGCCTCGTACTTCATCATTATGGTGTTCGCAGATAACACTTCGTGCCCCGCTCTTCAAAGAAAAGAAAAGTGTACGCTCTTCTCAGGCGCTTTATCTTCGCTAAAGAGAAATTCTCTCATGAATGACCATACTCATCTACATTCTTCATCAACAAGCTTCATGTTTTTCCACGCTCATTCAATCATCAAGTGGATCTATGTTCATTGGTGTATACTCTTATTTACTTGCTAAATCAAAAATGGCAACTTCGATGCAATTTTTGAGGGGAGAAGAGTGAATATACTACATGATGATGGATGTTTGAATAATGGTTATACGACTTTTATTTTTGATGATGATGAGTGTATATTCTTTTTGATTATGAGTGAATATATTAAGGATAACTGGATTCATTGTTTTGATTTTTGATGACTCTCCTCCAACGCCTAATGCTTCACTTACAAAGGATAATTAGGAATCAATGTTTGGGATTCATTGGTTTTCAAAGATATGTTTGATGAGTACCTTCAACCTTCACTTAATGTTGATCATCCAAATTCAATTTCCGGCTCATGTCTGCATCTATTGACTCAACTGTTCACCATCTAAGAAGTACTTCTTGGAATTCTCAAGAAACCTTATCTCCAGCTATTTCACAAGGCGTTCATAATGACTATCATGATATTGTAAGTTGCATTATTGAATAATGATCCGCTCTTTGGTATTCCTTTGCCAAATCTTTACGGATTATTGTTCCTCTCATTGTGAACGCTATAAATCAACCACATGAACATTAAGGAAAATGACTACCTCATTTCGCCAAGACATTTGTGGTGAATCTTCCGTGATCGCTCTCTACATGTATACCTTTAGGAAGAATGCATTAATGTCAGAAATCATTTGTTCCGGTTCATTCGAATGGATCGACGCGTACATCCGGTTTGTACGCCTATTCACGGTTGGGCATTTGACACAAGCCGACATCAGAGTTAATCAATTATCACTTATTTGAGATTGAAGTTAAAATTCACAAAGGCGAGCTTAAGATGCAAATGAATGGAATTCTTCTTCGCCAAGTTTTGTATATCGGTTTTCTTTTATCCATGGTCACTTCAAATTGTCTACATATGGGTTGATAAAGATAGTCAGAGAGAGTTTCTATCGCAGTGGTCCTATGGCTCTTGGACACTCCAGCTCGTGACCCGCACTTCAAGACAGTCCCATTAGTTCATCCCTTATACCAAATTCTTCTTCATAAACTCCATATGTACCTCCTATCGAAGATGATTTAAAGAAATTTTTTGATCCTATGTTTGATGAACATTATGAGCCAAGTGCTAATGAACCGACTTAATTCCTACTTGGAGGTGCTCATATTCCCGTGAATGACGTCAATCCTTCAATCTCAATATCATTAAGTCAAGAAGTTTCACCGCCGATCACTCTATCTCATCAAACAAATCATCAAACTTCAAGGGTACATCATGGAACTATGTCCGTATCAATAATGAAGTTAATCCCTTTGCTACTCCTAAATATGCTCCATTTGAAAATGTATTTGCTCCTCGAATCTTCATCGTAACCATCTTCTTCAGAGACATCGACTCGCTACTTTAGTCCCTCAACCACCGCCACATGAACACCTCAAGAAATGGACTCACGATCATCCATTGGACAACATCATTGGAAATCCTCTCATCCTCGTATCCACACGGAAACAACTTGCAACAGATGCCTTATGGTGCTTCTTCAACTCCGTACTCTCTAAGATCGTACCAAAAGATGTTAAAACCGCCATGGATGAAGACTACTGGTTCAATGCCATGCAAGAAGAAATTCATGAGTTTGATCGACTTATTGTATGGGAATTAGTACCGCCCAGATTGTGCTATGATCATTGCTCTAAAGTGGATCTTCAAAGTGAAACTTGATGAGCATGGTGATGTGTTAAAGAACAAGGCTCGATTAGTTGCTAAAGGATACCGTCAAGAGGAGGGTATAGACTTTGAAGAATCATTTGCTCCAGTGGCTCGAATCGAGGCAATCGTAATATTCTTAGCCAAAGCCGCAAGTAAGAACATGGTAGTCTATCGATGGATGTAAAGACGGCATTTCGAACGGAGATCTTAAAGAAGTTGTCACGTCACCAACCTGAAGGCTTTGTGAATCCAGAGCATCCTACTCGCTTATCGCCTCAAGAAAGCTCTTTACGGTTTAAAGCAAGCTCCAAAGGCATGGTATGATACGTTATCAAAGTTTCTTCTTCGACCGGCTTCAAACAAAGGGAGCATTGATCCAACATTGTTCACCGAAAGTCGGTGCAAACATTTAATTCACGTTCAAATATATGTTGATGATATTATCTTTGCCTCGACCGACCCCAATGAATGTGATCGTTTTTCAAAGAAATGGGTTCCAAATTTCAAATGTCGATGATGGGACAAATGTCATTTTTCTTGGGATTACAAATTTCACAAAGTCCGGAGGCATTTTCATTAATCAATCTTAATATGAAAATGAAATTTTAAAGAAATTTGGATTTGTATCACGTGACACCGTTGACACTCCCATGATTGAACGTACTAAACTAGATGAGGACCACTGTGATCATGGTAGACCAAACAAAATATCGTAGCATGATTGGATCCCGATGTACCTCACATGCCTAGCGCACTGCGAGACATCTTGTTCGGCCGTGTGCATGTGTGCTAGATATTAGGCTAAGCCTACTAAAAAGCACCTTGAAGCGTTAAACGGTCTTCGTATCTCCAAGGAACCATCAATATGGGACTATGGTACCAAGGACACCGTATGTCACTAATGCTCTATGCAGATGCCGATCATGCAGATGTCAAGATACACGCTGAAGTACATCGAGGTGCTCGTTTTGGGTGATAAGCTTGTGAGTCGGTCTTCAAAGAAGCAAATGAGTACTTCTATTTCTTCTACAAAGGCTGAATACATAGCCATGTCATCTTGTTGTGCTCAAATCTTTGGATGAGATCCCAATTATCTGACTATGGCTTTGAATTCAACATAATCCTCTCAGATCGGATAATAAAAGTACTATTGCTCTCTCATGCAACAACGCATCAACACTCAAGAGCAAAGCACATTGACATCCCACATCATTTCATCGTGGAGCAAGTGGAAAACGTGTGGTGGAACTCTATTTTTTAAGTCAATACCGCTAGCGCATATCTTCACCAAAGCTCTTCCGAGAGAACGCTTTTGAGTTTATTCTTCCCACTTGGCTTGAAAACCTTCAACCGTAACACTCAAACGTCTTCAGGAGGAAGACGAGGAGTAAAGGTCTTTCCTTCATCTATATCCTTGTATATATCTATTCGAAAATCAAAATACAAAAATATAAAACCTTCAAAATCCATAAAAATCTGAAAAATTCGAAAAATCTTCAAAAATATTGTCATTTTGTCATGCGTTTTCTCGGTTCGATAATATCTACGGTCTTTGTGTTGTCATTCAAAGAATGACACAGGTCTTTAGATGTTGTTCAATTCCAAAAAAATCAAAAATCAAAAAATTATTTTTTGGGAGAAGGAGAAACAATGGTTTATTGTCATTTCGTGCAAGAACCCACTTTTTCAAAGAAAGAACAGAGCCATACTTTATCATGTTTTCAAAATTCCATGCTCTGATTCTTTAATCATTTATCTGCTGAAAACTAAATGCTTTGAAAAATAACTCGCCTCTATTTTTGATAATCATCCTGACTTATTTGTCAAAATATCAATATCTCAATCAACAACCTATGTCATTGATTGAGGGGGAGAATGATTTCAATTAAATTAAAAGTTATTTGGCATTCAATTGTTTTCAAAAGATATTCAAGCATGTTTTATCAATGGAGTTTAAAGTCTTAAAATCCGATCATTATCGCTAAAAACGCTTTCATAATCAAGTCACAATTCTCCTTAAAAGCTTTCAAAATCAATTTAAATCTATAAGAGATCACAAATCTCAAATGATTTGATAATTGTGATCGGGGTAGAATTTGTGATTTAAATTGATTTAAACCTGATAATTCGTAAATGGTTTTATAAGGATATACAAGCTCTCCTTCCCATATGTGACAAACGATTTCAAATTTTCCATGCACATGTTGAGGGGGAGCATCTATCTTAAACCTATGATTTGAAACGTGATAACTTATCTCAAGGTGCAGGTTCCCTCTAGTATGTGCAAAACTTTTTTCAAATCTCGAGGCACATATTGAGGGGGAGCAAAATCATGAAAACCTCATCCTTCCCCAAAATGCTTTATCTACTTGATTCGATTAGGGAAGTGATGTTGATATTTTTTAAAAAATGGTAATCAAAGAAGTTAATTCTTTCTCTTGCCTCCGTGTGGAAAACTATTTCAAATACTTGATTCACATGTTGAGGGGGAGTTCTTCTTCTAAAAATATCAAAAACAATTCGGTACAAAATGCTTTGATAAAATATCATAAGTATCTGGATTGATTTTCAAATGGTTTTCAATTGGTTCCTATGGCCGATGAACAATACCAAAAAGACCGACCAACTTTACATTATGTATGGTGATATAAGGACGATAAGGTTAGGTATGTGTTCCCATGATCCGCCAGAACTAGAGGGATCTACCCAGTGGACTATCCACTAGTTAGTGTAGAGTTCTTAGGTATGATGATAAAAGGAGAAAAATGAGATATGGGAAGAGTGCGGACTAAGACCGAGCTAGTACTGGAATAAACCCAACAAGGTTCTAGCTATGAAGTCTTGGTAAGCAATCAAGGGGTTGAAGAATTAAAAGAATTGAATGAGAAAAGGGTGAAAACAAATAGCCCTCCATTTATTCAACCTTAGGCGTAAACCGGTTCAATTCATATGCTACTGATGGTAACATCGGTATTGAAGACAAGACGTCATGGACCCAAAGGACGCGACCGCACTTCAACTTTCCAAACCACTCAAGTTCCTCTTAAAAGGACTTGTTTCATTCTCACGGGAACCGACATTATCTATCGACTTTCTCTTAGAGTTTGTTGATATTGAAGAAGGAGACCCTCTCCCTAGTCTCCTATATAGGATCCAAATATGCACAAATTGAGTCTAGAGCCACGAGATCATCAATAAATCTCATTAGGACACTTTCAATGAAGACTCTCTGTTTCACACAATGTGGAAAGAGAGATTATATCTTGAGTCCTACGCATTATCCTTGTGGTATTGCCAGACCATCTGAGTGATATGTGATGGAAATGCAATACATACTACAACCTAACAGTAAACAATGGGGCTTATTCAATCTTTTGAATCAATCCCGTTCAAAGTTATGGATTGACGGATACCTTTGAAAAACCGGTCTTTGTGCTTTAAAACTCTTTTCATTAGCACGTCGACCGTGTGCTAATTTTTCAAATCAAAAGGTGTTTTATGATTGATAATTGATTTTCATTAAAACCTTCGTTATATTGCAAAAACAATTTCTATTGAGCAATACACGATTGTTTTTCAAATCTCTTTTCATCAATTAGTGGACGTAAATTCGGGTTCACTCACCGTGTGTCTTCTTTGAGACGTTCCGCTTGAGAACAGCTAGAGCAGCGCTAAACCCTCCAAGGAAATTCTTCGAATTATACCGATCACGCGTGCAGTACTTGTACTGATCAACGGGGAACCGTGGGGCGTGTACCTCAATTCATCGAAAGTGATCAAAGACACTTTCGTGCGCTTTATTGCTAATTGTCTTACGCAGGTACACCCCGACGCTTGCGGTACCGATCAAGTAATGAAGCGGTCAATCCATAGCCGCATGCTCACCTAACACATTCATCTCAAAAGAAATCATGATTAGTGCATCAATGACTCTGATATATTCACTCCATGCTTCGCTACGCCGCCAATATCATGAATCAACGAATGCTTCCGCTACTCTGATGAGAATATATCATGATCCCGAATGTGAGCATGTCGGTCCGAATGTCACAACATCACATAATACCAACACCACAATGGATGTATCTGAGATTTTCTACTAGCTGATGATCTCAAAAGTGGCTCAACATTATTATCACGTGGATCAGGAAAAGACCTCCACTTGGATTAACCAAACATGCAATGAGTGGAATCAATGACTACGAAGCCGAGCAAAGTACTACATCAAGAATGCAAGATCAATTGTTAATGTAATATCCGATTGTATTCAATGTCATTTTAGTATATGGTTGAGGTGACCTCCTTGGGAGATTGTTAGGAATTAGAAATTCCCGGTATTAAAGAGTCGGTCACCTCAAGTATATGTAATCGTTAGAATGCTCGTAGTCATAGTTATACTTAGTTAAGTAGTATTTTGATAAGTAACACCGTGGAGGACGGACGGGTCTTTACCCACTGTATGCCTGATCCACTGCCCGTTGTGTGGCGTTTTATGTAAGACTATAAATACTCTCTACCTCCCAAGGTAGAGAGTTGGAGCTCATAATAATATCTTTCACTTTCTCTCACTAAGTTCCCTAAACCTCTAACTTTCTCTCTCAAGAATTCCACTTATACGCCCACTTGTGTTAATGGTTTGATGTGTTTGTGAAATCCAATATCCAACATGCTCTCAAGACCAGATTTGGAGGGAATGAAGCTTCTAAGAACATGCACAGAAATCTGCTGAAGCAACAGTTTGAAACTTTCACAGTTGGTGAAGGAGAGAGTCTTGATGCGCTGATATGATAGGTTTCAAAATCTCCTCAACATGTTGGAGTTATACAAGGCAGAAGTATCATTTGAAGATGCTAATCTAAAGTTTCTAAGGAGTTTGCCATCTACATGGCATGTGATTGCAACAATGATCAGAGGATAACCAGGTTTAGATGTCATGGACTTTGATGATCTCTACAACCATCTAAAGGTGTATGAACATGAGATGAGTGGTCAAACAAGTTCCAAGTCTTACAAGATTGCTTTTCTATCATCAAAAGAGGAGCAAGACTTCCAAAAGTACTGCTTCTCCTACCCAAAGTACTATGGCTCAAAGTATTGTCTCGTATGCTGCTCCCACCCATGCTCAGCAAGCCCTACCAACTACTACCATGCACTCAGATGAAGTTGTGTGCTCATTCTTTACACAACAAGCTAGTTTACCTGTCACTTATGAAGAAGATCTAGCACAGATTGAAGAAGATGCACTTGAGGAAATTGATATCAGGTGGCAAGTTGCTATGATCACTGCAAGGATCAAGAAGTACATGAAGAAAACAGGAAAAAGCACTGACTTCAAACCAAAAAAGGGAATAACTTTTGACAAATCCAAAATTGAATGCTTCAATTGTCAAAAGACTGGACACTTTGCAAGGGAGTGCAGGTTTGCTAAATATCAAGAAAACATGACATCTGAGAAACCAAAGCTTGAGCTCAAAGAAATTCCAATTATCAAACAAAGGCTTTGGTTGCTCAAGAGAAGTTATCGAAGTTGACCGAGTGAAGAGTTTAATGATGAACCGGTGACTTATTGTATGGTAGCAGTGGAAGAAGTAACCAAGAGTCTGTGGAAGAATTAGACCGAGCATTGCTTTTGATGAAGAACCCAACATGCCGATTTGGAATCCGAGATTGTCTAGGAGAATTTGATTGGAGCATGGAAAGTGAAGATGATCCTGTTCAACTTGCAATGGTGGCTACTTCACGAAGTTCACCCCTATCTCTGAGGTATGCTCAAATTGTCATGATTTTTATCACAAATTACTTGGCGCTATGTGATTGAAAGAGATAATTGTGTTAGGGCTAGGTCTGAGGTAGTTGGTTACCAAATAACCTTAGAATCAATGGAAGCCAAAATCTTAACACATGAAAATAATGAAGTAGCTTGGGCTTTAAAAAATATGCACAACAGGATTATCGCTAAAACTAAGTGAATGGAAAATAAACCTGTAAAATTTCTAAAATAGAGAAACCGACTAAGGAAAGAGATGATTTGTTAGCTAAGTTTGCTCGCTTGGGGTGAGTCCTGGTCTGTCACATGTTACCTATGTTCAAAAACATAGAAGAGCTTACATTAAAACTGGCTTAGGTTTTGGAATGGACTTTGATAACATAGAAGAGAATCAAGTTGATGATGACCTAGAGGATGTAACCACTAGTGATGATGAACTCATTAATTATGTAGACACATCTAGTAATGAGGATTCAATTAGTGAACCACCTCCCGAGTATAAGAAAGACAATGGTTATCATGCAGTTCCCCATCCCACTGGAAGTCATCAACCCCTAGGCCCTGCATGTTTCTCGCTTTTGGAGTAGACAGCCTAGAGTTTAGGAAAAAGCTAATTGGTCAATCTAGGTCCAAAACCCTAAAGAAACTGTTGAAAATAATGTTCAAAGTCAAGCAAGCACCTTCAACTCAAAGTACGCCCACAAGCAGACCTTCAGGAAAACCTTTTCATAACAAGATCGCTAAACCTTTTGGGATAACTTTGGTCAAAACAAGTTTAATCATTCACCTAGAAGGCAAAATAGTTTTGGTCATAGACATAGAAGAAGTCACTTTGGAAGTATGGGTCAAAAACTGTGTTTTGTGTGTTTTAGTCCTAATCATTTAATCAAGGATTGTGAACATCACTCAGAATATCTTAGAAACTTCCCAAAGAACAGGATCTGCCAACCGAAACCTAGAGAGCACAAACCACCGAATAATTCAAATAGGGTCAATCACTGAAATTTCTCACCAGATCATAGATACCCACACCAGAGAAGACCTTTTTCAAAATCTTCAAGATCTCACAAGATTACTTCGACCAAGACTTTCTCAAAGTACTGCCACCAAAACAAGGTAATCGATCACACTCTTTGGAATAGGAACCCCAGGAGATCTCATTACTATCAACCTAGAAGGTATTACAATTCACATAGGGGATCTAGATCACAAGAACCAAGTGTTAAAATAGAATGGGTTTAAGAGGGAAAGTACTGGCGAGGGACAAACAATACTTTCAACAAAAAGTGAATCGATGTTTTGGGATACAAGAAAAGAGAATGAACTTGTAAAAGAGAGTTGTGTTGAAAAACCAGAAAGTTTTGAAAATCCACATGCCAAAAATCAAAAGATAATTATGGATCATGTTTTGAAAAACAGTGGAAATTACATACTCAAAGAATTTGAGTTTGTAACTCCACAAGGGGAACACAAGTCAGTAATGGCTTGGGTTCCTAAAGATCACTAACTCTTTTTTTTTTGTGCAGGGCAAACCCGTAAGAGGAGCTTAAAGATCATCGATTATGGATAGTGGTTACTCCGAAGTATGACAGAGACAAAGAGATTCTCATTCGATTTTAGATCTATTAGTGGATGAAGAGTTGCATATGGGAATGATCCCAATGGAGGAAGGATTACTAGCAAAGGAACTATCAAAGCAGGGCGTATAGATTTTGAGAATGTTAGATATGTGAAGGAGCTCAAGGTCAACTTATTATCAGCTCAAATTGTGATAAAAGCATCCTGTGTTATTCACTAACACGTAATGTCTCATCCTCTCTCCTAAATTCAAGCCTGTTGATGATAACTTGGTAGTTCTTAGAGTACCAAGAACAAATAATGTGTATAGTTTAGACATGAAGAGTCTACATTCTTATGGGAGAGCCACATGTTTAGTGGCTAAATCAACATCTGAAGAGGCACATCAATGGCATAGAAGATTGGGCCATGTTAATTTCAAGAATATCAACAAACTGGTCAAAGGCAAGTTAGTTAGAGGTTTACCTTCAAAGACTTACAAGAATGATCACTCATGTTTGGCATGTAAGAAGGGTAAACAACACAAAGCTTCATGCAAGAAGCTTGAGGAGAGGACTATTAGAGAACCTTTGGAGCTGTTACACCTGGATTTGTTTGGACCGTTCGTGGCAAGTTTAAACAAGAAAAAGTACTGCTTGGTTGTTACAGATGATTGCAGTAGATTCAGTTGGGTATTTTTCTTGGGATTTAAAGATGATACTTTTGATGCTATTCAGACACTCATAATAGCACTAGAAAACCAATTGAGACTCAAGGTTAGAGGTATTAGATGTGACAATGGGACTGAATTTAAGAACAAGCTTATGGATGAATTTTGTGCAAACAAAGGAATCAAGAGGGAGTTCAATATTGCTAGAACACCACAGCAGAATGGTGTTGCAGAGAGGAAGAATAGGACTTTGATTGAAGCAGCCAGAACAATGTTAGCAGATTCACAACTACCTATTCAATTTTGAGCTGAAGCTGTAAGTATTGCTTGCTATGTAGTTAACAGAGTATTAGTTACTAAGCCACAGATGAAGACACCTTATGAGTTGCTGATGGGCAACAAACCCAACATTCGATTTATGAAGCCTTTTGGATGCCCTCTAACTATTTTAAACACAATTGATAATCTGGGGAAGTTTGATGGCAAGTCAGAAGAAGGATATTTATTGGGTTATTGTACCAACAGTAAGGGATTTAGAGTGTACAATAGAGTCACTAAGAAGGTTCAAGATTGTCTTCATGTTGAGTTTTTAGAAGATCAAGACAATGAGAAAGGTAAAGGTCCTAATTGGATGTTTGATCTTGAAGTCTTAACTCCTTCTATGAACTATGTACCTGTTAGAGAAGAAAATGAACCTGTGCATGATGGAGAGGACTTACAATATGTTGTTCATGGAGTTCATCTTAGGCCTGATGTTGTACCTGATAAAGATACTGTTAGTCCAAAGGAAAGTACTGATGCTCCGAAGCAAAGTATTGATGCTTCAAAACAAAGTACTGATGAACCACAATCCTCATTTTCTACTGAGGATCAATCTATTCAAGAAGAACTTAATCAGTTGCTTCTTCAAGATGTTTTAGCACATTCTTACACTGATGAACAAAGAAGAGCTTATGAAGAGGCAAAGAAGAAGAACAAGACTGCAGAGTACTCTTACATTACTTTGGACAAGATTTTAACAAAGTACGCCTGCACCAGTTACAAGATTCTTTAGATGATTTGGATGATCCTACCATGCCTGGATTAGAGGAAGCTGATGATGAGTTTGAAGATGAAGGTATTTTCTCAGATTCCAATGAAGATGCTGATGTTACTAATTTGGAAGATACTTATGGAGTTCCACAGTCTCCTAACTTAAGAATTCATAAGAATCATCCTACTGAACAAATTATTGGTCCTTCTACTTCTGGAGTGATGACAAGATACAGAGCTAAGACTTTTTCATCACCTCACAATGCTTTACTTAGTTTTGTGTATAAACAAAACAGAATTAATCATAAGGACCATCAAACATGTCTGTTTACTTGTTTTATCTCTCAAGAGGAACCCAAGAATATTGCTCAAGCTTTGACTAAAGAAAGCTGGGTTGAAGCTATGCAGGAAGAACTTCTTCAATTTAAACTTCAAGAAGTTTGGGTATTATGTGATCTTCCTGATGGGAAGAGAGTTATTGGAACCGATGGGTTTTGAGTTAAAAGAGATGAAAGAGGTAATGTTATCAAGAATAAGGCAAGGTTAGTAGCACAAGGCTACAGACAAGAAGAAGGAGTAGACTATGATGAAGTCTTTGCTCCTGTATGGGATTTCAGGTTTACCAGATGGATGTCAAAAGTGCCTTTTTATATGGCAAGATTACAGAGGAAGTTTATGTTAAACAACCTCCTGGTTTTGAAGATCCTAAACATCCAAACAAAGTCTACAAGGTAGTTAAGGCTCTTTATGGCCTTCATCAGGCACCTAGAGCTTGGTATGAGTGGCTCTCTACATTTTTATTGCAACATGGCTACAGAAGGGGAGCTATTGACAAGACTTTGTTTATCAAGAGAGACAAGAAGGATATCATGTTAGTTCAAGTCTATGTTGATGATATCATCTTTGGGGCTACCAAACAGTCCATGGTTAAGGAGTTTGAGCAGCTGATGCAGAAGGAATTTCGAATGAGTTCAATGGGAGAGTTAACATTCTTTTTGGGACTTCAAGTTAAACAGTCAAAGGAAGGAATTTTCATAAGTCAAGACAAGTATGTTATAGACATACTTAAGAAGTTCAATTTTGATGATATGAAGACTGTTACTACACTTATTAAATCTATCAACTCATTGGGCAAAGATGAAGATGGATAACCTGTTGAAGTCAAGTTATACAGATCCATGATTGGCTCTCTTATGTATCTTACTGCATCAAGGCTTGATATCATGTTTGCAGTTTGTTTATGTGTAAGATATCAAGTCTCACCAAAAATCTCTCACATGAATGCAGTGAAGAGAATTTTCTGTTATTTGAAACAACAACCTAAGTTGGGGTTGTGGTATCCAAAAGAGTCACCTTTCACTTAGAAGTTTTTTCAGATAGTGATTATGCAGGTGATAAGTATGATAGAAGATCAACAACTGGTGGATGCCAATATCTTGGAAGAAGGTTAGTCTCCTAGCAATGTAAGAAACAAACAATTGCAGCAACATCCTCTACTAAAGCTGAATATCAGCTGCTGCAAGCTATTGTGGACAAGTTTTGTGGATGCAGAATCAACTCTTGGACTATGGGTTCAATTTCAAGAATACTCCTATCAATATTGATAATGAGAGTACCATTTGTATTGTGAAGAATCCAATTTATCATTCCAAGACCAAGCACATACAAATTAGGCATCACTTTATCAGAGATTTCTATGAGCACAGGCTCATTAATGTGGTTAAGGTTCACACAGATGATAATGTAGCTGACTTACTCACCAAAGGCTTTGATGTTTCAAGATTTAATCACTTGGTGGTGAGCATTGGCATGATTAACTACTGAGCTACATTTAAGGGGAGGACTATTTAGTATTAGTATAGTCATGTGCATTGCTTGAGGGGAGGATATTTATGTATACTTAGCTTATACAGAGGAATTTGGGAAAGTACTATTTTTTATGAAAGTACTGCTTGGAAAGTACTGCTTGGGAAAGTCGCATACGTGGAAGTACCGCTTTGTCTTATTAAAGTACTGTTCCAATGGTAATATTGAGGGGTAATTAATACTAACGGTAACTTTGTTATTATGGGCTGTGATTTTTCAAATCTAACCTCTAAATAACTACTCTCCGATTTTCACTCTCATATTCATACTTTAGAATCTTTTCCATATTTCTCTCATCACCTCTATATTATTCGATTATATCTCTTATTGTGCTCACATACTCAACAATGGCGAATCGTCCTACAGTTTCAAAGCACAATATGGTGGCTAATTTAGATAAGACTGAAGCAAATGCACTTTTTCATGATATCATTGATTATCTTACTGGGTCGCCAATCAATTATACTCTTTTGTGGAGCCGATATAATTGATCCCGATTCAAGAATTTTGGGCTACTGCTATGGAAAATATGGAGAATGATGAATTTTATATTAGAGCTACAGTTGCTGGAAGAACTGTGAAGATTACTCAAGCCTCCATTAGAGAAGACTTATTGTTTAATGATGAAGATGGGGCTATTCGGTTTGATAAGCAGTTGATTTGGGATACTTTTGGACATATTGGTTATGAAGGGTCTTTAAATGAACAAACATTTAGGAAACAACTCTTTTGCCCTCAATGGAAGGTTTTAGTACATGTGTTGCTTCACTGTATTAGTGCAAAAAGTACTTCATGGGAACAATTTGGATCAAATATAGCATCTGCTATTGTGGGATTGGCTACAGATCGTGTTTTTAATTTTTCAAGGCTCATTCTTGATGGTATGCTTTCCCACATCACTCATGGATCAAAATGGCTGATGTATCCAAGGTTTGTTCAAGTATTCCTCAATAAACAACTTTCAGATATTCCTAAGCCAACAAATCTTTTACCTGTTGTGGTTCAACAAGCCAAAATATTCACCTTTATGGCTAGGAAGAGTGATCAATTCACTGGAAGGGATACTCCTTTAACTACTTCTATGATGGAAGTTGTTCAAGCTGTTAGAGCTGATGTTGAAGAAGATGAAGCTAGTGAAGGTATTGCATCTGCAAGTACTCGTCTAAAGTACTGATCTCAAAGTGCTTACATCTCCGGAAGGTACCGCATCTCAAGGTACCGCTCTCCAAGTACTGAAGTTCAAGAAGATGTTGCAGTCTCACCTTCTCCATCTCCACAAAGATCTGCTCCTGCTTCTCAATCAGAGGAACATTCACCAATTCAAGGAGATGATTCACATACTATACCCCCTAAAGAAATGACATTGGATAATTATGTTTTGACAAGGGAGTTAGTTAAGTTGAAAAAGACTACTGAGGCTCAAGCTAAGTAGATAAAGAAATTGAAATTCAAGTTTAGAAGGCTAAAGAATTTTGTTTGGCCTTTGGTTCAACATCATCGTATATGGGACAAATCAAAGAAGAAGGAGCAAAGGCAGTCTAAGAAAACCAAACGCCAAAAGGTTCACTAACAATCTTCTGTCCAATTGGGGAGGAATTTAGAAGAAGAGAATTTGAAAGAAGATGTTGTGAAGGAGAATGAACCTGAAAGTACTGAAGAACATGAAAAGACTGAAGAACAGATTATTCAAGAAACTGAGGAACAAGTTATTGTTGTTCCAGTTCAAAGTACTGAAGATCAAGGTACTGAAAATCAAAGTACTACTTTTCAACAACAAGGATCCTACACGCAAGAATTGTTAACTCCAAGGTTGTTGGACTTTGAAGAGGAAGCTGGTCCTTCAACAACTGGACATGAAGAAGTTGTTGGTCCCTCAACTGTTATACAAGAAGAGGAAGCTACACTCAAACCCATCCATACTGCAAGTGATGATGAAACTATTGTTGTAATGTTGCAAAGTTTATTACAACCAAGAGGTGGTGTTAATATTCCAGGAGTGCAAGAAGAGGAACAACAAAGAACTTCTCAACCTGCAATTGATCCTAAGGATAAAGGGAAAGGTGTTTTGGTTGAAGTAAAGAAGAAGAAACTAACTTTAGCACAGATAAGAGCTGCCCAAGAAGCTTTGAATGAACAAGCAGCTAGAAATCTTCAAGAGGAATTAAATGCTAAAGATAGAGAAGCTCAGAAGTCAAGAAGCTCAGAGTAGAGAAGCAGCTAAGAAGTTGCAAGAGGAATTAAATGCTGAAGCTGATGAACCATTAGAGTCACCTATTCCTGTTAGATTTCTACCAAGAAGGCCAAATAAAGCTAAAGACAGAAATGCTATGATGGCTTATCTTAAAAGTCAAGGGTATAAAGGATTGCAAAGGTTTAATTATTTTGAGATGAAACGATTGTATGATGTTTCCAGGGAAGCTTATAAGAAACATGTTGAAAGCATCAAAGACTTTAGAGATGAAGCTACTTGGAAAGAAGAAGAGAGAAAGAAAAGTTTAAAAAGAAAAAGAAAAACTGAAGTTAAAGATGTTCGGTTCTCAAGGAAAGAAAAAGTTGAGTTAAGATCTGAGACTAGGGATGAACTAAGAAATTATCTCAGAGTAGTAGATTTTGAATATTCCAAAGAATATGCTGACATGAAGATGAACAGATCTTAGATTAGTGCTTTTGAAGTTGTGGAATCCAAATAAGGGAGTTATCTGATGTTTCATAAAGAAGATGAAAGTTTTAGAGTATTCAACAGATTATGGGATTTATTGCACATCATAGATAGAGTGGATCTATTCTATTTATATCATGTGGTGCGAGCTTACTTCGAAGATAATCCTTTAAAGTTCTACTTGGAGATCTCACAACTGTATAGATTATGGGATTTATTGCACGACATTGGTTTAGTTCTACTTGGAGATCTCACAACTGTATGGGAAACTGAAGAGCAGAGCACTGATGATATTTGGAAGAATCAAGAGAATTGGGAAATTGTTTGTTGGAGATTCTTTGAAGAATCTGGAGTTCATGTTTTAGAGCTGGAAAATGGTACAATGATACACATGTTTGCAAATAGAAGATATCCTCTAATAGTAGATCTTATGAGGAGGATGCTAGAGCATGGAATGGAAGTTGAAGAGGATAATGAAATTGCTTGCATGGTCATCAATCTGTTTATCAACTGGACTACTATTGCTGATGAGGATGAATGACTGGTATGAATCTTATTTGAATAAATTATTTTTGATAAATCATTACTTTATTCAAAGTACTGCTAATCAAACAAGACTTTCATCAAAGTATCGCTTGCTTTTTAACCAGTTAAGTGATTTTTGGAAGAAACCTTTTGTTAAGTAACAAATAATTTGAAACAAAGGTTGAATAAAATAAATGGTTTTTGAGATGGAAACATCAATAGGTCATCAATCCACCATAGTTACAAAAGGATTGGCTAATCCATGAGCAAACGGCTCTGGTAAAGATATTTCAAATCCGTTTTAGTTGACAACTTGCTAATAAGTTGTATGGTAATCAACTCACCATATCACTTAATGTGAAGAGTTGGCTAGCCCACAAGAAAATGGCTTGTGGTAAAGGCTGTGGAAAACCATTATTGGTAATTAGTTCACCATTAGATAAAAGAACTAACTAGTCCATAAGGGTACAACTTTTGGTAAAGACAACTCAAATCTGTTGATAGCTGGTGATTTGCTAAAAATCATATGGTTATCAATGTACCATGGTCTTAAACACCAAAACATTTGGCTACTCCAGAGTTAATGGCTTTGGTAAAGAGATCTAAATCCATTAAATTTTCAATGATTCACCTCTCACATGAGTTAACACACCTGGAAGTGATTAGAATAGATTGCAACTTAAACTGAATTAGTGTACAAATTGTCATATGTTGTTGTGTTGCTGAAAAGATGGAGTTTGCTGGATGCTGCTGTAAAAGAATAATTCTAAAGATACTTTGACAAGCACAAAAACTACAGAGATAAAATTCAAAGACATAGAAACAATCTGTCCTTAAAGATGAAGTTGTTAAAGATAAATTCACAAAGGAACTTGAAGTCAAGCTAGTAGAATTCAAGTTAGGGGAGGATTGTTGGGATATGAAAGTGCTGAAGATTGACAAAGTACTGAAGATTGATAAAGTACTGTAAACTACAAGTACTGGAAAAATTCAAAGAGTCAAAGTACTGCTAAAGATAAAGTCAAAGTACTGCTGATTGAAGTCAAAGTAACCGCAAGAACAAAGAACTGTTATATTCGTTTATAGAAAGTATTGTAATTCTAGAATATTCTTTATTAGATTACTTGTCGTACAAGGATACAAATTGTAAATCGTTTAGGGTTATCCTTGAGCCTATAAAAGGAACCCTAGATTGATATTAGATGTACGTGACATTATTAGAGTTTTAGAGAAAAGTTCGATATTTAGAGTTGTTGAAGTATTTGCATAATAAAGCAGAGTTAGAGTTATTAATATAATCGTTTAAAGTTTAAGTTATTCTTCTTAGCTTTGTGAAGTAAATTCCGCATACTTAATAGATTTTGCTCAGTGTTTCTTTGTTAATAACTTAGGATTTATCCGAGGTTATTAAACCTTAACAAGCTATTTAATTTAGTTTGGTTAGAGTACATCGATCCAACAAATATGCTTGCATCAGTTGATCTTCGAAGTAAACAGAATCACGGGTAAGAAGAGTGTGTAACGTTTCCTGTTTAAAGCCAATCGAAAGAAAGTGAGATTGAAACACTTCTTGTTTTGATCTTTCTTTGACTGTTCGAATGGTGAAAGAAGTGTGTGCTTCGAAATATATCAATGAGGAGATTTCCTTTGAGGGTTTAAGATCTTAAAGGTCTTTGAATATCAAAAAACATCTGAGATCTATTATTATTTTTTCGTTTTGAATAAAGTGGCTTGATTGGGTTTGATAATTGATATGAGTCTTGAGGTTGTTGTTTGATGTAGGTTCGAAGCTAAATCTGGTTGTGTCCCTTTTCTTTCCCTTTTTTCGATTTGAATCTTTTTGTAAACTGGTTTCAAAACCCTTTGATCGTAAAAGTTATGCGTAACTCTTAGACGTAACTAATTTATGCATAAAAACCTTGGTTATGCGTAAACTCGTTTCAAAACCTTACGCGTAGACTCCTTTGCTTACTCGTAAACTTATGTTATGCGTAACCTCTTAGGCGTAGATACCCTTACGCGTAAGTTTTCTTAGTCGTAAACAACCTTTACGTGTAAGCAACCTTACGAGTAAGGATTTATGCGTAGAAACCTACGAGATACTTTCCAAGTAAATCGTAATTGATTTGAAGATAGTCGAAAGGCCTTATGCGTAAAATTGATGTCTTACGCGTAGATCTGAACCCTTACGCGTAAAAAGAGGGTTTTGACTTTTTTTCATTGACTTTTTCCGACCAAGTTTTTCCGACCAGTTTTTTCTGCAATGTTTTCCAACCAGTTTTTTCACCAGATATTGACTACTTAGAACTAGAAAAAGATAAGTAGTATTAGACTGTTTAGTACAAAAATGATATGCTGACTATAAGCTTGAAAACAGATACTTTGTGGACAAAAAAAACTGTTGTTTTGACAGAAATAAGAAAGGACAGAACTAGGGGTGAGCGAAAAAACCGAAAAGACCGAATAAACCGAAAACCGAAACCAAACCGAACCGAAAATAACCGAACCGAACTAATAACCGAACCGAATTTGCTAAAACCGAACCGAACCGAACTACTAATTTGGTTCTTGGGTTGGTTATGGGTTTGGCAGTTTGAACCGAAAACCGAATTCATATAAATATATATATTTTATATATATTTATATATATATATATTTATATATTTTTATGTATATTTATATTTATATATGAATAAAAACTATAATTTTTTCTTAAAAAATAGTGAAATTCGGGTTATTCGGGTAAACCCAAGAACCGAACCGAATTAGAATTCAACCGAACCAAACCGAAAACCGAATTTGAATTTGGTTTGGTTCGGTTCTCGGTTTGACCTAAAAAATATTTTTAACCGAATTAACCGAACCGAACAAACCGATAACCGAACCGATCAACACCCCTAGACAAAACCGTTGCAATATTGGACTCAAAACTTGTAATCTTAAAAACTTGTAATATTGGACTCAAAACTGCTACTTTGGACTTAAAATAAGCAAAGAGGACACATATAAAGCATAAAGACAAGCACTTTAATAAACAGAAATGAAAAAAATTGCCAAAAAATTTTAGAGACGAGTTTTTTTGATGAAAAAGACACGATTTTTGTGACAACAAAAACACTTCTAAATAATCTTTTGGCTCTTGATACCACTTGTTAGGACCCTTTATTAATCCATTTCACACAATATAACTAAAAAGATGAAGAAAAGATGTGGTGACTTGAATGATGATATGTATGTTTTAGAGAGATAAAGGAAAGAAATGAAAACAATATTTCATAAGGAAAAACACACACTTACACACTCAAGCACACACCTCAAATGTGTCATTTGAGGTGTTTATATACTTACATACAAGACACCCTAATGGGCTTGGCATGGGCTTGGATTGGGTTGGATTGGATTACAAATGATAAAAGGCTAGCTTAACTTAACTAATAGCATTTAGCTTAGCCCAATCCACGAGCCCGTTGATTATTCTATTGCGATATCTAACACACGTTACAAAGTTCCTAAACGTGAATGACCATCACTTCTATTAAATATTATTAAGGCTAACATTTATGCATGCATAGTTTATTGGTAGCTACCCTTGTTTCTGTAGTTTTGAATGGCGGTAGAGGCTAGTTGCTTAGGAGATATGACCAACTGACCCTAAGTGAGTAGACTGATACGGGAAGGGTAAGATATGACCAACTGATGACCTTTTCTACTTGTGCGATTTGACCAACTGATCACCTTCCGTTTGGATGAACTTTAGAAGTAAGGGGTGAGTGTTTAAGATACTAGCGCCCGGGCACTCACTATTATAAATCTAGCATGTAGCGGTACTTAATGACTTGGCTTAGGGGACCAGGAACAACTGGACTTATGAGGGGACACCTGACTTCTATAGTGGTACCATTTGCTAATAGGTTAGGACGAACTGACCAAATGCTGCCCTAGCGACTTTGACCCCACCTGAAGTAATTGGAAGTAATTAGACGTAAACACTACTAGTTAGGATGAGTAACTAGGTTAGCACCACTCTCCTTTATTGATCACATCATTTGCCTTTATCTGCTTTAGTAGTTAATTAGTTAATTCCTTATCGAAATCATATAAAAATCTGTGACACCTAGACTTAGTATTAATCTACACACATAGCTTTTGGGACGACCTCGGTTTTACCGAATACTACACTACACACGACCGGGTACACTGCCCGTTAGTGCATTAGGGTAGACCATAGGTATAACGAGTAATTATAAATATTAAAATCTGGTCAAGAAACATGCATCGGCTGCGGAGCTCAGAACATGACTCCTCCAAGGTACGTATCTGCGAATAAAACAAAGTCAGGAGGCAGCGAGAAAACGAACAAGCGGAACAGCTAGCTAAAACAGACATGGACGAACACCTGTTAGGAAAGATCGGAATTCTGAGACTTGAGAACAACAACTTCAGCCCTCAAAGTAAACGACTCAAAATCCTTCACATCAAGAGACGATTGAAGTGCTGCTACCTCAGCTCGAAGAGAATTTCATTCTTCCTCAAGAGAAGAATTTTGGTTTTTCAAAGATATGAGTTTCGCAGCAGAAGCTGCTAAGGATGCAACAGCGAAAGACGTCACAGAGAAGTAGCATCATCAACCTTAAACTTCATAACTGAAATCACTTTGTCCCTACTCGCCAACAAGGACATTAAGCATTTTCGCTCCATCACATTATACTCCAAACGTAGACGAACCTCAGAACTAAAGCACAACTGTCGTGCCACAACAAAATTAAATTCACCAAGGAGACGCTGATAACCCATTTCACGAACAGAAGAAAAGAAGTTAGGAGGAGCAAACTCGTCAACCATAACGCGGCATTCATCAACATCATTAAGAAGCAAACTCTTAGTAACATTCCACTTTGGAACATGAATACTAGCCGAAGAACTAGAGTCCGAATCATCAACAACATGAATATCCCTAGCCGAGATATCAAGATCCGAAAGGTCATCAAAAATTGGATGAAGACTGTGGACATAACGAAAATTGTCAGGAAGGGAGGTAGGAACACCTGCTTGACCTTTCCCCTTATCAACAGGAAGGACGGTAGTAACAACAGAATTCGTCATAACCGGCGCAAGGGAGCTGCAAATAAACGAATAGAAAACAAGTGAATAAAAGGAAGGAAAGGTAAAGGAATTACGGAAAGAAAAAAGCACAAAAACAAACCTAGGGGGAGAACCATCAAGACGGAGCAAACCAAAATCAGATTCAGTAGAGGTCCCAACTTCATGAAGGGGAGTAATTGATAATGAAGGAGAAGAAGAAGAATGAGTGGGCAAAGCATTTAAATAATATTCAAGAGTTTGCGAACTTTGAGCTAACAACTTCTGAATAGATTCTGAAGAGTTACCACCAGTAGAAGCCCTACTAGAATCATTGAGGTCACTCCTCACTTTTTTAGGAGGATGGACAAGGTTGACGCTAGCTTTCCTCCTCCTCCTCCTAGAACTGGAAAATGCACCACTATCAAAGCTAAACTCAGAAGCCAAATAGTCAGGTCGCACAACAATATCACCAGAAGTAAGAGGGGCAAGAGAAATAGTCCGGCCTTCGGTCAATTTTAACAAAGGAAGCTCATTTTCCTCCCGCGATCGGGTATCAACAATCAACTTCATAGGGTCTTTCTTCTTAAACAAAGATAGCAAATCCATAGCTGCAGAAAATAGAAGAAGAAACAACAAGTCAGGACAAACAAAATAAAATAACAGAAGGAGAAACATAGACATGGTATACCCACCCCGATGGTCCTGATCATATAACACATGGTAAGAATCCTCACCCAAAGTATAATTACAGCTTAACCCAACTAAACAAAGGAACGGCTCCAGAAACTTAACAAAAGGATAAGCATTAGTAACAAGAGAGGCAACGTGTCCGGCATCAAACTCAGTATCCCTAGGAGTGGCATCCTTAGGAAGATTACCCCCCAACAAAGAAAGGATGAATAGAGGGACAAGCAAATGAGTCAACCCAGAAAAAGTGATCGTTCCAACTCTTAAGACAATCAAGGGGTTTGGTATAGCAAACTCCAAAGCTGTCAACGCGTTTACTAAAAGAAAGCCAGCCATGTTTTTGAGACAAAACATAAAAACATCTAAATAAACCAACTGAGGGTTCAATACCAAGAACAAAGCAAAGAATCTCAAATTAAGAAACCTTAGCAGCACCAATGACAGAAAGCTGTGATATATGAATATGATAGTAGTCAAGAATTGAAACAATAAAAGCAGACAAGGGGAGGCGAAAATTAGCAAACTCAAAAAAATGAGTATATACACCGATCTTCCCATCTGGTGCTTCCCGAATACTTTGGTCAGGGTCAGGTAATTCCAGATGAACAAATTTCGGAATTGAATAATCAATACCGAAGCGATCAAGCGCCTTTTGCGATAGTTTAGATTTGGTAGATGAAAAAGTACCCATAACGGAAAAAGGAAAGTGAATCAAGAACCTAACCTGAAGGAGGAACTTGGAAGGCAGATACGACCAAAAGTAAATCGGATCGAAAGGCAGCGTTTTCAACAAAAGAACAATAAAAAAAGGGCTAAAACAGGAATAAAGGGTATTTATACAAGCGGAACGGTGACTCCCCAAGAAAAACCCTAAAAGAGGACACGCGTCCAAAAAACAATCTGATCCAACGATCCAAATCAAAACCCATGGACAAGGATGGTGGAAGATTAATGGCCCATAGGGTCACATCAACCAGAACATAAAAAGTCGCTAACCGTCCACGTTGTAAAAAACACTTTCCAAGAAAAGAGAGCGTCAAGAAAACGCTTCAAGAGTGCGGAAGAGGAAAAGACCAGCAGGAAACAGTCTAAGTAAATCCACTGCATGCGACACTATTCACACGTAGTGCACATACTAGACTGGGGGGAGTGGATGACGTAGCAATGCCTAAAGATAAAGAAGAATTTCAAAAAGAAAAAACGCAGCGAATGGAAAAGTGCTTAGTTAACTCAAGTCTAGTGACATCCACCGCACGCGATAATACCCGCATGCAATGCACATACTAGACTGGGGAGACTTGATGACGTATAGTATGTACAACGGGCCTGCTAGGCCCAATATATACTATACACATACTGGGCTCAGGCCCAATAACTATAAACCCTGGGCCTACGGTAAGACCAATGACGAAATTGGCTATGGCCCAGACCACAAGACGCACGTAAGATACACGGTGGACTAAGCCTCCAGTCGTCGAACATCTTACGTCCGCATCCACGATTGATACGGAACCTTGTCCGCCAAGGGTCCGGCGCCGACGACTAACCACTACATGCGAGAATCTAGAAAACCCTAGCGGTAAACCTCGCATATAAAAGGGGCTCTAATCCCCATACAAGGTAGAACTTTCTCTCTCATAATTACACACACATACTCTTATTTCCCTCTCAAGAAATGTATATTTACTCTCACGTCGGAGTCTAATCGTGGGGTCCGTCCCCATGATAAGACTAACGGTTTGCCTTTCTTGTGCAGGGATATCATTCAAACTACTTGGATTAGTACAAGATCTGCCCATTAGAAGCTTGTTGGCCCAGTTCGGCAAGCTGTATCCACATCTATTACTACCCGTCACATAAATTGTACTAACAAGTTTGCTTGCTAAATTAGCACTTGAACTAGCCTCATTTGGTGGAGCATCATCAGGCATGCTTTCAAAATGTTTTGCCCCTTAGTTTCAAAACTGTTTAGAATTCCAAAAAGAAAATAAGCCAACTGATAATTTAAGCACACAAAGTGGATCCTGATTTTACCAAGATCGGTGACTGAAAAGAGCTTACAGTGGAGTATAAGCAGCGGAATGTAGACTTACGCCTCACAATTGAGGTAATTAAGTATGGACAGAAAACACCAAAAAATTAGGTTTTTTTTTTAAACCCTAATTTTCCTTGATCTTAGCAATTAACCAAACCAGCCATACCAGATAGTAATAAATCGTATTCCCAAGCCTTTGATCATTTTAGGAACACCACGGACTGAGAAACCCTAACATAATTGAGTAGGAATCCCTCAACACGATAGTAGCCAGAGTGCTTTATCTCTGATACCATGTGAAAATAATAGAACCAGCAGCACTTAACCAGATCCTGATGGATCCAGAAGTAACATACACACTTGATATAAAGATAAGTAGCTGAATGATTATCACTAGTCGAACGATTACAGTGCAAAAGGTTGAATATCAAAGAGATAAACAACCTTATAACAATATGAGAATGATTACAATCAGTGAATGATTACACAGGTTGTGATGATAGAAAGACTGAGATGAAACTCTCTTGAAGTGTGTCGTATTTCTGTATGTCTTCACATTAAGGAGGAGCGTGGCTTTTATAGCTACAAGATATACCACTTGCCATCTTTGATCCCTCAATCACAGCAATCAAGCATTAACTGTCCAAGATACTTTCCAAGCTTGATATAAGCAATCCTTTGATCACAACAATCATGCACTCATAGTCCAAGATACATTCCATACTTGACATAAACAACCCCTGCAATCAACCACTAAACATACAATAAGAATAAACATAAAAGGGATACTTAAACTGTTTATTTCAATATTAACATTATTAGTTCCTAAATACATAGTCTTTAAGTTTTCTTTGTTAGTCCTTCCATTAGTAATTGAGCTTCCAGTGTTACTCCTGATTCTTTTTAAGAAATAAATATTATCTTCCGTTTAAGTACAAATATACTAATAAGATTATATATGTAATTTGTTTATCAATAGTTTATGATTAAGGGAAATAGCTTGCTAATTAACTCATTCTCTATTTTGAAAGTCTCGAACATGCTTCTCATAATAGCAATATCGTGCGATAACATAGCTTGAAAATTATCATGAAGTATTACCAACTATTCTGTATTTCATAAAAATAAATTTATTTAATTTAGTCATATGAAATTTACTTATGTCGTAACACACCGGGCCAAAATTACTCGTTATCAAGGTTGAAAAAATCATGAATCGGTAGTTGGTTGGTCGACCCCCTTGTATCTTGTAATCGGTCTAGGCGGCATTAAGTGATTATTAGGATTGGCATTTTCGGTAAGTTCTGGCGAGTTTTGCACATACCCGACAAGATTTTCCTTGTAAAACAACTTGGTATAGATATAAACAGCGACTATAAGTGATTAAAACATGTTTACGAAAGTTTTGGTATTTCCAACAAGATTTCCAGGGTTCTGGCAAGTTTGACCACCGTTGACCAAGGTTGACTGATTTGTTTAACCGATTTACACAAATCTAAAAGTTTGGTGGACGATTAGCACCTAAATAATGATTAATCGATCTTATTGGGGGCTTTTTTTTTTTTTTTTTAGCAACATTGCTCGTTATTCAATAACTAAAGATATGTTTGAAACTAACATGAAAAAAATACCGAAACTTTAAAAGGAACAAGGCTGCTTCTTTTATGAATCTGACATCAATAATTTAAGTTAATTACTTGTATACAATGTACACGTATAAATTTACCCAAAAATATAATCATATGATTCTAGTAAGAAAAACACCTTTGTGATAGTATTAACTTTTTGTATCATAATTCTGTTGTGTGTAAATTTCCCATTTAACGTAGAATTTGTACATTAATTTGTTTATCTCATACGACGAATGACCTTCCCATTAGCATCTTCATTCACAATCTTCATGACTTCGTCCGGAGGAACAAGCCAAACTTGAGGCCATTTTAATTCATGTCCGATTTTTGCAAATTTATCAGCGAGTCTGTTGCCTTGTCTATAAACATGTGTTACATGATAGTTTCTAAACTCTGGTAGAATTAGATTGATACAACTAACGTGTTTTTGTACTTCTACACACTTGACATCTCTTTTTTGAGATATTATTTCAACCAAAGTCTTGCAGTCTCCTTCAAGCCATAGATCAGTGTATCCATTTTCAAGCACCAATTCAAGGCCTCGTTGAAGTGCTGCAAATTCAGCGACAGTACTACTAGTTTTCCCTATGGATTGTGCGTACCCTAAAAGAAATGCTGCATTATGGTCTCTTAAGACTCCTCCTATACTTGCTTTACCCGTCTCACATTTGCATGACCCATCAAACTTTAGTTTCGTCCATCCAAACTCAAGTTTTTTCCAAGAAACCGGAATTGGTTCTTTACGCCAGTTGCTGCAGAAAACTCGAAATGGGCTTTTTGCCCATAGATGACTTCTATATATCCTAAATATCATGGACATAATTTATATACTTTTTATATGAAGAACATGTTTATGATACAAAAACAAATATCTACCTATTATATAAGGCAACCAACTTTAACAATCACTTACACCCCAAAAGTTGACAAGTAAGCTGTTGGGATTTTAGATCTAGTTAACCAGTAACCTCTACGAGTACGCAGCGGATAATGGATCTAGTTAATACAATTATGTTAACACGTAATTAATAAATACATAATTTAATACAATATTAAATAATTAAAAGGGAATAAAGAAGGCTAACCTTGCTTGGCAATTGAACTCTAGTAAAGGAACAAGAAACCCTACGAAACCTTTAAGTGTCTAAAGTAAACACCTCGAAGAGTATCACACACAAACCCGATTCACGTATACGTCCGATAGTTGCTAGTCGAGAACGTAACTATATAATAATAAAACCAAGTCAATAACTTGACCCCTTGAATTAATACAAACCAAAAAAAGCACAAGAGTCCAGCTTGCTTTGTCCGAGAAAACCAAACAGTCAAAGGACTGTTTTTTCTATACCCAATATCGGATAAACGTATCCGATATCCAACAGCTTGTTTGTACGAGAACAATCCAAGACTAGAATCAAAACAGAAACTTGTTGCTGCTGTACTTGTCTACCAGGAAGCAGAAACCAAAGAACCACCAAATATTCCAAACACTTGAATCAAGACAAGATTGGAATTTATCAAAACCACAACCCTTAATTTATCTTGAGTTCTGGTCGATCAAGAGAAACCAGGGAAGAATAGTAATTCAATGTTTTAGGGATATTAGGGATAGATTATTGATCGTGAGTTTTAGCTTGGGTGAGTTTGTTTATATATAAAACAAACCGACTCCCACAAGGAGTATAATAACTTGCATGACAAGCTCAAGCCCAAGCAAACTTACTCCCTTATTTCCCATTCGTTTTTACAGCATCAAAGCCCAAGGCTCACTTAGTTTAAACCGACCCATATCCACAACAATGTACAAGGATCGTTTAAATAAAAACGGGTCGAGTTCCATAAACGGGTATAGTTTAATTCAAGTATAGTTTTAACGTTCAACACGTATACTCATGTTTATCGCGTGTGCCGCCATCGGCTCATACACGTTTAGTTGCTTTGTCGTGTTTTAAGACTCCCACAAACCAACAGCTCCCACTTGGGAGTTGGTGCGTCGAATGGCACAGAAAACTAACGACGGAAACGCCTAGCAAACGCTCTCACTCGCTTTTTTAACTAAATGTGTCCAGAGAATAGTTTCGTAAAAGTTTCTCAGTAGCATGGTCATTCAATGTCTTGCTTTAATCATCCTTTGTTATAGATACCGTTAAACCATGGGTTATAGATCTTTAATCATTCCATATAGTTTAACCATTTAGAATCTCGTTATAGATTTTAATTCAGATATACCAAATGTAATCAAGTATTATCTTGCATTACCCTTGAGTCTGGCGCCGGACATTTATCTGATTAAACTGAGAGGCCATGGTATCTTTTCAACATATCAAGGGAGTAACAAATCCTTTATTGACTACAAGTGTTGTGGATGCCGCTTCACATCACTCCGAAATATAGCTTTTATAACTACCTTATTCAGATAGCGTTTTGCATATACTTACAAAAAGTGATATCCACACATAACCGAACTTACTTGCATCTCAAGTCTAAGGACGAAGATAACAAACCATTTTCAATATTTTACTTATGACAAGGATCCAAAAGTAAATCTTTGAAAGTTGGGGAATCCAATATGCATCTCTAGTGAATACATATGAGTTTGGCGAGAACAATCCAAATTCTCGTTAGAATTATAACCAACACTCACATTTGCCTTATCATAACAATATTCCCATATTGTTAACCGAAAATGGACATATTTTGAATGATAAATCATTTCATGGATTAAACAAGAAAAAATGGAATAACATATTATATGAATATAATAACAAATACCTCGTATCTTTATTAATCAGAAAATAATTACTGTCTTACAATTCCAAATTATCCAAATACTAATTAACACACAGTTTACATGAGACTACTAGCATGTACCAAACCTATTTCTCTAGTCAATTTCAAATGCTTAGGGAAATCCAAAGCTTTGAAATGGATCACCTAGATTGTCATCTTTAGAACCTTTAATATCTTCACATCTCCCATTTCAATGGTCTCTCAAAGATAATGAACTTTAGCGCGATAATGTCTAGCACCTTTAGTGATTCCGCTTTCATTTGCTATAGTAATGGCTCAAAGATATCACACAATACATATTTATGGGTTTCTCCAATTGTGGGAATGATGTTCAACCCTTAAAATGAATTTACTAATCCATACCTTCTTTTGATGCATCACAAGCAAAGCCAATATACTCACCTTCAGATGAAGTAGCAAAATACTTTGCTTAGTGCTTTTCCAATCAACAAGCACCTCCATTAAGAACAAATACATATCCGCCTCCGAGATTTTAAGTCGTCAAGATCTCAGATATCCAAAGATCGTAGCAAGAAACCCCGAGCTCTTGTTCATCTTTTCCTCCATAGATCGTGAAACATATCCTAAGTATTGCGTAAATACTTAAGAATATTTTCACAGCCAGCCCAAGGAAGTTCCTCACCCGGACTTTGGAATCGGCTTGTCACATTCTCGCGTAACCAACATCCGACACGAGTACATCTCACAACATACATAATAGAACCTATAGCCAGCATATGGAATTTTTGCATGCGCTTCTTTATGAGCAGGTGTGTTTCAAAGACCTTGTGATTTACTCAATTTAGGCTTATCTTGCATTGGGATCATGCTAACGCTTGAGTTCTCCATATAAAATCTTTTCAAGATTTTCTCAATGTAAGAACTTTGACTCAAACCAATCAATCGCTTAGACTGCTCGATAGATCTTAATTCCAAGAATATATGCAGCTTCTCCTAAATCTTTCATGGCAAAACATCTTCCAAGATAGGAATTTACATCTTGTAACATTGGAATATTGTTTCCCATAATCAATATGTCATCAACATACAGAATTAGGAAAGTGACATAACTCCCACTAGCTTTCTGATATACACATGGCACATCTTGATGTTGAGAAAATCTGAATTTCTTTATCTCATCATCAAAACGTTTATTCCATTGCCTCGATGCTTGCTTAAGTCCATAAATGGAACGCTTGAGCTTGCATACACGGTTAGGATAATTTTGTGACAACTCGTAATTTCGGGTCATTTTACAAACTTTAAAAGTTTCACTATTTCATCATTTATCGTAAACTACGTTTACGAGTATCAAATTCATGTAACCTTAATGGTTTAATGTAATTCATGAACATATTATCAAGGACATTTCATATAGACTAGATTTAGTCTACACAACATTAATAACATCATTTCATATCGGTTCATGCATGGATTTGCATTTTTCAATTAAACGTTTATTTTCCTATTAAATAAATGCTATCGCGTAATTAATTATTTTGAACAATTGATCCATTAATTCCAAAAGTTAACCCAATATATTTTTATACTTATAATAAGTTTATAAAAATAATATTATGAGTTTACCCAATGTTTTAAATTTATTTTGTATATAAATTGTTATATTTATATAATTACGACGGTTATATTAAAAACTACACGATAATTATTATTTCACTCAAATCTTGCAAGAAATGTATTTTTATAATTTTTATGATCTTAATATATTTTATCTTGACCCGTTAAAATTTATTTTTATCTAATGCTACCCTAAATATTCAAATGAGTACACAACTTACCACAAGTCTTCAAGTAACTTACGTCTAATTACACTTAAACAAATTAAAAAAAAAATGTATAATGTGGTGACTAACACCCCTTGTCGCATTAAGGGGGTGAGTCATTGTTTTTTGCAAATATCCTAACTTAATATCTTATCATACTACATCACAAACACATACACTTCATTCATACAAAGGTGAAAAACATTTTTCTCTTCCTCTCTTCCTCACCAAAACCGGCAACCACAAGGACCAAGGAAGGATCTTCATAAAATTTTCAAGACAAAGTTTTTAACACACTAGTCTCACTCTTTATTAAGGATTTGAAATAAAAACCTTGGGTGATTAGGAAAAATCCATTGTCCATAAACCTCATCAAGTTTACTAGTAAGCATCCATATTCATCATCATATCTCATATTTATTTTTATGGTCATTTCATTTTATTTGAGAAAACATGCAAGTCTCATGAGGTTTATACCACTTTTTCATTGATTTTAAGAGTTATATATATATTTGTCATCCTATAATTACTCCTTGTTATAAATCACTCTTGGTGATGTCTAGGAACCCATGACACCCTAAGAAGGTGTATGGTAGGATTAGAATAGCTTCGGAGTTGTTTTGAATTGGTTAGAATAGGTTTGGCGAGAAAACTCATATTTCACAAGTTTGCAAAAGGGTCTGTCCTTATTTTCGAAATCTGGAAAATCCGACAGTAGGTAAAACTTTTTGGCCAAGATATTTAGAAAATAAACTTTAAAACGAAACGCGGGCCGCTTGAACGGATTAAAACGAGCTATAACGAAGAAGTTATGAATTTTTCAAGTTGGCTAATTTAAAACTATAATTTTCTAGAAATTTCAGCATGTTATGTTTATTTTGTACGAGTCAAAAATGAAACTTAGGCGTTATAAATTATGTCGACTTATCAAAATATATTAGTATACTTTGATACAAAGCTAAGGACCTATAAAACGTAGAAAACGGATTTGTAACGATTAAATTATACACGTTTACAAAAGTTGTCGTAACTTTAATATATAAGAAAAACTATTCAATTTCTAATAGACAAGTTTTACGGCAAATATGTGACCATGTTGAAGAGCCGTTTTAACATTGATGTAGAACCTTTTATAAAGTGATGTCTTCTAGTAAAAGTAAGTTCGCCAAGTATATTTTCCAAAATGTTCGACCGTTTGTTTAGCGGAGTTGTAATGAATTATTTATGGTTACTTAAACTTTGCCGAAAACCATCCTTAAACTATATTTTGGGACACAAGAACCATACTTAACCTATATTTTTCTTTATGTTCGAGACCTCTAGGATGAAAACTTAAATGTTAAAACTTCGAGATAATGATACAAGCTTCCCAAAACCATTGAGTACGTTTCCTAATACTCGATGTGCACCATTTTACGACTAGCTTTTAGAGGCCGTTTTGTCCCTTTCATGAATATTTCAATACATTATTTTACTAACTAAAAGTTATAATTTCTTAATAAATCACTAAATGATTATCGCCGAATATCATTTCAACGTAATTACATGTGGAGTAATTTAAAAATGGTCAAGATGTTAAAAGATTATATTTCTAACGATAAATTCTATTTTCAAAAGCGTATAAGTGGTATAGATTTCATATGAGTTTGCATGCACGACATTACATCATAACTTATCATAGATCATATCATTCATAATAGGTCACGGTCAGAGGTTGCGCCTCATTTCAGTATTGCCTTTACATCATTATTATCATTGCAACAAGTGAGTTTTCATAGCCCCGATTTATTCAAGTTTTTACTTTATTTCAAACCCACGGGGGAGAATACATTGTACATCATTTTTTATTACGATACCAAGTATATCAAATTCATTACATTGCTTAAGTTACCTCATGCCAATTGAATGTCCCCATTATATAACATGAACCGTTAATTTCATAGAAGCGAGGGTGAGTGGATAGATCTATCGAGGGTGACTCCTCCATCAGGGTTGGTGGATTCCAACCGTTAAACGGACGATATCATTTAATATCATTATTTGAGTTGTTTGGCAAACACTGCTGGGGCGAACATCATGATCATCTAGTTTCGTGTCATGGGCTTATAGCAATTGTATCATTTTGTGACATCATTGTCATACAAACTTATACTTGTAGTAGTCGTATTGTGCATATACATAAACTCTATGAACTCACTCAACCTTTGTGTTGACACTTTTAGCAATGTATTTTCAGGAACTAAGGCATTCACTTCATGGCATGCATGTGGACATATCATAGAGTCGCGTGATGACGCGCTGCCTCACATGGGATTTATACACTTTAAAAACATCGCTTTGACTTGTACCAAACTTATTTTCCCGCATGTTGATTTTCATTTGGGACCTATATTTGTAAACTCTGGTTATTTTATTAAATCAAGCGATGTATTTTCCAAATGACATTTTAGGTCGTTCAATATAACTGTGATTGTGATGCTATGACAACAACCCTAGGAAATTCCATTCACAAAAAGGTAATTTGGGGTGTGACAGATTGGTATCAGAGCTTTAGTTATAGAGAACTAGGTTGCATCATTGACCCTAGACTATAACTACATCATCATAGCATCTCATTATTTCATCATAAGTGCATAGTCACTATACATGCGGTTTCATACGCACATTTTACGAGTTATTTACTTTCATTTCAAAATCGATTGTCACATAGATGCCTTCAAATACCCATCCCATCATACTCACATCACTTTGACATGGAGAATGCCCTCTCATTCCCTATTACAATTTTAACATTAGTTGACTCAACACCGATAACATCGATGATGAGACCTGAACCTTTAGGAGGACGGTTGCACCTACACCATCGCGATCACTATTGATTCACCGTAGGATCAGACACAATTTTATCATTCCTGGGACAGATTATACCATTTGGTAGAACTTATAGGTTTAGTCCTAATGAACCTATTTTCTTAACTCACCACAAGGATTTTCATTATCATCATTGTCATCATTTTCATCATCATTGTCATCTAGAGTACCATCCGTGCCATCACGTCTCATAGACACTACTCATACACTTGACTTGCGGCTTGGGAAGCGTGCATGATTTGACACACCATTATCATTTATCACTAAGACTATAGACACTACAACCGCCTCATAGGTTTTGAGGATCGTGAAATTTCTAGGGCTATTGCTGCTAGACCGCCTACTAATCCTACACTTGAAACACGATTTAACCATCAACAGGAATAGATAATAGGTACCTTTCAATCTTATGTAATCTTTATCCCTTATTATCTCCACAATAATCACAACCTTTGTTTATTTCATTTCCTATTCCAATTGCCCATTTTTCAATCATCATTTCACGACAATACATCACTATCTTACTAAGGGTTAGGCCAACGTTATTCTTAAACAATTAGGAGACTATTACCATTCTATGAGGTTTCCCGGTATCCTACAAATCATTCAACAAATTATATTTCAAGTTACTTTGCTACTACTTCATAACATTATCTCACTTAATTTTATTGCAAGCCATTCTACACCATCTTAGAAACATTGTTTCATAAGGTTTTAAAACAAGTTGTTTCGTTACCACCCTATCAATTGGCTTTCGGTCATTTTATTAATTATTTAATACCATCATAAAACGATTTTCGTGTTACTCTGAAAAATTATTGAGCCGTTATCTTACAAAACAAAACGTTGAATATCATCTAAAACTTCGGAGGAACATAATATCATTTCAACAAAACCAAACATCACATCATTTGTCCTCGATTATACATGGCTTGATCACGTATGTATAATTCAGGAAGAATTATGTCATGAAAGTAACAAGCATCATTTCAAATCTCTTAAAAACAATCTTCATTCAAAAGCAAGGCTTTGTAATCATATAAATTGTTAATAAACATTATTTTGTTAACACTCTATAGAAGCCTACGCCATTCATTCCTCACTCAACCGATAAGTTAGAATTTGAAGAGTGACCTTTTTAGGAAAGGCTTCCTATATCATCTATGAGGAGGATTTCTCGATACAAGAAAACAATGAAAACATTCTAAGACTACCAACAAGGACTAGAAGTATATAGTAAGACGTTTCAAAACTCAACAAAAATCTTAAGCCATCACGGGACAATCCGAACCACTATTATTGGTTTAGAAGCCAAATTATATCATCTCAAAAGTACTAACTAGACCGAGTTACGAGATTTAGTACGAAGCAAATACCCACTAAGAAACATCATAGGGATAAACCAAGTCTTCTAACTAAGACTACAGAACATTCCATTTAACATGGTTTCAACAATATGTGAACTTCCCTACAATGAGTTTTCCTTAAAGGAAAATGTGGTTAAATTAAGGTTATCGATATAAACTCCCCCTAAGGCATTGTGTTCTCTAGAAATTCCAGATAACCTCACATTCATATTAAGAGATGCAACATGTTTGTACATATCGGACAATCAATGACTCTCCATCTACAAGTGAAATTAGAACAAACATTCCTTGGTATAGTATAAGTTGATATCTACTTTCTGGCTAGCATGATAACAATCTAAGTGATGAAATATTTTAGAAGCACTCAATATCGGAACAAATCTTGAAAATCAATCACTACACCACATCACTTAAATATTTAAGGTTTTGTGACTTTACAACATATAGCATGGAAACACTTCGATAATCAAACAATAAACATTTTAATCATGGAGACTAAACATCTTAGGCAAGTAAGATTTAAATCATGACATTCGTTGGAACGAGAAACGCGATGAATTACAATTGTTACCCATAATCTATTCTTTTCAATAAGGTCATTTTTTTTTCGACAGACTTAACATTTTGAAATTTGGCACGAGACACGTAGTATCCATTTCAGTTGTACATAATATAAGGAAGCCTATTTCCTTAGATTTCTAGCAATCATTTCAATCTTTCCATGGAATCTATTAGGACATGAGTACCACCTATTATCCTCAACAATGGTCAGAGCGAGAGAACAATTCCAACATTTCAAGATATACTCAAGGCATGTGTGATTTCTAGAAATGATTAGGCAAATCATCCTTCATCGACAAGTTCCCTTACAACAATAGTCAACACATGAACATATTGACTACACCAATTGAGGCACTCTATGGTCGAAGTGTCAATCACTTATTCACGGTCAAAACCGTGAAAGTTTAACTCACTAGTCCATAAGTCATTCATGAAACAACAAAGTGATCGAATCAGATCAAAAATCGCATAAGTAACAAACATATAGCTAGATAAGCTATGTCGATAATGACGCAAAATATTGGAAGTATGCCATAAGTCGCAAACCATTAGAAGTTCGTTGGCAAAAATATATGTTCAACGCCCCGCCTTGGAAAGGCGGTAATGCATTCAGAAAAAAACACGGATCCACCTAATGCGACTCAAATATCCTCACCTTTCACCGATAACACCGAGAACCAACATGGACTGAATTGTGGACCTGAATTCCTTTTGGTTGGGCTAATGTGACAACTCGTAATTTCCGGTCATTTTACAAACTTTAAAAGTTTCACTATTTCAACATTTATCGTAAACTACGCTATTAGTATCAAAAGCTTTATTTAATTAGCTGCATTCATGAACATATTATCAAGGACATTTCATATAGACTAGATTTAGTCTACACAACATTAATAACATCATTTCATATCGTTTCATGCATGGATTTGCATTTTCAATTAAACGTTTATTTTCCTATTAAATAAATGCTATCACAGAATTAATTATTTTGAACAATTGATCCATTAATTCCAAAAGTTAACCCAATATATTTTTATACTTATAATAAGTTTATAAAAATAATATTATGAGTTTACCCAATGTTTTAAATTTATTTTGTATATAAATTGTTATATTTATATAATTACGACGGTTATATTAAAACTACACGATATATTATTATTTCACTCAAATCTTGCAAGAAATGTATTTTTATAATTTTTATGATCTTAATATATTTTATCTTGACCCGTTAAAATTTATTTTTATCTAATGCTACCCTAAATATTCAAATGAGTACACAACTTACCACAAGTCTTCAAGTAACTTACGTCTAATTACACTTAAACAAATTTAAAAAAAAAATGTATAATGTGGTGACTAACACCCCTTGCGACATTATAGTGAGTCATTTGCTTTTTGCAAATATCCTAACTTAATATCTTATCATACTACATCACAAACACATACACTTCATTAATACAAAGGTGAAAAACATTTTCTCTTCCTCTCTTCCTCACCAAAACCGGCAACCACAAGGACCAAGGAAGGATCTTCATAAAATTTTCAAGACAAAGTTTTTAACACACTAGTCTCACTCTTTATTAAGGATTTGAAATAAAAACCTTGGGTGATTAGGAAAATCCATTGTCCATAAACCTCATCAAGTTTACTAGTAAGCATCCATATTCATCATCATATCTCATATTTATTTTATGGTCATTTCATTTTATTTGAGAAAACATGCAAGTCTCATGAGGTTTATACCACTTTTTCATTGATTTTAAGAGTTATATATATATTTGTCATCCTATAATTACTCCTTGTTATAAATCACTCTTGGTGATGTCTAGGAACCCATGACACCCTAAGAAGGTGTATGGTAGGATTAGAATAGCTTCGGAGTTGTTTTGAATGGGTTAGAATAGGTTTGGCGAGAGAAAAACTCATTTCGACAAGTTTGCAAAAGGGTCTGTCCTTATTTTCGAAATCTGGAAAATCCGACAGTAGGTAAAACTTTTTGGCCTAGATAATTAGAAAATACACTTTTAAAACGAAAAACGCAACGCTTGAACGGATTAAAACGGAGCTATAACGAAGAAGTTATGAATTTTTCACATGGCATTTAAAACTATAATTTTCTCGAAATTTCAGCATGTTATGTTTATTTTGTAACGAGTCAAAATGAAACTTAAGCGCTATAAATTATGTCGACTTATCAAAATATATATTAGTATACTTTTGATACAAAGCTAAGGACCTATAAACGAGAAAAACGGATTTGTAAATTCATTAAATTATACACATTTGTTGTCGTAACTTTAATATATAAGAAAACTATTCAATTTCTAATAGACAAGTTTTTACGGCAAATAAGGACCATGTTAAATAGCCGCTTAACATTGATGTAAAACTTTTTATAAGTGATGTCTTCTAGTAAAAGTAAGTTCGCCAAGTATATTTTCCAAAATGTTCTAATCGCTTGTTTAGCTTGAGTTGTAATGAATTATTTATGGTTACTTAAACTTTCGGCTTAAAACCATCCTAAACTATATTTTGGGACACAAGTACCATACTTAACCTATATTTACTTTATGTTCGAGACCTCTAGGATGAAACTTAAATGTTAAAACTGGTGATAATGATACAAGCTTCCCAAAACCATTGAG
>OU343225.1:207523159-207588640 GCA_910596185.1 Chrysanthemum makinoi | reverse complement strand
TTCTTGTCAATGTAGGTAAGTCCCGCGAAAAGAGCACTACATGTTCGATCCCTACTATGGATAACAGCTGTATCGAGGTGCAGAATGAAGTAGTCGATAGGGTCAATGTCACATTCCATTTGCATGGCATCTGTAGCAGGTGCAATTCATTCATTGTAATTTAACATGAAGATTTCTCATCCTCATTGTTTAATTCAAACATCTTTAATCGCTCAAATGTAGCAATCATTAACATTATTGTCCACATCATCACAATTTAAGCACTCTCGAAATCACCGGGTCAGTAGAGTAAGTAGAGTAAGACATGATGTGGTGGAATGCACGGGGTTTTACAAGTCTATGATTTAAACCGAGAAATAGAATCTTTCGCAGGATTTTACTAAAATCCCCAAACCGCTAAGCAATGACCAATGGAATGTGTTAAGATGACTGATGGATCGACACAATAGACAATTGTGTGTTAGGACTTATGATTGTTTGTGGGATAAGTAGAGATGTTGTTTGGTTGTGATTTGGGTTGGTTGTTGCACGATTTTCCCGAGAATTTTAGGTCTAAAAACATAAAACCCTCAATAACTTCTGTTCAGAGCGGATTTAGCCCTCGAAGGTTTACCCAAAGAACTTAGTTAATTCGGCGTGACATTCTCCTCGCTTCACGGTCGCTTTGATGGGTAGGAATAAAACGGAGTTACGGAACAAAAGTTATAGCCGTTTGAAGTTTTGTCGGGAAAAGTCAACAAGTCGCTAAGAATTCTTGAACCAAGTCGCTAAGACCAAGTCGCTAGGACCCAAGTCGCTACACAGTCAAGTCGCTAAAGAGCAACTCGCTAAGGTCCAAGTCGCTAACACTTAATTCGCCACCACGCTAAGTCGCTAGCTTTCCACCGCTAGCCGATGTAAGTCGCTATGTACTTGCTAACACTCAAGTCGCTAACAAAAATTCGGCAGTAATTCGCCACTAAGTCGCAACAATGCAAGTCGCTAAAGAGCAACTCACATGACCAAGTCGCTACCATTAAGTCGCTACCAGAGTGTGGAGAGTCCACTACTTGTACTTTAACTCGCTAGATCTAACTCGCTAGTTCCAACACCGTAAGTCGCTACAAAAATGTGAAGCAAGTCGCTACCAAGAAAATATTCCGTGAGCTAAGTCGCTAGCTTGAAAAACCATATAAACATCACTTTCGAATTCAAAACAACCCAATCGATGATTCAAGCTACCAAATGAAACCTAAACACTTTTGATGATTCTAAACATAAAAGTACCAACAAAATTCAAACTTAACACAAGAAAACATCCAAATGATGCAAAACCACTAAACTTTTTCAAACTCAAAACCACCAAAACCACTACAAATCCAAAGATGTGCAAGATATGATCTAACCTGGCTTTGATACCAATTGTAAGATATAACTTTTCACATACACATCATAACATTAACACAAGGTAGCATATAGATGGAATTCTAGAGAGAGAAAGTTAGAGGTTTAGGGAACTTAGTGAGAGAAAGTGAAAGATATTATTATGAGCTCCAACTCTCTACCTTGAGAGGTAGAGAGTATTTATAGTCTTACATAAAACGCCACACATCGGGCTGTGGATCAGGCATACAGTGGGTAAAGACCCGTCCGTCCCTAAAAGAAAATGTTAAAACCTCAAATATCAAGACGTCCTTGGATGCTCCTGAATTTGATGCAGTTTTTGAAATTAGCAACGTGGACAGATTCAGCTCATTGCAACACGATCAAAAAATTGAGAACCCAAATTTCACAATTAAAGGTGAAGAACAATGTGACAGGCTCTCAAATGCCTCCTCCCTTAGATTCGAAGTTCTCAGACGTTTCATCTTCAAAACTTGATTAATGTTTTTGTGACAACTCGTAATTTTAGGTCATTTTACAAACTTTAAAAGTTTCACTATTTCATCATTTATCGTAAACTATGTTTACGAGTATCAAATTCGCGTAACCTTAATGGTTTAGCTGCGAATTCATGGACATATCATCAAGGACATTCTATATAGACTAGGTTTAGTCTACACATCATTAATAACATCATTTCATATCAATTTATGCATGGTTTTGCATTTTTCATTAAACGTTTATTTTCCTATTAAATAAACGCTATCGCTTAAACATTATTTTGAAACATTGATCCACACTTCCAAAATTATTCCTAATATATTTTTATATTCATTTAAAGATTATAAAAATTATATTATTAATTTACCTGATGTTTTCAATTTATTTCGTATATAAATTGTTATGTTTATATAATTACAACGGTTTTCTTAAATACTACACGATAATTATTATTTCACTCAAATTTTGTAAGAAATGTATTTTTTATAATTTTTATGACCTCAATATATTTTATCTTGACCCGTTAAAAGTTATTTTTATCTAACGCTACCCTAAATACTCAAATGTGTATACAATCTACCACATGTCTTCAATTAACTTACATACAATTACACTTATACATTATAAAAAAAAGTATCTAAGGATGACTAACACCCCTGGCCGACTTAGGTGAGTCACTTCGTGTTTGTAAAATATCTACTATGTATATTGTATTATACTTTACACTTAACACATAACTTCAAGATAGTGGTGAAAACTTCACTCTCTTCCTCTCTTCCTCACAAAACCTAAACCACAAGGACCAAGGAAGATCATCCAAATATTTTTCTAGACAAGAATTTAACACTCTAGTCTCACTCTTTATTAAGGTTTCATAATAAAACCTAGGGTGATTAGGAAAAACCATTGTCCATAAACCTTTACTGCATCATTTCAGTAAGCATCCATAATCATCATCATATTTCATATTTATTATTATGTTCATTTCATTTTACTTGAGAAAACATGCAAGTCATATGATGTTTATACAACTTTTTCATTGATTTTAAGAGTTATATATATTTATGTCATCCTATAATTACTCCTTGTTATAAATCACCCTTGGTGATGTCTAGGAACCCATGACACCCTAAGAAGGTGTATGGTAGGATTACATGAATAGAGCTTCGAGTTGTTTTGAATTAGTTAGAATAGGTTTTGCGCGTGAAAAACTCATTTCGACAAGTCTAATTAAGGGTCTGTCCTTATTTTCAAATTATGGAATTTTCGATAGTAAGCAAAATATTTTGGGCTACATATTTGGAAAATATACTTTAAAACGAAAACGTGGCCGCTTGAACGGGTTAAAACGGAGCTATAACGAAGAAGTTATGAATTTTTGAAGTTTGACGACGAAAACTATTTGTTCTAGAAAATTCAGCATGCTGTCTCGACTTTTTACGAGTCAAAATGAGTCTTAAGCGTTGTTAAATGTGTCGACTTATCAAAAATATATTAGTATATGTTATCACGATTCGTGGATATAAAGAACGTAGAAAACGGACTTATAACGACTAAGTTATTCACATTTTAAACAAGTTTCCGTAATTTTTAGTACAAGTATAACATATATATTTTCTAATAGACAAATATAACGGCCACCAAGGACCAAGTTGAGGGTCGTTTTTAACAATGACGAAGTACTTTTTATAAAGTGATGTCTTCTAGTAAAAGTAAGTTCGCCAAGCATATTTTTCAAAATGTCAAACCACTTGTCAAGCGGATTTGTAACGAATAAGATACGGTCACTTAAATTTTGCCGAAAACCATCTGATTCGTTGGACGAAACACGTCAAGCTTAACTCACCCAAGGTAGCCACTTGTGAATGACTAACCGTAAGAAACTTAAAACGGCTCGGACACTGATCAATAATAGATGAGAAGTGTAGTATGTGGGTAACTCAAACGTATTAGGTTTGAGACCGAATCGTCGAGGGTTGAATGGAATTTCCAACTCACGCCTCCGATTATGGGATTTGAATAAGAAAAGGGGGAAAATGATATTATCTAAACTACGGGATAAGGAAAGCATAATGAACTAAAATCTATGGGAAATCCTAAGAACTATGACAAACTACGCAAATCTACACTAAAATGCAAAACGGGATTAAAACGAAACGCGAATAAAAAGCAATAACGTCTAATCTAAATCCTAAAAATACTCTAAAATTACTCTTACTCTACAAATGATATTAGAAAACTAATTATGAATTAAAACTATTTTTTAGGAATTTTCTTGATTTCATTCTAATTAAAAACTAATTATTAACTTTAAAAATAAAACTAAATATCTAAAAATTATCAAAAAGAAAGGGAAAAATATGGAATCACTTTTTAAAAATATAAAATAACACTAAAGACTTTTCAAAACTATTTTTGTAATTTTCTGATTATTTTCCTATTTTCTATGAATTTAAAACTATTTAAATCTAATTAATATTGTGAAAAATACCAAATAAAAGGGGAAAAATAAGGAAAAATATTTTTTATACTTTTTATATTTTTCTTAATCTATTAAAATTGAAAAATTAATTTTTGGAACTTTTTCTGAATTAAATGCAATTAAAGCTAATTAAAAGTGATTAAAAACTATTTTTAATAAAGAAAAATACCAAACAAAGACCAAAAATTATGAAAAATTCAGGGAAATTCTAAAATTAATATCTTAATCTGTGAAAAATAAGAAATCAACAGCTTATGTGTGAGATATGGAAGCTGTAGTGAAACTGAATACCAAATAAGCACTAAAGATTAAGCAAATAAGCACTAAATGACACCAACTGATAACAGAAGGTAATTTATACTATAATTACTCTAAAGCAACTATTATAAGCTAATCCTAACCTCTAAACAGTGATCTATCAATGATTTAAGCTAAATGACCACTTAAGCAAATCAGGTTTTACCCCTACTGTTAAAGCACAAGCAACTGCTTATCCAATAAGCTACAGAGAAAACTAACCAGAGCTCATTTGTACTTTCAAGACCACCATACTGTCAAGACCTACTGTTTTACCCCTCTTTGTTTTACCCCTACTGTCAAGACCACCAACCAGAGCTCATTTGTACCAAATTTCAGCTAATGAGGACTATTAATGAAGAAGTTATGGATCAAACAAAAGCTGGCTAAATGGGATGGTGAGCTGCTGATGCAGAACAGGAAACAGGTATCCACTTTAAGCTACTCTACAAGCTAATCAGAGAAGCTTTAGCTAAAACTAAAAGTGCGGACTTGAAAACCACCCAGTAAACTACAAATGGACCAAAATGGAGACCCTAACTAGCTGAAATGAACAAAGCATTAGAAGAGCGCAAGTTCGAAAACCAACTTATGACATGATTTTTGACTTTTGGCAGTTATGAGGTTGACTAAAATGAGATTTAGAAGCAAATTATTGACTGATGATGATATAAAATGATGAAAAGGAAACAATGCAAGCTAGATTATCAACTCTAACACCTATATGCACATTCCTAACCACTGATTCCAACAGGTGAGAACACAAGAACAGTTACAAACTTATTTTGACTATGAGCTCAAATGACAGTAAAACAAAGACAGATATGACTGCAAATATCTATAACAAGCCTTAAGCAACTTTTCTATTACTATGTTTCAACCTCTAACACAGATTAAACAAGCAATCCAAACACTCCTTTATTGAACCAAGATGCATTTAAACTCTAAAACTAAGATGAACTTTGATTGAATCTGAATCACAACCAACAAAATAACATTATCCTCAACTTTTTAACTCATTAAAGCTAAGAATTAACCAGAAATCGATTTTTGACTTAGAACTTTGACCATTGTTGACTTTTTACAAAATTTGGAGTTAAAGACAATTAAGACACCATGAATCTCATATAAGCTTTGTAAAGCTTAAGCTTATATGAGCTTAATCAAACAGTAAAAACACAACTTGAGAATAAATTTAACAACAATCAAGAGATTTGAATTGAAATTGAGACAAATCATAAATTCATAACATAAGATGTTTATAAAAGAAGACAGAGATTACGACTAAATTTAACTAATAAAGACAGTAAATGACATGTAAATAAAATGGCCAAAACTCCTCTAATGCCTAAGGAAATGGACCATTTACAAATGTGAGCTTAGGGGCCCTTAAATAGCAGATGAGAGGTCTTGGATCCTTTTTAAGATACTAGAGGCTATTCACGAGCCACCAATCAATCCCATGTCACTACAACCAAACGTGAGAGCACCATTTCTGATGAGGTGTCTAAGCCAATGGGAGAGCTTGGTTTGTCCACGTGGGCATCAATCCTGACAAGTCAGAGCTTCTAGAAGGAAGTGAAAGATCCTTAGTACCAAGATTGGTGTTTGGGTGTGGTGGTGAATGGGTAAAAACAAGTGTGTTTGGTTTGGGGAGAAGAAGCAGGGCGCGTTTGGGTTTATTTAATTGTTATTCAAAAGGTTTGAGTGGTCGGGTTAAATGGGTGGATAACCGGGTTGGGATTAATAAAGGGGACGGGTTGGATTATTAAGTGGCCGGGTATTGGGGGTAATGGGATTGGGCCGAGAGTTTTGTTTTGGATTGGACAAATGGATTTATTAATGGACTAATATTAAACCAAAGGTAACCATAGGGACCAATGTTGTAAAAGTTGAAATTCCAAGGACTAAAAGTGCAACTTCTGAAAGTATCTTCAAAGACCATTCTTGACAATCTTTAAATAGACCAGGGACTGAATTTGTAAGTTTTGATACTTCAAGGGCCATTTCTGTCAAATCTTTGAAACTTGAGGGACTATTTTTGACATTTCTTCAAACTTTGATCAAATCTTCACAAATATCATCCTCGGAGAATAAAATCATCATAAATGCACAATTCTGCTCTTCCGGCTCAGCTTAAGCTCTCTTAATCTCTGCGTTCCAGGATTTACGTTCCGTTTGGTTCCTTTTGCGTGTTTTTAAATATCCATACCTGCACAAGCACAAACTCAAGAAAACCACAAATATTAGCAATAAACGGCTCTTCCTTGGTTGTTTTGGGTCTATTTTGATAAAGAAAAGGTATGTGTTTTAGCACATACCACCATCCTTAAACAATATTTTGTACACAAGTACCATACTTTACATATACTTTTCTCTATGATCGAGACCTCTAGGATGAAAACTTAAACACTAAAACTTTGAGACAATGATACAAGCTTCCCAAAACCGTTGAGTTCGTTTCTTAAACACTCGACGTACACCATTTTACGACTAGCTTTTCGAGGCCGTTTAGTCACTTTCATGAAAATTTTCAATGACATTATTTTACGACGAAAAGTTATAATTTCAGAATAAATCACTAAATGATTATCGTTGGATATCATCTCAATGTAAATACATGTGAAGTAATTTAAAAATGGTCAAGACGTTAAAAGATTATTTCTCGACGAGAAATATTATTTTCAAAAATTCACAAGTGGTATAGATATCATCTGAATTGCATGCATAACATTACATCATAACTTATTACATATCATATCATTCATAATAGGTCAAGTTTAGAGATTCACGCTACATTTCAGTGTATCCACTTTTGCCATCACATCATTGTCCATGTGAGTTTCCATAGCCCCATTTTCAATTGTTTTAATGCTTTTATTAAACTCTTTGGGGGAGATACATGCTCAACTATTTTTATGACATTCAGGATTATTTGCAACTATATGTTTATCTGAACTGAATGTTTAGTCATATTCTATATCATAAATCATTGAGCTAAATGTCTTGGGATTATCATTGAGCTAAATGTCTTGGGATTATCATTGAGCTAAATGTCTTGGGATTATCATTGAGCTAAATGTCTTGGGATAATCATTGAACTAAATGTCTTGGTATAATCATGAAATAATGGTCTTGGAATTATTTGAAACAACACTCATGTGTGTTATATCAATTGAATATTGATAGATTAAGTAATGTACTGTTATGTGAATTCATTTGACATCATGCATTTGAACATAAATTATACATATTTTGGCAATGGGTTGTAAACACACAGGTTGCAAGTTTTGTATGGGCGAACTTGGGCTGAGTGAATTTGCAATGCCTTTGTTGCATAAACGATTTGGAAAGGTTTTTCATTTCAACGCAAAATCTATTAACTCACTCAACCTTTGTGTTGACACTTTTAGCATGTTTTATCTCAGGTATTTAAGGCATTCACTTCATGACATCCATATGGACATATCATAGAGTCGCGGTGACGACGCGTCTCACATGGGTTTTATATACTTTAAAACATCGTTTGGCTTGTAACCAACTTATTTCCGCACAAATTGATTTTCATTTAGGACCAACACTTTGTAAACTCTGATTGTTTTATTAAATCAAACGATGTATTTTCCAAACGACACTTTAGGTCGTTCAATATATCATGCTTGATCGGTGATGCTATGACAGGTCAATCCCCGGAATTCCATTCACGCAAAACAGTGTAATTTGGGGTGTGGCAGTTGGCATCGAGCTTGATTATAGAGAACTAGGTTACATCATTGACCCTAGACTATAACTACATCATTATAGCATCTTATCATTTCATCATAAGTACATATTCACTATACATGCGGTTTATACATACATTTTTCGAGTTATTTACTTTCATTTCAAATCGATTGTCACATAGATGCCTTTAAATACCCATCCTATTATCATTTCCTCATATTCTAATGTGGAGAATGCCTTGTCATTCCCATCACAATTTTAATATCGGTGATTCATCACCGATAGCGTCGAATGCCGAGCTAAAACCTTTAAGTCTGGCGGTCACTCTCACCTTTGTTTCACCACTACCATGTCGAGTTACACGTTATTCACACATTAAGTCACTAGACCATCATACATTTGAAGCACTTACGACACCTCATAACCCATCTTTTGGGAACCCGTCGATTATTTTGAAAAGTAACCTCAAACTTATCACCTCACATCACATCTCTTTAGAGCGCTTATTCTTAACATAGGACTTTGCTACGTCTCACCTTTCCTCTTATCTTGAAGAGTTATGGCACGAAAGCCGCACTAAATGACACCATTTGCTATCCAAAGGTATATAGAGGATAGTATAGCCGAGGCACTAAGGAAAGAACGAACAACGGTAATTGCTGCTGCCGCCGCTGAGGCCACGGCCGCTGTTGCTAGACTTGCTACTGCTACAGTGAGCCGCAGGAGGATCTGGAGTTGAAATTGTACATACAAGGACTTTGAGCTTGGATCCTACAAAGTTCAAAGGCACTGAAGGAGCCACTGCTATGGTTCGATGGTTTGAGAAGATGGAATCTGTGTTTCTTCTATGCAATTGCCAGAGATGACTACAAGGTAAAGTTTGCCACCTGGTACACTCTTAGATGGCGAATGTCATGGTGGAATTCAGAGCATCACCTTGCACTATTGGTATCGAAAATGCATACAAGCTCACGTGGGATCAATTCAAGAGGTTGTTGACTAAGAGGTATTGTCCAAGCATGGAGGTGAAGAAATTAGAAACGGAATTTTATGAGTTAGTGACTGTTGGTTATGACATCGAGACCTACATTAGGAGGTTTCAAGAATTGGTGCACTATCTCCATCAATGGTTTCGGACAATGAGAAACTACTGGAAAATTTCATTGGAGGACTTCCACAAGGTATTCAAGGAGATGTAACTTCTTCCGATCCACAAACAATTGAAGAAACTATTAGGATAACTCAAAAACTCATGGCTCAAGTCGTGAAAGGGGAAAACATTATCAACAATAACCGTAACAACAACCACAACAACCAAACTAGCAACAACAAAAGGAAATGGGAAAATGACCGGGGAGGTTATGATAACGACAACCAAAACCGTAACACTAATCATCATCAACAATAGAATAGTGGGCAAGAAACCGCAATGGTTTATGTTGCTGCATCAATAGAAGGTGGAGGTTATCTTTGGAACCTACCCACTATGTAATCGATGTAAGTATCATCACTCGGGTATTTGCCCGTAAGTGCTACAAGTGACAAAAACTAGGACACCATGCCAGGAATTGTAGAGGCAAGACCATAGTTACATGTTACTGATGCGGGGAGCAAGGACACTATCGGAATCAATGTCCTCAAAACCAAGGTCAACAAGTTGAGGGTGCTAATGGGAATGCATACATATTAGAAGGAGGAGAAGCTCGTCATGGTCTCAACAATGCGGAAGAATGAAGAAGTTCGGAAACTAACAGTCTTAATTTTCCTTATGTACTATGTCGCACTAAGTTTATGTCTTCCATCGTATTCGGATCTTATGACTTAAGATGTACTACTTTGATAAACCACTCGTTGTAAAATATTCTCATTAAGCGTACTTTCTTTTCCTTCCGATTCGTTATCACTTACAAGGTTTAGATCTCTGTAAACATCGAGAGTTATAACAACTAAACCGAACGTCACATTATCGTTCCTTAATTATACATAGCCTAGCTAACTATGTCTAATTCGGGAGGGATATCGTTCCTTAATTATACATAGCCTAGCTAACTATGTCTAATTCGGGAGGGATCATGTTATGTTGGGAGCAACTATTTATAAGTCTTAGTGCAAGTGGGTTTTTACATATTCATAAAAGTCAAAGTGTTACTCATTTGAGATTCATCCAATATTTTCTTTACAATGATGTTTTGTACGCTCTAAATCATCGATAACCGTAACGACATCTCTTCATGTCTTCTCTTCTCGTTATTCATCACAAACTCAAAAATTCGATAGACTAACAGTGAATGAATTCGTGGACTGAATTCCTTTTGGTTAGGCGAATGTGACAACTCGTAATTTCCGGTCATTTTACAAACTTTAAAAGTTTCACTATTTCATCATTTATCGTAAACTATGTTCACGAGTATCAAATTCGCGTAACCTTAATGGTTTAGCTGCGAATTCATGAACATATCATCAAGGACATTCCATATAGACTAGGTTTAGTCTACACATCATTAATAACATCATTTCATATCAATTTATGCATGGTTTTGCATTTTCATTAAACGTTTATTTTCCTATTAAATAAACGCTATCGCGTAAACATTATTTTGAAACATTGATCCGACACTTCCAAAAATATTCCTAATATATTTTTATATTCATTTAAATATTATAAAAATTATATTATTAATTTACCCGATGTTTTCAATTTATTTCGTATATAAATTGTTATGTTTATATAATTACGACGGTTTTCATAAATACTACACGATAATTATTATTTCACTCAAATTTTGTAAGAAATGTATTTTTATAATTTTATGACCTCAATATATTTTATCTTGACCCGTTAAAAGTTATTTTTATCTAACGCTACCCTAAATTCTCAAATGTGTATACAATCTACCACATGTCTTCAATTAACTTACATACAATTACACTTATACATTAAAAAAAAAGTATCTAAGGATGACTAACACCCCTTGGCCGACTTAGGGGGGGGGGTGAGTCACTTGTGTTTGTAAAATATCTACTATGTATATTGTATTATACTTTACACTTAACACATACACTTCAAGATAGTAAGGTGAAAACTTACTCTCTTCCTCTCTTCCTCACAAAACCGGCAACCACAAGGACCAAGGAAGATCATCCAAATATTTTTCTAGACAAGAATTTAACACTCTAGTCTCACTCTTTATTAAGGTTTTGCAATAAAAACCTAGGGTGATTAGGAAAAATCCATTGTCCATAAACCTCATCAAGTTACTAGTAAGCATCCATAATCATCATCATATTTCATATTTATTATTATGTTCATTTCATTTTACTTGAGAAAACATGCAAGTCATATGATGTTTATACCACTTTTTCATTGATTTTAAGAGTTATATATATTTATGTCATCCTATAATTACTCCTTGTTATAAATCACTCTTGGTGATGTCTAGGAACCCATGACACCCTAAGAAGGTGTATGGTAGGATTAGAATAGCTTCGGAGTTGTTTTGAATTGGTTGGAATAGGTTTTGCGTGAAAAACTCATTTCACAACAGTCTAATTAAGGGTCTGTCCTAATTTTGAAATTCTGGAATTTTCGACAGTAAGCAAAATATTTTGGGCTAGATATTTGGAAAATATACTTTAAAACGAAAACGTGGCCGCTTGAACGGGTTCAAACGGAGCTATAACGAAGAAGTTATGATTTTTTGAAGTTTGACGACGAAAACTATTTGTTTCAGAAAATTCAGCATGCTGTCTCGACTTTTTACGAGTCAAAATGAGTCTTAAGCGTTGTTAAATGTGTCGACTTATCAAAAATATATTATTATATGTTATCACGATTCTGTGGATATAAAGAACGTAGAAAACGGACTTATAACGACTAAGTTATTCACATTTTAAACAAGTTGCCGTAATTTTTAGTACAAGTATAACATATATATTTTCTAATAGACAAATATAACGACCACCAAGGACCATGTTGAGGGTCGTTTTTAACAATGACGAAGTACTTTTTATAAAGTGATATCTTCTAGTAAAAGTAAGTTCGCCAAGCATATTTTTCAAAATGTCAAACCACTTGTCAAGCGGAGTTGTAACGAATAAGATACGGTCACTTAAATTTTGCATAGAAAACCATCCTTAAACTATATTTTGTACACAAGTACCATACTTTACCTATACTTTTCTCTATGATCGAGACCTCTAGGATGAAAACTTAAACACTAAAACTTTGAGACAATGATACAAGCTTCCCAAAACCGTTGAGTTCGTTTCTTAAACACTGACGTACACCATTCGACTAGCTTTTGAGGCGTTTAGTCACTTTCATGAAATTTTCAATGACATTATTTTATGACGAAAAGTTATAATTTCATAATAAATCACTAAATGATTATCGTTGGATATCATCTCAATGTAAATACATGTGAAGTAATTTAAAAATGGTCAAGACGTTAAAAGATTATTTCTCGACGAAAAATATTATTTTCAAAAATTCACAAGTGGTATAGATATCATCCGAATTGCATGCATAACATTACATCATAACTTATTACATATCATATCATTCATAATAGGTCAAGTTTAGAGATTCACTACATTTCGTGTATCCACTTTTCCATCACATCATTGTCCATGTGAGTTTCCATAGCCCCATTTTCAATTGTTTTAATGCTTTTATTAAACTCTTTGGGGGAGATACATGCTCAACTATTTTTATGACATTCATGATTATTTGCAACTATATGTTTATCTGAACTGAATGTTTAGTCATATTCTATATCATAAATCATTGAGCTAAATGTCTTGGGATTATCATTGAGCTAAATGTCTTGGGATTATCATTGAGCTAAATGTCTTGGGATTATCATTGAGCTAAATTTCTTGGTATAATCATTGAACTAAATGTCTTGGTATAATCATGAACTAATGGTCTTGGAATTATTTGAAACAACACTCATGTGTGTTATATCAATTGAATATTGATAGATTAAGTAATGTACTGTTATGTGAATTCATTTGACATCATGCATTTGAACATAAATTATACATATTTTGGCAATGGGTTGTAAACACACAGGTTGCAAGTTTTGTATGGGCGGAACTTGGAACTAAGTGAATTTGCAATGCCTTTGTTGCATAAACGATTTGGAAAGGTTTTTCATTTCAACGCAAACTGTATGAACTCACTCAACCTTTGTGTTGACACTTTTAGCATGTTTTATCTCAGGTATTTAAGGCATTCACTTCATGACATCCATATGGACATATCATAGAGTCACGCGGTGACGGCGTCTCACATGGGTTTTATATACTTTAAAACATCGTTTGGCTTGTAACCAACTTATTTCCGCACAAATTGATTTTCATTTGGGACCAACACTTTGTAAACTCTGATTGTTTTATTAAATCAAATGATGTATTTTCCAAACGACACTTTAGGTCGTTCAATATATATGTAACTGTGATGCTATGACAGTCAATCCCCAGGAATTCCATTCCGCTGCAAAACAGGTAATTTGGGGGTGTGACAGTTTTACAAAAGGAAAATGAGTTTTCTAGAAGAAAATGAAAAGGTCTAACAACACTTTAAAGAGTGATATGATTCAATGAAAGTCACTTGTGACAAGAACAACGAAAAAATAACGTCTTTACAAAAGGAAATTGAGAATCGAGAGTCGAGAAAAAGGAAACCGCCACTTGTTTTAATGAAATGTTGCATCAAAGTCATCCTCAGGTGCAAATATCTTGTGACTATTAAATACATCCCTCCTCATCTTAGGAATAATGAACTTGTGTTTCATAACTATTGTGCTCACCTTCAGGATAGTCTAGAATGTCTCCGTGAGATTGTGGAAGAGGATTTCATAAATAAGCCTCTAGATAGAGAAATTAGGTTTGCTTGCATTCACAAAGCGATCTCGAGAGTGCTAGAATGTTTAATTGCAACATGTCCTAAATCCTTAGGTGTGAAAGGAAAAGTTGTGATGCCTTGTTCTATGCCTAGTGCCAAGCATTCAAATCATTTTATGCCCTGTTTTAAGAAAGTGAACACTAATTTGCCTTCAAGTAGTTCAGATCCCTGCACATCTAGTTCAGGAATGCAAAAAGTAGATCAACCAACTAATGTTCCCACAATTCCCTCTACAGGAGTAATCGGTGACATTAAAGCAAGCGGGTCAAAGCCTCCAGGCAATACCAAGCAAGATAGGACCTCGCAAGCTAAGAATGTGCATTGGAAGAGAGTAGAAGATCACCCTAGGAATATTAAGTTTGAGTTGAATAAAATGAATCGTGTTGATTCTAGTATTAGCTATAAGTCTTGTAATTAATTAATTACGCTACTATTAAAACCAAGTAATGATGACGCTTGATTTCGTTACTAATCATGAATGTGGTGTAAATGTTTTGTCTAATGTTGTCAAATGCCCTGATAAAACTGTTAATGTTAATATTCAAGCTAAGAAGGCTAAAAGGCAAAGGCTAAGAAAGTTAGAAAACGTGAAACCCACAGAAGGAAATTTAGTAATATAGGTTATCAATGGATACCTACCATCGTAAGATTAATGATCTTTGCCCTAAAGTTGCTAAATCAATGCCCACTAGAAAATGGATGCCTATTGGTAGAACTATTCCCTTAAGAAGCGAACATACTTTGAATAGGTCAAATACGGACACTAACTTTGCATCTATTTCTAATGAGTCCATTGTTTCTACCTCTTATGTGGGTGTTCCAATCAGCATTACTAACCAAATGGAACTCATTCTTGCATGGGGATCCCAATTATCATTATCCATTCTTGTCGTGTTCAACCGCAGATCGTTCAAATCATTCAGTACCTGGACTCGCTTCTCCAAGCATATATTTGGAGACCGGTCATGGCTCATGAACTTTGTGAGTAAATTCATCGGGACTGTTAGATTCGGGAACGATCATTTCGGTGCAATTATGGGTTATGGAGATTATGTTGTGGTGATAATGTTATCTCCGGGAATATTACGATAAGGTCTTGGTCATAACTTATTCTCTGTCGGTCAATTACGTGATTCGATCTAGAAGTGGCCTTCTGAAAACATACTTGTTTCGTTAGAGAACTTGATGGTAAAGAACTTCTAAGAGGAACACGTGGTTCAAATCTATACACCATTTCTATCGAAGATATGATGAAGTCTTCGCCAATTTGCTTGTTGTCAAAGGCTTCGATACCAAAGTCATGGTTATGGCATCGTCGGCTCAATCACTTGAACTTCGGCACCATCAATGATCTCTCCAGAAGGACTTAGTTGTAGGTTTACCTAGACTAAAGTATGAAAAGGATCATCCTTGTTCAATGCCAATTAGGGAAAAAGCAAGAAGTATGCCCACAAACCCAAACCTACAAACTATTCTGAAGTTCTTCATACAATTTACATGGATTTATGTGGACCCATGAGAGTATATCTTTGGGAAGAAATATGTGTTAGTTGTGGTTGATGATTACTCTCGATTCACCTTGGTTAAGTTCTTAAGGACAAAGGATGAAACTCCAGATATCATCATCAAACTTATCAAACAGTGCGTTCGACTTAACAAAGCTGGCAGAATCATCGAACGAGACAATGGAAGCCGAGTTCATTAATAAACGACTTAGTGAGTTTTATGAAACTATTGGAATCAGTCATCAAAGAAGTGTTCCACGAACTCCTCAACAGGACGGTGTAGTTGAAAGACGAAATCGAACTCTTGTGGAAGCCGCAAGAACAATCTTTGATTTACTCAAAGGTTCCAATGTTTCTCTGGTGAAATATTGCCACCGCGATGCTACACTCAAAATTGATCCCTAATTAACACTGCTCATGGAAAAACTCCATATGAACTTGTCCACAATAGAAAACCTAATCTCTCATTCCTTCGTGTGTTTGGTGCATTGTGTTATCCAACTAATGAGGGGCAAGATTTAGGCAAACTTAAAGCTAAAAGGACATTGGAGTTTTGTAGGATATGCACCAAACAAAAGGATACGAATCTACAACAAAAGAAACCCAAGTATAATGGAAACAATTCACGTTACGTTTGATGAGCTGACTGGTCCAATGGCTCTAGGACAAACCGGTTCACGGACCCGCAAGATCTCAACTTTCATCAAGTAGTCCTATCGGCTTCTACTCTCTTTCAAATCCTCACCAAAGAACTCCTTATGTACCACCATCAGAAGATGATTTAAAGAAATTGTTTGATCCAATGTTTGATGAACACTATGAGCCAAATGCTAATGATGTCATCGTCAATTCCATCATCGAGGTCTGCTACTATCCTGCCAATGAAGTTAACCTCCAATTTCAATGACACTAAGTCAAGCTGCTGGCGATCACTCTGATCTCATCAACAAATCATCAATCATCGAGTGTACATCATGGAAATGTTTACGGCACCCTTGATGGAAGAATCCCTTTGCTACACGAAGATGCACCATTTGAAAACATATTTGTTCTCGAATCATCATCGAACCATCTTCATCGGGGAAATCGACTCTACGCTACTTCGGTTCCTCAACAACAACTACACGCACACCTTAGAAAATGGACACATGATCATCCATTGGACAACATCATTGGAAACCCCTCTCGTCCATATCTACACGGAAACAACTTGAAACCGATGCCTTATGGTGCTTTTTCAACTCCGTACTCTCAAGGTCGAACCAAAAGATGTTAAAAAGCGCCATGAATGAAGGCAATTTGGTTCAATGCCGTGCAAGAAGAAATTCATGAGTTTGATCGACTTGATGTATGGGAATTAGTACTGCTCCAGATTGTGCTATGATCATTGCTCTAAAGTGGATCTTTAAAGTGAAACTTGATGAGCATGGTGATGTTTTAAAGAACAAGGCTCGATTGGTTGCAAAAGGATACCGTCAAGAGGAGGGTATTGACTTTGAAGAGTCATTTGCTCCAGTTGCTCGTATCGAGGCGTCGAATCTTCTTGGCTAATGTTTGCAAGTAAGAACATGGTGGTTTATCGGATGGATGTAAAGGCTTTCTTAACGGAGATCTTAAAGAAGTCGATACGTCCAACCGAAGGCTTTGTGAATCCAAAACATCCCACTCACGTCTATCGTTTGAAGAAGGCTCTTTATGGTTTAAAGCAAGCTCCAAGGGCATGGTATGATACGCTATCAAAGTTTCTTCTATCTTGGATTCAAAAAGGAGCGATTGATCCGACATTGTACACCAGAAAGTCAGGCAAACATTTAATTCACGTTCAAATATATGTTGATGATATTATATTTGCCTCGACTGACCCCAATGAATGTGATCGTTTTCAAATGAAATGGGTTCCAAATTTCAAATGTCAATGATGGGACAAATGTCATTTTCTTGGGATTACAAATTTCACACTCATCCCTGGTCGAGGCATTTTATAAATCAATCTAAATATGCTAATGAGATTTTAAAGAAATTTGGATTTGATTCTAGTGACCTGTTGACACTCCCATGATAGAACGTACTAAACTGGATGAGGACTCGTGGATCATGGTAGACCAAAAAAAATATCGTAGTATGATTGGATCCCTGATGTACCTCACGGCCAGTACACGGACATTATGTTCGCTGTTTGCATGTGTGCTAGATATCAGGCTAAGCCTACCAAAAGCACCTTGAAGCGGTTAAACGGGTCTTTCGGTATCTCCAAGGTACCATCAATATGGGACTTTGGTACCGGGACACCGATATGTCACTAATGACCTATGCGATCTTGCGATCATGCAGGATGTCAAGATACACGTCGAAGCACTGGAGGTGCTCATTGGGTGATAAGCTTGTGAGCTGGTCTTAAAAGAAGCAAATGAGAACTTCTATTTCCTCTATAGAGGCTGAATACATAGCCATGTCATCTTTTTGTGCTCAAATCCTACGGATGAGATCCCAATTATCTGACTATGGCTTTGAATTCAACAAAATTCCTCTGTAATGTGATAATAAAAGTGCTATTGCTCTCTCATGCAACAACGTTCAACACTCAAGAGCTAAACACATCGACATTCGACATCATTTCATCAGGAGCAAGTAGAAAGCGTGTGGTGGAACTTTATTTTGTAAGGACTGAATACCGGTTAGCAGACATCTTCACCAAAGCTCTTCCTAGAGAACGTTTTGAGTTTATCCTCCCGCGACTTGGTCTAAAGAGTCTTCAACTGGAAACACTTAAACGTCTTCAAGAGGAAGAAGAGGAGTAAAAGGTCTTTCTTCATCCATATCTTGTAAATATTTATTCGAAAAGCAAAATACAAGATTTCAAAACCTTCAAAAAGCAAATAGAAAAATATAAAACCTTCAAAAAATCCATAAAAATCTAAAAAATATTGAAAATTTTCTAAAAATATTGTCATTTTGTCATGTTTTTCTCAATTCGAAAATATCTACGGTCTTTGTGTTGTCATTCAAAGAATGACACGGGACTTTAGATATTGTTCGAATGTTTTTAAAAATTAAAAAAAAAAAAAAAAATCAAAAAATCAAAAATATTTTTGGGAGAAAGTGAAACTATGGTTTATTGTTATTTCAGACAGTAACCCATTTTCAAAGAAAGAACAGAGCCATGCTCTATCTTTTTTTTCAAATCTCATGCTCTGATTCTATAAACAATTACTTACTATCTAATGAAAACTAATTGCTTTGTTAAATAACTCGAACTCTATTGTTGAAAATCATCTGGACTTAACTTTTGTCAAAATATCTATCTCTCAATCAACAACTTGTGTCATTGATTGAGGGGGAGAATGATTTCAATTAAATCAAAAGGTTGTTCGACATACAATTGTTTTCAAAAGATAATCTTGCATGTTTAATCAATGGAGTGTAAAATCTCAAAATCCGATCCTTATCTGTTAAAATGTTCTCATAATCAAGTCACAATTCTCCTCGAAAGCTTTCAAAATCAATTTAAATCTACAGAGATCACAAATCTCAAATGATTTGAAAATTGTGATCGGGGGAGAATTTGTGATTTAAATTGAATTTAAACTGATAATTTGATAAATGGTTTCATAAATGTTTAGTAAGCTTTCCTCCCCACATGTGCCAAACGATTTCAAATTTTCCATGCACATGTTGAGGGGGAGCATCCATTTTAAACCACAAAGAATTGAAACGTGATTGATTTGTATCTAAGTGCAGGTTCCTTCTAATATGTGCAAAACTCTTTCAAACCTTGAGGCACATATTAAGGGGGAGCAAATTTATGAAAACCTCATCCTTCCTTAATATGCTTTATCTACTTGATTTGATCAGGGAAGTGATGTTGATATTTTTTAGAAAATGGTAATCAAAGAAGTTAATTCTTCCTCTTGCCTCCGTGTGCCAAAATGATTTCAAATACATGAGGCACGTGTTGAGGGGGAGCTCTTTTTCTAAAAATTATCAAAAACAATTCAGGTACAAAATGCTTTGATATTATATCACAAGTATCTAGATTGATTTTCAAATGGTTTTCGATTGGTTCCAATGGCAGATGAACAATACCAAATAGACCAACCAAATTTACTTTATGAATGGTGATATAAGGATGATAAGGTTAGGTATTTGTTCCCATGATCTGCCAAAACCAGAGGGATCTACCCAGGGACAACCCACTAGATAGTGTAGAAGTCCTTAGGTTTGATGAAAAAAGGAGAAAAGTGAGATATGGGAAGAGTGCGGACTGAGTCTGAGCTAGCACTGGAATAAACCCAACAAGGTTCTAGTTATGAAGTCTCTGTAAGCACTGAAGGGGTTGAAGAATGAAAAAGAATTGAATGTGAAAAAGGGTGAAAAGAAATAGCCCTCCATTAATTCAACCTTAGGGCAGAAACCGGGTTCAATTCATATGCTACTGATGGTTACCAAGGTAACATCGGTATTGAAGACAAGACGTCATGGACCCAGTGACGCACTGCACTACAACTTCCCAAGCTACTCAAGTTCCTCTTAAAAGGACTTGTTTCATTCTCACGGGGAACCGACATTATCTATCGACTTTCTCTTAGAGTTTGTTGATATTGAAGAAGGAGACCCTCTCCCTAGTCTCCGGCATAGGAACCAAATGTGCACTATTGAGTCTAGAGCCACGAGATCATCAAATAAATCTCTTTAGGACACTGTCATTGAAGACTCTCTGTTTCACACAATGTGGAAAGAGAGATTTTATCTTTGAGTCCTACATTATCCTTGTGGTATTGCCAGAACATCTAAGTGATATGCTTACATATTCACAATGAAGATGGAAAGCCTTCTGGAGCCAACATCAAACAAGCTCCTGGTGGGTGGCATGTGAGATCTATTCAATAGATCAACCATGTGACAACTGAACAGAAACAATGGGGAGATTCAATTTTTGAATCAATCCTGGTTCAGGTTATGGATTGACGGATACCTTTGAAAAACCAGTCGTTGTGCTTAAAAACTATTTTCTTTAGCATCATCGACTGTGTACTCATGTTTCAAAATAAAAGGTGTTTATGATTGATAATTGATTTTCATTAAAACTTTCGTTGTATTGCAAAAACAATTTCTATTGTGCGGTACTCGATTGTTTTTCAAATATTTTTTCATCAATCAGTGAATCTCAATTCGCTGGTTCACTCACTCCGTGTTGTCTTCTTTGAGATGTTCCGGTTTGAGAACAAGTTAGAGCATTTGAAACCACTCGCAAGGAAATTCTTGAATTTTACTCGATCATGACTTGTCTTGATCAACGGGGAACCATGGGCCGTGTACCTCAATTCAACAAAAAGTGATCAAAGACACTTTCGTGCGCTTTATTGCTAACTGTTGTATGCAGGTACTCCTGTCACACCCCTAAATTACCTGTTTTGCAGCGGAATGGAATTCCTGGGGATTGACTGTCATAGCATCACAGTTACAGATATATTGAACGACCTAAAGTGTCGTTTGGAAAATACATCGTTTGATTTAATAAAACAATCAGAGTTTACAAAGTGTTGGTCCCAAATGAAAATCAATTTGTGCGGAAATAAGTTGGTTACAAGCCAAACGATGTTTTAAAGTATATAAAACCCATGTGAGACGCGTCGTCACCGCGACTCTATGATATGTCCATATGGATGTCATGAATTGAATGCCTTAAATACCTGAGATAAAACATGCTAAAAGTGTCAACACAAAGGTTGAGTGAGTTCATAGAGTTTGCGTTGAAATGAAAAACCTTTCCAAATCGTTTATGCAGCAAAGGCATTGCAAATTCACTCAGTTCCAAGTTCCGCCCATACAAAACTTGCAACCTGTGTGTTTACAACCCATTGCCAAAATATGTATAATTTATGTTCAAATGCATGATGTCAAATGAATTCACATAACAGTACATTACTTAATCTATCAATATTCAATTGATATAACACACATGAGTGTTGTTTCAAATAATTCCAAGACCATTAGTTCATGATTATACCAAGACATTTAGTTCAATGATTATACCAAGACATTTAGCTCAATGATAATCCCAAGACATTTAGCTCAATGATAATCCCAAGACATTTAGCTCAATGATTTATGATATAGAATATGACTAAACATTCAGTTCAGATAAACATATAGTTTCAAATAATCATGAATGTCATAAAAATAGTTGAGCATGTATCTCCCCCAAAGAGTTTAATAAAAGCATTAAAACAATTGAAAATGGGGCTATGGAAACTCACATGGACAATGATGTGATGGCAAAAGTGGATACACCGAAATGTAGCGTGAATCTCTAAACTTGACCTATTATGAATGATATGATATGTAATAAGTTATGATGTAATGTTATGCATGCAATTCGGATGATATCTATACCACTTGTGAATTTTTGAAAATAATATTTCTCGTCGAGAAATAATCTTTTAACGTCTTGACCATTTTTAAATTACTTCACATGTATTTACATTGAGATGATATCCAACAATAATCATTTAGTGATTTATTATGAAATTATAACTTTTCGTCGTAAAATAATGTCATTGAAAATTTTCATGAAAGTGACTAAACGGCCTCGAAAAGCTAGTCGTAAAATGGTGTACGTCGAGTGTTAAGAAACGAACTCAACGGTTTTGGGAAGCTTGTATCATTGTCTCAAAGTTTTAGTGTTTAAGTTTTCATCCTAGAGGTCTCGATCATAGAGAAAAGTATAGGTAAAGTATGGTACTTGTGTACAAAATATTGTTTAAGGATGGTTTTCGGCAAAATTTAAGTGACCGTATCTTATTCGTTACAACTCCGCTTGACAAGTGGTTTGACATTTTGAAAAATATGCTTGGCGAACTTACTTTTACTAGAAGACATCACTTTATAAAAAGTACTTCGTCATTGTTAAAAACGACCCTCAACATGGTCCTTGGTGGCCGTTATATTTGTCTATTAGAAAATATATATGTTATACTTGTACTAAAATTTACGGCAACTTGTTTAAAATGTGAATAACTTAGTCGTTATAAGTCCGTTTTCTACGTTCTTTATATCCACGGAATCGTGATAACATATACTAATATATTTTTGATAAGTCGACACATTTAACAACGCTTAAGACTCATTTTGACTCAGTAAAAGTCGAGACAGCATGATGAATTTTCTGAAACAAATAGTTTTCGTCGTCAAACTTCAAAAATTCATAACTTCTTCGTTATAGCTCCGTTTTAACCCGTTCAAGCGGCCACGTTTTCGTTTTAAAGTATATTTTCCAAATATCTAGCCCAAAATATTTTGCTTACTGTCGAAAATTCCAGAATTTCAAAATAAGGACAGACCCTTAATTAGACTTGTCGAAATGAGTTTTTCACGCGCAAAACCTATTCCAACCAATTCAAAACAACTCCGAAGATATTCTAATCCTACCATACACCTTCTTAGGGTGTCATGGGTTCCTAGACATCACCAAGAGTGATTTATAACAAGGAGTAATTATAGGATGACATAAATATATATAACTCTTAAAATCAATGAAAAAGTGGTATAAACATCATATGACTTGCATGTTTTCTCAAGTAAAATGAAATGAACATAATAATAAATATGAAATATGATGATGATTATGGATGCTTACTAGTAACTTGATGAGGTTTATGGACAATGGATTTTTCCTAATCACCCTAGGTTTTTATTGCAAAACCTTAATAAAGAGTGAGACTAGAGTGTTAAATTCTTGTCTAGAAAAATATTTGGATGATCTTCCTTGGTCCTTGTGGTTGCCGGTTTTGTGAGGAAGAGAGGAAGAGAGTAAGTTTTCACCTTAATATCTTGAAGTGTATGTGTTAAGTGTAAAGTATAATACAATATACATAGTAGATATTTTACAAACACAAGTGACTCACCCCCCCCCCCCCTAAGTCGGCCAAGGGGTGTTAGTCATCCTTAGATACTTTTTTTTTTTTTATAATGTATAAGTGTAATTGTATGTAAGTTAATTGAAGACATGTGGTAAATTGTATACACATTTGAGTATTTAGGGTAGCGTTAGATAAAAATAACTTTTAACGGGTCAAGATAAAATATATTGAGGTCATAAAAATTATAAAAATACATTTCTTACAAAATTTGAGTGAAATAATAATTATCGTGTAGTATTTAAGAAAACCGTCGTAATTATATAAACATAACAATTTATATACGAAATAAATTGAAAACATCGGGTAAATTAATAATATAATTTTTAAAATCTTTAAATAAATATAAAAATATATTAGGAATAATTTTTGGAAGTGTCGGATCAATGTTTCAAAATAATGTTTACGCGATAGCGTTTATTTAATAGGAAAATAAACGTTTAATGAAAAATGCAAAACCATGCATAAATTGATATGAAATGATGTTATTAATGATGTGTAGACTAAACTTAGTCTATATGGAATGTCCTTGATACTATGTTCATGAATTCGCAGCTAAACCATTAAGGTTACGCGAATTTGATACTCGTAAACATAGTTTACGATAAATGATGAAATAGTGAAACTTTTAAAGTTTGTAAAATGACCTGAAATTACGAGTTGTCACATTCGCCCAACCAAAAGGAATTCAGTCCACGAATTCATCGTGCTAGTCTATCGAATTTTTGAGTTTGTGATGAATAACGAGAAGAGAAGACATGAAGAGATGTCGTTACGGTTATCGATGATTTAGAGCGTACAAAACATCATTGTAAAGAAAATATTGGATGAATCTCCCATGAGTAACACTTTGACTTTTATGAATATGTAAAAACCCTACTTGCACTAAGACTTATAAATAACTGCTCCCAACATAACATGATCCCTCCGGAATTAGACATAGTTAGCTAGGCTATGTATAATTAAGGAACGATATCCCTCCGGAATTAGACATAGTTAGCTAGGCTATGTATAATTAAGGAACGATAATGTGACGCTCGGTTTAGTTGTTATAACTCTCGATGTTTACAGAGATCTAAACCTTGTAAATGATAACGAATCAGAAGGAAAAGAAAGTACGCTTAATGAGAATATTTTACAACGAGTGGTTTATCAATAGTAGTACATCTTAATTCATAAGATCCGAATACGATGGAAGACATAAACTTAGTACGACATAGTACATAAGGAAAATTAAGACTGTTAGTTTCGAACTTCTGAGTCTTCCGCATTGTTGAGACCATGACGAGCTTCTCCTCCTTCTAATATGTATGCATTCCCATTAGCACCCTCAACTTGTTGACCTTGGTTTTGAGGACATTGATTCTGATAGTGTCCTTGCTCCCCTGCATTAAGTAACATGTAACTATGGTCTTGCCTCTACAATTCTTGGCATGGTGTCCTAGTTTTTGACACTTGTAGCACTTAACAGGGCAAAGACCAGTGATGATACTTACATCGATTACATAGTGGGTAGGTTCCAGCATAACCTCTACGCCTATTGATGCACAACATAAACCATTGCAGTTTCTTGCCCACTATTCTGTTGTTGATGATGATTAGTGTTACAGTTTTGGTTGTCGTTATCATAACCTCCCCGGTCATTTTCCCATTTCCTTTTGTTGTTGCTAGTTTGGTTGTTGTGGTTGTTGTTACGGTTATTGTTGATAATGTTTTCCCTTTTCACGACTTGAGCCATGAGTTTTTGAGTTATCCTAATAGTTTCTTCAATTGTTTGTGGATCGGAAGAAGTTACATCTCCTTGAATACCTTGTGGAAGTCCTCCAATGAAATTTTCCAGGAGTTTCTCATTGTCCGAAACCATTGATGGACATAGTGCAGCCAATTCTTGAAACCTCCTAATGTAGGTCTCGATGTCATAACCAACAATCACTAACTCATAAAATTCCGTTTCTAATTTCTTCACCTCAGTATGGACAATACCTCTTTGTCAACAACCTCTTGAATTGATCCCACGTGAGCTTGTATGCATTTTCGATACCAATAGGCTGCACATACGAATTCCACCATGACATTGCGCCATCTAAGAGTGTACCAGTGGCAAACTTTACCTTGTAGTCATCACGGGCAATTGCATAGAAGAAACACATACTCCATCTTCTCAAACCATCGAACCATAGCAGGTGGCTCCTTCGTGCCTTTGAACTTTGTAGGATCACAGTTCTTAAAGTCCTTGTATGTACAATTTCGAACTCCAGATCCTCCTGCAGCTCCTGTAGTAGTAGCAAGTCTAGCAGCCAGCGGCCGTGGCCTCGCAGCAGCCACCGTTGCTCGTTCTTTCCTTAGTGCCTCGGCTATACTATCCTCTATATACCTTTGGATAATAGCGGGTGTCATTTCGGTGCTGACTTTCTTATGCCATAACTCTTCAAGAATAAGAGGAAAGGTGAGACGTAGCAAAGTCCTATGTTAAGAATAAGCTCTCTAAAGAGATGTGATGTGAGGTGATAAGTTTGAGGTTACTTTTCAAAATAATCGACGGGTTCCCAAAAGATGGGTTATGAGGTGTCGTAAGTGCTTCAAATGTATGATGGTCTAGTGACTTAATGTGTGAATAACGTGTAACTCGACATGTTAGTGGTGAAACAAAGGAGTGAGAGTGACTTCAGCCGTACTTAAAGGTTTTAGCTCGGCATTCGACGCTATCGGTGATGAATCGGTGATATTAAAATTGTGATAAGGAATGACAAAACATTCTCCACGTTAGAATATGAGGAAATGATAATAGGATGGGTATTTAAAGGCATCTATGTGACAATCGATTTGAAATGAAAGTAAATAACTCGAAAAATGTACATATAAACCGCATGTAAAGTGAACATGCACTTATGATGAAATGATAAGATGCTATAATGATGTAGTTATAGTCTAGGGTCAATGATGCAACCTAGTTCTCTATAACTGAAGCTCGATTGCCAATCTGTCACACCCCAAATTACTGTTTTGCATGAAATGGAATTCCGGGGATTGACTGTCATAGCATCACGATTGAGATATATTGAACGATCTAAAGTGTCGTTTGGAAAATACATCGTTTGATTTAATAAAACAATCAGAGTTTACAAAGTGTTGGTCCCAAATGAAAATCAATTTGTGCGGAAATAAGTTGGTTACAAGCCAAACGATGTTTTAAAGTATATAAAACCCATGTGAGACGCGTCGTCACCGCGACTCTATGATATGTCCATATGGATGTCATGAAGTGAATGCCTTAAATACCTGAGATAAAACATGCTAAAAGTGTCAACACAAAGGTTGAGTGAGTTCATAGAGTTTGCGTTGAAATGAAAAACCTTTCCAAATCGTTTATGCAGCAAAGGCATTGCAAATTCACTCTTCCCAAGTTCGCCCATACAAAACTTGCAACCTGTGTGTTTACAACCCATTGCCAAAATATGTATAATTTATGTTCAAATGCATGATGTCAAATGAATTCACATAACAGTACATTACTTAATCTATCAATATTCAATTGATATAACACACATGAGTGTTGTTTCAAATAATTCCAAGACCATTAGTTCATGATTATACCAAGACATTTAGTTCAATGATTATACCAAGACATTTAGCTCAATGATAATCCCAAGACATTTAGCTCAATGATAATCCTAAGACATTTAGCTCAATGATAATCCCAAGACATTTAGCTCAATGATTTATGATATAGAATATGACTAAACATTCAGTTCAGATAAACATATAGTTTCAAATAATCATGAATGTCATAAAAATAGTTGAGCATGTATCTCCCCCAAAGAGTTTAATAAAAGCATTAAAACAATTGAAAATGGGGCTATGGAAACTCACATGGACAATGATGTGATGGCAAAAGTGGATACACCGAAATGTAGCGTGAATCTCTAAACTTGACCTATTATGAATGATATGATATGTAATAATTATGATGTAATGTTATGCATGCAATTCGGATGATATCTATACCACTTGTGAATTTTTGAAAATAATATTTCTCATCGAGAAATAATCTTTTAACGTCTTGACCATTTTTAAATTACTTCACATGTATTTACATTGAGATGATATCCAACGATAATCATTTAGTGATTTATTATGAAATTATAACTTTTCGTCGTAAAATAATGTCATTGAAAATTTTCATGAAAGTGACTAAACGGCCTCGAAAAGCTAGTCGTAAAATGGTGTACGTCGAGTGTTTAAGAAACGAACTCAACGGTTTTGGGAAGCTTGTATCATTGTCTCAAAGTTTTAGTGTTTAAGTTTTCATCCTAGAGGTCTCGATCATAGAGAAAAGTATAGGTAAAGTATGGTACTTGTGTACAAAATATTGTTTAAGGATGGTTTTTGGCAAAATTTAAGTGACCGTATCTTATTCGTTACAACTCCGCTTGACAAGTGGTTTGACATTTTGAAAAATATGCTTGGCGAACTTACTTTTACTAGAAGACATCACTTTATAAAAAGTACTTCGTCATTGTTAAAAACGACCCTCAACATGGTCCTTGGTGGCCGTTATATTTGTCTATTAGAAAATATATATGTTATACTTGTACTAAAATTTACGGCAACTTGTTTAAAATGTGAATAACTTAGTCGTTATAAGTCCGTTTTCTACGTTCTTTATATCCACGGAATCGTGATAACATATACTAATATATTTTTGATAAGTCGACACATTTAACAACGCTTAAGACTCATTTTTGACTCGTAAAAATTCGAGACAGCATGCTGAATTTTCTGAAACAAATAGTTTTCGTCGTCAAACTTCAAAAATTCATAACTTCTTCGTTATAGCTCCGTTTTAACCCATTCAAGCTGCCCGCGTTTTGTTTTAAAGTGTATTTTCCAAATATCTAGCCCAAAATATTTTGCTTACTGTCGAAAATTCCAGAATTTCAAAATAAGGACAGACCCTTAATTAGACTTGTCGAAATGAGTTTTTCACGCGCAAAACCTATTCCAACCAATTCAAAACAACTCCGAAGATATTCTAATCCTACCATACACCTTCTTAGGGTGTCATGGGTTCCTAGACATCACCAAGAGTGATTTATAACAAGGAGTAATTATAGGATGACATAAATATATATAACTCTTAAAATCAATGAAAAAGTGGTATAAACATCATATGACTTGCATGTTTTCTCAAGTAAAATGAAATGAACATAATAATAAATATGAAATATGATGATGATTATGGATGCTTACTAGTAACTTGATGAGGTTTATGGACAATGGATTTTTCCTAATCACCCTAGGTTTTTATTGCAAAACCTTAATAAAGAGTGAGACTAGAGTGTTAAATTCTTGTCTAGAAAAATATTTGGATGATCTTCCTTGGTCCTTGTGGTTGCCGGCTTTGTGAGGAAGAGAGGAAGAGAGTAAGTTTTCACCTTAATATCTTGAAGTGTATGTGTTAAGTGTAAAGTATAATACAATATACATAGTAGATATTTTACAAACACAAGTGACTCACCCCCCCCCCCCTAAGTCGGCCAAGGGGTGTTAGTCATCCTTAGATACTTTTTTTTTAATGTATAAGTGTAATTGTATGTAAGTTAATTGAAGACATGTGGTAAATTGTATACACATTTGAGTATTTAGGGTAGCGTTAGATAAAAATAACTTTTAACGGGTCAAGATAAAATATATTGAGGTCATAAAATTATAAAAATACATTTCTTACAAAATTTGAGTGAAATAATAATTATCGTGTAGTATTTAAGAAAACCGTCATAATTATATAAACATAACAATTTATATACGAAATAAATTGAAAACATCGAGTAAATTAATAATATAATTTTTATAATCTTTAAATGAATATAAAAATATATTAGGAATAATTTTTGGAAGTGTCGGATCAATGTTTCAAAATAATGTTTACGCGATAGCGTTTATTTAATAGGAAAATAAACGTTTAATGAAAAATGCAAAACCATGCATAAATTGATATGAAATGATGTTATTAATGATGTGTAGACTAAACCTAGTCTATATGGAATGTCCTTGATGATATGTTCATGAATTCGCAGCTAAACCATTAAGGTTACGCGAATTTGATACTCGTAAACATAGTTTACGATAAATGATGAAATAGTGAAACTTTTAAAGTTTGTAAAATGACCTGAAATTACGAGTTGTCACAACTCCCGACGTTTGCAGCTGATCAGAATGAAGCGGTCAATCCATAGCCGCATGCTCACATATCACATTCATTTCAAAAGAAATCATGATTAGTACATCAATGACTCTTATATTTTCACTCCATGCTTCTGCTACGCTGCTGCCAATATCATGAATCAACGAAAGCTTCCGCTACTCGGATGAGAAGAAATCATGATCCAGAATGTGAGCATGTCGGTCCAAATGTCACAACATCACATAATTCCAACACCACAAAGGATGAGTCAGAGATTTATGATAGTTGATGATCTCAAAGCTGGATCAAAACTCATTATCACGTGGATCAGATAAAGACCACCACTTGGATTAACCAAACATGCAAAAATGAAGAATCGATGACTACGAGCTTTAGAGCAAAGAACTTTAACAAGAATCCAAGAACAATTTTAATGTAATATCTGTTTGTATTCAATGTATTTTTGAGGTGACCTCCATTAGGGGGAGATTGTTAGGATTTAGAAAATCCAGTCATTAAAGAGTCGGTCACCTCAAGTATATGTAATCGTTAGAAAGCTCGTAGTCAGATTGTTTAATGTTATGTTGTATTTAGTTAAGTAACACCGTGGAGGACGGACGGGTCTTTACCCACTGTTTTCCTGATCCACAGCCCGTAGGTGGCGATTTGTGTAAGACTATAAATACTCTCTACCTCCCAAGGTAGAGAGTTGGAGCTCATAATAATACTTTCATTTTCTCTCACTAAGTTCCCAAACCTCTAACTCTTTCTCTCTCTAAAACATCATCTTATACGCCTCATATGATTATGGTTTAGTGTGTTTGTGAAATCCAATATCTGACAGTAGTTTATGATGGTAATGAGATCCTTAAGCCTAGACAAACACCATCATGTATAGAGGGCACTGAAGAGGATAGAAAGTTAGAAGATGCCTCTAAGGAGAAAATGGCAAAGAAATTAAAAGATCCTTGGTGTATTGAGTATAATATAACACTCAAACCCCATTATTACACTAAGGAAAATTGGATTGCCTTGAACATGTTTAGACCTCAGACTCAACTGACCCCTGAACAAGTGTTTTGGAAGAAAGATATGGATAAGCAAAAAGCTGATGATCTTGTTGAAAAGAATCCCCCCTTTAGGAAATTGCCTCCAGCTACTGTGTATCCCCCAAATACACCTATGCATTTAGTGCCTAGAACTCTTCCCACCCAAAGCAAAACCTTAGTCAGCTTGTATGTAGTTTACCAACTATTAGTTGACTTTGAGAAAACATGTAAGAAGAGAATCACTCCAACGGGAATCACAGAAGGGGAAAGGGGTTTTGAGCAAACAAAAGAATGTTATTTAACTGAGGTCATGCCTTTCTTTAAACAACTAAAAGAACAATTTGAGAGTCTTCAAAAGGCCATAGATACAGAGGTTAAAGAAATGAAAAAGATGTTTAATGAAATGGAAAACGAGGTAAGGATAAATGAATGTGAGCTTAAGAGTAATGAGATTGAGAGGAAGAAACTTCACATCTTTAACAATAATTTGATTTCTAGATGTATTGCTCAAGATGTGTTCTATCTTTGTTATGAATTATTCCATTACTGCTTCTCAATTTCATGAATTGTCTACTGCTTTGAAAGTCTCCCAAGATCGTGTCATTGAGCTTGAAACCAAAAATTCAAAATTGCATGATAAAATTGAAAAGGATGATCATGATAACATGGTCAGGAATTTTTCTAAATTAGAAGTTGATTATCTTGATTTACAATTAAAATATCAACATCTTAAAGAAAGTGTTAAAACCTCAAATGCCAAGACATCTTGGATGCTCACGAGTTTGATGCGCTTTTGAAATAAACAACGTGATGAAAAATTCGAGCTCATTGTAACACGATCAAAAAGTTGAAAGCTCAAATTTCACAATTGAAGGGTGAAAAGAATGAAGTGACCGCTCCCGTATGCCTCCTCCTTTAGATTCTCAGAATTTCCAACTTCAAAACATGATTAATAAACTGCAAAAGGAAAATGAATGTTTTCAAGTTGAAATTTCAAAAGTTAATGCTCAAAACAAAGAATTATGTGATTCACTCAAGGTTAATCATGATAATAACAGTGAAAAGGTAACTTCTTTGCTTAATGAAATTGAGAATCTGAATCGTGTAGTAAAAGGGAAAATGCCAATCACCACTGGTGAGAATGTTGCACCAAAGGTGCCTGCTTGTTCTAAATATGTTGTAACTATGAAATATATTCCTCCTCGTCTTCGGAATAATGAATTTTCATTTCAAACATATCTTTCGTACCTTAAGGATAGTCTAGAGTGTCTCCGTGAGATTGTTGAAGATGATAAGATAGAGAAACCACTTGATAATGCAGTTGGGCATGCATGTTTATATGCCAAACGATCTCAGGAACTCTTAGAATGTGCAATTGCAACATGTCCTAAACCTGGTACTAGGAAAGATAGAATAGTTATGCCCAGTTCGATGCCTAAAGTCAAGCATGTGACCTTTGATGTGCCTCTGAAAGCCTCAGAACCCAACACTTCTAGACCATAAAATCAAATGGTAGTAAAACAAACTAAGGTTGCCATCATCACTTCTACAGATGTTAAAATTGACACTAAAGTTAGTGGGTCAAAACCTAGAAGCAATACAAAGAAGGATAGGATTAGGCAAACTAAAAGTGATCATGAAAAGGAAGTGAAAAAACACCATACGGACAATAAGTTTGACTTGAACAAAAAGAATCGTGTTGGTTCTAGTATTTGCTCTAAGCTTACTGAAATTAATTCAAAGTCTTATGTTGTCTGCAAAACATGTAAAGAATGTCTATTTTCTGGTAATCATGATAAATGTGGTGTGTTATTTCTGAGGTCTAAGAATCAAAACCCAGTTAAGAAAGTTTGGAAAGCGAAACAAATTAAGCAGTCCTGGAAACCTACAGGGAAGGTTTTTACCAATATAAGATTTCAGTGGAAGCCCACAGGTCAAATATTCACGCATACCAAACCTTGCTCCTTAACTAGATCCACTATGCCTAGAGTAGTGCATGTTAAGGTTTGGAAGCCAACTGGTAGAATAATCCCATTAGGCACATAATGCTCTTTAACTAAGTCTGATGATTCTACTTGTTTAGCTCCTAGTGATAATGCCATTGCAACTAGGGTGTTTGCTGATTCAAAGATTGTTTGGGCTAACCAAAAGGAACCCATTTTCACATGGGGATCCAATGTTTTCAAATTTCCACCTTTGTCTGTGTTCCAATGCAGGTCATACAAATCATCCATTGGTACTTGGATTAAGGATGCTCTAAACAGATGAAATGACTATGACGTCTGTTTACATCAGTTCAGGCCTCGTACTTGATCATTATGGCGTCTGCAGATAACGCTTCAGGCCCGTTCCTCATAGAAAAGAAAGGTGTATGCTTGAGGCGCTTTATCTTCAGATTAAGAGAAATCTTCATGTTTATGACCATTCTCATCGACATTCTTCATCAACAAGCTTCATGTTTTTCCCACGCTCATTCAACCCTCAAGTGGATCTACGTTCATTGGTTTATATTCTTATTCACTTGTTTAAATCAAAAATGGCAACTTCGGATGCAATTTTTGAGAGGGAAAAGAGTGCATATACTACATGTTGATGGATGCTTGAATTGTGGTAATACGACTCTCCGTCAACGCCTAATGCTTCACTTACTAAGGATAACTGGGATTCATTGTTTCAAGATATGTTTGATGAGTACTTCCAACCTCTAACGAATGTTGATCATCCAGCCTCGATGCTCTGCTCCGGTTCCTGCTGACTCAACTAGTTCACCTTCTTCAATCTACATTCATCAAGATGCACCATCTAAGAAGTACAACTTAGACTACTCAAGAAACCCAATCTCCAGTTATTCCTCAAGGCGTTGATAATGACTATAATAATATTGCAGTTTCACTCATGAATAATGATCCGCTCTTTGGTATTCTTTTGCCAAATCTTCACGGATTATTGTTCCTTCCAATGTGCACTCTGTAAATCAACCACATGAACATAAAGGAAAATGACTACCTCATCTGCCAAAAAACATTATCGGTGAACCTTCCAGATCAGTCTCTACATGCCTCCAACTACTCACACAAGCCATGTTTTGTCACTATGATGCTCTCACATCTTCAACTAAACCTATAACCTACAAAGAAGCATTGATTGAATCCTAATGGATTGAAGCTGTGAACTTGAAGAACTAGGAAGAGGATTGAACAACAAGGCAAAGTTGGTAGCACGTGGAAATTGTTAGGAAGAAGACATTGATGTTGAGAAATCGTTGTCTTTGGTTCATTCAGTGGATCGACATGCATCCGATTGTATGTTTATTCATGTGTTGGGCATTTGACACAAGTTGATTACTTCGGAGTTAATCATTTATCACTTATTTGAGATTGAAGTTGAATTTCACAAAGGTGTGTTCCTATTTGATAACTTGCTCGGGCCTAAGAATTTTAAGTTGAAGACTTGGTTTATCTAGTTACCAGCTGTCGGGATGGATGGTTGAAGACCTGGTTAACTATCACTAAAAGGAGTTACGTTGTTTTACTCAGTGTCCCACGTAGATGACGTTGTGGATAATCTCAAGAGGTGTTAATGTCTCATACTTTGGTTGAGTATTGAGTATTTATAGATTTGCTTGGAGCATAAATTCTCAACACCGTTCCTCCAACATTAGTGCAAGCTTAAGATACAAATGCGAGGAATTCTTCTTCAGCTTCAAGTTTGGTATATCGGGTTTTCTTCTTCAGTGGTCACTTCAAATTGTCTACATATGGGTTGATAAAGACAGTCAGAGAGAGTTTCTGTTGCAGTTGATTCTCACATGATATAGTTGAGCTAATTCCGTTCTTCTCTATTTCAAGGATATGTGCGTATACTGTATTGCTGATTCTGAGGTATCAAAACCAGCAAGGGGAAGGAGACATACATCTAAATGCACAACGAGTACACTTGATGAACTTAATACTTCTTCTATATTGAAGTCATTCCAGGAATAAAAATGTCATAACCGCAGAGAAACTCAGTGTCTTAATTCGTGGCGTTTGGTGTTACTATTACAACTATGTGGGGGAAGGATGTATCATTCCAACTATTTGGGGGAAGGATGTATTATTCCAACTACTTGGGGTAAGTGGTCTCTTGACACTTTTGGTATGTGTTATCTCAGCTTTCAGTGGGAAGAAATATGAGAAGAATATTTGGAGCGTGAGATGATATTGCTTATCGACATCTTCGATATGGTTTATGATAAAGTGCTTACGGTTATTGCTTCATGTACACAATGTAATGATGATTTCGATGAGATTTCAACCATCAGGGGAGAGATATGTGTACATCAGGGACTCACAACATGTTCACTTGATCGGGCTTAATCAGTTATTCCGGAGTTGACACTCACAGAGATGATCAGTGACTAAACATGTTACTTGTATGTCATCATCTCTAATCTTGTTGGGTACATGTGTACATTATGAGCCGATTGGTTATATGTTAGATAACTGGAATGCATTTGGTGAAATGAAGATGTTGATATATCGTTCTCCCGAACAGACAACTGCTCAAACTCGAAGAGTAATGTGTACATCGAGGACGCACAACAGGATCATGTGATTGAGCTTAATCATTTATTCCGAGTTTGATAACCGTAGAGATGATCCGTGTTAACTTGTTACTTCGTTGTTATCGTCTTCTTCTGGTTCTTGAGCTTCATACAATTAGACTTTGTTGCTGCTCACTTCATCTTCGGGGAAATGGTCTTAATTCGTAGATTGTCAGTTTGGGGGGAAGCTACCAAAGATTCACATTTTGAAGGCTCATGTTCAGACGATTTTCTTAGAAGCCTCGAATGCTTTGGTAGTGAAAGTTTAAGAGTTGTTGATTTCTTTCTTCTACAACGTCTTTGAACGATATCCTTATCTCGGTACTCATTTCGTCATTCTCTTAAACTAAATTATCTTCTTTGTATATATCTTATCAAAAAAACAAATTACAAAATTATAAAACCAACAAAAAGAAAATAGAAAAATATTAAATTTTCAAAATCCATAAAAATTAGAAAATCTTGAAAAATTCCAAAAAATCTATTTCTTTTGTCATGATTTCTGGGTTCGATAACATCTACGGACTTTGAATTGTTATTCAATAATGGCACGGGTCTTTAGATGATGTTCGAACATAAGTAAAAAATAAATAAATAAATAAAAATAAAAAATATTTCGAGATGGAGAAAAATGATGGTTTATTGTCATTTCAGGCAGTAACCCGTATTTCAAAAGAAAGAATAGAGCCAAAACTTTTTCTGAATTTAAATCTTCATGCTCTGATTCTAAAACAAAAGCTTATTTGGGACACTTGTCGTCAAAAAGACAAATGTTTCCCTCCAAATATTTTTCCTTCAAAAATTCTTCTGAAAAATATTTGTCATTTAATGAAAACAAAATTGCTTTGAAAATAACTCAGACTCTATTTTTGAAAATCATCTGGACTTATCATTTGCCAATATCTCTATCTCTCAATCAACAACTTAGGTCATTGATTGAGGGGGAGAATGATTTCAATTAACTCAAAAAGGTTATTTTTCAAACAATTGGCACGTTAAAGAGGAAGGTCTACTTTTGGATAATCAAAAAGAACAATGTTTTTCAATGTTTTATATAATTGGTTCAAGACCTTGGCTAATGTTATGTTTTCATAAGATACTTAAGCATGTTTGAACAATGGAGTTTAATGTCTCAAAATCTGATCCTTATTAGTTAAAATGTTTTTCAAAAGCAAGTCACCATTCTCCTCAAAAGTTTTCAAAACTAATTTAAATCAATAGAGGTCACAAATCTCAAAGGATTTGAAAATTGTGATCGGAGGAGAATTTGTGATTTAAATTGGATATAAACTGATAATTTGATAAGTGGTTTAGAAATATAATAACAAGCTCTCCTCCCTACATGTGTCAAACGATTTCAAAATTTCCATGCACATGTTAAGGGGAGCATCTATCTTAAACCAAAAGGAATTAAAACGTGACTGGTTTGTCTCATATGTGCAGGTTCTCTCTAATATGTGCAAAACAGTTTCAAATCTCGATGCACATATTGAGGGGGAGCAATCAAAAGAAAACCTCATCCTTTTAAAAATATTTCATTCAAAGTACTTAAAATACTAGATTTGATCGGGAAGTGATGATGATCATTTTAGAAAATGTTAATCAAAATATTGGATCTCTCATTCTTAATCTTATATTTCAAAGTCCTCTTGCCTCCATGTGCTAAAACAACTTCGAATATCTGAAGCACATGTTGAGAGGGAGCTTTTCTAAAATATCAAAAACAATTAAGGAACAAAACGCTTTGATTTTACATCACAAGTACTTTGATTGATTTTCAAATGGTTTTCAATTGGTTTTGAGGCGGAATGAACAATACCTAAAGACCGACCAAATTTACTTTATGCATGGAGATATAAGGAAGGTTAGGTTAGGTATTCGTTCTCATGATCCCGCCAGAGCCGGAGGGATCTACCCAGGGACAATCCACTAGATAGTGTAGAAGTCCTTAGGTATGATGAAAAAAGGAGAAAAGTGAGAAATGGGAAGAGTGTGGACTGAGATAGAGCTAGAACTGGAATAAACCCAACAAGGTTCTAGTAATGAAGTCTCGGTAAGCACTGAAGGGGTTGAAGAATGAAAAAGAAATGAATGAGAAAAGGGTGAAAAGAAATAGCCCTCCATTATTTCAACCTTAGGGCAGTAAACGGGTTCAATTAATATGCTACTGGTGGCTACTAAGGTAACACTGGTATTGAAGACAAGACGTCATGGACCCAGTGACGCACTTCACTAAACTTCCCAAGCTACTCAAGTTCCTCTTAAAAGGGCTTGTTTCATTCTCACGGGGAACCTACATAATCTATCGACCTTCTCTTATAGATTGTTGATATTGAAGAAGGAGACTCTCTCCCTAGTCTCCGGCATAGGAAACCAAATATGCACTATTGAGTCTAGAGCCAAGAGATCATCAATAAATCTCATTAGGACACAATCAATGAAGACTCGCTGTTTCACACAATGTGGAAAGTGAGAATATATCTTAAGAGTCCTACGCATTATCCTTGTGGTAATTCCCAGATCATCTGAGTGATATGCTATCATATTCACAATGAATATGGAAAACCTTCTAGAGCCAACATCAAACAAGCTCTTGGTGGGTGGCATGTGAGATCTATCCAATAGATCAAACATGTGACAACTGGAGATAAACGATGGGGCGATTCAATCTTGAATCAACCTTGGCCAGAAAATGGATTGACGGATACCTTTGAAAAACCGGTCGTTGTGCTTAAAAACTCTTTTCTGTAGCACATTGACTGTGTATTAATGTTTCAAAATTAAAAGGGTATTTGTGATTGAGAATTGATTTTCCAATAAAACCTTCGTTGTATTGTAAAACCATTTATATTAAGCAATACACGATTATTTTCAAATCATTTTCATCAATCAGTGAATCTCAATTCGCTGGTTCACTCACTCCGTGTTGTCTTCTTTAAGATGATCCGGTTTGAGAACGGCTAGAGCAGCTGCGAAACCCTGTCAAGGAGATTCTTTGGAATTACACGATCACAAAGGTACTTGTAGCGATCAACGGGAACCGTGGGCCGTGCACCTCAATTCAACGAAAGTGATCAAAGACACTTTTGTGCGCTTTATTGCTAACTGTTGTATGCAGGGAAAACCGACGGTTGCAGCTGATCAGAATTGATGAGTCATTCCATAGCCGCATGCTCACACATCACGTTCATTTCAAAGAAATCATGATATATGCATATCTTCATCAAGTGATTCTGATATCTTCACTCCATGCTTCTGCTACGCTGCTGCAAATATCATGAATCAACAAAAGCTTCCGCAACTCTGATAAGAAGATATCATGATCCAGAATGTGAGCATGTCGGTCCAAAAATCACAACTCACATGATGGCAACACTTCAAAGGATGAGTCAGAGATTTATGGTGGCAGATGATCTCAATGTTGGCTCAAAACTCATCATCACGTGGATCAGTTAAAGACCTCCACTTGAAATAACAAAACATGCGGTACATGAAGAATCAAAGGCTACGGTCTATAGAGCAAAGAACTTAAACAAGAATCCAAGAACATCCGAAATGTAATATCTGTTTGTAATTAATATGATTGTTAGGATTTAGAAAATCCGATAGTTAAAGAGTCGGTCACCTCAAGTATATGTAATCGTTAGAAAGCTCGTAGTCGTAGTCATTTAGTGTTAGTAAGTAGTTTGTTAAGTAACACCGTGGAGGACGGACGGGTCTTTACCCACTGTATACCTGATCCACAACCCGAAGGAGGGCGTCTAAGCTTGTAACTATAAATACCCTTTGCCTAGCAAGGCAAAGGGTTGGAGCTTTTCAATATCATTTTTCTTTGTCTCACTAAGTTCCCAACACTCTTTACTTTCTCTCTCTAGAACTCATACTATACGCCCCTTATTTGTGATTGTTTATGTGTTTATGAAAACCAATATGTTACAAATATACTAATAAGATGATATATGTAATTTGTTTATCAATAATTTATGATTAAGGGCAATAGCTTGCTAATTAACCGATTCTCTATTTTGAAAGTCTCGAACATGCTTCTCTAATAGCAATATTGTGCGATACATAGCTTGAAAATTATCATGAAGTATTACCAACTATTCATTATTTCATAAAAATAAATTTATTTAATTTAGTCATATGAAATTTACTTATGCCGTAACACGCCGGGCCAAAATTACTCGTTATCAAGGTTGAAAAAATCGTGAATCGGTAGTCGGTTGGTCGACCCCCTTGTAGCTTGTAATCGGTCTAGGCGGCATTAAGTGATTATTAGGATTGACATTTTCGGTAAGTTTTGGGTAGTTCTGGCGAGTTTTGGACATACCCGACAAGATTTTCCTTGTAAAACAACTTAGTGTAGATATAAACAACGACTATAACTGATTAAAACATGTTTACGCGAGTTTTGGTATTTCCAGGTTTCTGGCAAGTTTGACCACCATTGACCAAGGTTGACTGATTTGTTTAAACCGATTTACACAAATCTAAAAGGTTGGTGGACGATTAGCACCTAAATAACGATTAATCGATGTTATAGGCCTTTTTTTTTTTGCAACACTGCTCGTTATTCAATAACTAAAGATGTTTGAAACTAACATGAAAAAAATACATAAGCTTTAAAAGGAACAAGACTGCTTCTTTTATGAATCTGACATCAACAATTTAAGTTAATTACTTGTATACAATGTACACGTATAAATGTACCCTAAAAAATAATCATATGATTCTAGTAAGAAAAAAACCTTTCTGATAGTATTTACTTTTTGTATCATAATTCTGCTGTGTGTAAATTTCCCATTTTACGTAGAATTTGTACATTAATTTGTTTATCTCATACGACGAATGACCTTCCCATTAGCATCTTCTTTCACAATCTTCATGACTTCGTCTGGAGGAACAAGCCAAACTTGGGGCCATTTTAATTCATGTCCGATTTTTGCAAATTTATCAGCGAGTCTGTTGCCTTGTCTATAAACATGTGTTACATGATAGTTTCTAAACTCTGGTAGAATTAGATTGATACAACTAACGTGTTTTTGTACTTCTACACACTTGACATCTCTTTTTTGAGATATTATTTCAACCAAAGTCTTGTAGTCTCCTTCAAGCCATAGATCAGTGTATCCATTTTCAAGCACCAATTCAAGGCCTCTTTGAAGTGCTGCAAATTCAGCAACGGCACTACTAGTTTTCCCTATGGATTGAGCGTACCCTAAAAGAAATGCTGCATTGTGGTCTCTTAATACTCCTCCTATACTTGCTTTACCCGTCTCACATTTGCATGACCCATCAAAGTTTAGTTTCGTCCATCCAAACTCTGGTTTTTTCCAAGAAACCGGAATTGGTTCTTTACGCCAGTTGCTCAAGAAAACTCGAAATGGGCTTTTTGCCCATACATGGCTTCTATATATCCTAAATATCGTGGACATAATTTATATACTTAGCTTTTTATATTAAGAACCTGTTTATGATACAAAAACAAATATTTACAATACAAAATCATACAACATACATGTTTAAAAGGCTAATGTGCAAATGGCAAAAAAAGTTGAACAAAAAGATCTAGGTCTTAATGAAACATAATGCATCTTAGGGAACTTCGAATATGGGGTTAGAGAACTTGTAGCATGGGACAAGAAAGGAAGATTCTGAATCATATTAACAAGATAACATATGATATATCATAAACATAAGAAACACAATATAATGGTTGATGATCATTGTTTTTGGAGATTTTACAAGATATTATGGAGAGAATATAGGGAAGATCTGCAATGAGAAAGGAGGAGTCTATGTTTGTCAACAAATGTTGACCTTAAACTCATTAACCGTCAGAGTAATTGCCTTCATTCATTTGAAATTTCAGATAGAGAACATATACATACAAAATAAATACACATAAATATATTAAGGGGCAGTAACATCAACAAACTTGGTATTGCTTTGGCCTCAAAAGCTTCCGTTACCAATAAGCCATAACCAGTCGAGAGCAGCACCCAAAAATATGCCACCTAGTAAAAAGAACACAAGCAAATTTCCCAACGCGTTTTGCTCCGGACCCTGAAAAAAGTTATCATTTTCTCCGAGACACAATAAATTCCTAGCGTTTTGAAAAAACGAATTTGATGAAAATTTACCTTATAACCCTTGGGTGCAACCATGAGGACACACACTGCAAGGTAACCGTTAGTTAATCCCAACACTGAGACAAGCATTATCATCCATCCTTGATCACCATATTTTGCAGTGAAGTAAAACGCCGGAATAAGCAAGAAGCGCAACATGACAAAGATCAGAATCCCTTTTCGTGATTCTAGTTTGAGACATTGTATTAAAGGAATATATCGTGATATCAAATCCCAAACATTGAATGTAGCTACTAAAACAAGAGGATACCTACAAAACAATGTATTTCAAAAGATTCACTTTGTGTATCCATCATCTAAAAGGAGATTCTGACACTGCAATCAGATTGGCTCAATCAGTCAAACCCTAAGGAACGCACTCTGGTGCCATAGGTGGTAATATGGTCGGTGGTCACATAGGGTGGTTCGCCCAACTGTAGAAGTAAAATTCGGAACTGGTCGAAAATTGTCGATTTGCTCTGGTTACCTTTCTGTCCATTTCTATTTTGTAAGTTTGAAGCGTCAATTATGACTCGAAAGATAATATTTACTCATCAACTATATATACGTATATATCTTTAAAAAATAAGATGACTCATGAGGTTTAATGCATTAATACTACGTTCTGGGTGAGTTCCGACATGTTTGCCCCCATTTTGACCCATTTCCTTTTAAACTGCACTTGTTTCTATGAATAACTTTATCTATTTGACCAATGAAATGAAACATAATCTATTACTCGATCCATTAATAAGTAAATAAGTAAATGGGATGAACACCCATTAATAAGTAAATAGGTAAATGGGTTGAAATTGCAAATGAATGGATTTTGGATTGTAAAATAAGACCTTACCATGAACCCAACTGGTGTTGTCCTGTATTTTCATATAAGAAACCGGGGAATATGGATAAAGTCAAGACGAATATCAGGAACAAATCTAACGCGTAATCCAAGTTCTGAAATAACAATTCTTTGTTGCTCAGCCTGTCTAGATTCCCATTAACCTGAAAAATCCCAGTTCCTCATTAAAAACATGGAACTAATACAGATTTACTCTAACTGTATATATGCACTGAAATTCTAGGAAAATAAGGATACAGACCAATTTTTCACTCAGGTCTGTTTGAACTCCTGCAGCAAAAAGATCTGATGAAACAGTTTGTGAACCTTCAAGGGCTGCTTTCCTACGGTAATGCTTTACGATAGGCAACTTTGTGAATACGAACGCATAGAGAAAGATGCATAGAAACTCAAAGATTGTGGATATCGAGAGGAATAATACTGCAACAGACCGTTATAATCCTTCAAAAATTCACATCATTCAAGAACTTGAATTCTTATTTAAATTAAGTATTTTGATAAGCATATCTGACAGGTAAATTTTTTATTAAAACAGTAACACTTTTGGACAAAATAATCGGGTCAACTTAACCCATTTTGACCCATATATAAAATTTACCTGTCGTGACCAATTATACCGACCATCCCAATTTTCAACCTCCACGACTATGTTTTCAAAGAAGCTTACTAGCTCCTTTACGAAGTCCGGTGTCAATATTGGTGAAGACAGCTTCCGTGAATAATCTCAAAGCAGAAGTTAGAGCTCCTGATGCAGCCACGCCTGCTAGGAAGGACTATACAAAATACATGATCAAGAAAAAGTGTCAACAAGATTTGAAGTTAAATATCTAGCTTACTTGGGTAAATTCCGGACACATTAGAGCCAAATCGCCAAGCATCCCACCTTGAATAAGGGCATCTGCAACCCCAAAAGCAGCAACAAAAAGACATATACCCATATAAGACCCAATGCTACCCTTCCCATAAGTAGCTATATCCAACTGTATCATAAGTTAGATAAACTCATTACTCCAGTCTGATTTAATAAATATAGTAACTATTTCAATTATAATACATACCAAAAGAAGGGACAAAGTCGCGAGGAAAAACATGACATATCCAATAATGTTACGTCTTCGAGTATTGATCTTTGATTCATTATATGCAAGATATGCCATTGTTCCAAAGGCAAAGGGTTGATAAACAAGCGTAAGCACCCTAGAGGGATGGTAATCCTTGGAATATCGAAGAAAAAAAATGAACTTTCGTCAATTAAACCATATTAAAAAACGGTCAAAATGTAAAATGATGTTGACTTTTGACTTTGATGGTCTTGGAAACTCACTGGGAATACATCATAGTAATAATCTTCAACGGAGGTAAGACTATTCCAAGCAATAAGGGATCCAAGTCCAAGAATCCAGCATATTATTGTTGCACCAAGCTTCCCCTGTATAAATATGATTATGTGATGTTTTTTGTCCTATAAACACTTTTTTCATGAACCCACGGATATTAGGGACGCACCCGGGAGAACGGGTGGCCATTTTTTTTTCTCGTATGAACCATTGGTGATAATGTTTTTGAATGAGATACCTCAAGCCTTATAGGAGTTTGACTCGAATCATCAACCGCCATGACTTTTCCAGAATTCGGAATTATTTGCAGAATTTTAGTGAATGCTTGGTTGGTCTTTAGGTTCAAGTCCTAGGATGGCAAATGATATTGTAGATGATTATAACATTCTGTCAGTCAAGCGAACAAAACGGGACACGAGTATACAAGGATAATTAATCTAAATCAAGACGCAATTCCACATTCGGGGTATATGAAGATTATCTCAATAATATTAGACTGAAAAACTCAAAATACTTATTTTTATCTTAAAACTTATAGAAACAATTTAGCTAAAGGATGCAGTTTTTCAAGTCAATCCTAATTTGAAAGAAACTTCTTCCCATAATATAATGAACGCCATGAATAATCCCAGATTCTACCATAATGAACCGCATTTCGACTTTTATAGCCAAAATCAGTTGCTTTTCAGGTTTTAATGACATAGATTGTAATGAAAACAGAACATATAACTAACTAACCTGTGAAATGATATAAACTTCAACTAAGATTGAGTTGTCTAAAAAATGTAAATGGATTGTTGCAAGCTTTTTGCAGCTGAAAAGCCAATAGTCTGAACTTACCTATGTCTAGGATGACTCCATATCATCAGCAACGTTCTCCAATTTCAAGCTATAAATATTTGATAGATTGTTAAATAAAGTATGTACGTTATTTTACAAGATATTTTGATGTATGCGTTGACCTTGATTAGGTGTCATTAGCATATGGCCTTTTCTCATATTTGTAAGCAACTTTCTAATATTTTAAAATAAATAAATTATTGTTTAATTCAAATGATTTCTAAGGAAAGAATCTTATACTAATCTTTTACATAATAATTGTAAAGGGGCTGAAAGTAGCGTTGGTTTTTTACTCATCGGCGCTTCAAGAAGCGCTATGTCAGCTTTCTCTTTCTTCTCATTTTCACTCACTATACATTTATTTTGATCACCTTTACTTACCTTTATAATTTTCGCCTCTCTCATTTTGGTGGATAACTCACCAAACGAATGCAAATTTGATCGCGAGTGGAACATCCATTTTGAGAGTCACCACGGTGAGTGAGTCACTCACTCCCCAAGTCAGGGCCGGCCTTGGCTATGGGCGGTGCGGGCGATGGCCCTGGGCATCAAGCAACTAGGGGGCATCAAATATTTTGGTGTTCTGAATTGGTTTTATATGATGAAGATGATGTTGTGATGATCAAACAGACCATTAACATGTTGGACTAGTTTAAAAAACATTTTTGCCGGAAAAAAAAGGTTGTAGTCACCGGAAAACATGAGTTATCGAAAAGATACGAGAGGAAGATGATGACTCTTTTGGTCACGTGAGGTGCTGAGTAAAGACTAAAAAAATGGCAGTACTATTTTGTTAGGTAGTGCGTAGATAGGGAAAGTAATTTATTACTAGTAATTATTTCTTTTTCCTTTTTTTTTTGGGTCCCCTGTTTTAAACACCACTCCAAAGTCGCTGTCATACTACATTCAAGTCGCTGTCATACTACATTCAATTAGTCGCTATCATACTTTAATAAGTCTCTATCATACTTTTGAAAAACATTACATTTATTGTTTACTTTTGAAAAACAGTAAGCTGGACCTAGTCATTATTTATTAAAGTATTCACATATGGCCTGTCAAGTTTTAGTTTGAAAAATTAATGTACACACATATATGTGAAGTCTATTTCTACATTTAAGTTTCCATTGCCACATTTGTGTTTCAACTTTTAACAATTGAGTTGTAAAATTTAAGTTTTTTTTGCTACATATGATGTGTTTTCAAATGTTGTGAAGTATGTTGTTAACATTAAGTTCTTTTGCTATATTTGTGTTGCTACTTTTAACATTGCAATTGGTAACATTTAAATTTCTTTTGCTACATATGTATTTCTATTGTTAACGTTTTTGTATATATATAACAGTATAATTCACAACACTAAACAATCACAATCAAATAACATTTTACAACCATTGCAAAACTAGCAAATTTACCGAGTTTAAAAATGTGAGGAAGTTAACTTTGGGTAAAAGGCGTGCTTTGCAAAATATATCGAGTTGACTAAATATTTTTAGTCTTAAAATTGTCGCACACATCTTCGTTTTGCACTTATCAGGTAACATACATGTTCTCTACAACAAATTTCTTGTACTTTAACTATTATATTAATTTAAATTATGCATTTTAAAATAAGATGTATTATGATTTTATAGACTTGATAAAATGAAAAGATTTTAATTTGTACATAACACGTTAATAATTTGTTAATGGAAAATTAGTTTGTACAAGCTGCACTAGTCTGCTTTGGTACGCTAATGGCTTTAAGCCAAGATCTAGAAAACCTAGAATTGTGTTGGTTGGCCAGCATAAGCAAATCGTATCATAGAGTAGAAAGCACCAAGTCTAAAATACCTTTTGAGGAACTAAAACGAGTCGTAAATCTACATGTAAAGTTTTTATTCACCCAGACCTAACAGTTTGTTAAATAATTATGTAACAAAATTAATCTCTTTTTTCATAAAATATAATAATAGTTTGTTGCATCAAAAACCCAAATGTAACAAAACCACTTAGAACTAACAAATATGATCTAAGTGCCCAAACAACCTTTTACAACTTTCGATCTACTCGTTCCTTGACACAATAATGACGGCGGTACACGGCTACTGTGGCGGCTGGTGATGGCCGTGGTGGTGGTGTCTGCTGTGATGTGGTGCTAGATCTATAGCAAGCTTCACTTGTTTTTTTTTAATATCCGAACTTAAAAAAATAAAATTAAAAAAAAAAAAAAAAAAAAACCCCTACCTGATACCCTTATAGAAAAATCTTGAATAAGCCGCAAACTTGTAGTCTAGATCTTCGTTTGCTTCGTTTAATTCGGTGCTAGATCTTCGAAAATGTTTTGCTCGAACATATCACAAAACGTAGAGTAAAGAAAAAGAATACATGGAGTAACATACAAGATGAAATATGTATGAAATAATTTACATGTGGCTGCAAGTTGTGTGAGTATTCGGATCTAGTTTTTTGGCTGCAAGTAGTGTGTGAAAAGTAATATTAGGGTTTGCATAAAATTAGGGTCACTAGTGTTTTATACTCATAAAATTAGGAAGGTTTATTTGGCTTTATTAGGCCGCTAGGTGCATGTATTATCTTACTATTATATAACGTTAAATGGTTTTAACAACTCTCATTAGAATAAATAGCTACTTTATTTACGGTAGGAACTAATATGTGAATATGCTGAGTGATCAACACTCAAGTGTTTAGAGTTAATGATTTTGTCTAGATAGAGAACCGAGCAGATAACATACTATAAACATGAATTTGGAAAAAAAAGATATGATATACTCATGATATTATCTTGAAGAGAAATGTGTTGCAATAATGAATAGAAAAGATGTCGTTTTTATTTATTTTATTTTTTTTAATTGCAAGAAATTGAGTTGTTTTGATAAAAAAGATGTCGTTTTTTGATGATGATCAATTTTGTTATGGATCCGAAGAAGCTCAAAATTCGGATTTTGATGATGATCAATTTTATGGATCTAAAGAAGCTCAAAATTCGGATTTTGATGATGATCAATTTTGTTATGGATTTGAAGAAGCTCAAAATTCGACACGGACATCACCATTTTATACCAACCAAGTAAAATAAATATTTAATAAAAATATTTATACTATATTAATGAAATTAATATACGTCACATCACCATTAACAAAAAAATCAATTTTAGGTTTTTGAGTCTCGTGAAGATATGATGAATTGGGTGAAAAATACTGCATACTCTCTTGGTTATGTCATTGTTACACTAAGATCAAAGAAATGCAAAAACGGTCTCATAAATAAATTGTGTCTTGTGTGTGACCGTAGTGGTAAACCGAAAGAATCCGGATCAAGTAAAAAAACTAGTTCCAAAAAGACAAATTGTCCGTTTAAGTTGGTAGGAAAGTATTCACTGTAACATCATTATTGGATGATAAGAGTGGTATGCGATTGGCATAACCACCACCCTAAAAGGCATCTAGAGGGTCATCCATATGCAAGGCGGTTGTCTGATGATCAATTTCGTTTGGTAGAAGATTTGACATGGAAGTGTGTGCCACCACGTGAAATTCTATCAACGCTAAAGGATCAAGATGAGACAAACTTGTCAACACTCCCAACAATATTTGAGGCACAAAAAAAGATTCGCAAGGTCAAGAAAGCCAGAAAAACTCCAATGCAGTTTCTCATGTCCCTTTTGCATATTAATCGTTATGTATATCAGACTAAAACACACCCAATTACAAACGAGTTGCAACGTTTATTTTTTGTCCATCCTACATCTTATGAGATATGGCGTGCATTCCCACACGTGTTGATTATAGATGCCACGTACAAGACGAACGTATTCAATATGCCTTTTGTTGAAATTGTTGGTGTAACTTCAACCAAAAAGACATTTTGCATAACGTTTGTTTTTATAAGTGAAGAAAAGATGGACAATTATAAATGGGCCTTGGAACAGCTAAAGTGGGCAATAAATGAGTGCATGCACCCACGTGTTATAGTCATAGATTGAGATTTGGCACTCATGAGTGTGTGTGAAAAAGTTTTTCCGCGCGCCAATCATTTACTTTGTTGATGGCACATTAGTCAAAATATTTTTAAGAATTGCAGGCGAAGATTTAAGTTGTACCGTGATTGGGAACTTTTTGAATCAATGTGGAAGTTGCTAGAAGACTCTCCAACGTGGATATCATATACAGAAAACTACGAGACACTTCGAACATTTTTGGAATCTACGAATCCTCGTAAGTCTTTTACATTAATAAGTTTTTATAGTCCGAGAATTTTATCCATACGTCCTACCCGGTACTTATTTTTCTTTCATTTCAGGTGTTTTAAGATACGTGCATGATAATTGGTTGGAAAAATATAAAACACATTTTGTGTCTGCCTCGATTGACCAGTCTTTGAACTTTGGAAATCGCACATCCAATAGAGTTAAGGGCCAACATGCCAAGTTGAAGATGTACATGGAATCTAAGAATCTAACTTTGGATAAATTTTTTGGTCGTATTGATAAGGTCGTAAAGTCACAACTTACGGCAATCAAAGCAAGTTTTGGAAAAAGTGAAATATCTCGTTATCATCACCACAATATACCATGCTTCGATTTATTACGGGGTTTCGTATCAAATGAAGCTCTCGAGTTAATGGTGAAAGAGATTAATCGGTCGAATGGGTTTCAACTAGATTCCTCAACTTGTGGTTGCCAACTATATAACAGTTGTGGGTTACCGTGTGCTTGCAGACTTTCATTGTACATGACTTCAGCTTCGTATATACAATTACTCCTAATTGATTCATATTTTGAATTATTTATTTTTCAACATCTAAGAAAAAATATATGCAGGTGAGTGTATTCCTTTGGACTCAATAGATATATTTTGGAGAACACTCGATCTTTCACCGACGACAACTTTGTAAAGTGACAATATTTGTTGTGATACTGAATTAAACGATGTGAAAGAACACTTCAACAAGCAGTCTGATGCTGGAAAAAGAAGTGTCTTAAGAAAGTTGGTTGTCATATTCAATCCAAGTAAAACAACCATTAAACCACCCACGGTTAAGAAAAACACCCGCGGACGACCGAGTTTGAAAAAACAACAGCAACAGAAAAAGCATGTTCCTCCTATGAGTAAAGATACACGAACATGTAGTCGGTCAGTGAGGTTGTTTGGGATTGATTTGAATGTCGAACCGACCAGACATGGTTCTCACACGAACAACAAACAACAAGAAAATAAGCGTAGTTCATTTTCATGCAAGTTTTTCGAGATAGATCAGAATATGCAACCTCGAAGACATAGTTCATTTTCAAACTCTCAAAGAGGCCGGACGCATAACTTTATCACGGACCTAAATGAAGAACCACCAAATTTTTCATCCTTCAAAAGATTCCCCCATGAGCCACCTTCACAAACCCAAAAACCAGTAAGGCATGCATATATCAACCAATTTCCGAAAATGTTTCATCCTTACATCCACAAGATTCGAGATGTAAGAGCCAATGGAAATTGTGGATTTAGAGCGGTAGCTGTCGGTCTCAATCTTCATGAAAATGCATGGGCCACAGTTCGATATCATTTAATGGAAGAGTTACGCATCTACTATAACCAATATGTTGTTATGTTTGGCACTAAAGAATGTGATGATGTTAAAAAGCGCTTGAATTTCTTTGAAGATATATTCACACCAATCGGACACTGGATGAATATGCCAGAAATAGGCTTCTTGATTGCTTCACGATACAACGTCATTTTACACATTCTTACCACTCTAGGTAGTATGACGTATGTGCCGCTTCATTTGAGTCCGCCACCGTGGTGCGATCATAAATTCATTACACTTGAGTATGTTAATAATAGTCATTATGTCAATGTGATATTGCAAGGTGACTACCCAATGCCTACTATTGCATCTCAATGGTTTCGTTACAGATTTGAATGTGCAGTCGCATGGATTACTCCGTACATGGAGCGGATAAACTATTACGATCAATTGATTCACTCAAATCGATCAAACTGTAATGTTGAAGAGGTAGTATTGGAATCTGAAAGTTATGATCTAACTTAATGTAATTTTATGACACTCTCGTGATTGGAAAAGTTAATGAAAATTATTTAATTTATGTTTATATATTTGTTTGTTTTTATATACTCCCTCCGTCATATAATTATTATTATCCCTCCTTTCACGTTTTTATCTATTTTTTACCTTTTATCCCTTTTACACAAAAACATCTTTGCTTTTATAAATAAAAAGGGGGGAACTTTGGCTCCACGTTGATAATATTTACATACATTGAATAATATTTACATACAGTATATATATTATTTGGCTCCACGTTTACATACATTGAATAATTTACATACATTGAATAATTATTTACATACAATATTTACATTGAATAAATATTTACAATACATACAATATTTACATACATTGAATAATTATTTGGCAATGTGAATATTATTTGGCTCCAATATATAAATGCTTTTGCCGCCAAATTGATTTGCCGCCAATGTTTTTTGCCAATATGGGATGGGATGCTATTTTTACTTCATTATGTGGTCCATTTGTATTTTACACTAATGATAGGGACTTATCATTACACTAATAATTAACACATGAGATAAAGACTTATCATTACACTAATGATTAGTGGTTTGATGGAGTATATATACAAGAAAAAGGGAGGTGATACTCACACCACACTTTTTGATTCATGCACCACTAGTTGTGTATTACAGTATTGTACTATACAATACTGTAATGCACAACTAGTGGTGCATGAATAAAAAAGTGTGGTGTGAGTATCAATTCCCCAAGAAAAATGGTGTGTAAACATGCATAGCCTTTTTTTTCGGGATAATTGTTTCTAAATGTATCCAAGTTACCACATTTTGCTAAGTTGTGTATCAATCTATTAATCCTCCTAAACAATGCAATCTTTTTACTAATCATACTAACATGTGTATCGATTAAGCGTCCCATCTATTTTTGCTGATGTGGCAAACTAGCAACGTTAACTTTGTATTTTTCCTACTTGACTCATGCCCAAGTGGTAGTCAAACATTGACCCCAACGGTTCAATTATCCTTAATATAAAGAAACAAATATCATCACCCCCAAATCGTAAAACCACCACCACAACGACGACAACGACCACCACCATGTCTTATGCAAAAGACACTCCTCGTGTAATAGGGCAATACGTTTGACCCTTTTGTGAATGTGGCCATCGATTGACAGTGAAAACGGCGTGGACACCAGAAAATCCAAGGAAAAGATTTATTGCTTGCCCCATTTATGTAAGCCCCAATTTTATAATTGGGAATTTTTTGATTGTGTTGTTTTCTTTACATCTGATTTTGTTTTTGATTTAATTATAGGATAAGAAAAGAAAGTGTGGTGTGTATGAGTTCTTTGATGAAGATTTACCAAGTGATTACTATAGGCAGCTGCTATTGGATTTGCATGCTAGGGTGAGGAGAGGTAGTCAAACAGTAGAGATGCAAGAGCACATTGGTGTGCTAACTATGGAGAAAGCAAGGCTTGTGCAAGAGTTGACAGTGACAAAGTCAAAACTACAATTGTATGACAGAATCTTTGTCATTTTGGTGGGTATTTTGTTGGTTTTATGTCTTGTATTAGGTATGAGGATTGGGTAGGATAGTGTAGGATTGTCTAGGATTGTGGTAGTATAGTTTTTGTTGTAATGGTATTTGACTCAAGTTATTAGCAATGAAACAATTTGCAGATTTCTTATATTGATGTTGCAGTTTTGTTATATTGATTTTGTAGATTTCTTATGTTTTCAGTTTGCATGTCACATGTGTATGCACTTTAGAAAGTAAAATCTACATTATTCAGTTCCTAGATTACAAGAGTCTTATTATTGGGCATTAGAGCCATACATAAACCACCAAGTACAACTAGTTCAGTAGCTTTTGCGCTTGCCTTTTGAACCACTGCTTTTGCCCTTGCCTTTTGAAGCACTTGCAGACTCATCTGTTGGAATTTTGGCTTCAAATGGCTTGATACCAAAAAGTTTACAAGTTTCTTTGTTTGGCAGACCTAGAACCTTTTTCCTAGCATCAAAAGCTTGCCTTGCAAGCTGTTTTGGGGTTAACTCTTCAGGTTCAATCTGGATTCAGCTTGCAGCTTCATGATTTGGATAGCCCTTTGGAAAATAGTGAAACCATGATCCCTCTTAAGTGTCACTACTATCACTAGAAATAACAATGATGTCTGCAAAAAAAAGGGTTAATAATAAAAATTATAATTAAATAAATAAAATATGTATTTTGCTCACCATTGCAGGTTTCTTTCCCCTTGTTGGAGGTCATTGCAGTTTCACTTATGGATGAAGAGTGCCTGATATTTTGTTTATTTTGTTTAAATGCTCTACTTATGGATGAAGAGTGCCTGATATTTGGTCTATATAGGGGTTGGAAGTGTGTCAATAGTTCAGTCAAAGTGGATGATAGGTTGAAAAAAATAGTGCATTTGCAGGAAAGATGCTAAAGGTGCATTTGCAGGATGATAGGTTGAAAAAAATAGTGCATTTGCAGGAAAGATTCTAATAGTGCATTTGCAGGATAGTGACTAGTCTTGGTAGTCAAAAATAGTGCATTCAAACAAGAAAAAAATAGTGCATTCAAAAATAGTACATACATAATACACAACCATAGCATAAATATGACTTTATCAAGTCATATAACTTTATACACAACCACAAAAGAGGGCATCTAGTTCAGTAGGTTAATACATATTGCAAGTTTGTCAATGCCCAAGTTACTTACTACATTAATACACAAAAGAGGGCATGTTAAGTTACTTACTGCCTTAATACATCTAGTTAAGTAGCTTAATACATATTACATAATCAGTGACTAGTCTATGTTCATAGGAGTGTTTTGTGAGCTTCCTTGTCCCAGAACAATTTTCGCCAACTTGCTTTTAATGATTCTTTCACTTAGACCCCTTTTTCTCACTGCAATTTTTTGTCTTGGTTGCTGCACTGGCATAACCTGTGCTTGCACCTCACCTTGGGTAGGAACTTCTGTTTGGCTTGTATTTTGATTAACTTGGCTAGCAGCATTGTCTTCATTTCCAAACCAGAAAGCAAATCCTCTTGATTTATTTGGTTGCAATGGTCTTGGTTGTGAACCACTTGGGTTACTTGCAAAATGAACACCACCAACCTTGTTGAATGCCCTTGTTGGAGTTGATGCAAATTTTAATCCTGGGATATCAGAATCCCTAACAACACCACTTACACTCTCATGTTGAGAAGTTGTAGACCCACTTGCTGACCCATGTTGAGAACTTGCAGACCCTCCTTGAGAATTTGCAGACCCACCTTGACCACTTGCTGACCCATGTTGAGAACTTGCAGATCCTCCTTGAGCATTTGCAAACCCACCCATTGCAGACCCATCTTGACCACTTGCAGACCCTCCTTGAACATTTGCGCACCCAACAACACCACTTGTAGTTCCTTTTCTTGGCCTACAGATTTTTTTTTCCTTAACAGTTTTGTGAACATGGGATTCTTACAACCTTTTTGTTATGACCAACCCGATAACAGCTTGACAAGTTACAATACCACCTACCTTTGATACCCTTGTTCCACTCCCACCTTCACCTTTTGCCCTGATCCTCTTCTTCCTTGGCCTTCCTGGCATAACTATGGGTTTTGGTGGTAGAACAGTTGAGAATTGACTTTGATCAGGCCAGAAGTCAGTTCCACCAACTGGCTTTAAGAAGTTTTTATAAGTGGCATGGTATAGGGTTTTCATAAACCAATTTGGAACAAACTGTTCTGGAACCATATTCACCTTGAAGATAGAAGATATGGCATGAACACATCTTGTTTCTAATTTTATCACCAAACTGTTTTCCTATCCACTTATAATCCACTAGTGACCCAAACTTGAAATTTCTCACACAATTATGTTCAGACTTTAAAGACATAATCTGAAATGTTTTTCGAGTTGAGCCTAGCATATAATCTGAACTACATTTTGGTACATCTTCGTGTATTTCACAAGGATACATGAATTGCTTCCTTTGTTTGCCTAAATCAGGATCCTTAAGGTTTGGTGGTCTTTGGCCACAAACAAAGAATTACCTTATCTGATGCACTCCTCTCATACCAAATTGAATATCCATTGGCCAAAGCATAGTATGTTAAGCATTCCTTCAATTGTGCAAAACTCTCAAACTTTAGCCCAAGCTGTTACATGAACATAATTCAAATCAATCAATCTATTAGCCAAGCTTTTGACCAAACTGTTGCAAGAACATAAAAAAAAAACATTCATTACCTCCGAAGTCAGTGGACCTCCAATGTGTGCAAGGATCATATGTAGGATATTTCTCTACCACATCTTCAGCACCAACAAATGGGTCTTGCAAATCATAATCATCACCATCACCCTTCAACTTTCTCAATAAATCTGCTATGAAGTCATCATGCTCAATCAAGACTTCATTTTTGTTTGAAATGCAGCCTACTACTACTTGCGTAACCGGAACCAAGAATGTCGGAATTGGTGTTGGCCTTCTCTTAGTTCTGTTTGCTTTCCTAGTTCTAAGCTCTATGAGCTCTTCTTCACCAGCACTTAGATAATCAATGGACTTCTGAGAGTAATCATTATCATCACTGTCACTATCACTATTTCTATCACTATCTCCATCACTACCTTTATCTTTATCACTTTCAACCACCATTATGCCTTTACCCTTATTAACCGCACCCCCTTGTTCAGCATCCTCCTCATCCCACCTCTCTATTTCTTCAGCTGTAAACACATTGCAGTACCTCTTAACAGGTGTTCCTCTTTTCTTAGAGGTTCTATCACTAGTTGCACTAGGGTCAGGTTCAGTTAGATACTATGACAAATCAATGGCACAATGGTCCAAGTATACCTCTATTCCACCATGCAACTTTGAGAGGTCATACATGTGAATCAGGTCATAGTCATTACCTACTTTCACTAAACCCTTCTCTAGATCATGTTCTGGGATTCTATAGTATACAGCAAATAAGTGGGCACAATTTGTTCTCTCAACTACCATGCTCTTAAATTCTTCAAATTTAAGCCTAGCAACATATATGTTACCCATTTTTCCATCACCATACCTTAGTGGTTCGTGCAGGAAAATCCCATCAAACCAAACATCCAACTCTACACCATCAGGCCCAGGAATAGTCATTCTAAAAGAAACAAAATACAAAATTAGGGTTAGACCAAAACTGTAATTGGAATAAATTAACAATTTGTAAAGTGGAATTAACAAAACACATACCTTAATACTTTAATTGCATTCAAAATATGATTCTGGAAAAGTTGTGTGTGTAATGTGTTAGGAATTAGGGTTTACTCATGATTCTGGAAAAGTTGTGTGTGATTTGGGGATTATTGTGAGTGTAATGTGTGTTTTTGGCGGTAAATATGCCGCCCGTTGGGGTCAATGTTTGACTGCCACTTGGGCATGAGTCAGGTAGGAAAAATACAAAGTTAACGTTGCTAGTTTGCCACATCAGCAAAAATAGAAGGGAGGCTTAATCGATACACATGTTAGTATGATTAGTAAAAAGATTGCATTGTTTAGGAGGATTAATAGATTGATACACAACTTAGCAAAATGTGGTAACTTGGATACATTTAGAAACAATTATCCATTTTTTTTTCTTTCAACCTTTTACCACATTTTAGTATCACCTTTTTATATTTTGGTAAGACTTATGATTGTAGTTCTGAATATTACATAATATGTGAAACTCGTATTAGTTTGTGCATATTAACTCAATTAATCGGATATATACTTCGTATGTTAATTCATATTGATTTTAGATAACATTAAGTTATCAAATCTCTTTATTTATAACCAATTGCATTTTTTTTAATCTTTAGTTGCCGAAAAAAAAAGATAAAGTAATTTAAAAAAGGAGAGTGTAATGTCCTATCAATAAATGGAAAAAGTTCAAGTAAATAAAAAAAAATAAAAATAAACATATGTTGTGTTTAGATAAGTAAAGTTAACACCATGCTTACATAGGTACGGAACTAGAAAGAAATATAACTGGGTGCACAAATGTTTTTTGAACCGTAATATAATAGAGGTAAAGAGTGAATGAAATCGAAGAATTCATTATAAACGATAAATAAATGAACATATTATCTTCTAATAAGGAATCCTAGAAACAAATTTCGATGGAACGATGCATCTTTTTTTTCAAAATTTAACACTACATCTAAAAAGTTCATGAAATTCCTGATTTTAACTCAATTAATCGGATATATACTTCGTATGTTAATTCATATTGATTTTAGATAACATTAAGTTATCAAATCTCTTTATTTATAACCAATTGCATTTTTTTTAATCTTTAGTTGCCGAAAAAAAAAAGATAAAGTAATTTAAAAAAGGAGAGTGTAATGTCCTATCAATAAATGGAAAAAGTTCAAGTAAATAAAAAAAAATAAAAATAAACATATGTTGTGTTTAGATAAGTAAAGTTAACACCATGCTTACATAGGTACGGAACTAGAAAGAAATATAACTGGGTGCACAAATGTTTTTTGAACCGTGATATACAGTAATAGAGGTAAAAGTGAATGAAATCGAAGAATTCATTATAAATAATAAATAAATGAATATATTACCTTCTAATAAGGAATCCTAGAAACAAATTTCTATGGAACGATGCATCTTTTTTTTCAAAATTTAACACTACATCTAAAAAGTTCATGAAATTCCTGGAAATCCCCTGGTTCCGTCTCTGTGCGTACCCTAGAATTATCCCAAGTAAAATAATGTCTAAAATCTATTAAGTTGAATGGCGGGTTTTATTTAAGAGACAAACCAAATGTAGTGTCTTATTTATTTAAACAGGGGCATTTTTATACATTCTCGCCTAAGGCAGCAAAAAACTCATGACCGGCCTTATCCCCAACAGACTACCACTCCTTGTAGTCTAAATGTGTTTTATTGAAAAGTACATTTAGTAATTCGTTCCAAAAATGAGAGATTAACAACTGTAGAACAATTGTGTCTTGCTTTTTCTACTGGTAATCAAAATTTGAAGTTTTGTATAATTTTTCAGTAAGAGATGTAAAATGAAAGATATTTTGGTTCCAATTAACAACCGGATGCGTTTGGTATGTAATTGGGTTTAGAATATGATCTAGATTTGATTTAGCATTTGGATTTGGCGTAAGATTAATAAAAATATGCGAGAGAAAAATTAATATTTTAGTATGAATTATTAAATTATTTTTATACACAATTTTAGAAAAAAGATAGACATATTGTTTTTTAGATCTCACCTTTTTCTTTGGAGTTGAGCAATGTGAAGACTGGGTTTATAATTGACCCGGTCGAGTTACCGGTCACCAGTTTAACCGCCGGATCAACCCGGTTTTTTATTTAAAAATAAAAAAATAAAAAAATAAAAAAATAATCGGGTCAGCCGGTTCAACTGCCGGATTAACCCGGTTTTTATAAATTTTTTTGAAAATAAACAAATCTGGCCGGGTTTCGAGAACCGGATTGATCCGGGTCACTCAAAACCCGACAGGTATAACTGGTTAACCCGGTTTTAGAAACCCGAGGTCTTTTACCTTTTTTGGGGCCCGAACCGGTCCGACCGGTTAACCCGGCCGGGTCAATCCGATTTTCAAACATTGGTTTTAAAGATGTCAACCCCAAATATATGCTTTAGAACACAACAAATGATTTGCACACTCTATTTTTTAATTGTGACATTCAATTATATGCATTAAACTGTTGTACTGTGTATATATATTTCTTTAACTGATTGTACATATGAACACTCAATTATATGCATCAAACTATTGTACTGTGTATATATACCGCTTTAACTGATTATAGATACTAGCAGGGTACTCGCGCGTTACGGCGGCGGGTACTTTAAAATAATTTTCCAATGAATCATGTATTTTAGTTTATTATGTTTTTTTACAATAAACTTACAGATATCCAGAATTTTATTTAGCACGTGCCCATTCGGACTCGAGCTCGTTTGGTCTGCGGTTCGCCGCTAGACCCTCGTTTTGACCGTATTCTGCTCGCCCATTTGGCCGTTGCGCTCTCGGCTTGAATATTTGTATAATGTGCTTTATTATTTGTATTAGTGATATTTAATGTAGGAATTATGTTTAAGTTGGTTATACAATATGCTTGATAATTTGTATTTCTTGTGTAATGGGTGTTTTAATAACTGAATTAATTGTATTTATTAATCAGTTAATTAATTGACTACATTAAATATCTTGACCACATTAATAGTGCTTTGTATTTTGTACATTAATGTATAAGACTTGTAAGTTTTAAAATTAAATTGATGAGAAATATCATTAATAGTGCATTGTGTATTGTATAATAAGCTTTGTAATTTGTAAGTTTTAATTTTAAGACTATAAGAAGAGAGATTCATTCCTCTGTTATAAGTAACTAGACGAGTACCCGCGCCTAGCGGCAGCGATGTCTAGTTTTCTGCAAAGTTCCGATGACCCATAAGTTTCTTTCAACAAACTGTATTTGTAGCATTAGAGAATCGCTTTCGAATAACTACAATTGGGATGCGTGGTTGCATAGCAACATAAATATATAGTTTTTAAAAAATTATGTGGAGTCGATCTAAGTGTGTGAGTATATTTTCTAATAGGATTGTTTTAAGTTATTAAGATTTTAGTAATAATAGATTCAAGCATTACAAAAAGCAACGTATTATGTAGTTGGCAATATTATATTGCAGTTTAGAGGTATAGCCAACATGTGTGACCGCTTTTCTAGTTTTTGTCAGTAATTTAGGCAAAGATAACTATTTTTTACATGTGTAACGTTTATCATTTGGTGTGTGGCTTTTAAAATTGTAACTTTGCAAATTGGATATCACCATATAAGATTATTTTGTACTATCAATTTGTATAGATATTTATGCATTGTTCAAAGCTATTTGTTTGAGGTACAAATAATTATCGCTAAAGATAACAATACTATTTATTTTTGTGATTTTAATAAACTTACATAACATTATTGATACACTTGGACAAAGGGCTATACAATATATATTAAATTTTAAACGACGATTCATATATGCTAGTTCCTTAAATGATGCAAGAGCAACATTTTTTAAAATAACATTATACAAATGACAAATTACATGTGTCAAAGCAAAATAAACCAAAACTACAATTACTTGGTCTCTCCTTTCAAAAAATTGTCACGGGTTCCACAACTACTTCATCATTTCTCATATAATTTTGTCAAATTTGAAACCCGATTACGGGTGGTTCAACCGGTTGAACCGTTCCGATAAAAAATAGGTCGATTTAAACCGAAGTAAACCGATAGGTTGGGTCGAAAATGTCAAATTAAACCGGGTCACGCCGGGTTTGAAGCGTCCCGTCAACCCTGATTCGTTTCAACAGGTCAACCCGGTTCGGTTTCAACGGGTCAACCCGGTATCGGTTTCAATTGGTTGTTTTTAATTTGGTAGATGTGCTTTTTAATTGGGTGTACAATGTGAATAAATTATTGTACTTTTAAGTAATGGGTGTTTTAATAAGATTATTAATTACAGTATATTATTTATTTCTCTCTCCATTGATCATGTTTTCAACATTCAACTTTCAACATTTTTCACTTTTTCCACTTTGACCATTTTTCCATTTTATATAGTATATATATATATATATATATATATATATATATATATATATATATATAGATGAATGTGTTCTTGAGTTTTGTCATTAAAGAAAATGGAAGTAAAGTAAAGTAAAACACTTTACTTCCTTTTCCGCCCACTTTTGGGAGGAAACAAAATCACACAAATTACACTAACTTTACTTCCATTTCATTTACTTTTCCTCCTTAAGTAAAACTCAAGAACTCAATGTGAAAGTAAATATCTTCACTTTAGTTCCCTTTCACTTTCTTTTCTTTAATGATCCGACTCGAGAACACAGCGTAAAAGGGGCATCCGGTTGAAGACAATTTGGTGGGAAGAATGTTGGGTAGAAATGCCCTCCGGTTGAAGAAGCTGTACTCAAGCTCGTTCTCCATTCAAGGTTTCTTCATACCATCTCATCATCTCAAGTACTTTTCGATTTCATCTTCAAATCCAAATGAAGCTCCAAAACCCCATTTCAGTAGCCTGGTCAATTTCTTGATTAATTCAGTTGGTTTCACAAAAGAAGCAGCCATCACCACATCAAGCAAGGTACCATCTCTTAAATCCACTAAAAACCCCGAATCGGTTATCAATATCTTGAAACAATACAATTTAGACAATACCCATGTCAAAGATATCATTTTTTATGATCCAGAAATCCTAACTTGTAAACCCAACAAAACCATCGAACCCAAAATTAGGGTTTTTTTAGAATATGGGTTTTCTGAGTCGGATCTTGTTCAGCTAATAAAGGGGAATCCGGGTCTTCTCAGAATTGGGCTACATACACAAATTATTCCTGTTATTGATTTTATTAGAAGATTTGTAAATAGCGATGAACAAGCCATTCAAGTTATCAGGAAAACCAAATGGCTGTTTTCCGTATCCTATAACTTTGAGAAATTGTCAGCCAATTTATTGCAATTGCAGAATCGAGGTTTATCGAATGACCAAATTGTAAGATTAATTACTAATCAACCTTCATGTCTTAGATTAGATCCATTAGTTTTTCAGCGTAGGTTGATTAGGGTTGTTGAAGAGTTGGGAATCCCTGAGGACTCAAAGCTGTTCGTCTATGGGATTTATGTAATCTCTAGGTTTAAAAAATCGACTATTGAGAAGAAGTTGAAAATCCTTATGGACTATGGATGGTCTGAACAAGAAATAGCTACATTTGTGAGGTCTAATCCTGTAAATTTGTGCTACTCAGAAGCCAAAATTCGTCGATGGTTGGATTTTTTTATGAAAGAACTCGGGTATACCGCAGCTTACTTGACCTCTCACCTTGTGCTGCTGGGTTTGAGTTTGGAAAAAAGAGTGAAACCTAGATATGAAATTTTAGATATCTTGAAAGAAAAAAAGCTTGTTAGTAGTAAACCAAATCTTTCTACGCTTATAAACTATTCAGAAGTGAAATTTCTACAGTTTCTGAAACGCTTTGAGACTGAGTTGCCTGATTTAGTCAAGACTTATGCCGAAAATGCAAAGCTAAAAATGCATGATGCTATTGTAGCCTTTTAGGCATGATAATATAGGTTTTAATTTTAACAGCTTAACTTGTTTAACTTCTTAGAAGATAACTTTTGCAGCTTATGGTTTGTTGGATTATGAATGGTGTGAGCAGTCTTTTCTCATGGAAGGTATCCATCTTATTGGCTGCCATTTTTTGTAATGAAAATGCTTGTCACATAACAGGCAGATCGCATATGTCGATCTTTCTTTACATCATTTAGGAGTAGTTATGTAGATGCTCAAACTTATAATTTCACATTCCATCATGATCTTGATGTTGGTCAAGGTGGTTTATTTTGTTGGTAAGTAACAGTTGTATCATGTTGATTTTCCTATATTTGTCCTAATGTCATGGTATTTCATTCACTTGACCAATAGTAACATAACTGGAGTGTCAATGGCCCATAGCTTACGAAACATTGCGACAAATTTGATTTTTTTGTTTTTTTGTTTTTTCTATTACAGAGTGTGAGATCTTTCGTCTTCTAAAAACCGGTCAAAGTATCTAGTAACCATAATCAAAGAATCAATTTTTTCAAATTTTATTCCAAAATTAGGCGGTATAACTAAACCACTGATAACTCGTCCACATGATCTTAGATTTTTACCTGGGAGTTCCTTGAATTGGCTTTGAGTCACTCTTAACTCGTCCACATAATCTTCATCATTGAGGAATTTAGTGGTCCTTAGAAATGTCTTCATATTCTGAGATATAGATTTCCTCTAGAAGATAAACAACTCGTTTATCTGGAATTCTGGACTTCTGCTCATTAGATATCAATTCCCCTTGAGGTGGCCTGATTAAGTAGATACAATTTTGAGGTGGCCTTATTACTCTGGCAGTTTTGACACAAGTTGGTTTCTTACAACTACAAATGATAAAAAAGAACCTTTGTGATTCGCCAAGGTGTTGCATTTGCTCTCATGAACGAACGACTAGTTCAGGATTGATCACTCACAATTTCATGTCTCTTTGTGCTTCATTCTTGACACAACTGTATCCTTTGAAGGCTCGTCTATTAGAGGGTCGATCGAATCAATGGTTAAATATACACGTCTAATACTCAATTTGTAGTTTTTACTGTGTAGCGGTTAGATTTGGTCTTCTTGTTCGATCCAATGCAAGTGAGCTACATGAGTATTATCTCGTGTTTCTATGCAAATTTCTTCAGTGTCATTTTTTTCTGTCCGGTTAAGTTCGTTATTATGTTCTCTCTACATAGCTGGCACGACAAAATAAACAGGTGTGGCAAGTTGAGTATTGGGTTGGGTCGAATAATCAATAATGCAGTAAAAAAATTATTATTCATGTATAATGGTTTCATCAATAATATCGAACACATCTTTCTCGATATACAATGCTAGACAATCACTCATAGATTGATCATCCACCTTGTTGAGCAAATTGATCTTTATCAACTTCATTGCTAAAAATGCACACTCCACAGTGGAAGTTGTGAGTTGCAATTCAATGCTAGTTTTCATAGTATATACCAGCAAAACAATGATATAATTGTTTGCACCCACCATCTTTTTGGAAAATTCGCAAATGCCTTCAAACGATCTCTACTTGGAAACTCCAGAGTATAAAACTCGGCCACTTTTATCAACTCATCTACTTCAAATGGTCATATAAATTTTGCTACAAAGAAGCCATCGAAAGAAGTAATACAAAACGCAATTTCAAGATTTTTTAAATATGAAAAAAAAAATTTGAGTTTCAAATTATAATCAACCATATAATCTTTGGTGCTTGAATTAAATAATGGCTAAACAAAAAAAAAATTCTACAAAAATATATTCTTATAAATACAAACTTAAGTCTTATTAGGAATTACGAAATATATGTTTAGCTTAGATTATCTCAAGTGTGAACCGCATATATTTTTTTCACTTGCCTACAAAAGTAGTTATGGAAAGTCATGTTAGAAATATATACTGTAAATAAGAACAATAAAGCATCCGTCAAGAATAATGAGTTTTTTTTACTGAGTGTAGTATTTTAAAATATTATTTAACAAAGTACGCATATTTAAAAGAATTTAACAAAGTACGTGGTATTTACTTATTCGTTTTTAGGTCAATCTTGTGAAAAACAAGTTTTCTAGCAGCCAATCACTCATGTCTATTTGTCTCAAAGATCATTGATATCTTCTTAACTTTATATCAAAATTTAGATAATTATAATAATAAGAAAAATCAATTATAGTCCCGGTAGCTTTGACGTCCTCCCAAATGCTCGTCGTTGCGACTTTGTCATCGGTGACTCGGTGAGGCCGTAAGGGTGATGATGCGGGAACAATTCTAACGTCACCAGTGGAAGGAACCGATAACGAGAAAAAGAAAACGATATATCCTGATTATATAAGTGATGTCGTACAATGTTGATTCGATTGCCTTTTTCTCGTGGCATTTCCGTTAGATTTGAGCGAGTTAATACGACGTTAGGATAACTCGCTAGTACATATTTCCATATGAAATTTTCAATACTTATGGTTTTGACTAAGCTTGTTTATGATATCGATTTCGTATTGGTTGAGAATCAACACAAAAACATGCGATTTATTGTCGTCGGAATCATTACAAGAATACATAAAATTCCTTCGAGCGACGATGATGGAATCAAGCCGTACATCATAACCGTGGTCGATAAGGAGCGTGATGGAGATGTTACTTCAAAGAAGATGGTGAGAGCGGCTGCTAATAAAACTAATGCATCGTATTTCAAGAGATCTTTTATTTTGAAAAAAGAAACTTAAATATTAAATACTACGTACTATTTAAATTATTTTTAAAAGTACATACTTTGTTAATTACTTTTGAAAAATACTATAGTAATTTAAAAAACTCCAAGAAGAATAATTCGATCGAGTACAGGGTCAAAACTAAAGACATAAAAAACAAATACAATATATCTAGACTTCATTATATATGTTCATATGAAGGTGCAACAACTTGCAGCGTTTTTACCAGAGACAAACATTGACAACTTAAAACATTAGTAAGCCATATAATATTCACTTAATTCATAGTACACTTCAATGGGTTTAAATACATAACAATAATCCTCTAATATACAATCAATCTTCCGGCAAAGCAAAAGAATAGAAGGGGGCGCTTGTTTAGTTTTACTATTTTAGGTGTCGTTTGTTTTTTCAGAGTTTTCACCTCTTCATCTACAAACCATGTTTGCACAAGAAGAGGTGCATCTTAGTCTTCATCTGCAAAAAGAAGATCGTTTGTTTTGGGGTTTTGAAGTGCTTCTTCTTCTTTCTTTTATTTTTATTTTGGCTAGAGATTTTTTTTTTTTTTTTTTTTTTTTTTTTTGAATTTGAATTTGAAAATATAATTCTTGTGTCAAATATCACTAAAATCTTTAAATTAAAAAAATACAATTGCTTCACATATCAAATACATAATGGTTCAAAATACCGAACACATAAATGTTAAATACGCTTAAACACATAAATGATCGAAATACTAAACACGTAAACATATTAGGACCCCTTTGGTTGAACATTTTCATACTAATTCTCGTCATAATTTTAACCTTATACATTATTATTGTCAAGTTACAAATCATTCATACGAAAAT
>OU343225.1:207354695-207523059 GCA_910596185.1 Chrysanthemum makinoi | reverse complement strand
TAGCGCGCCGTGCCTTTGGCGTGCCAAGGCATCGCCTGCGGCTAAACTGGCTGAAATTGCTGGCAAATACTTTTGTTGAATCCTTTTGCATTTGTAAAACTTCCACGGCTAGCCCAAAGGATTAGCAGCGCCAGATACTCTGGCGGCGGCGGCGTCTTATGACTAATCCCTGCTGCATCAGTGCTGTTGAATTCTTTTACTTAGCCAAAAATTCGAGGTGTTTTATGCGGCTAAGCCGGCTAGCCGCGCCAAGCGCCGATCGCTCTAATCTACATAAACCTAACTACAAACTATTAAACTAACTTCCTAATCATAACAAAAAATCTATAAGCAGTTACAATCTTGCAAACCTAGCTTCTAAAAGCACATTTAAAACCTAACTTCTATTTGCACATTTCTTCTTCATAATGGCTATAAGCGGTTGAAACATCATATAATCATAAATAGCGGTTGTAGATAACTGAAATAGATGTTTTACGATTAGATTATACACGAAGCAGTTTTGACGGTTTCTTTGTAGTCCTTTTTTCCTCCCCAGTTCCTTAAAGGCGTGATAGTTTAAGTGATCGGTATCATCCATCTTCTCCGGTGATTTTGAATGTTTTTGATGATTTTTGCGTTTTGATGGTGTAAATGTGTAGGTAATTAATGTGTTTTAGTGTAATGTTTAGTTAGGTCACGATGGAGTGTGGTAAATGAAGAGTTAGGGCGTTTAATATTTGAATTGATTTGTGATTATACCCTCGCTTTTATTTTAGTGAAAAGTGTGTTTTAATACCATTGTTAGATTTAATTGAATCAATGGTTGGATGTATCATAGTATGTAAGGATTATTTGGTATGCAAAATAACCTCACTCTAGTTTATTGTTTCACATTTTGTGAAGCTTCTTTACATTAATGTAATCAAATTCTATAAAAGTACCTAATATCCACTTGACTTAAAAAAAACAAAATATTTTAATAAAAAAATCAACCATACAACAAAATCAACTCTTAATATGATACAAACTCACACCACAAAAAACATAAACTTTCAAACACCCCATCTGATGGTCAAAGCTACAGCTACAAACGTAAAAGCATACACACAAAGTTTAATGAGTACAAAATTATGGGTTAAAGGTCAAATACGTAGTTTTTAGCAAACCCATAAGCTTAAAACAGCACAAGAAAATAAGAAAATGAAAGAGACGGCGGATGGATGTGGCGACAGCGGCTGAGAGGGTGGTCGGTGGCCGAGAGGGTAAACGGCGGTGGTGGCTGATTGGGAGTGTTAATACAAATAAACCGTAAAAACGTTTATTAATATTTTGCGATCTCTTTGTGTTTTGTTGATAACAAATATAATGTTATCTTAAGTATAATTATAAGGATACATGTTATTTTTGTAAAGCATTTACATATAGCCATTTAAATACAAAAATGTAGTAATTAAGCATTTGTTGTAATAGTTTATTATGATGGGTAAAAACCATAACCCATGACCATAACCCATGGATCTTAACCCATACCCAAGTAGACTAGATACAATGTATACTTTGAATCTAAAGAAAACCCATGGACCAACCCATAACCCATGACCCATAACCAAAAACCCATGGGCAAAGAGGCGTTCCACGGATCCTAGGATTACACTAGGCGGATCCCAAGTGGAAGGGATCCGTGGATCAGAGAACAGTGAAGAATTTTGCCTATAAATAGAGAGCCATTTCTTCATTCTAACTTACCTCTCTTCTTACTAAATCTCTCATACACTCTCATTCTCTTCTAACATATAGATCACTTGATCTAGAGAGTTGTTCTTCTTTCTTTCTATTTGTGATCCTCATATAGGTCCTTCTCTAAGGCGAGATCACGAGCATTCTAAAATTCATCCAAGCAAGGGGTCCTTGATTGATTTGTCCTCCTAAGATTTCTGTAGCAATGATCTTGTATTTGATATTTCACATATTTGTTGTGTAATAGTCGTGTTGGTTTGGTCCACCGTGCTACGGACTCGGTATTTAGCTTTGTACCAAAAAAGTGTAAGCAGCGTTGTGAAGGCTTCTCCGCCAAATGAAGGAGTTTGTTGACATAGTGCTTGAACTCTCGAGTAGGTGACTTCGAGGTGGAGTAGAGCAGGAAGGTGTCCTTGTAGCGAACCACTATATATCGGTTGTGTCTTTTCTTTCCCTTTGATTTACTTTATTTACTTGCTTTATCATTAGATCTATACTTTCTCTACATCCATAAGATCTCACATATTAACGAATCTAAAAGTTTTTGAAACTAATGTAAAATCGGCAAAACTATTCAACACCCCCCTTCTAGTTTTCCACAATTGGTATCAAGAGCTAAGTTTATAAAAGTTTTAAAGTAAAATTGTATTTTAAAACCTTTTCGATCACTATGGGTTATGAAAATTATAAGGAAGGGCAATCTATGCAACGACCACCACTACTTGAAACTAATGGATTTATATATTGGAAAAATAGATTCGAAACATATGTGAAGTCTAAAGATATTGATCTTTGGTACATTATTGTTGAAGGTGATTTTGAGGCTATCTCAAATGATGATAAAGGAAATTTAGTTAACATACCTCATGATAAACTAAACGATGAAATGAAGAAAAAGCTTTCTAAAATAGTGAAGCAAAAATGGTTTTATACTTTACGAAAAAGGAATTGAAAGAATTTCTATGCTTAAAACCTCTAAAGAAATTTGGAATTCTTTAGTTGTAACTCATCAAGGCAACCAACAAGTTAAAAATAATAAAATTGATTTATTTGTTCAACAATATGAACAATTTTCAATATCGGATGAGGAAACTATAGATCATTCATTTGCTAACTTTAATACTATTATTACATCTTTACAAGCACTTGATGAATCTTTTCTCTAGTAACCATGTTAGGAGATATCTAAGGGCACTTCCATGAAATGGAGATCCAGGTGCGGCGATCGAAGAGTCAACAGATTTGACAATCCTCACCCTCGATGAACTCATAGGCAACCTAAAAGTCTACGAGCTTGTCCTTGCTAAAGACTCCAAAGCCTCAAAGGTGAAAGAGAAACACAAATCTCTTGCCCTTAAAGCCAAAAAGGCGGCGATGAAGAACTCCTCTTCGAGTAGTGACGGCGAAGAGTATGCTATGGCGGTAAGGGACTTTAAAAAGTTCTTTAGAAGGAAGGGAAGATACGTCAAACAACGTATGGCGATAAGAAATGCTTCGGAAAAGCAAAGAGGATGAGAAGCCAAAAGATGATCGTACTTGCTTTAAATGTGGGGACCCAAACCACTTTATTAGTAAGTGTCCCAAGCGAGATGATCAAAAGCGTTATGTGGCGACGTGGGGAATGAGCGGCGAGGACGAAGAAATTTGTCTCATGGCAAATGGCGAGGTATGTCACGAATACTATAGTAGTTCATCACTTGATGACGACTCATTGCATAAATTAATATGACAAACTATGCAATATTAGCTTAAAACTAATTAAAAAAACAAGCTTTTAAAGAGTCAAAACCAACGTTTAGATAAAGAAGTCATAGAATTAAAAGCAAAACTAAAACGTTTAGAAAGGGTAAAATAGCAAGTGGTGAATGTGAACTTTGCGTTCAACTTCAAACACTAGTTGATCATCTAGATTCTAAAATTGCTAGAATGAGTACGAACACTTTAGATACGATATTAGATGGTGTTAAAACCGGTAACAACCAAAAGGGTTTAGGTGTTCAACAACTTGATCCATCAACTAGTGAAAGTAAAGAAACAAAATTTGTTAAGGCACTAGAAAAACCAACCACTGTTGTGGCGGATCCCACATGATCCCTTGATAAAGGAACCAGCTAGTGTACAACCAGGGATCCGTGGATCTGTTTGTAAAGCAAAGCATTAGTAGCAATAATGTAGCTTCTTCATCTAGAACTGAGTTTGTTATAGTTAATAGGAAGAAACCAACTCATGTCACGACTAGACAACCACCTCTAAAATATAATCCTACTTTTGCAAGAAACAAAGCTCCATCTTTTTCAAAACCTAATTCATTTAGGAGACCTAATAACGTTTACCTGAAAAGTAATCATCAAATGGGATGGAACCCAAATATGCAAAGTGGTTTCCTGTTTCAAAACTTTGCTCCATGGAATGCGTACTTACCTTATCCATACATGTCTAACATGAATGGAATGTTTAACACTAATGGATGAACAAATGGGGACCAAACTTTTGAGTTTATTATTTTTTTAGGTGTGCTTAAAGGTCGGACCTAGACCCCATGAATGGGTCAAGGATAGCGGGTGCACGAGGTACATGACCGGCAATAGAGACCTATTCTCCACATATGAATCCTTCAATGGAGGTAATGTGGTGTTTGGAAATAGCAAAAGTAGAATCATTGGTAAAGGTACGATTTCTAACAAATCTCTAACCATTAACGATGTATGTCACGTAGAAAACCTAAACTTTAACCTCTTAAGTATAGGGCAAATATGTGATAAAAAAGTGCAATGTACTTTTTACGAAACCGTAGTAAGATATTAAAAATGGCATAACCATAGGAAAAGGAATTAGGAAACATGGAGTCTATGTCATTAAAATCGACAATGAACCTAAAGACAAACTATGTCTTACCTCTATGGATGATACTTCGATCTTATGGCATCGAAGATTAGGTCACGTCAACATGCGACTTCTTCAATCGCTATCATCCAAGGATCTAGTAAGAGATCTACCTAAGTTGAAATATGAACATCACTTTTGTGATGCTTGTAATGTAGGAAAACAAGCTCATTCTAGTCATAAAGCTAAAAACATGGTGTCTACAACTAGGTGTCTAGAATTACTACATATGGATTTATTTGGTCCATCCGCTATCCAAAGTTATGGAGGCAACTACTATACTTTGGTCATAGTGGATGACTACTCTAGGTATACATGGACAAAATTCTTAAAGAACAAAACGAAAACCTTTAATTATTTTGAAATATTAAGCAAAAAGATCCAAAGACAACTAGGAAGTCCCATAGTGTCTATTAGGACGGATCATGGTAGGGAATTCGATAATGAAGTGCAATTGGAGCTTTTGTGGCGCTAATGGTATTACTCACAACTTCTCGGCTCCACGCACTCCACAATCGAATGGGGTAGTAGAAAGAAAGAATAGAACCCTACAAGAAATGAGTCGAACCATGCTTAATGAGCAATCCATACCTCAAAAGTTTTGGTGCAATGCGTTGATACTTCAACGTACATACTCAATCGAGTATTAATTAGACCAATCTTAGGAAAAACTCCATATGAGTTACTTCGAGGCAAAAAGCCTACGTTAAATCACTTTAGAGTCTTTGGTAGTAAATGTTTTATTCTTAACACTAAAGATTACCTTACAAAATTTGATCCTAAATCAACCGAAGGTATCTTTTTAGGTTACTCGCCAAATAGCAAAGCTTACGTCATATTAAACAAAGAAACAATGAAGGTAGAAGAGTCATTAAATATAAAATTTGATGAAAGTCCACCCAAACCCTCTCCACCTCTTGTCGATGACGAGATTATAGAAAGTGAAGCTATAGTAATAAAGAAAAAGATAAGTGAAGAAGAAGAACCTCTAAGTGATGAAATAATAAACATTAAAGAGTCCAAAGATCACCCCGTAGATAAAGTCATAGGAAAGCTAAATGAACGAACATTAAGGTCTCAAGTTCAAAACCAAAGTAGCTTGTTTTGTTTCGTTTCAACCTTAGAACCTAAGAATACACAAGAAGCCATAAAAGATGAGAGTTGGGTAATGGCTATGCAAGAAGAACTAAATCAATTTGTTTCTAATGATGTTTGGACACTTGTCCCTCCACCTAGTAATCAAACCATAATAGGAACCAAATGGGTTTATAAAACAAATTAGATGCAAACGGAACGGAGTAGTGTCTAGGAACAAGGCTAGACTCGTTGCTCAAGGGTATAACCAACAAGAGGGAATAGACTTTGATGAGACCTATGCCCCGTGGCTAGATTAGAGTCTATAAGAATACTTCTTGCGTATGCTTGTGCTAATGATCTAAAGCTTTAACAAATGGATGTCAAAAGCGCTTTTCTAAATGGTTTCATTAATGAAGAAGTATATGTAGCTCAACCTCCGGCTTCATCGATTTTGAAAAACCCAAACATGTGTATAAATTAAAGAAAGCCCTTTACGGTCTTAAACAAGCTCCAAAAGCTTGGTATGATAGACTCAAGTCATTTCTAATTAAACACAACTATACCATGGGGTTAGTTGACAACACACTTTTTACTAAGAAAAGAGAGTCACATATAATCATAGTACAAATATATGTAGATGATATTATATTCGGATCCACTTGTCAAGACATGTGTGATGATTTCTCTAAAATCATGCATGACGAGTTCGAGATGAGTATGATGGGATAACTTAGTTTCTTTCTTGGTCTACAAATAAAACAAGTAGAAGATGGTATCTTCTTCAATCAATCTAAATACATCAAGGAGATGTTAAAGAAATTCGGTCTAGAAGACTCAAAACCAATTAGGACTCCAATGTCATCCGCACCAAACTCACAAAGGATGAAGACGGCGAATCCGTAGATAATACTAAATATCGTGGCATGATAGGTAGTCTTCTCTACCTCACGGCAAGTAGGCCGGATATCATGTTTAGTGTTTGCTTATGTGTTAGGTTTCAAGAAGACCCTAAAACATCACACCTAGAAGCCGTAAAAGGATATTTAGATATATTAAGGGGACAACACAATTAGGATTATGGTATCCTAAGGGCACGGGAGTAGAAACAATTGTTATATGCAGATTGACCATGCGGTGATTACGTTGATAAAAAAAGTACAAGTGGGGTATGTACTTTCATGGGATGTTGTTTAACATCTTGGTTTTCTAAGAAAAAAATGGCACTTGCAATATCAACAACCGAAGCCGAGTACGTCTCCGCTGGCAAAGCATGCCAACAAGCACTATGGATGAAACAAGCGTTAGTTGACTACGACATTCATCTAAGCGACATAGCCATCCTATGTGACAACAAAGGTGCCATCGACTTAAGCAAGAATCCGGTATTGCATTCTCGCACAAAGCATATAGAGATTCGTCATCACTTCTTAAGAGACAATGTTCAAAAGGGGAACATCTCTATTGAGAAGGTAGCATCCGAAGACAACATAGCCGGCGTCCTCACCAAACCATTGAAGCGGGAACAATTCAACCTACTTCGTCTTGGTCTTGGTCTAATGGAACAAACGTCGCAACTTATTTGACTCTACAAGGTATGTAAACACTAGCCTTCTTCTTTTTTAGTCTAGGATCTCTATTTCACGCACAACTCACAAACAATACGGGAATTTTCAAAACCCAAGATAAGTTTTTCACTTATAGCTTTCTTATTTTTTCAAACACATACACATTTTCAAAGAAAACCTCTTTTCAAAATGTTTTCTAAAAGGATGATACCTTCCCCTATCAATTTCACAAAAGTAATTCTCACGTCTAGGACAAATCGCTTTTTGCATTATTAATACAAAGTAAAAACCCGCTTTCATTTCATCTCATGTCTTTTGAATGCTAAAGGGGACACATAACTAATATGTGTTTTCGGGTACATTCATTTAAGCAAAAATGAATTAGGAGCATTGATAACACAACATTACGTACTTAAGTACTAAATATGTGTTTTCGGGTTATCTCAATAGGATTTTTTTTTACCTCTAGTTTATTTTCCTTTTCTTTTTAGAGGTTGAGAAAACCGCAACTCCAAATAGTTTGCATATAGGCACACACTAGGCAAAAATGTTTCCAAAAGGAAAATTTTGTGCTGCATGGATCACCAGACCCACGGATCCCAGCCTTCATGCTGGACGGATCCCTCAAGGGAAGGATCCGTGGGATCCGTGAAACAGAAGCTATTTTTACCTTCTATTTTTTCACTTTGGATGAAAAATCCACATTTTTTTTATTTATTGGGAGTATGCTCTTTAAATGCTTGTGTTCTCATGATCACATGCCTTGAACTCATATCTAATCATTAGATTTTAATCCACATTTTGGGTCAAGCATTCATTACAATTGTATGTTTTTCTATATATAGAACTCTCAAAATGCTTGCATAATCCATCTCATCCTCATAACCACAATACACCATGTCATCCAAAAACCCTTTAGATGAATCACCTAGTACAAACAATCATCTTCATGATACCCAAACCTTTGTGCTACCACCATCCAAAATACCACAATCAAACTCTAGGATATCCGCAAGGATTAGTATTCGATCTTGTTGTTTAGCAAAACCAACCTCAAATGGTTCATCCTCAACAAATAACTCACCACAAGATGCTTCCATTATAGCACCTCCCTCATCACCAACAAGTATACCAACTTCATCACCACCTAAAGTCACTCTTTTGGAACTCCTTAAAACTCCAACAAGATCTAAACAACCTAAACAAAAAGAAATAGTCTTTTCAACACTCCCTACATCTCCAAATACTATTTTTCAAGATCTTGAAACATCACCACCATTAGCTCCCATCATATTACAAGAACATCTAGGTTCTTTTCCACCACCATTTACAAACATTCCGGATATTGATCCATATTTTCCTATTTTTCCACCACATCTTCCGCATAACTCAAATCAAAACAACCCGAAAAACTTCCGCACCCATTACCCACATCATTTACATTGTGAACATTGCCAATCCACTAGGGAAATTGCAATAGAAGTTAGGGAAGAAATGCGTTTCATACTCAACCTCATCCTTGATCGCATCAATACCATCACTCATCAAAACCTCCATCCATAACCTTATGCAAGCATGGAAGGAATCATTACTACTATTTTCTATCTTTAGTACTTTTTCTTTTTGAAGTCATTTTCAAGAACAAGTCTTGTTCTTATTTTTACATGCTTGTAGGTGGCATAAAAACCACTACACTTTGTTGTTTTATTACAAGGCCTTGTTTACATACCTTGGCTCCCAATCTTGATTCTCGGCAATCACAAGATTATTTAAGCATGTTACTAACCTTTCTTTTTGTAGGATCTTTATTTTCTTTCTTCACTTGACGCCCCAAACAAGGGGGAGCTACCGTCAAGGGGGAGTTAGCGATACGTGGACTAATTTTTCCACACTTTTATGTTTATTTCTTCCAAGGGTTAACTTTTTGTTTCGACAAAAAGGGGGAGAAGAAGTAAAACTTAGGAGCTTTCAAAACTTACATCTATTCTTAAGTTTTACTCATCATAACATTATGTTTTGTCATCAACAAAAAGGGGGAGATTGTTAATACAAATAAACTGTAAAAACGTTTATTAATATTTTGCGATCTCTTTGTGTTTTGTTGATAACAAATATAATGTTATCTTAAGTATAATTATATGGATACATGTTATTTTTGTAAAGCATTTACATATAGCCATTTAAATACAAAAATGTAGTAATTAAGCATTTGTTGTAATAGTTTATTAGGATGGGTAAAAACTATAACCCATGACCATAACCCATGGATCTTAACCCATACCCAAGTAGACTAGATACAATGTATACTTAGATTCATTGAATCTAAAGAAAACCCATGGACTAACCCATAACCCATGACCCATAACCAAAAAACCCATGGGCAAAGAGGAGCGTTCCACGGATCCCTAGGATTACACTAGACTGATCCCAAGTGGAAGGGATCCGTGGGATCCGGGAACAGTGAAGATTTTTGCCTATAAATAGAGAGCCATTTCTTCATTCTAACTTACCCCTCTTCTTACTAAATCTCTCATACACTCTCATTCTCTTCTAACATATAGATCACTTGATCTAGAGAGTTGTTCTTCTTTCTTTCTATTTGTGATCCTCATATAGGTCCTTCTCTAAGGCGAGATCACGAGCATTCTACAAGTCATCCAAGCAAGGGGTCCTTGATTGATTTGTCACTCCGCAAGATTTATGTAGCGAAGATCTTGTATTTGATATTTCACATATTTGTTGTGTAATAGTCGTGTTGGTTTGGTCCACCATGCTACGGACTCGGTATTTAGCTTTGTACCGGAAAAAGTGTAAGCAACGTTGTGAAGGCTTCTCCGCCAAGTGAAGGAGTTTGTTGACATAGTGCTTGAACTCTCGAGTAGGTGACTCGGGGAGTGGAGTAGGGCAAGGAAGGTATCCTTGTAGCCGAACCACTATACATCGGTTGTGTCTTTTCTTTCCCTTCGCTTTACTTTATTTACTTGCTTTATCATTAGATCTATACTTTCTCTTCATCCATAGGATCTCACATATTAACGAATCTAAAAGTTTTTGAAACTAACGTAAAATCAGCAAAACTATTGAACCCCCCCCTTCTAGTTTTCCACAGGGAGGCAGGAGGTTGTCGGCTGAGATCGGTGGGAGGGGTGGACTGGTGGCTGAGAAGAGAGGATACAAAGAGAAGAAGTAGGGTTTGGTGTTTTGAAGAGGAGATAAGAGGTTTTATATGTCTGCAAAATTGAAGGGGAAAGAAGTGATTATGTCCTCTTATATCTGCAAGAAAACAAACAGCCTTCAACCACTTTCTCTTCCCGCCTGAAGAGATAAGTGGCTAAAAGCACTTATTGAAGAAAAATAAACGAAAACTTAGTTACGTGATAACTTAAACTTTTTCTCTTTCTCCCTTTTAAGGAATTTTCATTGGTATACATATATAATTTCTACCATATAGATATATAGACATATGGATCTTAAAAAGGCTGATATAATATACAATATCATCGGATTTCTTCAAGATGTTTTACCAGTGAATCTTTTTAAATGTTTTGGGTTATATGGTCCTGTGACGCCCCGTTGGGTTCCTTTCGCACCCTCCACAATCAATGATCTATTGCCTCTTTCGGATGATGATGTGGAATCTGACGTGGAAGTTGTTATCTCAAATGTGAGTGACCTTTACTAGTGTTTATACACAAAATGATTGGTTTAGCAGTTTGTATGCATGCAATCCTCTAATGAGTCATGTGTTCTGATGAGTTTGTTCTGACATTATTGTCACAGGTAGACGAGACTCCATCAATAACACCACTATAAATCGGCAACATTAGTACTGTGGTCTCTAAGGATGATATTATTCATTACATTGATGTATACACAACTGCTATGTTTAACGCTATTGATACTAACAAGGTTTACGTTTGCCCACGCGTTGTGACGGGCTAAATTTTTCTCGTTAAGTGAACAAATTCTTGTGTATGTTTTTTAATGAATAAGATATCGTATGCATTTATAATTTAGTTAAACTTATTTGTTTATGTTGTCATATACATACGATATTGTGTTTCCTCATGTGTTTTCGTTTGTTAATTTAGGTACATAGTATATGTAATTTGGACAACTTAACGTGCGAGTGATTTAATATAAAGTTGGTCATTTTGCTCAAGTAATTATGTATTGGTGGGTGATTTTTATTTTATTAAATAAGTTTGATTTGAGGCATGAGTATTGCTTTAACCTCTTTCCTAACATCCGGGTTAAAGCATAACAAAAAAGAAAAAAATTATCTTCGGTGTGTTTGAAAAGAAAAATCATGTAGCTCTTTTAAGTTATCAAATAAACAAATCCCATTGTGGGCGATTAACTGTGACAATGGTCGACGCTCTTGATCCCATTTCGTTTTCTTCGTCTCTGCAACATTAATTCAACAAATCTAAGCTGGATTATGGTTCCATGATCAGGCTGGAAGGATTTTTTGTTTCATTTTTTCATACAATTTTTTAAGGGTTTTCATTCTTGTGAACCCGATTTGGTTTGGTTTCTGCTGTTGGTGTTTTCATTCTTCAAAACAGTTTTAGGGTTCCGTTGGCTTCTTCGGTATGTTTTCTGGTTCCGTTTGGCTGCTCGTTAGCTGGTTCGATCTGTTGTTCGTTGGTTTTTTAGGGTTTTGTTTGATCAGTTTTGGATTGTACTATGTTCTTTCTTGGTGTTTTGCTCCAACAGGCGTTTTCGCTTGCTGTTGGTGTTTCGTTTTTGACGTTAATGTTGGCCTTGTAGATTTCTTGGCGTTAACACCGGTTTGGGGGGCGGTTGGTTCTTGGCGTTAATGCTATTTGGTTGGAGTTTGTTGGTCAGTCATTTTTTCTTGTTGTTGAAGCTGTTTGGTTTGGTTGGTCCAACGTTTTGATCCTACATTAACGTTATCCCTTTTTGGAGTATTAGTTTTTTTGTTCCAGCGTTTTGATATTAGTTCACATATATCTAGGTTAAATTTGTTATAAGAGCACTAATATCATCGTTTTTAGCGTTTAATATCAAGGGTTTATGCGGTTTGATTATTCAGCACAAATATAAAGGTTTTCTTTAGATTGTGGTGGTGGTTTGATACTATTTATGATCAGTTTGCTATGGAAGTTGTGCGGTTTCATTGCCCTTTTGTGAGTCTCAGTGGTTGTCACGATGGTAGTGGAAAAAGCTTACCAAAACCTCGTTGATCACTCATCTTCATGATCGTCATTTTAATGGGGACGCGCTAGATATCACAAAACATTCTCTTGCTTCTAATCTTGTTGTTTTCGAGGCGGCTAAGGTTACGTTTAAACGTATGGGTCTTTGGTTATGCGGGGCATGTTTTAAGATGCATACTCTTCTAACTAAGTGACGGCATGGAAATGGTTCTGATTTTGTACTACCCCCTGATTGTGGTGATGGTGTTGTTAGGTTCCTGATGTATGACCTCACCAAACCAGAAGTTCCTTCTTATGTTCAACTTTCCTATGTTGAGGATTTGGTGTTAGACTAGTATGGTGGTTTTAATTTTCCTCTCCTTGACAGTTTACTTTCTAAGAGGTTGCATAATTCCAAACCGATCCATCCCAAGTGTCGTTTCGGGTTCTCTCAGGTATTGAAAGGAGCTCTTGATAAGGGGATCTACACGCTTGATAACATTTCTTGATGGGTTAGTTTGTTAGTCTTGCCTTTTTGTCTCCTTAAAACCTTTTACCCGAGAAGTAATCTCGAGCGTAGGTCTGCTATTAAGCATCAACGCCAAGAAAATTATGTTGCTAATGTCATTCGATCTTGGGGTATGTCTGATGGTAGTTCAGAACGTGTGAAAAAGGCTTTGGCTGGAACCTCCATTTCATGGTCTAATATTGATGAGGAAAACTTGGACTTGGTAAGCAGAATGTTAAGTAGTGTAAGAGAAAGATTTGTGATGGTCATTAGATTGTGGTGATCAGAGTTCTTTCTTCTTCTGGTGTTGCTCCTTATAATGATGCTACTCTTGAGGACTTAAAGGCTTAACATTCTTTCAAACATGCTTCCCTTTGCCATATATACTATTGATCATCATCACCTCATTGCATCTCCTGCTATGGTTCTAGATATGATCAAGATTTTACCATGCGGTGCATCTTGTAGATGGGATAGTTCGCTTGCCCAACACCTTTTGGATTTTTTAAGTGGTGTTGTTATAGCTATTTCTGATGAGTTAATCGCTTCTATCACCCAAGTGGTGAATCTCTTTCATGAAGGTAAATGCTCTAGGATGTTAGTTGATTATATTGCTAGTGCTCATCTCACACCGCAGGTCAAGCCGGGAGGTGGTATCTGTCCTATAGTTGTGGGTAATATTTGGAGGGGTTTGGTTTCTAAGGTTAGTATCAATATCATTGGCCATTCTTTGGAGGGTTATTTAAATAATCTATAGTTCAGTGTTAAGGTATCTGGGGAGGGGAGGCTATACTTCATGCCATGAATCGATTGATTGAAGACCGAGGAGATGATGTGGTTTGCGATGTTGTTGGTAAATTTCAAAAATGCCTTTAATTTGGTGGATCGTGAGGTTATGTTATAGGAAGTTCGCCTTCGTTGTCCTGCTGTTTCATGTTGGGTGGAATTTTGTTACTTTAGCCTAGCTAGATTGTATTATGAGGAACACACCTTATGGTCATACCAAGGTGTTCAACAAGGTGATCCTCTTACACCTCTACTTTTTGCCTTAGTGTTACATCATTTAGTATGCAAGATTAAAGACTCCTTTAACCTTTCCATTCAAGCTTGTTATTTGGATGATGGTACTATTATTGGAGATACTTTGGTAGTGGGAAGGTTTAGAGCTAATTATGGCGGATGGGCCTCGTTGCAGCGTGCACCTCAGCGTTGATAAAACTAAGATTTCTTGGCAAAAGGAAGACCCAGAAGCAGGCTCGCGAGTGTTTTCCCGCCTAGTATTGCTCGACCCTTGCATGGTGTTAAAATTTTGGGTGGGCCTACTAGTGTGGATTTTGATTTTAGTAGTGAACTTGTGATAAATGACCCTGAGTGTGAGCTGTTGCTCCTTCGTGCTTGTGACGGTATAACAAACTATATTTTGCTATGCGCACATGCTCTCCACGGGTCTTTGAGCATGCTTAGAACTCTTTTGATGCGGCACTTCGTTCTACTTTGGATGGTATTGTCACTTCTTCTAGACCTGAACTTGGTGATTGATAATTGAGGCTTGCCACCTTACCCTTTGCTTTTGGGGGGATTGGTGTTTACTATGCAGGTGATGTCTTGAACTATGCATTCCTTCCATATTTAAATCAAAGAAAAAAAAGGTATGTTTTTGGATCAATATATTTTATTGTTTTTCTTTCGTAATTTGCTAAGCTAGATAAATTTGATGTAAAATCATTTATTACGTTTATTTAACAATAGACATTTTTAGTGTTTAGATTTTGTATTATCTTAGAAACTCAACACATACGAAGTACAAACATGACTTATATGAGTTACAAAATTAGTGAATACAAATATTTTAATGTCGATATGAAACATTTAAGTATTAATATCAAATAACCGAACAACTTATTAAGAGGTGAAAATAAATTCTTTGAATAAATCTGTTGATGACATATCTTCTGAACAAACATCATCATGCACTTGTAGCATCTTGAACACATACTTGTAAATTTTAACAGCATATAAAAAACAGAACAAAAAAAACATGATGTAATTTGTACAAAAACACAACAAAAACATTAGGATACGGGTTACAAAAGTTAGTGAATACATAGTATCTTAATGCTAATAAAATATTAATCATTTATTTATTATAAAGGATCAAAGTATAAGTATGTGTTCAAGATGATACAAGTGAATGATGATGTTTGTTCAGAAGATATGTCATCAACAAATTTATTCAATGATTTTATGTCCCCATATTAATTGTCGTGTTTGATTTTTTGAAGTATTTTATTTTTCAACTTTAACTATATATTTTTGTGTTATTTAATACTTGATGCAAAATATATGAATGGATTGGGTTTAGACGTATTTTCTTTCGTATAATTTTCATCAAGTATTATATAACACAAACAAAAATATTAATGTTAAAGTTGAAAAATAAAGACTGTAAAAGTTAAAACAAGACAATTAATATGAGACGGACGAAGTATATAGCTCAATAAATCATAAGAATATTTAATTTTCACACCATTATACAAATTGAAAAACAAAATTAACATTACAAATATAAAAGATATGTCATTGTTAGTATATTAGCTCAGAATTGTAGTTTTAACCCTACAAAATGTTTAGTCTTGATTTCTAGACCTATAACCGTGATATAAATATTCTTAACCAAGCAGCTAATAACATCTACAAAAACACAACAAAAAGGATTAGCATAATTGTACAAATAAGATTTGTAAAATTTAACAATAAAAAAACATAGCAAAAATTAAATGGTGTAACATCTACAAAAACACAATAGAAACATTAGGGTTAGTGGCTTGGACTCGAAAGGCGATGAAGTTAAAGACATAAATGGAAAATCCGACATGCTGGACATTCTCTGTAGTAAAATGCAGTTTCCCGGTTCGTTACAGAGCCAATTTTAATGAAATTTTGGGGGCTGGTAGATAACTCAGAGAGCTACAACTTTGCAGAAGGAACATTAAGTTGAGGAAGAATCCCTCTATGATTTTTCTACTGTCGAAGTCACTGAAATCTTTACATGAGTTTCTGGAAAATCTTGGACTTTATGAGTTTCACTTGTTGCCAAACCTAAATATAATGAGATACAAATATGAAAATATAGCATTCTTAGTATATTACATATTGTTAGGCCATCATAAGTTAACACAGGGATCAATATGTAAGAAATGGGAAAGAAAGTGATCGGTTGAACACACAAAACACACGACAATATGGAAAGGTTATGCGTAGGTATTAAGAAGTGAACAACCAACCTTCAAATGAAGGTTTACACAGGTATTTATAGGGGAAGGGATCTAGGGCAACATGTCTAGTCCCTTCCTTCATTATTGGGCTTGGGCTAAGGCTCATGGGCTTTCTACATAAGCCTTCCCATTAATACAAACATAAAAGCCTAGTTTAAGCAACCTATTACATACTAATTACTAACACTTGAAATACAAGTTAGGAGTGATTCCAACAATCTACCCCTAAGTGTTAGTAGTTAAGTGATGACTCCAGCAGTCTTGGATAAGTTTTTGGTGTTGATGTAATAGTTGTCTTGACGTCTTCTGACATTCCTCTTTCTTGTGAGAAGAAGTGCCTTGATTCCAACAATCTGCCCAGTGTGAGGATCTTGTTTCTTTTGAAGTTTTCAGCTTTGACGTCTTCGTTATCTTTGTTCTTTGTTCTGGTGTGGAAATGGTGATGTTATGTTGTTGTAGTCTGCATCAGGTCCGCTTCGTTGCTCAGGTGTCTCCACGTCTTTCTCCAACATGCTCACACGCTCTTTTACGTTGGATTTCAGTTTTGATGTAGTTCTCTTAGTCTTTAAACTTTGTAGATTCTTTGGCTTTAGAAGAAGAATCATTCTGACTTTTGTGTTGCCTTTCGCGAGAACTTCAGTTTGTGTTGTTGTTGGTATGAGCATGTGGAGAATCAACACGATCATCTCCCAGGAGCATCCATAAGAAGAAAACATAAGAATTGGTTAGTGAAAAACACCAATCGATCACTGTGGTCATTTCTTAGAGAATTGACCACTACGATTGTTCTTCTGATGAATGTCTTGATTCCATTCACCTTGGTCGGGCGAATCAGCCGTCCGAATCCCATAAGGGAAAGTTGGCATTACATTGAACAAGTTCAAGTAATGACCCACATCTTTAGGACTCGATTCTTGAAAGGAATCTCCTTAGCGGGATTTCCAGCACTTACAAGTTCGAACTTCGAGCGTGTTAACAGCATAGTGTGAAAACACATCTCTAATTCTCGCAAAGGCTGTTCCCGAACTGGAGTCCCTCAAGTAGGATAACACGATGTACCGAAGTACACCTACAGTTCAGGTGAGTCGCTGAGGTACACCGAAGCATTACCCCACGACTATAGACCGTTTGAGACAACACTAAGCGTAACCCACAAGGGGCTACCGAAGCGACCTGCTGTCCGGGTTGTTTGATGTTGACCCTGGCAGGAGTTTCCATTCAATCACTGAGGATCACAGTTGTGAACCCCTCATAAATGTTCTCGACAGATTGCTAAGATCTTTGAAGGACTCGATAATGTATCACTTGTGTCCTTAATGTTGAATGACAAGTGATGAAATGTCAAGTGTTCCTAAGAGATCTTTTGATGAATCTCATGGCTCTAGACTCAATAGTGTGCTTTGGTTTTCCTGAGCGAAGACTAGGGAGAGGGTCTCCTTCTTTAATACCAGCAATCTCTAAGAGAATGCCGATAGTTTACGTAGGGTTCCCTGTGAGAATGAAACAAGCTTCTGTTGAGAGAAACTTGAGTGGCTAAGAAGGTTTAGTGCATGCGTCACTGGGTCCATGATGACTTTTAATCTTCAATACCGGTGTCATCTAGTGACAACCAGTAGCATATGTATTGAACCCGGTATCTGCCCTAACTTGAATAATTTGGAGAGCTATTTCTTTTCACCCTTTTCTTTACTTTTCTTTTTAATTCTTCAACTCCTTGTTTCTACGATTCTCATTTTCTCCTTTTTATAATCATACCTAAGGACTTCTAAGTACTAACTATTGGTGGTGTCCTTGGGTAGATCCCTCCGGCTCTGGCGGATCGTAGGACGGTTATTCCTAAACTTAGTCACCTTATAACTCCATGACTATCATACGTTGCCATAAAACCATTTTCTTGAAAATCTCTCAAAGTGTTTATGAATTAAAACATGTTTGTAACACTTCGAGAGTTTTGCATTTTCAGAAATACTCCCCCTCCACACGTGCTTAAGTGTTTTGACAGAAATCTACACGGTGAGGGAAGAGCTCGCACATTTGAATTGATCGACTCAAGATAGACAATTCTCCGCGAGACACGGTTACGTTGTATAGTTAAAGAGTTGCTTAGTTAGCTTTTAGGTGACAACTAGCTCTAATAACTATCTTGAATGTGTGGACAAACCTTGAAAAGGTTGTCAAACCCGTTAAAGTTCATGTCTATCAAGAGTTTATCGAAGAGGTACAATCTACTCGGATAAGTCCTGGAAGACAAATCTTTTCGATGTATGACAGTTCAGATCTCGTCAATTCATTGGTTAAGTCTTAGCACACGAAGATTCAATCATATTTACAACATATTTGTATCACACAATTTTTCTCCCCCCTCAAAAATGGCATATTAATGTTATTTTTGATGAAATTTTGATATCGAATATGACCATTTCGAGTTTTGTGGGAAGATTTCCACGAAGAACGTTTTGTGAACAAAGATTTATGGCAAATACTCCCCCTCAACAAGTAATATTAACTTTTGAGGTTTTGAAAAACATAAGAGGAAGTACTTGTTCTTTTGAGCAAAACTTTAAAAAATGATTAAAGTTTTGATAAGTTTTACTCAAAAGTAAGAAGATTTCGCCCCATTTATAGGATTGTGGCACTGATGCGTACAACAGGGTCCTATCATTACAAGTACGGGTTGTACACTGTTATGTATGCACAAGCCATTGTCAATATACAAATCATATAATCCAAATGTCAATCAAGAAATAGTTTAAAGAGTACCAAATAATCATTTAATAAGACCAGGAGTTCTCTCTTGACGTTGATAACCCGTAAACGAGAAACTCTCTCTTCCACCCACAAAGCTCTCTAGCCTCCGCATTTGATCCCGATGAAACAATCTTTCATCTAGCCTCGTGATTATCTTCTTAGCATCCTTCCTTTCCTTAGAATTCCACCGCTTCTTTGACCCAATTCCTTGCTGTATGTCCTTCAACCGATATGCTAACCCATCACGAACCAACTTCAACTTGTGATCGCAGAACTTGTGAACCTTGTTGTACGCCATGAAGCAGTTGTGGTGAAGTTCACTGCTGTAAACAACTCCAAACTTCGGTTTCTTCAAAATGGTGTACTGAGATAGTTGGTTTATGTCTGGAAAGTGTAGCAACGATTTTGTAAGGTTGACTTGTTTCTGGTAAGATTCCACAACAAGTTGAAGATCTTCAACACGTTCCTGGATCACTCTGCTTCGAATGAATATCAACAAGGCGGTGATGTACTGGAGCTGAATGTTGGTGGAGAATTGTCTCATCCGACCTTGTACCTTAGCAAGGTACATGTCTTCGATGTCGTTGAGCGACAACCTCGGAAAATCAGCTTCAGTAAAGTCATATTCTTGCTCGTCTTGTCGTTTGACTTTTATCTCCTTCAAGAATGAGTAATCCCACTTTGTAGCCAGAGTGACATTCATGATAGCAACGATCCTTTTATCACTGAACACCTCTTTGTTTGACTTTAGAACTTGGCAGCTTCTGTAGTATAGTCTTCTCCTTTCTGGCCAATGGTGAATGCCATACTGAGCATCAAGATCATAATCCACCACGTTGTCAACGAACATTCTGGCGGCTTCTTCTTCGATGGCAACATTGTTGGAGAAGACTGCTGCTGGGATGTTGAAGGTGAGTGATGTAGCGTACTTCTTGCTGACGTCGCTACCGTGTTACATAAATTCTAGGTCATTGTTGAAGAAGTATTTGTAGGTAATCTTGGGTTGCTCTGGTCGGCCAATAGTTGGTAGCGGTTTGGTCCAGTTAGTATAATATGGAGTCTCATCTTTTCTTGTGAAGTCAATGTTAGATTCGGGGTTGAGCCACTCAATGTTGTTAGACATGGCTCGAGCGATGTTGTCGAGATAATATTCGACTTCAATAGCGCTGTCGGAGCAGTCTTTTAGTAACTGAAATGCATCATTCTTGATCCGACGTAGCTCCCCTTTCGTCATCTTTTTAACCTTGAACTTGTCTTGGATAATTTTAACATGCTCCATAGTTTGACCATCTACCGGTTCTTGGCCTTCCGGTAATCGAGGTGTGTCATCAACAAGCTTGCTAAACCATTCATATTCTGCAGTGTCATCTTCATCTAACCAGGAGACGACAGAGCTGGATCTCTTCTTCTTTGGTTTGGATGATGGTCCTGGTTGATGCTTAGTTGATGGTGGAGATGAGGGCTGTTGCTGGGGCTCGGGAATTTCTTCGTCATCACCACCGGTGTATTCAAAGTGATCACCAGTTTTCTCCAATGGTGGTGGTGACTCAGACTCCCGAGGTTTATCCGATGTAGAAGTCTTTTGAGATGCTGGTTTAGTGGAGGTGGTCTTTGGTGGTGGTGGAGGCATAGATGAGGACTCGCCTGTTTTATTCTGACGTTTAGCCTTTGGATCCTTGTCCGCATCATCATCGTCTCTTGGTCGCTTTTCCTGACCAGCTGCTTCCTTGCAAGTTGTCTTCAGTTGATATGCAAGCAATGCCTCAAAGAGTTTTGATTCATCAGATGTGAAAGTTGGAGATCGAGGAGACATCTGCATTATCAGCTGTGAAATCAAATCAGCTTCAGTGACGTTAGGAGGCTGAACTGGTCGGGTTTGCATAACCACCGATGTTGTTGTAATTGTTTGCCTGACCATTGTCTTCAGATATGGGTAAAGTTGTTTTGCAAACATTTCTTTAGTTACTCCAGGGACAGTTTTGAGAAGGAACTGATGAGTATAATCCCTAATATGCTCATCCATTTCTCCTTTTATGTCTCTGTTGAGGAATAACTTGATCTGTTCTATTTCCTCCATGAAATTGTTCATCTCATTACCAAGTAAGTTAACCCTGTCAGCAAGCTGGTTCAACTTTTTTTCAACTGCGTTTCGTCTTCTTGCTTGCTTGACAGCCTTTTGGATCTTGGTCTTGGCACGAGATGCCCATGTATCAGTGGGTTTCTTGACCGACCTAGATGATGATCTGGTGGTTGTTTCTTTAGATGGTGGTGGTGAGGAGTGAGATGATGATTCAGTTGTGGATGGGTCTTGAGGTGGCTCTGAAGATTCGTCACAATTCTCAATTTCCAGTCATTTTGCAAACTTTAAAAAAATTTACTATTCATTTTGGGAATTTACTATTCATCGGTTACTATTCATCATTTTACTATTCATCGTTTTTGAAGTCGAGTTGACGTTTTGAGAGGTTATTTCAAAATTTTACTATACACAAAACACTATTCATTCCCGGAGAAAAAATTATATTCATGACTTTCATTCATCATTTTTTGTAAACTAGGTTTACGAGTATTCAATTCGCGTAACCGTAAGGGTTTAGCTGCGTATTCGTGAAACATCATTGAGAACACTTCATATAGACTAGAGTTAGTCTACATATCATCAGTAACGTCATCATCATATTAGTTCATGCATGGGTTTGCATATCTCATTAAAGTATATTTTCCTATTAAATAAACGCTATCGCACGATCATTTATTTTGAATAATTGATCTGACACTTCCAACAATTGTCCTAATATATTTTTATACTTATTTTAAGACTATAAAAATTATATAATTAGTTTACTCGATGTTTTGAATTTATTTTGTATATAAATTGTTATATATTTATATTTACGACGGTTTTTGTAAATTTAACTCGATAATTATTATTTCACTCAATGCTTACGAGAAATGTATTTTTACAATTTTTATGACTTCGATATATTTTATTTTATTCTGTAAAAATAGATTTCTAGTTAACGCTACACTTAATACCTAATTAAATGTAAAAACTACTCATTATACTTACACTTAAATACCTTTAACTCATCAAAATACATTAACCCTCCCCAAAACACCCTTTTTTCCGACCTCCCCCCATGACTCACCATTTTTTTGTAAAGATCTTAGCTAGTAAAATGTACACATATACATTATAGATTAGATATTTACATAATACAAGATATTATCTTATCAAAACACATACACAACACACATTCAAGGTGAAAATAAAACTCAAACTCTCTCCTTCTCTTTGGATATTCGGCCAAAGCAAGAAACAAGCAAGAAATCATAAGTTTTTCAAAGATCAAGTGATAATCATAACCCTAGTATACTTCTATATAAGGTTTTGCAATAAAAACCAAGAAGTAATTAGTACCTAGTTATCTTAAACCTCATCATATTACTAGTAAGCTTTTCATAATCTTTATTACTCTTTCATAATCTTACTTGAGTTATTTTATCATGCTAGTACGAAACATGCAAGTATCATATGTATTTATACCACTTTTATTTGTTTTTAGTACTTATTATGAGTTTTAATCATCCTATAATTAATCCCTTGAAACTTATCATAGTTGATGAAGTTTAGGAACCCATGACACCCTAAGAAGGTGTATTTTGAAGTGATTGGAACAAGAGTTACGCAAGAAAAATCATTTTCGACAACACAAGATTGAGGTCTGATCGTTTTTGTAAAGTCTGGAAATTTCGACAGGTCATGGATTATTTTGGGCTAGATATTCAGAAAATATACTTTAAAACAAAACCGTGGTCGCTTGAATGGGTTAAAACGGGTTTGTAACGAAGAAGTTACGCTATTTTCAAGTTTAACGACAAAAACTAATTTTTCTGAAAAATTCAAAGTTGTCAAGAGTTATTGATGGGGCAAAAATGAGTTTTAAACCTAATCTAAATGAGTCGATTTGTCAAAAATATATTAGTATACATTAACACGAAACTAAGGATATATAAAACGTAGAAAACAGACTTATAACAACTAAGTTATACACATTTTAAATATGGATATCGTAACTATTTTACACAAGTATGACACTTATATATTTTCTATTAGGCCAAAAAGGTTATCGCAAGTGACCGTGTTTGGAACTATTTTTCATATCGATAGAATGTTTTTGAGATAAAGATGTCTAAAAGTAAAAGTGAGTTCGCCTAATCTATTTTCCAAAATGATCAACCGTTTGTCAAGCGAAGCTATAATGAATAATTTACGATCACTCAAAATTAGTCATTTTCATGAATTGTCCAAGTGTATTATTTTACGACGAAAAACTATAATTTCATAATAAATCACTAAATGACTATCGTAGGATATCATTTCAACGTAAGTACTTTTAAAGTAAATTATAACTTGAAAAGAAGTTATAAACTTATTTTTCGACGATGAACTTTATTTTCAAAATACACAAGTGGTATGGATAACATATGAGTTTGCATGCACAACATTATTTCATGACTTATATTAGAACATATCATTCATATTAGGTTGCAGATAGAGATTGTACCTCATTTCAGTGCATCCACTTTTGTCATCTTAATTATTGCAACAGGTGAGTATTCACGATCCCCTTTTTACCGTTTTTACTATATTTTGGGACTGAATGCATGAAGCACATTAAATTGAATACTACTTTTATGAACACTTTTGACTTGAACTTTTGAACTTGATTTAGACTCTTGGACTTAATTATGAACTTATGACTTGTTTGAACTTATTGAACCGTACGTGCTATGACCCTGACTTAAAGTCTCCCCTGTTCGGAGCAGTGCAAATTCTCCCATGTTCGGAGTGTTCTTAATTATATATAATAGTTGTATGATGTACCGTTCGTACATTCGCATTGTTAGTCTCCTATTAGTAGGTAGTATGGATAGCGCTATTAGAGGTCGGCCAACCTCTCGTTCACTATGTTACGGGACGCATATTATTTATTCTAGGGGCTTTGCCTGGCATACATTATTATATACGTGATGCTATATTGTGAACTATTATGACAACGTATACTTGACTACTAGACACACTCTATTTTGTGCAATGGGTTGTGAACACACAGGTTGCAAGTTTTGTATGGGCGGAACTTGGAACTGAGTGGATTTACAATGCCTTTGCTTTGTGGACTATTCTCGATGACCGAAACCTTTGACTCTCTCTTAAGAGTTTTCATATTATATAAAACGTGTGTACTCACCAACTATTTTCATAGTTGACCCATTTTCTCTCATGCATTTCAGGTGATCGTCAGTAAGCTTTTCTTCAAGGTCTTTGCATAATGAAGTTTTCACATGTCACTACTAATCATTATGTATTAAATCGAAGTCTTTTGAGATCTAAACTTTATACTTTAATTGCCGATGTCGGCTAAACTAGTATTGTAATAATGTATCTTTTCCTTTAATCTTAAACGTTGGTATGTTCTATTATCTTTTGCTTGTGTTCCTTTCCAATTACACCTCATGTTTCCGCCTTCGGCGGGGTGTGACAAGATTGTTCCGGATTATGTTCAGGGTTATCTTGAAGATAGCTATCAGCTTCCTCTTTAGTTCGTGCTTCTTCCTCAGCCTTTTCCTTAGCCACTTTCTCCACATCTTCATCTGTGATCTTCTCAGTCTTTTCCTGTTCGTCTTCCTCAAAGTCGAATGGAACCTCATACTCTTGCTGCTGCTACTCTGTAGATTCCTTAGTGGTGGCACCAGTTCCCTTATCGGGTTGATTAACCGCATCAAGAACTGGTGTGATGAGAGCTCCACCACTGGAACCTCCAGGGCGTCTAGTTTGTTGAAGGTTGAATTCCTTAGCAGCATGCTCTAACCTCATATGCTTAAGAGTTTTTTGGTATTGTTCTTCATCCTTTGGGTCTTTGTATTCATCAGAACTTTCTTATTCTTCTTCAGTCACTGGTGTCTTCCCTTTGTCTGATTGGGGACTTGGTGGTTTGTCTTCAGACCTCAGTGAGGTTGTTTCATCTGTAGCTGTTTCGGAATAGTAAACCACCTCTTCAGACTTAGTTGCTTCAGAGTATTCGTCCTCTGGAGTCGGTTCTGGTTTAGGATTAGGACGAGCGACCTGAGATGGGATTCTTTTCTTGAAGCTTGGATGCCTCTTTGGATACTTATGAGCGCTCCCAGTGCTTCCAGTACTACCAGTGCTGCCTGACCTTCTAGTCTTCTTGGTAGGGACAGCAGAAGTCTTCTCATCCATTAACCCGACTTTACCTGCACTCACTGCTTCTTGATATCGTAGATACGACGGAAGACTCTTGATAGTGTCAGTGAGAAGGCAGTCCAGTAACACTGCACCTTGCTTCTTTGTTGACGAGTCCTTAAATCTGACAACGTTCAATGTGGGCTCATATAGCACGGAATGATTCTTGGGGTCGTTTATTCTCATGGGGATGTCCTGATTTTGCCCAAGAATATTCTGAATCAACAACTTCGTATATCTGATAAAGGGAACCTTTGACCCAGGCTTCTTGAGATGAGACATCATATCCTCCCATATCAGGCTTGCATAGTCAATGTGTTGTTTGTTGACCATTCCCCATAAAGTTTGTAGGTGCATGAGTTTAGGATGCTCATGACCGCTGTCTCTTCCAGACACGGACTTACCGATCATAATGTACAATGTCCTCCAAGGTTGATGAATGTTCTTCAGATCGACAGTGGAGTGTTTGGTGATGACTCCGGTAGCTTCATCATAGCCAATGTCGACCATGAATTGCATTATGGCCTCTTCATTCGGAGTTGGTACATAGTCATCAGGCTGAATAGCAGGCAGAAGAAGAATAGTACGAAGATATGCTACCGTGACAGTGACTTCCTTGTCGTTGAGAGTCACTTTGACAACATCTTGTCCATCAATATTTTCCATTGTTTCCCAAAATTGATGGATATAGATTTCAGGTACAGTTGCTGAGTTGGTAAGCATATTACTGTAGGGATGAACTTTAAGGATATCCACAACAACTCTGCATGATGATTCTGAGCAGGTGAAGTTCTCAAAATCGACCATGATATTGTTCTTTCCAATCGACTTGCTGTAACCAGTTGGGAAGATATCTTCCATAGTGAGTTCATTGGGTGCGTTGACATTTTCCATGTTGACTTCCATTTTGTGATCCGAAAGGTATTGAGACAAAAGAACCAACATATCGAAAGACATTAAATTAGTCAAAAGTTGATTTTATTGTCCAATTATTGAAGTCGTTATGTTAATGAATGTTACGAGTCCAAAGTCACATATAGTCCAAAAGTACAAAGTTAACATGATAAGATACGTGAGTATGTTAATTTTTAATTTTAAGGTCCAAATTTTACTTAATCACACAACGTTTTAACTTTTTGTAGCTTATTAGTGACATTATGAGTAACTTATTACAAGTTTGTACGCGTAACATTTCAAAAATTAAGTTACAATTTGGCTTAGGCGTACGGCAAGTAAGCTTATGCGTAAACATTGTAACCTTAAGCGTAGACTTAAGCTTATGCGTAGGAGATACCCTTAGGCGTAAGAAAGGCTTATGCGTAGGAGTGAGCTCTTAGCATAAGGGCTTAAGCGTAGGCTTAAGTTAAGGACTTACGCCTAAGGTTTACTCGTAAGAGTAGCCCTTAGGCGTAGGAGTCCAAGTTTACACATATCCTTCACAGGATACACATAGTCCATTGTAGACCCTTACGCGTAAGTGTTACCCGTAAGATTTCTCTTATGAGTAACATCTACGCATATGGTGTTACATATGCTTAAGCCAAGACACCTTATTCTAAATCTCGTACGCGTAGAAGCCTGTAATAGTTTAACCATAACACTCATATTAACATTAATTCAATCACTTTCAAGATCACACGGCATCTCAAATTATAACCAGTTACGCGTAAGACAGTTTATGCGTAAGCTTAAACCCTAAATTCAAATCCTACGAGTAAGAGATTCACCCATGGAAAATCATCCAAACTTTATCAGAGTTATCTTAGATGCTAAATGTGTTAGTTTTAATAGGTTATAACATCTAACACTCACAGAATCAAAAGTACCCAATTTTACGCATATATAAACCCTAAACCTTGATTCAACAATTTGGTTGTTTCTGGGCATGATTCCATGGTGAATTTAATCAATTAAATATATTAATAACATAACCTAAGCATCCAATTAACCTAAAACACTCCCAAATGAAAACGCCTAAATCCACGCATAAACCCTAATATTCGAATACGATTAAAACATGATTCTGGGTTGAAATTTTTTATGAAAATTGGTATAATACATGATTTTAATCACTTAGACACATTCCATTACATCAAAAACACCCAATATCGATTTCTTGTTCATACGCGTATGCGTAGAATACCAAATCAATCATAAATCAAAATCTAACCTGTTAATACAAATAAACCGTAAAAACGTTTATTAATATTTTGCGATCTCTTTGTGTTTTGTTGATAGTAAATATAATGTTATCTTAAGTACACTTATAAGGATACATGTTATTTTTGTAAAGCATTTACATATAGCCATTTAATACAAAAATGTTGTAATTAATCATTTGTTGTAATAGTTATTAGGATGGGTAAAAACCATAACCCATGGATCATAAACCATACCCAAGATGGCTAGATACAATGTATACTTTATATACATTGAATCTAAGGAAAACCCATGGACCAACCCATATCCCATGACCCATAACTAAAAAACCCATGGGCAAAGAGGAGCGTCCCACGGATCCCTAGGATTACACTAGACGGATCCCAAGTGGGAGGGATCCGTGGGATCCGGGGAACAGTGGAAGAAATTGCCTATAAATAGAGAGTCATTTCTTCATTCTAACTTACCCCTCTTCTTACTAAATCTCTCAAAGACTCTCATTCTCTTCTAACATATAGATCACTTGATCTAGAGAGTTGTTCTTCTTTCTTTCTATTGTGATTCTCATATAGGTCCTTCTATAAGGCAAGATCACGAGCATTCTACAAGTCATCCAAGCAAGGGGTCCTTGATTGATTTGTCACTCTGCAAGATTTCTGTAGCGAAGATCTTGTATTTGATATTTCACATATTTGTTGTGTAATAGTCGTGTTGGTTTGGTCCACCGTGTTACGGACTCGGTATTTAGCTTCGTACCGGAAAAAGGTGTAAGCAACGTTGTGAAGGCTTCTCCGCCAAGTGAAGGAGTTTGTTGACATAGTGCTTGAACTCTCGAGTAGGTGACTCGGGGAGTGGAGTAGGGCAAGGAAGGTGTCCTTGTAGCCGAACCACTATAAATCGGTTGTGTCATTTCTATCCATTTGCTTTACTTTATTTACTTGCTTTATCATTAGATCTATACTTTCTCAACATCCATAAGATCTCACATATTAACGAATCTAAAGTTTTTAAAACTAACTTAAAATCGGCAAAACTATTCAACCCCCCCTTCTAGTTTTCCACAATTGGTATCAGAGCTAAGTTTATAAAAGTTTTAAAGTAAAATTGTATTTTAAAAACTTTTCGATCACTATGGGTTCTAAAAATTATAAGGAAGGGCAATCTATGCAACGACCACCACTACTTGAAACTAATGGTTTTATATATTGGAAAAATAGATTCGAAACATATGTGAAATCTAAAGATATTGATATTTGGTACATTATTGTTGAAGGCGATTTTGAGGCTACCTCAAAAGATAATAAAGGGAATTTAGTCAACATACCTCATGATAAACTAAATGATGAAATGAAAAAAAAGCTTTCTAAAAATAGTGAAGCAAAAATGGTTTTATATAATGCTTTACTGAAAAAGGAATTCGGTAGAATCTCTATGCTTAAAACCTCTAAAGAAATTTGGAATTCTTTAGTTGTAACTCATCAAGGCAACCAACAAGTTAAAAATAATAAAATTGATTTGTTTGTTCAACAATATGAACAATTTTCAATATCGGATGAGAAAACTATAGATCATTCATTTGCTAACTTTAATACTATTATTACATCTTTACAAGCACTTGATGAATCTTTTTCTAGCCGTAACCATGTTAGGAGATATCTAAGGGCACTTCCATCGAAGTGGAGATCCAAGGTGACGGCGATCGAAGAGTCAAAAGATTTGACAATCCTCACCCTTGATGAACTCATAGGCAACCTAAAAGTCTACGAGCTTATCCTTGCTAAAGACTCCGAAGCCTCAAAGGTTAAAGAGAAACACAAATCTCTTGCCCTTAAAGCTAAAAAGGCTTCAAGCGATGAAGAGAACTCCTCTTCGAGTAGTGACGACGAGGAGTACGCTATGGCGGTAAGGACTTTAAAAAGTTCTTTAGAAGGAAGGGAAGATACGTCAAACAGCTGTATGACGATAAGAAAGGCTTTCGGAAAAGCAAAGAGGACGAGAAGCCAAAAGATGATCGTACTTGCTTTAAATGTGGGGACCCAAACCACTTTATTAGTAAGTGTCCCAAACGGGATGATCAAAAGGCGTTCGTGAGCGGCACATGGGGAATGAGCGATGAGGAGGACGTAGAAATTTGTCTCATGGCAAATAACGAGGTATGTCACGAATACTATAGTAGCTCATCACTTGATGACGACTCATTGCATAATGAATATGACAAACTATGCAATATTAGCTTAAAACTAATTTACAAAAACAAGCTTTTAAAGTGTCAAAACCGACGTTTAGATAAAGAAGTCATAGAATTAAAAGCAAAACTAAAACGTTTAGAAAAGAGTAAAATAGCAAGTGGTGAATGTGAACTTTGCGTTCAACTTCAAACACTAGTTGATCAACTAGATTCTAAAATTGCTAGAATGAGTACGAACACTTTAGATATGATATTAGATAGTGTTAAAACCGGCAACAACCAAAAAGGTTTAGGTATTCAACAACTTGATCCATCAACTAGTGAAAACAAAGAAACACAATTTGTTAAGGTACTAGAAAAACCAGCCACTGTTGTGGCGGATCCCACGGATCCCATCGAAAGGGAACTGGCTAGTGATAAGCCAGGGATCCGTGGATCTGCTGTAGCAAACAGTAGTAATAACGTAGCTTCTTCATCTAGAACTGAGTTTGTTATCGTTAATAGGAAGAAACCAACTCATGTCACCACTAGACAACCACCTCCCAAATATAATCCTACTTTTGCAAAAAACAAAGCTCCATCTTTCTCAAAACCTAATCCATCTAGGAGACCTAATAATGTTTACACAAGAAGTAACCATCAAATGGGATGGAACCCAAATATGCAAAATGGTTTTCCTTTTCAAAACTTTGCTCCATGGAATGCATACTCATATTATCCGTACATTTCTAACATGAATGGAATGTTTAACACTAATAGACCCATGAACAAATGGGGACCAAAATTTTGAGTTAATTGTTTTCTTAGGTGTGCTTAAAGGTCGACCTAGACCCGGATGAATGGATCAAGGATAGCGGGTGCACGAGGCACATGACCGACAATAAGGAGCTATTCTCCACATATGAATCCTTCAATGGAGGTAATGTGGTGTTTGGAAATAGCAAAAGTAAAATCATCGGTAAAGGTACGATTTCTAACAAATCTCTAACCATTAACGATGTGTGTCACGTAGAAAACCTAAACTTTAACCTCTTAAGTATAGGACAAATATGTGATAAAAAGTGCAATGTACTTTTTACCGAAACCGGTAGTAAGATATTAAAAAATGGCATAACCATAGGAAGAGGAATTAGGAAACATGGAGTCTATGTCATTAAAATCGGTAATGAACCTAAAGACAAACTATGTCTTACCTCTATGGATGATACTTAGACCTTATGGCATCGAAGATTGGGTCATGCCAATATGCGACTTCTTCAATCGCTATCATCCAAAGATCTAGTAAGAGATCTACCTAAGTTAAAATATGAACATCACTTTTGTGATGCTTGTAATGTAGGAAAACAAGCTCATTCTAGTCATAAAGCTAAAAACATGGTGTCTACAACTAAGTGTCTAGAATTACTACATATGGATTTATTTGGTCCATCCGCTATCCAAAGTTATGGAGGCAACTACTACACTTTGGTCATAGTGGATGATTATTCTAGGTATACATGGACAAAATTCTTAAAGAACAAAACGGAAACCTTTAATTATTTTGAAATATTAAGCAAAAAGATCCAAAGACAACTAGGAAGTCCTATAGTGTCTATTAGGACGGATCATGGTAGGGAATTCGATAATGAAGTGCAATTTGGAGCCTTTTGTGACGCTAATGGTATTACTCACAACTTCTCGGCTCCACGCACTCCACAATCGAATGGGGTAGTAGAAAGAAAGAATAGAACCCTACAAGAAATGAGTCGAACCATGCTTAATGAACAATCCATACCTCAAAAGTTTTGGTGTAATGTCGTTGATACTTCAACGTACATACTCAATCGAGTCTTAATTAGACCAATCTTAGGTAAAACTCCATATGAGTTATTCCGAGGCAAAAAGCCTACGTTAGATCACTTTAGAGTCTTTGGTAGTAAATGTTTTATTCTTAACACTAAAGATTACCTTACAAAATTTGATCCTAAATCAACCGAAGGTATCTTTCTAGGTTACTCTCCAAATAGCAAAGCTTACGTCATATAAACAAAGAAACAATGAAGGTAGAAGAGTCATTAAATATAAAATTTGATGAAAGTCCACCCAAACCCTCTCCACCTCTTGTCGATGACGAGATTGTAGAAAGTGAAGCTATAGTAATAAAGAAAAAGATAAATGAAGAAGAAGAACCTTTAAATGATGAAGTCATAAATATTAAAGAGTCCAAAGATCACCCCGTAGATAAGGTCATAGGAAAGCTAAACGAAAGAACATTAAGGTCTCAAGTTCAAAACCAAAGTAGCTTGTTTTGTTTCGTTTCAACCATAGAACCTAAGAATACACAAGAAGCCATAAAAGATGAGAGTTGGGTAATGGCTATGCAAGAAGAATTAAATCAATTTGTTTCTAATGATGTTTGGACACTTGTCCCTCCACCTAGTAATCAAACCATAATAGGAACCAAATGGGTTTATAAAAACAAATTAGATGCAAACGGAGTAGTGTCTAGGAACAAGGCTAGACTCGTTGCCCAAGGGTATAACCAACAAGAAGGAATAGACTTTGATGAGACCTATGCCCCCGTGGCTAGATTAGAGTCTATAAGAATACTTCTTGCGTATGCTTGTGCTAATGATCTAAAGCTTTATCAAATGGATGTCAAAAGCGCTTTTCTAAATGGTTTCATTAATGAAGAAGTATATGTAGCTCAACCTCCGGGCTTCATCAATTTTGAAAAACCCAAACATGTGTATAAATTAAAGAAAGCCCTTTATGGTCTTAAACAAGCTCCAAAAGCTTGGTATGATAGACTCAAGTCATTTTTAATTAAACACAACTATACCATGGGGTTAGTTGACAACACACTTTTTACTAAGAAAAGAGAGTCACATATAATCATAGTGCAAATATATGTAGATGATATTATATTCGGATCCACTTGTCAAGACATGTGTGATGATTTCTCTAAAATCATGCATGACGAGTTCGAAATGAGTATGATGGGAGAACTTAGTTTCTTTCTTGGTCTACAAATCAAACAAGTAGAAGATGGTATCTTCTTTAATCAATCTAAATACATAAAGGAGATGTTAAAGAAATTCGGTCTAGAAGAGTCGAAACCAATTAGGACACCAATGTCATCCGACACCAAACTCACAAAAGATGAAGACGGTGAATCCGTCGATAATACTAAATATCATGGCATGATAGGTAGTCTTCTCTACCTCACGGCAAGTAGGCCGGATATCATGTTTAGTGTTTGCTTATGTGCTAGGTTTCAAGAAGACCCTAAAACATCACACCTAGAAGCTGTAAAAAGGATATTTAGATACATTAAGGGTACAACACAATTAGGATTATGGTATCCTAAGGGCACGGGAGTAGAAACAATTGTATATGCAGATTCTGACCATGCAGGTGATTACGTTGATAGAAAAAGTACAAGTGCGGTATGTACTTTCATGGGATATTGTTTAACATCTTGGTTTTCTAAGAAACAAACGACACTAGCAATATCAACAACCGAAGCCGAATACGTCTCCGCCGGCAAAGCATGCCAACAAGCACTATGGATGAAACAAGCGTTAGTTGACTACGACATTCATCTAACCGACATAGCCATCCTATGTGACAACAAAGGTGCCATCGACTTAAGCAAGAATCCGGTATTGCATTCTCGCACAAAGCATATAGAGATTCGTCATCACTTCTTAAGAGATAATGTTCAAAAGGGGAGCATCTCTATTGAGAAGGTAGCATCCGAAGACAACATAGCCGACGTCCTCACCAAACCGTTGAAGCGGGAACAATTCAACCTACTTCGTCTTGGTCTCGGTCTCATGGAACAAACGTCGTAACTTATTTGACTCTACAAGGTATGTAAACACTAGCCTTCTTCTTTCTGAGTCTAGGATCTCTATTTCACGTACAACTCACAAACAATACGAGAATTTTCAAAACCCAAGATAAGTTTTCCACTTATAGTTTTCTTATTTTCTTCACAAATACAAGTTGCAAACACATAATTACATACACATTTTCAAAGAAAACCTCTTTTCAAAATGTTTTCTAAAAGGATGATACCTTCCCGTATCAATTTCACAAAAGCAATTTCTCACGTCTAGGACAAATCGCTTTTTCATTGTTAATACAAAGTAAAACCCCGTTTTCATTGCATCTCATGTCTTGTGAATGCTAAAGGAGATACATAACTAATATGTATGTTTGGGTACATTCATTTAAGCGACAATGAATTAGGAGCATTGATAAACACAAAATTACGTACTCAAGTACTAAATATGTGTTTTCGGGTTATCTCAATAGGTTACTTTTTCACTTCTAGTTTATTTTTCCTTTTTCTTAGGAGTCAAGATAACCGCAACTCCAAATAGTTTACATATAGGCACACACTAGGCAAAAATGTTTCCAAAAGGAAAATTTTGTGCTGCCTGGAACACCAGACCCACGGATCTCGGCCTTCATGCTGGATGGATCCCTCAAGGGAAGGATCCGTGGGATCCGTGAGACAGAAGCTGTTTCTACCTTCTATTTTTCTCACTTTAGATGAAAATCCACATTTGTTTTATTTTTTGGAGTATGTTCTTTAATGCTTGTGTTCTCATGATCACATGCCTTAAATTCATATCTAATCATTATATTTTAATCCACATTTTGGGTCAAGCATTCATTACAATGCTTTGTTTTTTTTATATATAGAACTCCCAAAATGCTCGCATAACCCATTTCATATTCACAAATAAACTACACCATGTCATTCACAAATTCTTTAGATGAATCACCTAGTACAAACAATCATCTTCATGAAACCCAAACCTTTGTACTTCCACCTTCCAAAATACCAAAATCAAACTCTAGGATATCCGCACGGATTAACATCCGATCTTGTTTCTTAGAAAAACCATCATCATATAGCTCATCACCATCAACTAACTCACCACAAGATGCTTCCATTATAGCACCTTCATCACCAAATCACTCACCACCTAAAATCACTCTTTTGGAACTCCTTACGACTCCAACAAGATCTCCACAACCAAAGCAAAAAAGAAATAGTCTTTTTGACACCTCCAACTTCTTCAAACACAATATTCAATGATCTTGAAACATCACCACCTTTAGCTCCCATTAAAATACAAGAACATCTAGGTTCTTTTCCATCACCACTTCCAATCATTCCTGACTTTGATCCGTATTTTCCTATTTTTCCACCACAACTTCCGCAACTCACAAATCAAAACAACCCGGAAGATTTCCGTACTCATTACCCACATCACTTACATTGTGAACATTGCCAATCCACTAGGGAAATTGCAATAGAAGTTAGGGAAGAAATGCGATTCATACTCAACCTCATCCTTGATCGCATCAATACCATTACTCATCCAAACCTCCATCCATAACCTTATGCAAGCATGGAAGGAATCATTACTACTATTTTCTATTTTTAGTACTTTCTCTTTTGAAGTCATTTTCAAGAACAAGTCTTGTTCTTATTTTTACATGCTTGTAGGTGGCATAAAAACCACTACACTTTGTTGTTTTATTACAAGGCCTTGTTTACATACCTTGGCTCCCAATCTTGATTCTCGTCAATCACAAGATTACATAAGCATGTTACTAACCTTTCTATTTGTAGGAATTTTTTTTCTTCACTTGACGCCCCAAACTAGGGGGAGCTGCCGTCAAGGGGGAGTAAGCGATATGTGGACTAATTTTTCCACACTTTTATTTCTTTGAAGGGTTAACTTTTTGTTTCGACAAAAAGGGGGAGAAGAAGTAAAACTTAGGGGCTTTCAAAACATACATCTATTCTTAAGTTTTACTCATCATAACATTATGTTTTGTCATCAACAAAAGGGGGAGATTGTTAATACAAATAAACCGTAAAAACGTTTATTAATATTTTGCGATCTCTTTGTGTTTTGTTGATAACAAATATAATGTTATCTTAAGTACAATTATAAGGATACATGTTATTTTTGTAAAGCATTTACATATAGCCATTTAATACAAAAATGTTGTAATTAATCATTTGTTGTAATAGTTTATTAGGATGGGTAAAAACCATAACCCATGGACCATAACCCATGGATCATAACCCATACCCAAGATGGCTAGATACAATGTATACTTTAGATACATTGAATCTAAGGAAAACCCATGGACCAACCCATAACCCATGACCCATAACCAAAAAACCTATGGGCAAAGAGGAGCATCCCACGGATCCCTAGGATTACACTAGACGGATCCCAAGTAGGAGGGATCCGTGGGATCCGTGGAACACTGGAAGAAATTGCCTATAAATAGAGAGCCATTTTTTCATTCTAACTTACCCCTCTTCTTACTAAATCTTTCAAACACTCTCATTCTCTTCTAACATATAGATCACTTGATCTAGAGAGTTGTTCTTCTTTCTTTCTATTGTGATTCTCATATAGGTCCTTCTCTAAGGTGAGATCACGAGCATTCTACAAGTCATCCAAGCAAGAGGTCCTTGATTGATTTGTCACTCCGCAAGATTTCTTTAGCGAAGATCTTGTATTTGATATTTCACATATTTGTTGTGTAATAGTCGTGTTGGTTTGGTCCACCGTGTTACGGACTCGGTATTTAGCTTCGTACCGGAAAAAGGTGTTAGCAACGTTGTGAATGCTTCTCCGCCAAGTGAAGGAGTTTGTTGACATAGTGCTTAAACTCTCGAGTAGGTGACTCGGGGAGTGGAGTAGGGCAAGGAAGGTGTCCTTGTTGCCGAACCATTATAAATCGGTTGTGTCATTTCTATCCCTTTGCTTTACTTTATTTACTTGCTTTATCATTAGATCTATACTTTCTTAACATCCATAAAATCTCACATATTAACGAATCTAAAGTTTTTGAAACTAACTTAAAATCAGCAAAACTATTCAACCCCCCCCCCCTTCTAGTTTTCCACATAACCGTTGGTTTTGTTTAGGATTAAAAACCTTTCTTTGAAATCACAGTTAGAGACGTTTTCCTCTTACAAATTTCAGGTTTGAAGCACGGATTTGATTGTTAAATCTTAGGCATGGATGAGTTAGGTTGAGAAATTAATGAGGATAATAAATGTGTTTTGAATTTTTTAGGTGAAGGTTTTGATAAAAACTAACATTTCAAATGTGACAAGTTTGGCCCTTTCACCATAACAATTTTCAACCAAGACCCATAACTTCCACTCTGTTTTAGCAAAACAACATTTTGGAAAGAAACTTGACGACACTCCCCCTCGACTTTAGAAATGATGGAAATTTTACAAATTTGAGTCCGATGAGAGTATTAAACAAGAAACGTAACCACCATTTCTGAAGAAACAACATCATTTGGTAACATGCAAGTACAAGGTTTTAGGAGACTGAAAAATAATTACATTCTCCCCCTCAACAGTTGTTCGGGAAAAATAATGAATGTTTTGATAGAACAAAGTGTTGACGGAAGATTTGTACTTGCAATGTTTGAAAGAATTTAGATAGAAGAATATTTTTGTATTTTATCAGATTTTATATTTTTCTATTTTTGTTTTTGAAAAGTTTATTTACAAAAGAGGTTTTGGTGTTTGACTGATTTCAAGATTATGTTAAAAGTTCATCCAGTTCCTCTGGAGTCAAACACCTCATGCCAATCCGGTGGATCAAATCAGTAAACCTAGCAGGAGCCAAGGCTTTGGTGAGAAGATCCGCCAGTTGGTGTTCAGTACCTACAAAATATAATTCAACGGTACCCTTTTCCACATGCTCTTTGATGAAATGATATCGAAGATCGATGTGCTTTGACTTTGAGTGTTGAACAGTGTTGCACGAGATCGCAATGGCACTTCGGTTGTCTCAGTAGACCGGGATTCTGTCAAATACGTAACCATAGTCTTTGAGTCGTGTTCTCATCCAAATGACTTGAGCACAACACACAGACATGGCTATATATTCTGCTTAAGTTGAGGACAGCGATGTACAATCCTGTTTCTTCGATTGCCATGACACCAGTTTATCACCAAGAAATTGCAAACCACCCGAAGTACCTTCGAGAATCTAAGCATCCCATGATCGCCGCCTCGGTATGAAAAAGCTATTAGTTCAAAACCGAATCCTTCGGATACCGGATCCTCAAATTAATGGTTCCCTTGACGTATCGAGGATTCTTTTAGCATCGGTGAGGTGACGTTCAGTTGGTCTTGACCGATAATGGGAGCAAAGATATCTGAGAAAATACAATGTCGGTCCTACTGGTTGTTAGATATATGAGAGACCCAATAATACTACGGTATTTGGTAGGGTCAACCAATTTCCCATGCAAATCGGCGTCCAGTTTGTTGGTGTGTGTCATTGGTGTGGCATAGGTATCACAACTTTGCATTCCATGTTTGTTTAAAATTTCAAGAGCATATTTGGACTGACTTAGGAAAATACCACGGGGTGATTGATGAACTTGAAGTCCTAAGAAGAACGTAAGTTCACCCATCATTGACATTTCAAAATATGTTTTCATTAGTTTTGAAAAAGCGTTTGAGTACTTTTTATGGGTTGACCCAAAGATGATGTCATCCACATAAATTTGAACTATTAAAATGTGTGCCCCGTGATATTTTATAAAGAGTGTTGGGTCGACAGATCGTTTGACAAAATTGTGAGATAGAAGAAAGGATGATAACTCATCATACCACCCCCGAGGGGCTTGTTTGAGACTGTAGAGAGCCTTGTTCAGTTTGTAGATGTGATTAGGGAACTCTGGATCAACAAATCCCTCTGGCTGACTAACATATACTGTTTCCTTCAGTTTACCATTCAGAAAAGTGGTTTTGATATCCATATGATAGACCGTGATGTTCATGTGAGCCGCGAATGCCAGAAAAATCCGTACAACCTCAAGTCTAGAAACCGGTGCGAATGATTCTTCGAAGTCAATCCCCTCTTCCTGTCTATAACCCTTAGCCACCAGACGTGACTTATTTCTGATAACCGTACCCTCAGCATCTAACTTGTTTTTCCAAATCCATTTAAGACCAATGACATAGACCCTTGTTGGTCTTTCAACCAATTCCCATACTTCAAGACGTTTAAACTGATTTAGTTCTTCTTGCATGGATTCAATCCAGTTGTCATAAATCATTGCTTCTTTAATGTTTTTGGGTTCAGATTGACAAACGGTAAGTGCATAAATGCAATGTTCACCGTCAGTCTCAAGGTGTTGTCTAGTTACGACTGGTTGATTCGGGTTTCCAATAATGTTCACAAGAGGATGGTATTTAGTCCAACGATGTGTGGAGGGTTGATGTTGATATACATTATGCAGATTAGGTGGATTCAAATGGCTTGTAGATGATTCCGCAACATCTGAGGTTGCAGTTTCATTAGCGAAAGGGTTAAAGAACGCATTTGGATCATAATCTGCGGGTGCAGGTACATCTTGATTCAGAAGATCATCAGCTGGAGCAGCGTCATTGGATGCAGTTTGTTCGGCTGTTGTTTTAGAATCAATTGGAGGTGCTTCATCAACAGTTGTTGTTTCAGGTGTATCATGGAATGGATTATTATCAGGTTGAGCAGCGGAAACATTTGATACATCTGGAGCACGTTGATCAATATCATCACTAAACAGAGGAGCAAATAGTTGTTCCATTTGACGATGAGTAAGCTGTAAACTTGGTTCAGCTAATGATGGGGTTTGGGGGAAGTTAAGACGGTTATGTCCGGGTTCCAAGCTGTTTTGCTCAGAAGCCATTTCTATAAGCTCATCAAAATTAGCATGAATCGTTTCCATAATCTCCCTTGTACGACGATTCCAAATCCGGTATCCCTTTGAGTTTTCACAGTATCCAACGAAGACTCCAATGTCAGCTTTAGCCTTGAGTTTATGATAAGGTTTTAAAATGTACCTTTTTGAGGGGTCGTTTAAGCCCTTATTTGATCACTTTTGTATCAGTTATTACTTAATATCGTTCCTTTTCACTTTTTAGGTCTCTTGAAGGCAAATTGCTGGAATGGCACTTATTTGGATGGAAAGGCGCGGATATACGAAGAAAATAGCCAAAGTCAAGAATCAAGACACTCAAGCTGCTGAAATACAAGGGGACGGCGTCACTGCTTAACTGCGACGCCGTCCGAGACTTCTGTGACGGCTTTGTAGCCAAATTGCTTATTTTCAAGTGACGGTGTCAGGCTTTAAAAGAGTAAGCCGTCGCAACTCAGACGACCTAGATTTGATCCAGACGGAGTCAGAGACTGAAGGGGATGGCGTCACAAGCATAAGGTGACGCCGTCGCAAGACTAACGTGGCCAAGACGAAACCCTAATGACGGCGACCCGACGGCATCACAAATCATAAGGTGACACCGTCGCGATTGTAATCTTATATATAGAATCCGAATTTTTCAGTTTTAGTGTGTAGTCTGTGGAAAACTAGAAGGGGGGGGGGTTGAATAGTTTTACCAATTTAAAACTTCCTTTTAAATATTTAGATCGACTTATGTCAATCTATTTGGTTGTTTATGTTGGACGTTGATAGATAGATATATAGACGTGTAATGAAAGATAAAGAGTAAGAAGCACATCACCACGACACAAGTATTTATAGTGGTTCGGCTACAAAGACACCTTCCTTACCCTACTCCACTCCCCGAGTCACCTACTCGAGAGTTCGTAGGCACTACACCAACTCCTTGTGGCGGAGAAGCCTTCACAACGTCGCTTAACCTTTTTCCGGTACAAAGCTAAATACCGAGTTCTTTCACACCAAGGCGAACCACACCTAACACAACGTCGCCTACCCTTTATACGGTGCTAGGCTAACCACCGAGTTCTTTCACACCTTAGGAGAACTAATCCTATCACAACGTCGCCTACCCTTTATTAGGTACTAGGCTAAGCACCTAGTTCTTTCACACCTTAGGTGAACTACACCTTCATGACACAACACCTAATCTCAAGGAGATCTACTCCTTGTTACAACACCATCAAGGATATCACTATCCTTGTAGATAAACAAATACATATATGTATAACGATGCACCTCATCGATTATAAGACCTAAGCATTCTCCCCAAATGCTACTTGATTTGATCCTTTGGCATCCTTCACTAATGCCTTTGACACAACGCTTGGCACCCTTCACTAATGCCTTCGTCTTGAAACCTTTAGCATCCTTCACTAATGCTTTTGACACAACGTTTGGCACCCTTCACTAATGCCTTCGTCTTGACACCTTTAGCATCCTTCAATAATGCTTTGACACGGATGATGAGCACCTTTCACTAATGCTTTCATCTTGACACTTTCGGCATTCTTCACTAATGCCTTCAACCCAACATCTATGGAGAAAGGAAGAACTATCAACAAGAGAACCTTAGTAGTCTTGATGATGACGAAGCATGGCAACTCATGGACTTGAGCTTGCACGTCTTCAAGAGGTGGTGATCTCTCCTTTAAGAGGAACCTAGAAGATCAAACAAAAACAAAAGACAAACTACATAGATCTCTTGGATCTGAGGTTAGAGAGATATAAAACTTGGAGAGAGTATATGTGAAGTGGTGAGCTAAAAGGAAAGAAATGGCTCACTATTTATAGAGAAAATTCTCTACTGTTCCCCGGATCCCACAGATCCCTTCCACTTGGGATCCGGCTAGCACAAAGCTAGGGATCCGTGGGACGCTCCCCTTTACCCATGGGTATTTTGGTTATGGGTCATGGGTCATGGGTTGATCCATGGATCTTTGGCTAGATACAATGTATCTCTTGAGTGCTCACCAAGGGTTCAATGTATTTAGACATTCTCTTGAGTGCTCACCAAGGGTTCAATGTATCTAGACATTGGGTATGGGTCAATACCATGGGTTATGGATATTATCCATATATGATATAAGCATGATGTCATGCAATGGGTTATGGGTCAAGCTCAATGGATCATGGGCTTTGGGTTGTACCCAACTACATTCAATGTATTTTCCCAATGGGTTATGATACTTAAGTTTCTACCCATTTATTTTACCCAATATACTACATACTAGTTATGTGTATATTTTACCCAAATATGTAAACACTAGTTGTTGTACATATGTAATATTAAATCATAAAATCACTTATACTTGTTTTAGTGTTTTATATGAAAATGTGAATATGTTAGAAACTATTAGTTCAAACCATTTACGTATTTTATTTGTTTCGTTAAAATGATTTTACGTTTGTTATCGACAAAACATTAGAAGATCGTAAAATATAAATAAACGTTTTTACGGCTTATTTGTATTAACATAGTCTTTTGGAGTAAAAACCTAAACCGAACCAAGGCTGTCTTGTACAGTATTTTAGGGTTCTAAACCCTATCTTACATCAAGATAAGTGTTTTACTTCATTAATTCAATTATGTCTTCAATTATTTGTGTGTATGCTTGCATGTTCTCCATGTCTGGCTAATTTATTTGTGTGTTTGCTTAGGGAATATGAAACTTAATTATTGAATATTGATTGGTTGTCTCTTATCTTAATTGTTAATGATCTAGTAATGCGATAGGTCATTCGTTGTGTAGTTAATGCTTGATTAATCTTTGTGAACCTTAGACTATAATACTTAGAGCAGTTGTAGGCTAAACCATCCAAAGAGTACCTTAGAGTTAGAGTTTATAATTCCTAGAGATATTGTAGACAAGACCCTTTTGGTAGTTTCAAAGAGTTAGGGACAAACGCATACCCTACGACCTTAGACACACAACGCGATTAAGAATAAGGACGTGACAATTCAACCATCAATAGGATAAAATTAAGGAGTAATAAAACCTAAGTGAACACATCTTTAAACTATCATACGAGCACACAATAATTAGACATAGACTACATACACCTTAGATTAGATAATTAGACAAGTAGAGTAATCGGTAGAAATACCAACCCCCAAATCCAAACCCCGAGATTCGTACCTTTCCATTTTCTAAAAAACATAAAAAGATAAAAAATAATCTTCCTCAACCCCAACCTTAGCGTAGTAACTTCTCACTAGCATTCCTATTCCTCTAGAGAACGATATCAATACCCGTGGCTTACCCTAATACTACACTACAACGATTAGGTTCACTGCCTAGGGTGTTATAAAACTTGCTCGAAGAAAAGGAAGTTCCTTTGACCCCGAACGACGCGTGTAGCGTTATCAAGTTTTTGGCGCCGCTGTCGGGGAATAGAATAGCTAGTTAGTAGTCCACCTCGTTTAGGTTTCTTTGCTTGATTCCTATCAAGTAAATTTTTCTCATTTTTTAGCTTCCTCGTAGTCTATCCCCCTTTCTTCATAACCTTTGTTCGTAATCCCATCACTTTTCATCATGGAAGGTGATAACCACCCACTATTCATCAACCTACCACCAAATGACCCGCCAAGAACCCGTACTCTTGGTGAATACTCGAGACCAAGCAACCTAGGCTATAGGAACACCATTAAGCTTCCCGACCAAGTCCAAACTACGGCCCTGCGATCTGACACCATCCGATTGGTGCAAAACGGATGTGCATTCCATGGACTTCGTTCCGAAGATCCAAATCAGCATCTAAGGGATTTCCTCAAAATTGTCGATTCCATTGACCTTGATGCTACTACTCGGGAGACCACGCATCTGCATCTCTTCCAATTCTCTCTACGGGACCAAGCTAGTAATTGGCTTGAGCGACTTCCCACCGGCTCCATCTCAAGTTGGGATGATCTCACCTCTCGCTTCCTTGCTTAATTTTTTCCAGCGGGGAGAACCACTAAACTTAGGCGAGATATCTTAACGTTTCAACAACTTCAAGGTGAATCTCTCTACGAAGCATGGACTCGATTCAAGGACTTACTTCATAAAGTCCCTCATCATGGCATTGATCTTTGGCTCCAAGTCCAACTTTTCTATGATCATGTCAACTTCCCCACCAAGCAATCCATTGACCAAGCGGCCGGTGGAAAACTTAGTGATCTCACCGCGGAAGAATCATGGGGTATAATAGAGGACCTTGCTGTCTATGAAAACGAAAGTTGGAATGACCCCCGTGAGTTGCCCAAAACCGTTAAGGCAATCTCCTTGCCTCCAATTGAATCACATCTTCCGACCGTAGGATGATCGAACTTGAAGATCAAGTTAAATTCCTAATGAGTTCCTACGAAAATCCTAAGTCTTCACATCAAGTGAATAAAATCACTCTTCCTTGTGAGTTATGTAGTGGTCCCCATGACACTCGTGATTGCACAAGACTCCCCGAACAAGCTTTTGCGGACTACGCCTCCATGCGTACCGACAGATCGGGAGAAAAGTGGTACACTTTCAAGCCCGAACAAAACAACTTAGGAAACTCTTACAACCCCTCATGGAGAAATCACCCTAACCTTAAGTGGAACCAAAACTCAAGCACACCCCAAAGCTCATCTAGTCCACCTAATAGGTTCAATTCTCTAAACACCGGGAACCCCGCTAATCTTGAGGCAATTCCATCTAGATTCATGTCATCTCAAGAAACTCGATTGACTAAGCTTGAAGCCGATTTTAAGCAAAGACAAGGCGAGATGACAAACAAGCTTGATGCCCTCTTAAAAGCCTTTAATGAACGGGAAATTGGAGCACTCCCAAGTGATACTATAAAGAACCCAAAAGTGAATTCGATTTCGTCGACCTCATGTTCTTGTTCACCATGGGAGAGTGCACATCCATGCCCCTCACACCCAACGGTTCACTCGATAAATGCTATCAACAAGGGTTCCAAGCAATCCAAAATGAGGTACCAAGGCCCTGCACCATTGGTAGAACCTACTCTTGAGAAACCCGTCAACTAAGAACCCAAGCCTAATTTAGAGGAGGAGTACAAGGAACTCCATCAAGAAAAACCGGTTCTTGAAGTCTTAGCTCATGCACCTTATTATAATGCTTTAAAAGAAAAATATGAGTTAGAACTTAAACTTGGAAAACATGGGTCCGCTTTGTGCGAAATAATCTACCTAAGAAGTTAGACGATCCCGGGCTATTTACTCTTCCGTGTAGGCTTGGAACTTCCAAACCTCTCGATGCTCTAGCCGACTTAGGATCATGCATCAATCTTGTTCCGTTGTCCCTCCATAGAAGCCTTAACTTAGGTAAGATAGAACCAACGGAAACCATCTTAGTTTTAGCGGACGGTAGTGTTGCATATCCGGTAGGGATAATAAAAGATATGGTAGTACACGTAGGAGAGTTGACTCTTTTGGCCGACTTTCATGTCCTAGACATGAATAAGGACCCGACATGCCCATTACTAGTAGGAAGAGGATTCTTAGCTACCGCTAGTGCTATCATCGATTGTAAGATGTCCAAGATAGTGGTAGGAGAGGGGAGTGCTAGGTCAATCTACGATGTCAAAAAGCATACGTACTACAAAGAAGAGGAAATCCCACATGAGATTAGGTTGGATAGAGCGCCTTCTAGATATGGACCTTGGATAGATAAGAACCTCATAGGTCCCCAACGACCTTTCTACTTAGATGAAGCCTTTGCTAGTAAAGCAACTTTCCATGAAAAGGAAATGGCTAGGGACATGGAAGTGAACCCATTCGAGGACACCTTAGTATTTAGGAAGATGACCGAGTTCCTAGGAAGTTTGCCCGTCAACATTGTCATGAATAGGTGGAAAATTGAGAAGCCTAAACATAAGTGGGATTGGGATACACCGCCTAGTGATGGTAATGGAGAGTGGCACATTAGGATAACAATCTATGATCCCGATGGAGAGAAGTTTGAAAAGGCATATCGAACCGAACGTACTACTAGGAACTTAAATGATAAGTTTGATCCTTATGACATTGTTAAGGATAGGCTTACTTATATCGGTACGTAGGAGCACGACCACGAGTCTAGCTACAAGACTCATAAATAAAGAAAAGCGCTTCGTGGGAGGCAACCCATGCTTAATTGTTTGCTTGTTAGTGTCATATATCTTTTATTGATTGCTTATTCTCATGTTTAAATATGTAAAAATGCTTTATTTTGTTTTTAACCTCGTCTTAATTGCATATAAAGGTATTTTACATAAAGGATAAGTGTAGGGAGGATTACACACGTTTTCAAAAGAAACGTAAACATGAGAATAACAATTAATTAAAAGATATATATGTGTGTTTGTTCGAGTCAAATGCTTGTATCGAGTCATAATGGATGTTTTGCAGAAATTTTTCAGATTCTAAAATGTAAATTTTCCGAATGTTTTCCAGAAAATCGCAGACCAGTTTTGTCAGGATCACAACCTGACGTCGGCCAGAAGGAGTAAAACAACAGATTATTTTTTTCTCGTTTTCGAGCTACTTATAAATTTTGAAATTTTCAGTGTCTTAATTTTCCGTAAAATCTGTAAACATCCATTCCACAAGCATTATATCCTAGTTTAGTAGAGTCTTATATATATTATTACCGCCATTTTACGAAGGTTTCGTCTGTTTTCTTCAAGTGTGCATGTTTTATTTATCAAGAAGAAGATACATAAGGTTGGAAGGAGCTTTTCACGCATACATTCTTCTTGGAAAGGATTTAACCACTACTTCACACGCGGATCCTACCGAGCTAATCAGGGGAGTATTAGTTTCTTTCGTTTTTCATTACCTTCTATTATCATAACTTTGATACTTTCGGGGAACATTGGGGACAATGTTCAGTTTAAGTGTATGGAGGGAAAATAAAATGGGAACTTTGAAACTATGCTTATCCTTGATTATTTGCTTTGTCCAATTGTATTTGTGTAATAAACCATGAGAAAATGTCGGTTAGGGTAATTTTGGCACCAAATTTAAAATTTTTCATGACATATAGGAGTGGGCCATTAGTCTTAACAAAAGCGTCTCACGGATAGGAAGTTGTATGACTAGCACAAAAACCCTTTACCACCTAAATTCCACCCAAAATGTGAGGATCACCCTTAGATTAGTAGGAATTAAAGCATTCATCTTTAATGCTTAGAGTGTGAACCGGTAGTATATTAGATTCTAGAACTTGTTTTGTGATGCATCTCGAGATCGCTAGTAAGACTACACTTGTGTAGTTAGGAATAACTAAATGATAAGAGGCATTAGGATAACCCTTGTTTAATACCCGTAATATAATTACTTCTTCCACATCGGTTGAGTAATTCCCCCACATCCTTTGCGTTGTACTCATTTTTAGTACACGATACCCCTAGTTAACCCCTCAGAGCCTATCCTTTTCGCGGTTCTCGTGATGTTTCGGTTTTTCTGGAATATCAATGAAGAGCATTGTTTACACCCCACCCCCAAATGTACACCCAAATCGCCTTAGCCTACCTTGTATGCACTCACTTTTAGTGCATTATTGTTATCACCTCAAACCCTTAGTTCAATTATCTAGTTGCTTGCATGAGTTGCTAAGTCGAGTCATATCCTTTGTACACAGTTTTGGGACGATTGGGACTCATGGGAAAAGTTAAAGTTTATGAAATGACTAGAAGGGAACATAAATTCCCTTATTTGCGTAATAACGTACCCCAAGTGTTTTGATCTTTTCAATTCGGGTCAGATTAGTGTTAGAGTAATAAAAACTCAAGTGTAGGGATGTGCCTATAAATCCCTATCATTTTGATGTTACCGTAGAGGATGGTAGAGTAAAAGTGTATGTGGAAAAAATAAATAAATAAATAAATCGAAAAAAAATAGAAAAAGAGAAAAGAAAAATAAATAGAGTGTTCAAATATATATATATATATGTGTGTGTGTGTATATATATATATATATATATATATATATATATATATATATATACATACGGGCTACCATCCTACATCTATCTTTAAATTTATGTTTGTTTGTTTCAGTTATCTAGAGTTTAGAGTGTCGAGTCTTGGCTTAGCAACGCCATTCTTCGTATGCTTGTAACATAAAGATTTTTGACTTGCCACCACTAAATAGCCTATCCCACCAAACCCTTTGTTTCCCTACCGTAAGCCTAAAATTACAACCCTTTAAAGACCTCTTTGATAGTCTTTCCTAGGTGCTTACGCCAAAGCGATGGAGGTTTGATCTATTCTCAAGCCTATGGTAATCTATGTACTAGGACCGGTTAATGAGTGTTTATCTTCCATTTCCAACTTGTTATATTTCATATACACCCGAGAGATGAGAGTACCCAAACCAATGCTTCATGACCCCTAACTTATAAATTAATTGGCTAAAAGCACATTTGCTTGAGGACAAGCAAATACCAAGTGTAGGGATATTTGATAAGGTTTTAAAATGTACCTTTTTCAGGGGTCGTTTAAGCCCTTATTTGATCACTTTTGTATCCGTTATTACTTAATATCGTTCCTTTTCACTTTTTAGGTCTCTTGAAGGCAAATTGCTAGAATGGAACTTATTTGGACGGAAAGGCGCGGATATACGAAGAAAATGGCCAAAGTCAAGAATCGAGACACTCAAGCTGCTGAAATACAAGGGACGGCCATCGCTAACCGACGCCGGAGCACTTTTGTGACGGCTCAGAGCCAAATTGCTTATTTTCAAGTGACGGTGTCGCTTTAAAAGAGTAGGCCATCGCAACTCGTGACGCCTAGATTTGATCCGAGGCGGCCGAGACTGAAGGGGACGGCCCACAAGCATAAGGTGACGCCGCCGCAAGACTAACGTGGCCAAGACGAAACCCTAATGATTGGCGGCACCGACGCCACAAATTATAAGGTGACGCCGTGCATGTGTAATCTTATATATAGAATCCGAATTTTTTAGTTTTCAGTGTGTAGTCTTTTGGAGTAAAACCTAAACCGAACCAAGGCTGTCTTGTACAAGATTTTAGGTTCTAAACCCTATCTTACATCAAGATAAGTTTTTTACTTCATTAATTCAATTATGTCTTCAATTATTTGTGTGTATGCTTGAATGTTCTCCATGTCCGGCCAATTTATTTGTGTGTTTGCTTAGGGAATATGAAACTTAATTATTGAATATTGATTGGTTGTCTCTTATCTTAATTGTTAATGATCTAGTAATGCGATAGGTCATTCGTTGTGTAGTTAATGCTTGATTAATCTTTGTGAACCTTAGACTATAATACTTAGAGCAATTGTAGGCTGAACCATCCAAAGAGTACCTTAGAGTTAGAGTTTATAATTCCTAGAGATATTGTTTACAAGACCCTTTTGGTAGTTTCAAAGAGTTAGGGACAAACGCATACCCTACAACCTTAGACACACAACGCGATTAAGAATAAGGACGTGACAATTCAACCATCAATAGGAGATAATTAAGGAGTAATAAAACCTAAGTGAACACATCTTTAAACTATCATACGAGCACACAATAATTAGACATAGACTACATACACCTTAGATTAGATAATTAGACAAGTAGAGTAATCGGTAAAAATACCAACCCCCAAATCCAAACCCCGAGATTCGTACCTTTTCATTTTCTAAAAAACATAAAAAGATAAAAAATAATCTTCCTCAACCCCAACCTTAGCGTAGTAACTTCTCACTAGCATTCCTGTTCCCCTAGAGAACGATATCAATACCCGTGGCTTACCCTAATATTACACTACAACGATTAGGTTCACTGCCTAGGGTGTTATAAAAATTGCTCGAAGAAAAGGAAGTTCCTTTGACCCCGAACGACGCGTGTAGCGTTATCACTTTCCAAAGTCGTCACGATCATTATTCGGGTAACAAGGAGCACCAAATACATGAAAGTGCTTGAGATTCGGTTTACGGTTATGGATAAGTTCATAAGGTATTTTGTTATGGCATTTGGTTATCACAGAACGGTTCTGAGTGTAGCATGCAGTTGACACGGCTTCTGCCCATAAGTAGTCTGGAAGTTTTGCATTGATTAACATCGTTCTTGCAGCTTCCACTAACGTACAGTTTCTTCTTTCAATAACTCCATTTTGTTCTGGTGTCCGTGCAATTGATGTTTGATGCTCAATTCCCACTTTCTCATAGTATTCTCGAAGAGTTTGATTTACAAATTCAGTTCCTCTATCTGTTCTGATTTATCTGACTGTGTTCCAGAGTTGAACTTGAATTTTTGTGAGAAAGGTGATGATCATCTGTGGAGCTTCCATCTTGAGTAGTCATCAACAATTACTAGAATGTAGCGTTTTCCATTAATCGTTTGCACATGCATCGGGCCACACAAATCCATGTGAAGAAGATGAAGCACATGTTGAGAGCTGTGTTCCACCTTTGAGGAAACATGAGCACGAGTGCTTTTCCATTGTTCACAAGCTGAGCATAGATGATCTTTAGAATAAAACCTTGGAAGACCTTCAACTAGTTTGTATCGTGCAAGATTAGTTATGATTTGAAAGTTGAAGTGTGAAAGTCGTCGGAAAGATTTTGTAGATGTTGCCTTAGAAAGTAGACAAATGGGAGATGAAGCAATAATGTCTTGCATTGAGATTGTGTAAAGGCTTGATGTGCGGGTTCCAGACATGAGATCGTTTCCTTGTAGATCGCGAATGAAACAAGTTTTCTCCCTAAAAGCAACTTCCAAATCTCCATCACAAAATTGACCGCCAGAAAAGAGATTGTAACCGAGACCTTCCACATAATAAACCCTGCTAATTTCGATGTTCCCATTGATGTAATCTCCGTAGCCCATGATAGCTGCAAAGTGATCATTCCCGAACCTGACAGTACCGATGAACTTTGAAACAAAGTTTGATAACAGTTTGAGATTGCCTGTCATGTGCCGGGAACATCCGCTATCAACAATCCAGAGGATGATCTGTTCCGTTACAGTTATGGTTGAAACACACATGTTAATGATTTTAGGAATCCATTTAAATCCGGGTGTATTTTTTAACCATCTCTGCCAAGTCCAACTAGTTTTTTCTTTGGTCTTAGTGAATGCACTAGGTGATATTTTCATCCTAGGAGGTGAAGTGGGTTCTATGGGTACATCAATGATCGTAGCAGAAACACTAGAGGGCGGTTTACCTAGCACAGACTTAGAAGCATTAGTGGGCCTAGAGGTAATCCATTTTCTATTATTCCGTTTATGAGATAAGATAGATTTAGCAACACATTTATCATGACAACCAGAAAATATGCTTTTACGACAACCAAGACATGATGCTTCAAACATAACATTCAAAGTACTTAAATATTCAGCATTCATTACATCACTTTTTCTATTACATTTGTGTAACGCAATGTCTAAAGTGGGTGCAACTTGAGTGTTATTCAAGGTCCTAAGGTGTTCTTCTACTTCAGAGTTCTTTATTGTTCTTCTCTTACGTTGCAACTTCCTATTCTTCCTGGTTTTGCTCTTAAGCTATGAAGTGCAAACGTTGGGAAAAGAGGCAACTATTCTTGTATCAGTGGAAGGAAGCACATTAGTATCTTGTGGTTTGTCATTAGGCGTTCTAGTGTCAATTTTAAACATTCCAGGTGCAAGAACATTCGTGTTACTAGACTTATCTTGTTCATACTTCCCTAACTTTGCTTTTAACTCAACAATAGTGTGCAGCAATTCTTGATTTTCAAAGCGAATGTTTTGCACTAACGTTTAAGACTTCTTTAGTGTATGCAAGATGATTATCAAGTTCTTGTGATGCCTTAGCATGATTCTTTTTGAGCAAATCAAATATGACACCCTATTCAGTTTTGACTTTGGCAATTTCTTGTTCATATTTTGAAATTTGACATTTTAAAGAGACGTTGTCATCATCCAGTTGTTCAAGTTTTGGATAGAAAGATTTTTCACGCAACTGGTTTATTTTGTTTTGCAAAGCAAGTTCTCGATTTTGACAATCTTTTTGACACCATTGAAGACGACATTTTGCATTTGAAAGTTCATTTAACAAACGCTCATTTTCAATTTTCAAAGACTCGATTTGAGGCACATTATCGATATTCTCAACATTATCAACAAAGTCAACATCAATATAGTCAAATGCATATGCAACCGTATGTAATAACACCACATTGATGGTATCAACACAGATAACATCTTCCAAGAGTCGGTCAACATGATTTCTTAACATTTTCTTTTTATGTTTAGTATTTCAAATTGATGTTTTTGTTTTCTCAAAAACTGTTTTCATAAGCCCAATCTCCTTCTGAAGATCCCGTTCCCAATAGATTGCACACATTTTCAAATTTCGGACATGGGGTAAAAGTCTTTTCTGAAAAATATCTCTTTGATTTCGCGCATGTGGCGATTGAAAATGTTCAGCTTTTATTTCAGAATTAACTTCAATTTCACGTTCCAAAAGTTTGATGTCAGACATGAATGTATCAAAATATTTAAGAACTTGACATCGTTCGGGTAATGATTTTACTTCACTGAGGGAAGGTAAAGGACCATAAATTTGTGCAACATTGTGTCAGGGACCATCATTAGAAGAGGACTCAGGAAGTGGTGTGATAACCCAAGGTGTGTTAGTATGATCTTGTTGTTTTCCAAACGGTATGATTTTAGAGTAATCGAATGGTTTGTTATATTCAACATTTTCCATTTTTAATCGACTCTCAGCATCAACATCTGTTTCCTCAACACGATTATATTCAACAACACTCATAATTTAATCATCAATTCTATGTTCTGCACTGTAAACTTAAGGATTTGGTTTGAATGCTCTATGTGAAAAACTTGGTTTGTAATCAGCAAAAATTGGTCCATATCCATCTGGATTTGGTTTAAAAGAAAACTTTTGAATTGTTGTGATTGACTCACCATGTTTGTAAACAACATTTCGAAACTATTTGATTTTGTTTTGTAAATCGACAATTTCATCAAGATACTCATCTATTTGTCTCCTCGAACGCTTTTTGTACTCACAAAACTGTTTTTGACAAGTTAACAACTCAGACTTGGCTTTTTGAGTTTCCGGAGTGAGAACGTTAAGTTGTTGTTTATGATCAAATTTTTGTTGTTCTATTTGAGAAAGCAATGCATTCTTGGATGCCACTAGATCACATATCTGTTTTTCCAAAGATTTTTCATTTTGGTATGATTTTGCAAAAGCGACTTCAAAAATTTGTTCACGTTTTTCTTTGGTTTCAAAAGTGTTGAGTTGGAACTTATAACATTCATTATCCTTAGTCAACAGTGCAATTTTATCTTGTAGTTTCTTATTGATCTCATTGCAGTTTTCTAGTTGAGATTGGGTGGTCTGAAATAAGTTGGTCATGAGCACAAGATTTGGATTAGACAAAGGTTCATCTTGTTCAACTTGAGTCTCAACATAATCATTATTTAGATCCTAAAATATGACCACGGAGTCAACTTGATTATCAATATTAACCATGAGGTCATCTTGATGGTCAAATATAACTACGAGATCCATTTGATTATCGTCGGAATGAGATGTAGAAGGCTCATGTTGAACAGTCTGTGCCTCGTCGGATACAGATGTTGGCGGAGATATCAGATCATTAATGAGTACAATTGGATCCGGTACCTGAGACAAGCCATCAGTGTCATACACTGGGCCTGTGTCATTCATGTGGAGCTCTTGCATGTTTGCCATTAACATCACAGTTGCATTAGCTTGCAAGTCCTCCATGTCATCATCATAATCTGCATCAGTCATGAAGCTCTGTTCTTTGTTGGTAAGTGTTCCACCAGCTTCATCCTTGAGAGCTAAGAGTAAAGCCTCTTTGTGATAAGCGCTGCCTCTTGTTCTCAGCTTTGGGCATGCATTAGCCAGATAACCCTTCTCATTGCAGTTGTAGCATCGGAGACCATTAACCCCAGTCTGAGCATTTCCCTGATCAACCACTTGTACTCGTTATTGTGGAGCACCCATGTTATTCCTTCCATTAACATTAAACCCTTGACCACTACCGATTTGACAACCATTACCACGATTCTAAACCTCAACTCTTCCATTGTTAACAACAGCTTGATTTCTTGTGTTAGATGAGGTACGAATGCGATTGTTGGATTTGTTAGAAAATTGACCGAATGCTCTTGCAATCATTACAAATCCTTGATTTAATGCATCGAAGGCTTATGCATCCTCATTTGATTCACTGTAGAGTGCTTGATCATTGTTGTTGTTGTATGGAACCAATTGAGTTTCTTGTGATTGTTGCTGTGATGGATCATATGGTGTAATCTAAGCAGTTGGTTGTGGAGGATTTGTGAAGACAGTAGGCAAGTTCAGAAATTGAGGATAACATGATTGAGTGTACAAAGCAAGAGTTTGATTATCCAGGAGTGATGGAGAAGCAGGAACTCCACGGATGATTCTGTCTTTGTCTACTTCCTTTTGATGGTGCTTCAAATAGTCATACAAAAATTCGTAAGTAGCTTGATGAAGATTCTTCGCTTGACGGATGAATGTAACGTACATTCTCCCAATCGGACCAAGACAGCTCAGAAAATTTGTGTTGATTGCAATCCTTGGCATAATGATATTATGTTTGTCCAAGTCATTGATGATGTATGAAAAACGATGATAGTATGACTCTAATGATTCCCCTGGTTCAATAATGAAGTTTTCATAGGCTAAGTAGATTTTGAATTCCATTTCTTCTTGATTGAGTTCAGTTCCTTCCATTAGAAGATGAATGTGCTCCTACATTGCTTTAGCAGTTCGAGCATCAACACTACTGGCATCGGATTGGGTAAACCAAAAAGGATATATTGCATTGCAAGTTCATCAGCTTCTAAGTGAAGAAGTTGGTCAGTAGTAAGTTGATCAAGGCCGACAACGTTGGTAACATCATCTCTTGGTGGATTAGCAATCGGATCTCCGGGTATAGTGATAGTAGGCATCTAAAAAGGACCTTCAAGTATGACCTTCTTCAAAAACTTACCATGTGGTTTCTTGAGATCACAAAACCTAAAGAATCTTATCACCAATTGATCGTAGTTTCCGGGAATGAGCATTGGAGGTCTATCAAGGGATCCAACTTCATGAATGGATTATTGGCTACTTAAAGCTTCACACATCCTTGCAAACCAAGACGGTTCCTTTTACGTTGTGACATTCATAGCATACTTAGCTGGATACTGATATTGGAAGTAGTTATAATGTTGAACTTGTTGACGAGGGTTTGGTTAAGGCATCTGTGGTGGAAGAGGGTTTGCTCCTTGAGGAAAGTACATTCGAGATGGTGATTGAAATTGTTGTTGAAATTGTTGCAATTGTTGTTGAGATGGTGGAGGATATTGTTGATATTGTTGTTGTTGTTGTTGTTGACGATACTCATGAGGAAAGTAGAGAGAGTATGGTGGTTGAGACATCTTGAAACTTGTGTTGATGATGGATCTTTGTAGTCGAATGAAACTCGAGTTCGTTGATGAAGTATACTTAAGCGTAGAAAATCAGCTTAGGCGTAGACTGAACCGTTACACGTAATTTCCTTTTTACGCGTAGACAAGAGTTTATGCATAGAAACAGCTTACGCATAAACTTTAGATAAAACTTAGGCTTAGGCGTAAACCAAAGGCTTAGTAGTAAGAACCTTATTAGTAAGATTTCCTTAAGCGTAAGATGAGCTTATGCGTAGGAAATACTTAGGCTTAAAGTGTTTACTCGTAAGCTTTTATGCTTAGGCGTAAAACTAGGGTTTTACCCAAAAAATCCTTTACACTTATCCAAGTGTAAAAGATATCCAAAGTCGAAGTGTTTTCAGGCTTATCCAAGCAAGAAAACACTAAGTAAACCAACAGCTTTCGAAGATCAAATGCAGAAATCCTTAGGCGTAGAAACTGTTTAGGCATAGGATGACTTAGGAGTAGAAGTATACGCGTAAAACTAGGGTTTTACTAGGCATAGAAAGTACCAAAATTTACCAAAACGAATTTTTATGCCCAAAAGTGTTTTGTAACCTAATTTTAGTGATGAAACAGCTTCAAAATCACCAAAATAACAATAAAGTTTAAAACTTGATGATCCAAAACTTCTTTTCAGCTTACGCGTATAATAGTACACACGAATCAAAACCAAGCTTAAAACTAATCTACACGCGTAAAGTTTGAAACTTGATGCAAAAAACTTAAACTTTAACACTAAATAAACCTTAAACCACAAGAATCTTGAGTTTACAAGTGTAAAAACCAAAGCTTTAAGCGTATGAAAGTTTAGAACCTTAAAACCCACGCGTATAGTGTATGACTTCAAAAACAAAAGTGTTTCACCCAACTAGATGGCGATTGATACCACTGTTAGGTCACCATAAGTTAACACAAGGATCAATATGTAAGAAATGGGAAAGAAAGTGATCGGTTGAACACACAAAACACACGACAATATGGAAAGGTTATGCGTAGGTATTAAGAAGTGAACAACCATCCTTCAAATGAAGGTTTACACAAGTATTTATGGGGAAGGGAGCTAGGGCAACATGTCTAGTCCCTTCCTTCATTATTGGGCTTGGACTAAGGCTCATGGGCTTTCTACATAAGCCTTCCCATTAATACAAACATAAAAGCCTAGTTTAAGCAACCTATTACATACTAATTACTAACACTTGAAATACAAGTTATGAGTGATTCCAACACTGATCTTGTAGTTTAAACATTTAATATTTTGTCTTGCATTCTGGACCTACAACCGTGATAACAATGTTCAATAGGGTTACCATAATTATACAAATAAGACTTCTATAATTTAACAATGCCAAAAAGCATAACAAAAACTATATGATGTAACATCACGAAAAACACAATAGAAACATTAAGGTTAGCGGCTTGGACATGGAAGGTGATGAAGTTAAAGACATAATTGAAAATTTCAACCTGCTTGACATTGTTGTAGTAAAATGTAGTTTAGCAGTTCATTAATGGGCTAAATTTAAGGGCTGGTAGATAACTCAGAGGGCTACAACTTTGCAGAAAGAATTTTTAGTTGAGGAAGACTCCTTCTATGACTTTTCCGTTGTCAAAGTCACTAGAATTTTTACATCAGCTTCTGAAAAATCATAGAGGTTAGGGGTTCCACTTGTTGCAAAACCTACAAATAATGAGATACATAATTGTTAATCATAATACTCTTAAAAGATTTTTGTCGATGCAACGCCGAATAAGGGGTATTTATAGAATGAAATTAGGGTTACTGTCAAATTCAAATTAGAAAAGATATGGTAAAAGAAATATATATTATACAAATTTAGTACTTATCACCATTTTTATTTGTGGAAAATATATGGTTTTATATTTTCTAATAGATTTACACAACCCAAAAGTAACCCTCATTTTTTTAACTTATTAGCAAGGAAGTTTTTTTAATCACCCTTACTTTCTTGAAGTTTTTTCTTATAATTTTGACTTATCAATGTTTGGACTTTTTTAATTAAAAAGAGGAAAGTTCAATACGAAACAAAAAAATTAAAGAACAAAGAGCTCAATCTGAGCCATTGATCTTATATCCATCCAACGATTGGATTTGTTTTTCATCTGTTTCATTTAATTAGAAAGAGGGTTATGTTGGTCCATTTAATTCACTCATTTATACTCATACACGCCCACCCTCATTTCTCACTCACTCTCACACACTCTCGTTTTACTTACTCTCACACCTTCCCCAATTTCAAAACCCTCCTCATTTACTCATTTTCATTTCATTCTTTATTTTACACACACTCTTTCATTTACTCTCACCAACAAACGTTTCCGACGACTGTTGCGATTTTTCCGACGGAGGAGCGAGGAAGGAAGCAGCGTCATTTCCGTCGTGATCCACATCATCATTTTCCTGCAACATCTCGAGTGATTTCGAGCCATCGTTAACTCTAACTTGATTAAATCCAAAGGTGACGTCATCACCTTCATTCGATCAATTAACAGAGTCCATCAACTTTCATCGGTGAACTGAATCTGATTAAACTCGAAGGTGACGTCATATCTATTTCTCAGTGTATGTGATAAGTTTAGTTTTTCGAATTTAGAAATAAATTAGGTGGTGTTTGGGAGATGAGTTTAGGTGAGGTATACGTGAAATACTAAAATATAAATGGGTAAGCTGTAACACCCCCAAAATATCACAACAAAAGATTGTGTCACTGAGGTATTACTTATTAGCACACAATACAAGTTATAGAAAATGACCTCTAAATAAGATGTTTTGACAAGTTACCATTCGATTTATAAATTCAGAGTTACAAACATGAGGCCCCAAAGTATAATGCATAAATGTTTCGAATGGTAAATGATAAAAGCATAAGTCTTCAAAATATGTTGTACGACTCTATGTTCCATGCAACAGCTATCGCCTTACTGACCTGAGATAAACATGTTAAAAAGTGTCAACACAAAGGTTGATGAGTTCGTAGAGTTTATTGCAAATAAGATGTAAAACCCTTATGATTTAACTCCCATGACAAGTATATGTCAACCTAATCCTGCTACAAATCCCGCCCATACAAGATTTGTAACATCTTAAGTCCACATATAAGTTCATATTTAATAACTGTAAATGTTGAATGTGTTATGAGTAGGACATATGTGTATACGATATATGCAAGTACTTAATGTAAATATAACAACCAATACCTCATGACAAGAATATACAATATACCGGATTATATTCACCCAAGGTCACGTCTCTTGGACACATGGGCGGGGGAATCTTCCCAAATAGTACTATAGTCACCCGACGTCACGAACCCGGACACATGGGGTGGGGGCATCTTCCCAAATAGTACTATCAATACCTCTCCGACAGTTTCCAAAGAATAACGTGATCAAGAATAATGAAAACAAGTTTAACACGTTAAGGCATATATAGCGATAAAACTACACATCATGTCAAAAAGTATAAAAAGTGTAGTGCAACGTAAAATATACATGGTTTGAGCACTTGTATCTGTATGTAAATTCAAATCATGTATTTTGATAAATGAGTAAAGTATTTCTAAGCATGTATCTCCCCCAAACAGTTTAAAACGAGTATTAAAAGAGTAAGAGTGGGGCTATGACTCATGGTAATCCGTAAAAATTTAGAGTACTTGTGAAAGTAAATGAAAATAGTTGAGCATGTATCTCCCCAAAAACTAATTCAAAACGTATAAAAGTAGGGGCTATGAAACTCACGGTAATCCGTAAAAGTTTAGAGTACTTGTGAAAGTAAATGAAAATAGTTGAGCATGTATCTCCCCCAAAAGTAATTCAAAACGTATAAAAGTAGAGGCTATAAAACTCATGGTAATCCGTAAAAGTTAGAGTACTTGTGAAAGTAAATGAAAATAGTTGAGCATGTATCTCCCCCAAAAGTAATTCAAAACGCAGGGGCTATGAAACTCACCGTGAGTTTAATTATGTTTAAAGGTATAACGAAATCGATTGATATCTCTACATACGTACCTAGAAATATGATCTCGTCTTAGGTTTTGGAATAAAACACAACAAGTCTATATAGTAACTATATTGATCATAATGTTGTACATGGTTGGTTGTAGTGATTGTGCTTGTCATAAAAATGGTTTACTATTTTGTGAAACGTGTTTAGTTTAAATATCGTATAACTGTTCGGGCTATCATAATTCAGAGGTCATGTAGTAAACGTTCGAGGAGCTAGGATACTTTAAATCGTAAATCCAGTAACTCGTCGATACGTTTACCCAAATGAAACCCCTCACATGAAACTCCCTACTAACATGTTACGTTAATAGTTTAAACATATATATTTATACTCATAAGAGATATAAATGAGACATATGGTTTTGTTGTATTTCGTTAATGATTATGGCCATGAATTTATACATCAGTAATTTTTTTGAGTTAGGAAATAGCAAATAGTTTTTGGTTATAAGTTGCGGAAAAAGGGTAAAACGGTCATTATTCCCGTCATTTGAGAAAACACTATTATGAGGATCAAGCGTATGATTTTATTTCATGGAAATGATGTTTACAATGTATTAATGAAATTTGGTAAGTTTAAAAAATTATAGAGTTCGGGAACTAGGTCGAATGAGAAGATTTTGGAAAAATATAAGACTCGGGTTCTAAATAGCCATTTGGTTCTAGTGGCAAAAACAGCCTTTTCAGGATTAAATTCTTGAGTCTCACCTGTAAAACATCATTCTGGACAACTTTTTAGTTTTACAGTTTTGATGATTCGGACCATAAAGGGGTCAAAGTCGTGTTTTACGTTTCTGATCAGAATGTTATTACCATTTACGTATATATCGTTTTAGTAACTTAAACTAGGCGTAACTTTAGATTCGTAAGTTCGTTTTAGCCGATTCGAAAAGCCATATTTTTTTTATGATTTCTTCCTATAAATATAACTGATTACTCAAGCATGTATGTTCATGGTTTTGTCGATTTTATAGCATAAGTCTACTTGATTTAACTAGTTTGCAAACATAAAGTTTATTACAAATTTTATATACATGCTTCATGCTTACTTATTTTAGTGTTTGTATACAATATGATCAACATAACTAATATATATAGCATAAAAAAAGTATGAAATCAATGAAGAATAATATGCTTAAGTCATATAACTTTTGTCCTTAATAAAAAGGGATACATGAACTAGGACAAGAACTAAATCCTTGAATCGAAAACCCTAGCTTCTAATCCTTCAACACAACTCTAGCAAACCTTTGATAACCTTAATATAACTCTTGTAAAATCCTTGTAATCTCAGCTCTAATCACCTTGTATAACTTCTTAATCAACTATGGAATCACCAAATAAACACTAGTTTCATGTAGAGGTTAACTAGGCCTTCAACAATGGTATGTAACTTGTAATATGAAAATCAAAGATGGATGGTGTAGGGATTATGGTGTTGGGCATTTAAATGGTGAAGAAAGGAAGAGGAATGATCTTGATACTTATAGGATGAAGAGGAGGTTAACTAGTTTCTTACTTGTGGTTGAAATGGTTACACATATAAGCTTAATGGTTTTATGGTTCCTAATGTAACACATGAATGCATAAGGTTTCTATGGTTCATTACCAAGCCACCAATGCTTGGTGATTTACCCTCAAGGTGTCGTTCATATGATGTTAATACAAATAAATCGTAAAAACGTTTATTAATATTTAGCGATCTCTTTGCGTTTTGTTGATAACAAATATAATGTTATCATAAGTAAAACTATAAGGATACATGTTATTTTTGTAAAGCATCTACTTATAGTCATTTAATACAAATTGTTGTAATAATTCATTTGTTGTAATAGTTTATTAGGATGGGTAAAAACCACAACCCATGACCCATACGCATTGAGCATATCCATAGCCCATGAAGTTAACCCATACCCATTGACTAGATGCATTGCATCTATTAGATACATTGTATCTAATTAGATACCCATGGTTCAAACCATAACCCATGACCTATGACCCATAACCCAAAAACCCATAGGAAAAGAGGAGCGTCTCACGAATCCCTGGACTTACACTGGACGGATCCCTCGCTGTGATCCGTGGGATCCAGGTAATGCTTGCAAGAAATTGCCTATAAATAGAGAGCCATTTCTTCATTTTTACTCACCCATCTTCTTACAAACTATCTCATATATTCTTACACTCTTCTAACAAAAGATCACTTGATCTAGAGAGTTGTTCTTCTTTCTTCTATTGTGATTCTCATATAGGTCCTTCTCTAAGGCGAGATCACGAGCATTCTACAAGTCATCCAAGCAAGGGGTCCTTGATTGATTTGTTTCTCCACAAGATTTCATGAGCGAAGATCTTGTATTTCAAATTTCACATATTTGTTGTGTTATAGTAGTGTTGGTTTGGTCCTCCGTGTTACGGACTCGGTATTTAGCTTTGTACCGAAAAAAGGTGTAAGCAACGCTGTGAAGGCTTCTCCGCCAAGTTGAAGGAGTTTGTTGACATAGTGCTTGAACTCGAGTAGGTGACTCGGGGAGTGGAGTAGGGCAAGGAAGGTGTCCTTGTAGCCAAACCACTATAAATCGGTTGTGTCATTTCTATCCTTTATTTTACTTACTTTACTTGCATTACTCATAGATCTATACTATCTCCTCATTCATACGATTCCACATAACATCGAATCTAAAAGTTTTTGAAACTAACTTAAAATCGTCAAAACTATTCAACCCCCCCCCCTTCTAGTTTTCCACAATTGGCATAAAGAGCTAAGTTTATAAAAGTTTTAAAGTAAACCGTATTTTAAAAACTTTTCGATCACTATAGGTTCTGAAAATTACAAGGAAGGGCAATCGATGCAACGACCTCCACTTCTTGAAACTAATGGTTTTATATATTGGAAAAATAGATTCGAAACGTATGTAAAGTCTAAAGATATTGATCTTTGGTACATCATTGTTGAAGGCGATTTTGAAGCCACTGCAAAAGATGAAAATGGAAATTTAGTTAACATACCTCATGATAAACTCACCGATGATATTAAGAAAAAGCTTTCCAAAAATAGTGAAGCTAAAATGGTTTTATATAATGCTTTACCCAAAAAGGAATTCGAAAGAATTTCCATGCTTAAAACCTCTAAAGAAATTTGGAATTCTTTAGTTGTAACTCATCAAGGTAATCAACAAGTTAAAAAAAAATTGATTTATTTGTTCAACAATATGAACAATTTTCAATATCGGATGAGGATACTATAGATCATTCTTTTGCTAACTTTAATACTATGATTACATCTTTACAAGCACTTGATGAATCTTTCTCTAGCCGTAATCATGTTAGGAGATATCTAAGGGCACTTCCATCCAAGTGGAGATCTAAGGTGATGGCAATCAAAGAATCAAAAGACTTGTCAATCCTCACCCTTGATGAACTCATTGGCAATTTAAAAGTCTATGAGCTTGTCCTCGCTAAAGATTCCGAAGCCTCAAAAGTGAAAGAGAAGCACAAATCTCTTGCCCTTAAAGCTAAGAAGGTCTCAAGCGATGAAGAGAACTCCTCTTCGGATAGGGATGACGAGGAGTATGCCATGACGGTAAGGGACTTCAAAAAGTTCTTTAAAAGAAAGGGAAGATACGCCAACAACCATATGATGACAAGAAAGGATTCCGGAAAAGCAAAGAGGACGAGAAGGCAAGGGATGATCGCGTTTGCTTTAAATGTGGGGACCCAAACCACTTTATTAGTAAGTGTCCCAAACATGGTGAACAAAAGCGCTCGTGGCGGTTCGTGGGAATGAGCGAGGAGGAAGACGAAGAAATTTGTCTCATGGCAAATAACGAGGTATGTCACTTAATACTATAGTAGTTAATCATTAGATGATGATTCATTGCATAATGAATATGATAAACTTTGCAAAATTATTTTAAAGTAATCAACAAAAACAAGTTTTTGAAAACCAAAATCAACGTTTAGAAAAGGAAGTCATTGAGTTAAAAGCAAAATTAAAACGCCTAGAAAAGGGGAAGATAGCAAGTGGAGAATGTGAACTTTATGCGTCAACTTCAAACACTTGTTGATCATCTAGACTCTAAGATTGCTTGAATGAATACTAATACTCTAGATATGATATTAGATAGTATTAAAATAGGAAACAACCAAAAAGTTTTAGGTTTTCAGCAACTTGATGCGTCAACTAGTGAAAACAAAGAAACACAATTTGTAAAAGCAATAGAAAAACAAACCACTATAGTCATGGATCCCACGGATCCCACAAAAAGGCAACCGGCTAGTGTACAGCCAGGGATCCGTGGGTCTGCAGAAGCAAACAGTGGTAATAATATAGCTTCCTCATCTAGAACTGATTTTGTTATTGTTAATAAGAAGAAACCAACCCATGCTACTATTAGACAACCACCTCCAAGACAAAATCAAAGTTTTACAAGAAACAAAGGTCCATCATTTTCAAAACCGAACACATATAGGAGACCTAATAATGTTTATCCGAGAAGTAACCATCAAATGGGATGGAATCCAAATATGCAAAATGGCTTTCCATTTCAAAACTTTACACCATGGAACGCATACTCACCTTATCCATATATGTCTGACATGAATGGAATGTTTAACACTAATGGACCCATGAACAAATGGGGACCAAAATTTTGAGTTAATTGCTTTCTTAGGTGTGCTTAAAGGTCGACCTAGATCCGGATGAGTGGATCAAGGATAGCGGGTGCACGAGGAACATGACCGACAATAAAGATTTATTCTCCACATATAAATCCTTCAATGGAGGAAATGTGGTATTTGGAAATAGCAAAAGCAAAATCATCGGTAAAGGTACGATTTCTAACAAATCCCTAACCATTAACGATGTGTGTCACGTAGAAAACCTAAACTTTAACCTCTTAAGTATAGGACAAATATGTGATAAAAGTGCAACGTACTTTAACTAAAACCGTAGTAAGATATTGAAAAAAGGTATCACTATAGGTAGAGGAATTAGGAAACATGGAGTCTATGTCATTAAAATCGGTAATGAACCTAAAGACAAACTTTGTCTTACTTCTATGGATGATACTTCGACCTTATGGCATCGAAGATTGGGTCATGCCAATATGCGACTTCTTCAATCGCTATCATCCAAAGATCTAGTAAGAGATCTACCAAATTTAAAATATGAACATCACTTTTGTGATGCTTGTAATGTAGGAAAACAAGTCCATGCTAGTCACAAAGCTAAAAACATGGTCTCTACAACTAAGTGTCTAGAATTACCACACATGGATTTATTTGGTCCATCCGCTATCCAAAGTTATGGAGGTAACTACTACACTTTGGTTATAGTGGATGATTACTCTAGATACACATAGACTAAATTTTTAAAGAACAAAACTGAAATGTTTGATTACTTTGAAATATTAAGTAAGAAAATCCAAAGACAATTAGGAAGTACTATAGTGTCTATTAGAATGGATCATGGTAGGGAATTCGATAATGAAGTGCAATTTGGAGCCTTTTGTGACGCTAATGGTATTACTCACAACTTCTCGGCTCCTCGCACTCCACAATCGAATGGGGTAGTTGAAAGAAAGAATAGAACCCTACAAGAAATGAGTCGCACCATGCTAAGCAATCCATACCTCAAAATTTTTGGTGCAATGTCGTTGATACATCAACGTACATACTTAACCGAGTCTTAATTAGACCATTTTTAGGAAAAACTCCATATGAGTTACTTGAGGCAAAAGCCTACGCTAAATTACTTTAGAGTCTTTGGTAGCAAATGTTTTCTACTTAACACTAAAGATTACCTTACAAAATTTGATCCTAAGTCAACCAAAGGTATATTTTTAGGTTACTCTCCTAATAGCAAAGCTTACGTCATATTAAATAAAGAAACAATGAAGGTTGAAGAGTCATTAAACGTTAAATATGATGAGAGTCCACCCAAACCTACTCTACCTCTTGTCGATGACGAGATTGTCGAGAGTGAAGCTATTGAAATAAAGAAAATGACAAACGAAGAAGAAGAACCTTTAAATAATTAAATCATAAATATTATAGAGTCTAAAGATCACCCCGTAGATAAGGTCATAGGAAAGTTAAACGAAAGAACCTTAAGGTCTCAAGTCCAAAACCAAAGTAGCTTATTTTGTTTTGTCTAAACCATAGAACCTAAGAATACACAAGAAGCCATAAAAGATGAAAGTTTGGTAATGGCTATGCAAGAAGAGTTAAATCAATTTGTTTCTAACGATGTTTGGACATTCGTCCCCCCACCTAGTAATAAAACCATAATAGGAACCAAATGGGTATATAAAAACAAGTTAGATGCAAACGGTGTAGTGTCTAGAAACAAAGCTAGACTCGTTGCCCAAGGGTATAATCAACAAGAAGTAATAGACTTTGATGAGACCTATGCCCCCGTGGCTAGATTAGAGTCTATAAGAATACTTCTTGCTTATGCTTGTGCTAATGATCTTAAGCTTTATCAAATGGATGTCAAAAGTGCTTTTCTAAATGGTTTTATTAATAAAGAAGTATATGTAGTTCAACCTCAGGGCTTCATCGATTTTGAAAAACCTAAACATGTGTATAAGTTAAAGAAAGCTCTTTACGGTCTTAAACAAGCTCCAAAATGTTGGTATGACAGACTCAAGTCATTTTTAATCAAAAACAACTACACCATGGGGTTAGTTGATAACACACTTTTTACTAAGAAAAGAGAGTCACATATAATCATTGTTCAAATATATGTAGATGATATTATATTCGAATCTACTTGTCAAGACATGTGTGATGATTTCTCTAAAATCATGCATGACGAGTTCGAGATGAGTATGATGGGAGAACTTAGTTTCTTTCTTGGTCTACAAATCAAAAAAGTAGAAGATGGTATCTTCTTTAATCAATCTAAATACACAAAGAAGATGTTCAAGAAATTTGGTTTAGAAGACTCAAAACCCATAAGAACACCAATGTCATCCGACACTAAACTCACAAAAGATGAAGACGGCGAATCCGTTGATAACACAAAATACCGTGGCATGATTGGTAGTCTTCTCTACCTCACGGATAGTCAACCGGATATCATGTTTAGTGTTTGTCTATGTGCTAGGTTTTAAGAAGATCCTAAAACATCACATCTAGAAGTCGTCAAAAGAATATTTAGATACATTAAGGGTACAACTCAATTAGGATTGTGGTATCCTAAGGGTATGGGGGTAGAAACTATTGTATATGCAGATTCTGACCATGCATGTGATTATGTTGACCGAAAAAGTACAAGTGGGTATGTACTTTCATGGGATGTTGTTTAACATCTTGGTTCTCAAAGAAGCAAACGACATTGGCCATATCAACAACCGGTTTAATATGTCTCCGCCAGTAAAGCATGCCAACAAGCACTATGGATGAAACAAGCGTTAGTTGACTACGACATTCATCTAAGTGACATAGCCAGTCTATGTGACAACAAATGTGCCATCGACTTAAGCAAGAATCTGGTATTGCATTCTCGCACCAAGCATATAGAGATTTGTCATCACTTCTTAAGAGACAATGATCAAAAGGGGAACATCTCTATTGAGAAGGTAGCGTCCGAAGACAACATAGCCGACGTCCTCACCAAACCATTGAAGCGGGAACAATTCAACCTACTTCGCCTTGGTCTTGGTCTCATGGAACAATCATCTTAATTAATTTTTTAAACTCTACAAGGTATGTAAGCACTAGCCTTCTTCTTTCTGAGTCTAGGATCTCTATTTCACACACAACTCATAAGCAATACGGGAGTTTTCCAAACCCAAGATAGGTTTTTCTTATAACTCGTACTTTCATAGTTTTCTCTTATTTTTCAAGGAAAGTACTCTTTGCAAACACGTAATTGCATACCTATTTTTTTTCTCAAGGATAAACGTTTTATTCACACAAAGAAATCTCTTTTCAAAATGTGTTCTAAAAAGGATACCTCTTCCCGTATCACTTTCATAAAAGCCATTTCTCACGTCTAGGACAAACCCTTTTCATTATTAATACAAAGTAAAACCCGTTTTCATTGCATCTCATGTCTTTTGAATGCTAAAGAGGACACATAACTAATATGTGTTTTCGGGTACATTCATTTAAGCAACAATGAATTAGGAGCACTCGGGTTATCTCACATAATAGTGTGCTTTTTCACTTCTAGTTTATTTTTCGTTTCTTTTTTAGGAGTCGAGATAACCGCAACTCCAAATGGTTTGCATATAGGCACACACTAGGCACAAATGCTTCCAAAAGGAAAATTTTGTGCTGCCTGAGTCACCAGTACCACGGATCCCAGCTTTAATGTTGGACGGTTCCCTCAAGGGAAGGATCCGTGGGATCCGTGAGACATAAGCTAAAATTATCTTCTATTTTTCTCACTTTGGATGAAAACTTCTATATTTTCATCATTTTTTTATCATTTTTTTTGGAGTATGTTACTTAATGCTTGTGTTCTCATGATCACATGCCTTAAAATTCATATCTAATCATTAGATTTTAATCCACATTTTGGGTCAAGCATTCATTACAATGCATTATTTTTCTATAAATAGGATTCCCAAAATGCTTGCATATTCATCACTCACAACCTCACAAACAAACATCATCATGTCATACAAAAGATCTATCAACATAGATGAATCACCTAGTTCAAACAATCCCTTTCAAGAAATCCAAAATTTTGTCCTCCCACCTTCCAAAGTACCACCCAAATCTAGAAAAACCGCACGGATTACCATCCGGCCTTATTGCTTAGCAAAACCATCATCAAATGGTTCATCACCAACCACTCATTCACCACAAAATGCTTCCATTATAGCACCTCCTTCATCTCCAACAAGTACACCAACTTCATCACCTATCAAATCTCCACCTAAGGTCACTCTTTTGGAACTCCTTAAGACTCCAACAAGATCCTAACAAACCAAGCAAAAAGAACAAGTCTTTTTAACACCTCCCACTTCTCCAAACACAATCTTCAAAGACCTTGAAACCTCACCACCTTTAGCTCCCATTGTGTTACAAGAACATCTAGGTTCTTTTCCACCACCACTTCCGAACATTCTGGACTTTGATCCGTATTTTCCAACTTTTCCACCACAACTTCCTTAACTCACAAAACAAACTAACCCGGAAAACTTCCGCACACATTACCCACATCACTTACATTGTGAACATTTCCAATCCACTAGGGATCTTGCAATAGAAATTAGGGAAGAAATGCGAGTCATACTTAACCTCATCCTTGATCGCATCAACATCATTACTCACCAAAACTTCCATCCATAACCTTATGCAAGCATGGAAGGAATCATTTTATTATTTTTAGTATTTTCTTTTGAGTCATTTTTAGAACAAGTCTTGTTCTTAGTTTTACATGCTTGTATGTGGCATAAATACCACTACACTTTGTTATTTTATTACAAGGCTTTGTTTACATAACTTGGCTCCCAATCTTGATTCTCGTCAATCACAAGATTATTTATGCATGTTACTACTAACCTTTTCTTTGTAGGTATTTTTTTTTCTCACTTGACGCCCCATTCTAGGGGGAGCTACCGTCAAGGGGGAGTTAGAGATTCGTGGACTATTTTTCCACACTTTTATTTCTTCATTAGGGTCACTTTTTGTTTCGACAAAAAAGGGGGAGAAGAAGTAAAACTTATGCTTTCAAAACATACATCTATTCTTAAGTTTTACTCATCATAACATTATATTTTGTCATTAACAAAAAGGGGGAGATTGTTAATACAAATAAACCGTAAAAACGTTTATTAATATTTAGCGATCTCTTTGTGTTTTGTTGATAACAAATATAATGTTATCATAAGTAAAACTATAAGGATACATGTTATTTTTGTAAAGCATCTACTTATAGTCATTTAATACAAATTGTTGTAATAATTCATTTGTTCTAATAGTTTATTAGGATGGGTAAAAACCATAACCCATGACCCATACCCATGAAGCATATCCATAACCCATGGAGTTAACCCATACCCATTGACTAGATGCATTGCATCTATTAGATACATTGTATCTAATTAGATACCCATGGTTCAAACCATAACCCATGACCCATAACCTAAAAAGCTATGGGCAAAGAGGAGCGTCTCACGGATCCCTGGACTTACACTGGACGGATCCCTCATGCTAGGGATCCGTGCAATAGTGACAAGAATTTGCCTATAAATAGAGAGCCATTTCTTCATTTTTACTCACCCCTCTTCTTACAAACTCTCTCATATATTCTTACACTCTTCTAACAAAATATCACTTGATCTAGAGAGTTGTTCTTCTTTCTTCTATTGTGATTCTCATATAGGTCCTTCTCTAAGGCGAGATCACGAGCATTCTACAAGTCATCCAAGCAAGGGGTCCTTGATTGATTTGTTTCTCCACAAGATTTCTGTAGCGAATATCTTGTATTTCATATTTCACATATTTGTTGTGTTATAGTAGTGTTGGTTTGGTCCTCCGTGTTACGGACTCGGTATTTAGCTTTTACCGGAAAAAGGTGTAAGCAACGTTGTGAAGGCTTCTCCGCCAAGTTGAAGGAGTTTGTTGACATAGTGCTTGAACTCTCGAGTAGGTGACTCGGGGAGTGGAGTAGGGCAAGGAAGGTGTCCTTGTAGCCGAACTACTATAAATCGGTTGTGTCATTTCTATCCTTTATTTTACTTACTTTACTTGCATTACTCATAGATCTATACTATCTCCTCATTCATACGATTCCACATAACATCGAATCTAAAAGTTTTTGAAACTAACTTAAAATCGGCAAAACTATTCAACCCCCCCTTCTAGTTTTTCACATGATGTATGTGGTGACTAGATGGATAAAACTTGGTGTTTTCTAGTTTACGAAGTGAGTTTTGGTCCCGATAATTGCTAACGGTAAGTCTTTAAGTCATGAAACTTAAAACTGGGTATCTTAAAAATATAAAACTTATAAATTTGTTAAAACTTATCAATATACTCTATAATAGCACATTAAATGAGCGATAAGTTTTATCAGGGTGTTTAATTGTTGTAAAAACCTAAAACCGTAAGCTTAAAATGTGTAAAACGCGTAAATAGCAAAACTAGAAAATGTAAAAATCCAAAACTTGTGGAAATGTCATAAGATGTGAGAAACACTTATTTATCTTGTTTAGGATGTTGTATGAACATATCGGGATGTTTAAACGATGTTTAGACCTAAACGTAAATCGTAGACATGGTTTTGTGAAACTTGCAAAAATGACCCGGCGAGTGTCAAAATCTTGTGTTATCATGAAAATAGGTTAACTTACAAGAATGTAGAATAAAAATTTTGGGATTGAATAGTAAAAGTGAATAGTAAAAATTACGAGAATGAATAGTAACCTGAAAATTCAAATTGTTTCATAAGCAGTTGGCAACCACGGTTTTTTATTATTAAGTTGTAGGTTTTATCTTTTTATGTTCTTATGAAAAACTAGATCTAACTTTTTCAGGGTTTTAGTCGTAGAATAGCAATGTACTTTCACCTTAGTACCATTTTGGTACGTGTACTTTTTTATTTCTACTTAATGCAACGTACTTTTGGGTTTTGTGCTACTTTGGTACGTGCTACTTTGTTTTACCGGAACAAGAGTTTTGAATCCTACGTGGACATACCATGTAGGATTTCCACTTACACTAATCTTTGAGTAAAATACATAAATGGTCTTTGTGATTTCTAGGGTATAACGAATTTAGTCCTTAAATTTTTTGTTAAACTTTTCTATAGGTTTTCTTCTGTTTTTATATGCTTTCATCCGTTTTTATACATTTTCTTCCATTTTTATACGTTTCGTCCGATTTTATACGTTTTTATCCGTTTTTATACATTTTCGTCTATTTTCTTACATTTTGATACGTTTCCGTCCGTTATTATATGTTTTCGTCCGTTTTTGTACGTTTTTATACATTTTCGTTCGCTTTTTACATTTTCTTCCATTTTTATACATTTTCATCCGTTTTATACGGCGATATACAAAGCGTTTTATACGTTCGTCCATTTTTATATTTTTCCGCTTTTATATGTTTTCGCGTGTTCCGTTTCATCCGCTTTTATATGTTTTCCATTTTTATATGTTTTCCCCGCTTTTATCGCTGTTTGTTTTTATAATGCATTTCTTCCATTTTATATGGTTCTTTCCGTTTTTATACGTTTTTGTCCGTTTTTATATGTTTTCGTCCGTTTTTATACGTTTTCGTTCGTTTTTATACGTTTTTCCATTTTTATACATTTCCGTTTGTTTTCTCACATCTTTATACGATTCCGTTCGTTTTCATATGTTTTTGTCTATTTTATACGTTTTCTTATGTATAAAAACAGAGAAAACGTATGAAAACAGACGAAAACTTATAAAAACGGATGAATACATGTAAAAACATAAGAAAATGGACAAAACGTAAGAAACTTGACAATAACGTATAAAACGGATTAAAACATATAAAAACGTAAGAAAACGAATGAAAACATATAAAAACGGATGAAAACATTTTAAAAAACATAAGAAAACCAGACGAAAACGTATAAAAATGAATGAAAAACGGACAAGAGCGTATAAAAAAGGATGTAAGCGTATAAAAATAGAAGAAAACGTGTAAAGACGTAAAAAACGGATGAGAACGTATAAAAACATTAAAGAAGGCCGAAAACGTATAAAAACGGATGTAAACATATAAAAATGGATGAAAATGTGTAAGAACGTAAGAAAACGGAAGAAAACGTACAAAAAAAATGGATGAAACGTATAAAAATGTATAAAAAACGTCAGAAAACGGATGTAAACATATAAAAACGGACGAAAGCGTATAAAAACATATGTAAACGTATAAGAATGAGCTAAAACGTTTAAAAACGAACGAAAACATATTAAAACGGACGAAAACATATAAAAACGTAAGAAAACAGATATAAACGTATAAAAATTGACGAAAACGTGTAAAAACCTAAGAAAACGGACGAAAACGTAAGAAAACGTATATAAACGGATGTAAACGTATAAAAATGGACGAAACCATGTAAAAACGTAAGAAAACGGATGAAAACGTAAAAAACAAAAGAAAACGTATAAAAACAAAAGAAAGAGTATAAAAACGGACGAATACATATAAAAACGGATGAAAACGTAAAAAAACAAAGGAAAACGTATAAAAACGGACGAATACATATAAAAACGACAGAAAACGGATATAAACGTATAAAAACGGACGAAAGCATATAAAAACATATGTAAACGTATAAAAACTGGTGAAAACGTGTAAAAACGTACGAAAACATATAAAAACGTAAGAAAACGGATGTAAACGTATAAAAATGGACGAAAACGTGTAAAAACCTAAGAAAACGGACGAAAACCAAAAAAACTTAGGAAAGCGGCCGAAAACGTATAAAAACGGATGTAAACGTATAAAATTTGACGAAAACGTGTAAAAACGTAAGAAAACGGATGAAAACGTACAAAAACAAAAGAAAACGGACGAAAACGTATAAAAACGAATGAAAACATATAAAAACGTCGAAAAACGGATATAAACATATAAAAACGGACGAAAGCGTATAAAAACATATGTAAACGTATAAAAACGGGCGAAAACGTGTAAAAACGAATGAAAACGTATAAAAACGGACGAAAACATATAAAAACGTAAGAAAACGGACGAAAACGTAAGAAAACAAATAAAAACGGACGCAAACATAAAAAAGCGGACGAAAACGTATAAAAACGTATATAATCATATAAGACGGACGAAAACATATAAAAACGTAAAAAAATGGACCAAAACATACAAAAAAGTTTAACAAAAAATTCTAAGGACTAAATTCGTGATGTCTGGCAAACCACATGGGCCATTTATGTGCTAAAAATATTCCTCTTATATTTTTATCCTGTAAAATGACTTTTTATCCGGTAGCCCGTACTTTGACGTACCAAAGTGGTACAAAACCTAAAAGTATGTTGCATTAAATGGAACAAAAAAAAGTACACGTATCAAAATGGTACAAAGTTGAAAGTACGTTGCTATTGTACGGCTAAAACTCGGTTTTTCATGACAGACAAAGAAGACGAAATTATGATATGAGCTAGAGAGAGAGAGGATAGAAAATTTTATTGTAATTTACTCTTATGCAGTGTCTCACATGGGCGAGGGAGTGGCAAATGAGAAATGTAGTTAAAAATGATTGTAATATTACTCAATATAGTCAAAAGTCAAACTATTATTTTGCGCATTTAATTTTCTCTGAAACTTAAATTATCTAATTTCTACTAATAAATTCGATAAAACATACTCGTATGTGATAAGCAAACCACATGTGATTTACACACGAATCACGACAAAAAATAGAATTGCGTATGATTTACACCTTTCTAGATTAAAATAAAATCACATGTATTTCAGTTTATAACAACAAAGAGTAAATCACATGATATTTACATTTTTCCATAACAAACCCAAAAAAATAAAAAAAAAATCACGTGTGATTTACTCCTTTCTAGATTAAAACAGAATCACATGTGTTTCATTTTATAACAAAAAAAGACTTGATTTACATTATTCCATAACAAAACACACAAAAAAAAAGAATAACACGTGATTTCACGAATTTGTTTTATAAAAGGAAGGACTAAGTTGATTTGATATTGAATCTCATATGTGATTGATTACTTTTAAATTACACGTGACTTGTGAAATCACACGTCATTTTTAAAATAACAAAAAACAAGTGGTTTTTACAAATCACGAGTGATTTTCCTGGGCGTAAATTTTGAAAAAAAATTCGTCGAAAGTATATATAAAAGTGTATATCTATAGAAAGATAATTTAATTCTTGTCACGATGGTGTATTTTTCGTAGCTTGAAGATTTACTGTTTGAAAGATATGTTGTTTACAAAATATAGAAAGTGGGTTTTTATATTAAATGAGATGGAATGACAATTGCCCTTGCTTTGTTATTGTTTGGTTTGATCTCTACCGTTGGATGAAAGCAAAATGGAAAGCTAAGATGTGCTTATATGTTCTTTAGATTTTTTTTGAATGTCACAGATCTCACCTCTAATTAAAAATCAAATCCTAATGGATTTTGACTCAGAGAAACAGGAGTTGACATTTCAATTGGCAATGAGACCACTCGGTGTGGGCTCGCCATCCGTTCGCCACTTTGACTTGGCTGCCTTGCCGACCCTCGCCGCATCCGCCCATCCTCGTCGTTGCTCCTCAAATAACCCCTCCCCACTTCTACGGCGAGGGTAATATCTGACAAAAATCGTCCTTTGTATCAGGTAAACGTTATATAATGTTTAAAAACTATAATTCGGCCATTTTTTTAATAAACATGCACTTTAAATACTAACACATTGTTATAAATTTTACACAACCTTTCTTTCAAAACACTACAGAATAATTGCCAATAAACATGAGTCATTCATCTTATTCCGGTGAAAGTGATGAATGAGAATTATCGGATCTTGAAATGATTCTGCAAGAATATGAAAGAGAGCAACTATTGTAGCAACAAGAAGTCGGTCCTTCACTCCACGGTAGATACATCCCTCTTGAACGTGAATCTTAAGATTTAGAAAATCCATATAGAAGAGTCGATCACCCCGACTATAGTCTAGCATAAGTTAGCTCGTAGGCTTAACCTTATTTATTAGTATAAGATTAGCGTAAGTAACACCGTGGAAGAAGGACGGGTCTTTACCCACTGTACACCTGATCCACAGCCCGCTGGAAGGCGTATTATGTAACTATATAAGCCCTCTCCCACCAAGGGAGAGGGTTGGATGTTCTTTGAATCTAATATTTCACATTTCATTTTCTCTCTCTATTATCCCATTTTCTCTCATCTCTTTCTCTCTCTACAAGTCGACTTGTACATCAAATCCATATGGTGTTATGATATCAATAATCTTACAATTGGTATCAGAGCCTATGGTTTGATTAGCTAGGTTGTATGTGCGTTTTCTTGGTTGGTTTAGATTAAAAAGTCAGTTTTGGAAGGTTTTTGGTTTTATTATTGGTTCTCTTTGATTCTCACGTTTATGGTGTTAAATTAAGTATTTTTAGGGTAGTTATAACCTTCTAGGATCAAGTTGTGCCAAAGATTTAGAAGGTCCAACATATAACATTGTTAAGGCCTTTCATACTGATGTGATTCATCTGAAATACCAAATGGAAGAATGCCACAAGTGTTGACCGATCAGGTGGACGATAGTATACTTCAGTACGACATCAGTCCTCCCACTAGGAGGTCTACCGGGTCAAGTCACAATACAATCTGAGTTCTTCTTCAACAAGGATCTTGAATATTTGCGCTTCGGCAACAAGGGTAGCAGGCTTGCACTGTCAATTTCTAAGATGAAAGATGCACACTATCCTAATGCTGGTTTAGAGCAAATGGTTCCTGATCAGTTTTGGGCAGAAAAAGAGTATGAGTACGACATTACTGCTTCTTATGGTATCTCACATTGGTGGTTTCACAAACAACGATTCTACATTGACAAACATGGTGCCGAAGTGAGTCGTAGGGCTGCACACACACATGCGTATCTTAAGTGTTGTCAGTGTAGAGATCTTCCCAATGTATGGGTATGATTACTTGAAGAAGATTTTCCTCCGCAGAGCAGATCTTAAAGAACATGTCATAAAGGAAAATGACTTCAAGAACATGTACCCGAATGACTTTGAAGATCTCTATTTGTTGAATCTCCAAGGTCATCTGAACCATTTACCTCCATATGAAAAGAAGACTCTAGCTGCAGCAGTCAACTTATGGACAAGAGGTCTAGTCATCAGACAAAGGGTTGTAGACTTTCAGCTTGGGATTTAGAGCTACCAGACTCAAGTCAACCTTACTAAGCCTCGTTGGGAAGCACAAGGATATGAGTTCAAACATGACTATGCGATTATCAAGTCTCCAAGAGATGTCATATTCAGTGACAAGTACGAGGTTAGGATGATCATGAGGTTTAATGAGATACACAAGTTCAGACTCTACAACAGATTGAAGAAGCTTTTGATTACAGGGTGAAAGAGTATATGTTAGGAATTGGAAATTCCATGTTAAAGTGTCGGTCACCCTAATTATGGTATAGCATATTTTAGCTCGTAGACTTGTAGTTATTTATGTTGTTTTGTAGTTAATTAGTTAGTTTGTAGCGTAGTTTAGTTTAGTATAACACCGTGGAGGAAGGACGGGTCTTTACCCACTGTATACCTGATCCACACGCAAATGAGGTCGTAGTCTATAAGTATAAATACCCCTTCCATCCTTGGAAGGGGTGGTGCTTCTCATAATCTAACCTTTCCTTTTTACAAAGCAAGTCTCTAACAAGAAACACCCTCTTATCTCTTTCTCTCTCAAATGGCTAACATGTATTTCCATCATCCAAGACCACCCGAATTATCAACACAATAATATTTACGATCCAACAATTGGTATCAGATCTATGGTTATTGTGTTGTGTTGATTTATTATGGTCTTTTGTACCTTGTTAAAAACTGTTTTTACATTTTTTATGGTCGGAAAAACTTTGTTTCCATTTATTTTGGTAAAACAGCTTCTAACAGATTTTTTATGTGTCCACTTGGTTTAAAAAAGTCATATATGCTTTTGGTCATCTTTGTCCAATCAAATTCTGTATTCTCATCTCTTTATGATTTCTTTTACCATTCCGTGATATGGTCAAACTGCTTTTGGAAGAGTAGATAGAATTTTTATGATGTGGTCATTTTCATGCGGTTAAAACTGGTCATTTTCATGTGGTCAAAACAGTCATATGAAGCAGTTTTTGTCACTTTTTCTGGGTTTCTTTAAAGATGGTCGGAAAAATGGTCGGAATAACTCGCCGGAAAAAGTAAAAAAAAACTGATAGCAACTTGTCCTATCTGTCCAGATGCAATGTACTATATGTAGCGACTTGTCCTGCTTAAGATAGCGATTTGTGTTATTTAACATAAAGCGACTTGTATACCAGTTTTTGGAGAAGCGACTTGTGATTATTTGACTATTGAGTCAAATAAAGTCAATAGTGACTTGACAAATCCGTTTGTCTATCGGTAGCGACTTGTTGAGTTAAAAAAATGTAGCGACTTGACAAAAACCATGTAGCGACTTGTTGACTTACTCAAGAAAATGAAGTAGCGACTTATGTCAAGAGAATGTAGTAGCGACTTGTGTTTATAATCGTAACGACTTGACAGACAGTAAGATGAAGAAGTAAACAAGACCATGACAGTTTGACTCAAACCTAATACCTCATACCATCTACTTCTGTTTCAACATCATTCGACCAATACCAAATCGAAAATAATCAAATCGTGACTGCCAAACTCAATCAACTAAATCCATCTCATCACCACCTATCCTACACTCTCATCCATCAACAACAACATATGTATCCCTTCACAAGACTCACGGATCAAAATGAAAAGAAAAAAAAAAAAAAAAAAAAAGCAGCGACTTGTGCTCAATGGATCTCAGATGTATATCAAGTACTCTCAAGCCTTATACAATGTTAAACCTTTTAAGGTCTTATCAACTTATATCATCATAGATCCATTATCAAACTCATCAAGACTTTCAAAGATTTAAAAGTAAATAACATCTAATGATCTCAGCCTCTTATTTCATGGTTCCCAAAGTTGAAACTATCAAGACTTTCAAGAGTCCTTATTCACGAAGTAATCTCACATCATAGATCAAATTGTTTGTGACAATTTTCGAATTTAAGAAACGAATTTAACAACTTTGTTAATTCATTTTCTTGATTCGTTTAATTTTCAAAAGCAAGATAAACCAAAAAGAAATCCTACACGTGTACGCTTGTGTGACCTGGAAAAAATCTCGTGGCAGTCACAAAATAACATCAAACCATTCTTGTGGCTTTGATGTTGTGCCTCGAGCCATCTCTGTGGCGAGGTCATCGTTCTAACAGCTGTGTTATAAGCTTGATTTATTTATGATGTTGTATGGATTGATGTCGAGTTGGAGATAAGGGTGAGGTGCTATTCGGATTAGATACTCATAATCATTTTCTAAAGTGCATAAATGAATTACTGAAGAGCGTTTTTTGATAAAAGGAAAAGAAAGAGGCGGACATTTGCAGGAGAGAAATAAGGAATTAGGTTTAGTGTGTGAAATTGTTGTGTTAAATACTCCTATTAATTAGGGCATGACTTCTTTTAGGCCTTATTATCTTCCTTTGGGCCCTAGCTGTTATTAACAGATTTTGGACTTAATGCAAATATGTGGGCCGAGTGAATACCAATGATGAAGTGTTGGCGGCTGGGTGGATATATCTAGCTGTGAGTTTGATTATTTGGTATTGGATGTACGAATTATAGCAGATCACATGGTCCCAGGCTGGTGTTATACGAATATTGGATTTGGGTTATTAAGGTTGGAACTTGTTGTGTGTGTGGTGAGTTAGTGGGTTGTCATGTGGATCTGAAGTTTTTTATGGGCCGAATACTTACTCTAATGGATCGGATTATTTTGGACTTGGATGATTATATGATATTATGTGTCATTATAGAGGCGGAAGGGCTTTTCAATATATTTGGACTTTATGCGTTTCGTGATAATATGAGATTTGAGAAGTACGAGATGTACATTAATCATTCGATGTGATAATGAGAATTGTCAAATATGAAGTTTGCGCGATTTAATGATGAGATTTATCGATGAGATTTGACGATGTGACTTATTGTGCTATGAGGTATACATTTTCATGAAGAATATTATGTCACGGCTTGAAGTGTTCTTTGAAAATGTTGACTACGGGGCTGTTTGGACGGTATTTCTTATTTGGATTTGATGTGAGGTTTTTCCGGGCGCATTTACTTCAATCTTCTTTCTTTCTACCCTTCCGCGAAGATGACTTGTTTGGGCGTTTATAGAGGGTGATAAAGACTTGGCTATTTAGTTGCGTTTGTGATTCTTTCTCGCTTAACCCACAACGTAACTATCACTTCAGTGTCTCACGCAGTTGAGAATTCGTCAAGAGGTTTGGTACATTGGGTACACCGTTTCTTCTTCACAAGGATTAGTACAAGTTTAAGTAACAAATCTGGGGAAGTTCACTTCATGATCAAGTTTGGCATATCGGGTTTACCTCTCCATGTTGTCACTGCAATAGCCGACAGAATGCGTGAATGATGTGTTTACCAAAGTGTTTATTGGGTAGTTGATGATATTGTTGATGTTGGATTATGAACCGTTGATGAACCGCGTGATGTTCCCCTAAAGCGATATTCACAAACCAAAGTTGTCATAACACATTCAAGCTGACATTGTTTACGGTTTTGCCTTGATTTTGTAAAATCCCGCGAAAGAATCAATTTCTCGGTTTAAATCATAGACTTGTAAAATCCCGTGACAATGGAAACATCCTGGTAATTGTAAAGTGCATTTCTGGATCTATCTTACGGTTTATTCTTGGTTTTGTAAAATCCCGCAAAAGAAACTATTTCTCGGTTTAAACCATAGAGTTGTAAAATCCCGTAATGATGGAACCATCCTCGAGAAAGGAAAGTGTATTTCGGGATCTTATTTGATGCTGGTGCTACGGTTTCTTCTTCAAAGAAGGGATAAAAGGGTGTACGTCATGAATTGGGTGATTGCTTGGATATTCTTCATGGCAGTTTGGTTATTACATGGTTTTACGGGGTTATGTGCTTTTAAACATGGTCGGGATGAAACCATTATCAGAGTTCACTTAAAACGACAAAGGAGGCTAGAGTTGAGCATTTAATCAGAAGATGTGACAACGGGGTTAATTCACTATTATTTATTTGAGGTTGAAGTGAATTATCACGGGCAAGTGTACTTAGTATCTGAAGGTATCGGGGATGGTTGGATGAAGATTCTTCAAGATCCTTGTTCGAGCTTATTATCAAAAACGAAGACTTGGAAATCTAGTTATTGTTGGATGTCTTTTACCTTTTCTTTTACCACTTGGGGGAATTGGGTTCTTACCATCACAAAATAACTATCACTTTAAGGAGTTACATTGTAGTGCTCAGTGTCACATTCAATTGTGGATTTTCAAGAGGTGATGTACGTCTTATACTTGATGGTTGGTTGGATGAAGAGTATAGAGTACTTAGAGATTCAATGGAGGATGAAGTCTCGGCACCGCTCTTTATTACATATGTGCAAGTTTAAGTCACGAGTTCGGGTTAGTTCACTTCAAGGTCAAATTCATCATATTGGGTTTTCTCCATCAGCTGTCACTACAAAGAGCCTACTGAATGATAATGGGATTGATTACAAGTTTGCCAAAAGAGATTGAAAAGAGAGAGATTATGACGTTTGAACACAACAGTTCAAGCCTCGTTCTCTAAAGAAAAGAAACGTGTACGTTTCAGTGCCCATTATCTTCTGAAGAAGAGAAATCTTCTTATGACGTATGAACACAACAGTTCATGCCTCGTACTCTAAAGAAAAGAAAAGTGTACCTTTATCTTCTGAAGAAGAGAAATCTTCTCACTAATGACCATTCTCATCAACATGCTTCATGCTTTTTCCATGCGCTTTCAAACATCAAGTGAACCGGACTACCATTGATTGTTTTTCTTATTCCACTTGCTCAACTATTATGACGATGGCGACATCATGTGCTACTTTTGCGAGGGAGAAGTGTGAATATACTACATTTGGATGATTTCACTTATTTAATCAAGAATGGCAACTTCATATGCAATTCTTGAGGGGGAGAAGAAGTATGATAACTACTGCATGGTTGATTGATTTCTGAGATTAAATGGTCAAATGGCTCCTAACTCATGTAAGAACCGAACTTCTTCTTATCAGGTCATCTTTACATGGAGTTTCTTCATAGAGCCGTTGGTTGACATCTTCACACGGGCTAATAAGATTAATGACAAAGTGCTTCTAGTTGTTGGGCTAATTTCTTTGATGAACATCTTTCTGTTCTTGTTTGATTGGGAGGGATTTTAGTTAAGGAGATTTATTACATATAAGGTAATTGGAATGCATTTGGTGAGATGAAGATGTTAACTATCTAATCCCCAACTGGACAATCTTGAAGAAGGTCGAGTCTACAGTCGGTTCTACATTCTCTGCTACATGTTAGAAGACTAAAGGCGAGTTGCATTTGATTATTTAAAGACTTCTTCTTAATCTGGGCATTTATCATAAAGATTGTCGGTTTAGGGGAGAGCACTAACTGGGGGAGAGTGAAAAGCCAAAGTTAATCCCCAATTAGTTTGCTAACATAATTCTTCAGCAAGTTGATTCTCAAAAAGATTAAAAGTGGTCTTCTCAAAAAGATTTCACGTACTTGGGCTGATAAGATGTTGCTGATTCTGAAGTGTCAAAACCAGCAAGGGGGAAGGAGACACACATCTAAACACAAAGCGAGTAAACTTGATGAACTTAATTCTTCTAAGTGATTGAAGATATCCCTGGAAGACAAATGCCATGACCGCAGAGAATCTCAAGGTTTTACTCATCAAGGTTTTTAGTGTTATTATTCCAACTACGTGGGGGAAGTGTTGTTAGAGAAAGTTTCTGAAGATAAAAGAGGTACACAAGTATGACATATTCAGGGAGATAAATGTATAACATGGGGAGGTGTTATCGCTTTTCTTTCGGTGGAATGTGTGTACTTCAGTTCTTGAGCTTCATACACGATCATCGTGGAAGAAAGCCATTGTTTACCACAAACATTGGGAGGTGTTTTCTCTCCCGGCATGATGTGTATTCGGGAGAGTTCTTGGATATTGGTGTACTTTGGGTTCTTGAGCTTCATACACGATCATCATGGAAGAAAGCCATTGTTTACCACAAACATTGGGGAGGTGTTTTCTTTCCGGGCATGATGTGTATTCGGGATAGTTCTTGAGCTCTATTCTAAGAGACGGGCTGTATCAATTCAACTACTCGGGGGAAGTGGTCTCTTGACACCTTTTGGAATGGATTGCGTCAGACTTCAGTGGTTATGAAGTTTGATAAGATTATTTATGAGTGGGATGATACGTTGCTGTTCTTTTGGATGATACAACCTCGAACGAAGAATCACAGTGTTATTAAAAGGAGCAGCAGGATCAATGATAATGGTGTGCTTCTTGGTGCACCTGGCTAATGAAATCTTGAAAGAAATCTTTGAATCTGCTCAGCTAAAGGATTTTTGTTTTGGGGGGAAGCTGCCAAAGTCTCACATTCTTAAAGGCTCAATGTCTTCTGTTCAAGAGCCTCGGAAGATTTGGTGGTGGATGTTTAAGAGATGACGATTTCTATCTTCTACAACGGGGCTGTTCGATATCCTTATCTCGGTACTCGTATCATCATCTTCTTAAACTATATCATCTAATCTATCTCTATAAATATTTATCAAAAAGAAAATACAAAATTATAAATCCAGCAAAACAAAATAGAAAAATATAAAACCTTCAAAAACCCATAAAAATCAGAAAATTTTGAAAAATTCCAAAAATATGTTTTCTCAAGACATGTCATTCAATAATGGCACGGGACCATAGATGAAGTTCGGTAATGTGTAAATATTCTTTCCTAAACATGTCTCAAAATATGGCTTGCAGTTATTTCAGACTGTAACCCGCGCTTAAACCATGGTTTGATATTATTTCAGATAGCAACCCGTTCTTCAAGAAAGGAAAGTGCTGTGCTAAACCAAAATTTTTCAAATATTTCGTGCACTTATCCTAAAAACAAAACAAGGAAAGCATGTCGTCAAAAAAACTGCTGTTCCTACTCAAATATTTTTCCTTCTAAAAATTCTTCAGAAAAATATTTGTTTTAACAAAATGGTGGTAAATGAGTTGCTTAAAAAACAATCAAATTCAGAGTTTTTATAAAATTTGCAAACTCAATCAATGACTTTAGCGCTTTTAAAATTTTCAGAAAATGAGTCATTGATTGAGGGGGAGAATGTTTTCAAATTTATATCATCTATCAGACTTATCTAATTATCCTAAATGCTTAACTGAAAAATGATGTCAACCTATGTTGAAGGACTAGGTGCCTAGGATAAGATTGTTAGGATTAGATGATTAGAGTTTGATGAACACATTATTCCCATGCCTTTTATAATATGATTGATTTGTTGGATTGACTTTTATTAGTCGATTGCTGTTTGGGTGTTGTCGACCACCATATATCTGTTTGTATGTCTACTAACGTATGCAGATATCATGGATTATAAGAATGTTCCCGATCCGGATCCCACAATTTATGATTGGATGCCGAAAGGAAAGGGTAACTATATCTTGGGTTGACAAATGAAGAAACGAAGCTTAATTTGACTTCTATGGAGAGTTGGCATGATAAAATGCAACGTAAGAGGTCTCACTGCATCAGCAGATGGCTTTTCTTCATCATCAAATGAAGAAACGGAGCTTAATTTGACCTCAGTTGGCATGAAAAATGCAACGTAAGAAGTCTCAACGCATCACAGACGGTTTTCTTCCAAAATTCTACGAACAACATGTAAGCTTCTCAACCACCTAACGCATATCTTTGTGCAGGAATTTTGATACCATTTTTTAAACAATTTTCAAATAATATTGTTTTGAAAAATAGAAAAATATTGGTTTTGAAAATAAGCTGGACTAAATTTTGAAAATCACCGGACTTCATTTTATCAAAACTATAAGTCACTCAATCATCGACTACGGTCATCGATTGAGGGGGAGAGTGATTTAAAATAAATTATTTTCAATCGATATTTCTTCATAAAAGGTCCGGTTGTACAATAATAAAGTGGTGATCTAAAGATTTAATGTTATGTCATGGTATGATTTTCTTTAAAACTCAAAGATCTTTCAAAATGAAATTTTTTCTATTCTTGTTTGATTGTGAAATTATTTTATTTTACCTAAAAGATCTCTTAAAACAATCATACCTGACACTAACAATCTTTAATGTCTTAAAATGGTCCTTATCTGTCATTTTTCAAAATCAAATCTTGTCACGTCTTTCCCTAATTTTTCTAAATGATTTAAATCAATTGGGATCACAAATCTCAAGAGGTTTGAAATTTTTGATCGGGGGAGAGATAGTGATTTAAATCTAATATCTGTTTTAGTCCTTTAAAGGCACTCCTGCCTCCATGTGCCAAACGATTTCAAATACATGATGCACATGTTGAGGGGGAGCATTCAACCAAAAACCAGATGAGTATTTAAACCAGGCACATATTCTCCCATGTTTTCTAAACCTTATTAAATCACTTGGGATCCAAAATCTCAAAGGGTTTGATATTTTAGATCGGGGGAGAATTTGTGATTTAATATGAAATTTGATAAAAGGTGATTGTTATGATTCAAATGTGCATGCTTCTCTCCCATATGTGCTAAACACTTTCGAATCTCGAAGCATATATTGAGGGGGAGCATTTCAAAAAGAAAATAAACTTTCAAGGTACAAAGATTTCTTTGTTTCAACATAAAGTACCTTGATTGATTTTCTAAATGGTTTCTTATTGGCAAATGTGATCCTGAAAGTACTTCAAAGAACTCCACCATCTATGTGATAAAATGATTTCAAAATATCCTATGCACATATTGAGGGGGAGAATTTACCAAAGAAAATCAAAAGGCTTTTTCTAAGGAAATTGTGATCAAAGAAATTATTTCTAAAGAACTCTTGCCTCCATGTGCTAATCAATTTAATAATCATATGCACATGTTGAGGGGGAGCATTTCTAAAATGATCAAAACAATTAAGGTACAAAATGCTTTGATTTTATATCACAAGTACCTTGATTGATTTTCCAAATAATTTTTCAATTGGTTTCATGGAAGAATGAACAATACCAAAAGACCGACCAATTTGCTTTATGGATAGTGTTATAAGGATGGTTAGGTTAGGTATTCGTTTCCCACGATCCCGCCAGAGCCGGAGGGATCTACCCAAGGACAATCCACTAGATAGTGTAGAGTCCTTAGGTATGATGAAAAAAGGAGAAAAGTAAGATATGGGAAGAGTGCGGACTGAGACAGAGCTAGTACTGGAATAAACCCAACAAGGTTCTAGTTATGAAGTTTCGGTAAGCACTGAAGGGGTTGAAGAATGAAAAAGAATTGAATGTGAAAAAGGGTGAAAAGAAATAGCCCTCCAATAATTCAACCTTAGGCAACCGGTTCAATACATATGCTACTGGTGGTTACCAAGGTAACACCGGTATTGAAGATAAGACGTCATGGACCCAGTGACGCACTGCACTACAACTTCCCAAGCTACTCAAGTTCCTCTTAAAAGGGCTTGTTTCATCCTCACAGGGAAAGAAACAATAATCTATCGACTTTCTCTTAGAGATTGTTGATATTGAAGAAGGAGACCCTCTCCCTAGTCTCCGGCATAGGAACCAAATGTGCACAATTGAGTCTAGAGCCAAGAGATCATCCACAATGTCTCATTATGACACTAAATTCTTGAAGACTTGCTGTTTCACACAATGTGGAAAGTAAGAATATATTTTAAGAGTCCTACGCATTATCCTTGTGGTATTGCCGGAACATCCGAGTGATATGTAAAAGTATTCACGATGAAGATGGAAATCCTTCTAGAGCCAACATCAAACAAGCTCTTGGTGGGTGACATGTGAGATCTTTTCTAAAGATCAAGCTTGTGACAACTGGATAGAAACAATGGGGCGATTCATTATTGAATCAACCTTGGTCCAGGAAATGAATTGACAAATACTTTTGGAAAAACCGTTCGATGTGCAAATCTTCTTTTCCTAGCACGTCGAATGTGTATTCAAATTTCAAACACAAAAAAAGTATCTCTGATTGAAAAAATACTTTTGGAAAAACCGCTCGATGTGCAAATCTCTTCTTTTCTCTAGCACATCGAATGTGTATTCTTTTTCAAATACAAAAAGTATTTTTGATTGAAAACTGATATTTCTTATAAAACCTTCGTTGTATTGCAAAACTCTTTCTTCAAGCAATACGCAATTGTTTTCAAATCAATTTTCATCAATCGCTGAATCTCAATTCGGTTCACTCACCGTTGTCTTCTTTGAGACGTTCCGGTTTGAGAACGGCTAGAAACAACTGCGAAACCCCAAGGAGATTCTTCGAATTATACCGATCACAGTGCATTACTTGTATCGATCAACGGGAACCGTGGGCCGTGTACCTCAACGAAAGTGATCAAAGACACTTTCATGTGCTTTATTGCTAACCGTTGTTTGCGGTACATTTGACGGTTGCGGTGATCGAATTGAGAAGTCAATCCAAAGCCGCATGCTTACAAAGATCCACACTTAATTGAAGAAATCATGACTTGTGCTTATCTACATAACCTGCTCGATATTTTTATACTATGCTTCGCTACGCCGCTATCATGAACCAAAGAAAGCTTCCGCTACTCTGATGAAAAGATGTCATGATTCAAAAGTGTGAGCATGTCGGTCCTAAAGTCACAACTTCACATGATGGCAACACAATAAAGGGTGATCCAGATATTTACTGTGGTTGATGATCTCAAAGAAAGCTTGAAGATCATCAAAGATGTGGATCAGTTAAAGGCCTCCACTAAAAGTACAAATCAATGCGGACTTTGAAGAATCGGTACTAATGCACAAAGATTGCATAATTTGAAGAATTGAAGTCTACGAGCTAGAGAACTAAAGACAAAGAAAGAATGCTAGGATGCAAAATGTATTTCATGGGGTGACCTCCCTTAGGGGGAGATTGTTAGGAATTGGAAATTCCATGTTAAAGTGTCGGTCACCCCAATTATGGTCTAGCATATTTTAGCTCGTAGACTTGTAGTTATTTATGTTGTTTTGTAGTTAATTAGTTAGTTTGTAGCGTAGTTTAGTTTAGTGTAACACCGTGGAGGAAGGACGGGTCTTTACCCACTGTATACCTGATCCACAGGCCATCAGGAGGTCGTGTAGTCTGTAAGTATAAATACCCCTTCCATCCTTGGAAGGGGTGGTGCTTCTCATAATCTAACCTTTCCTTTTTACAAAGCAAGTCTCTAACAAGAAACGCCCTCTCATCTCTTTCTCTCTCGAATGGCTAACATGTATTTCCATCATCCAAGACCACCCGAATCATCAACACAATAATATTTACGATCCAACAGTATAAGATCATAATGAAACCAGGGAGGAATACCATGTTTTGGACAGACAAGGAAGTGGACATGAGAGAGGCATTCTTGTTTGATATCCGGAAGAGGATCAAGACAAGGAGAATCTTCCGCACCTTGGAAAGTTTTATACATGGAAGAGTTCACGAAGGAAATTACAAACTTCTACAGAGAACCGAATGATCACATAATCTCTGTAATAGTTAGAACTCTTGTTGGGTGTGTTATTGTAAACAATATATATAAAAAAAACTTTGCAGTGGATAGTAGTGTTACGATTGTGATTAGTAACCCAACAAGGTTTTAGTGATGAAGTCTCGGTAAGCACTGAAGGGGTTGAAGAATGAAAAAGAAATATAAAGATAAAGGGTGAAAAGTAATAGCCCTCCAAATATTCAACCTTAGGGCAGAAACCGGGTTCAATACATATGTTACTGGTGGTTACCAAGGTAATGCCGATATTGAAGACAAGACGTCATGGACCCAATGACGTACTACACTAACCTTCCCAGCTACTCAAGTTCTCTTAAAAGGAATTGTTTCATTCCCATGGGGAACCGATGTAATCTATCGACTTTCTCTTAGAGATGGTCGATATTGAAGCAGGAGACCCTCTCCTTAGTCTCCGCATAGGAAAACCAAAGTGCACTATTGAGTCTAGAGCCAAGAGATCATCCATAACTCTCATTAGGACACACCTTCAACTGTTTCATACATCATGAAAAGCAGACAATATATAAGATTCCTACACATTATCCTTGTGGTATTGCCAGAACATCAGAGTGATACGTAAAGTATTCACAATAAAGATGGAAATACTTTTAGAGCGAACATCAAAAAAGCTATTGGTGGGTGACATGTGAGATCCTTCATGGATCAAACTTGTGACAACTGGAAAACAACGATAGGGCGATTCACATTTGAATCAACCTTGTTCTAGTAAAAGGAATTGACGTATACCTTTAGAAAAACCTTTCGATGTGCTCAAAAATAGTTTTCTAGCACATCGACTGTGCATAATTATTTAAAACAAAAGTATTTGTGATTGAAACTTGATTTTGCTCATAAAACTTTCGTCGTATTGCAAAAACTCTTTATTCAGCAATACGCGATTGTTTTTCAAATCAATTTCTCATCAATCAGTGAATCTCAAATCGCTGGTTCACTCACTCCGTGTTGTCTACTTTGAGACGCTCCGGTTTGAGAATGGCTAGTACAAGCTGCGAAACCCTGTCAAGGAGATTCTTTGGAATTCTACCTGATCACAGGCAGTATTTATACTGATTAACGGGGAACCGTGGTTCTTGCAACCCTATTCAACGAAAGTGAACAAAGGCACTTTTGTATGTTTATTGCTAACTGTTGTTTGCAGGAATCCTCGATGTTTGCAGCTGATGGTCAAAGAGATGTCAATTCTAACCGCATGATCACACTACACACTCACGATCAAAGAAATCCTGATTGTTAAAAGACGTACAACACCCGCAACTCTGATGTAAAATATCATGATCCAGAAATGTGTGAGCATGTCAGTCGAAAAGTCACAACTTCACATGATGGCGATACTTCAATGGATGATCTGTAGATTTACTGTGGCTGATGATCTCAAAGAAAGCTCATGATCACAAGACAAAGGAACATTCATTTCAAGAAACACTATTGAAGATGCAAAGTTGTTTATATTGAAGAATCAAGGTTTACGAGCTCGGATATGAACCTCATGATAGAATGTTAGGATTCAAATTGTAATTTATGGGGTGACCTCCCTTACGGGGAGATTGTTAGGATTTATAAAATCCATATAAAAGAGTCGGTCACCCCGACTATAGTCTAGCATAAGTTAGCTCGTAGGCTTAACGTTATTTATTAGTATAAGATTAGCTTAAGTAACACCGTGGAAGAAGGACGGGTCTTTACCCACTGTACACCTGATCCGCAACCCGCTGGAGGGCGTATTATGTAACTATATACGCCTTCTCCCACCAAGGGAGAGGGTTGGATGTTCTTTGAATCTAATATTTTACATTTCACTTTCTCTCTCTAGCATCCCATTTTCTCTCATCTCTTTCTCTCTCTACAAGTCGACTTGTACATCAAATCCATTTGGTGTTATGATATCAATAATCTTACAGTTAAGCTGCTGAAGAACTTCTAATGGCCGAAGACCCAAAATATATGGACACAAATTTTAGGCGTCGCTATCGTATGAGCCATAAACTATTTTTAGAAATAGTATAGGGTATTGAAACATATATTCAAATTCATCATCCTCTTCCCAAGCATTTTGACTTTAGAGTCCACCCGATGCTACTGGTATAATGAGTTTTAGTGTGATTATGAAATGCGCATGCACCCGTACGCCAATTGCACCTGATGCATTTACTGTGAACAAGTTACGGAGAATCATGTACACGTGCATCATATTGCATAACATGATTTTAAAAGATCAAGAATTTGCGATATCTGAATGAGCGAGATGTATATTTGTCCGCGAATAAATTTACAACGGGAATGGGTCGAGCGATGCGCAGTGCAACGGAAGAAAGCCAAAGAACTCCGTGATAAACGCATACACGGATCGCTTCAACGAAGTCTCATCGATCATGTTTGACAACATCAATGGGAACAATTTCAAAAACAGCAACAACAACAACAAAATAATTAGTTTCTTTATAATTTGATGTATTTCTTAAGTTGCGTATGTTTTTTTTTTATCGTATCGTTTTTTTTCGTATCGTTATTTTATGTTTCATATGTTTTTATTTTGATGTATCGTATTTGAATTTTAATGAATGAGTTTTATTTTATTTAGAGATGTGAAAAAAGAAGAAGCGGTGGGACCCAAATGAGTAAGTTATGGTCGGGGGTATAAAGGGGGGTTGTAAAAGGAGTTAAAGTTGATGCTGACATCCGGGCCCTCGTAAAATGAGGAGGTTTTTCTCCTCACCATACCAAGTGCTCTGAGAAGACTCAATTTCAAAATTTAATGACTTTTATTGATCAATTGAATCCCTCAATTTGGCTAAACATGAGTTTTTTCTTTTTATATTATAAAAGATTGTTAACATGTACTTGTATCACATGTTAAATTGGGTTAATATACAAAAAAGTTACTAAAATTTGGAAAAATGTTCGCGTAAGTTACTATAATTTAAAATGTTAGAAACAAGTTACTCAAGTTTACGGGTTTATCAAATGGGTTACTAAAGTTTCAAAAATGTTACACTAGGTTACTCCTAAGGTGGGCAACTAGTTGATAGCCGGTATCCCAACCTAAAACATATTCCACCTCAAAGAAGTTACTAAAGTTTGAGAAAAAGTTCGCCTAAGTTACTACAGTTTCAAAACAGCCATCTAAGTTACTCAAGTATCAAATTATTTATTTTTTTTTTTAATTTTTTTTTAACTATGATACAAAATAAAACAGGGTAAAACCCATAAACCCATAAACATACTAACTGAAGTGATTCATTATACATAACCAACTAACGAAAATACCATTATAAACAAAGAAAATTGGCACATTTTGTCCCCTTTGTTGCAGAATCTTGCATCGTCTATCTTTTTGGCTAACGAGCATTTGTAATTATTTTTAAAAATTTTGGTTTATACGTTTTTATCCGCTATTCATACGTTGTATACGTTTTTGTATGTTTTTGTACATTTTATACGTTTTTGTACGTTTTATACGTTTGTATACATTTTTATACGATTGTGTACGTTTTTATACGTTTTTGTATTCTCTACGGTTTTATGCGTTTTTTAAACGTTTTTCACGTTTTTGTGCGTTTTTCTACGTCTTCATGAGTTTTTTTTACGTTTTTATCCGTTTTATCTGTTTTTATCCGTTTGTTAAAGGAACTGAAAGATAGTGCACCCATCTCTTATCACAACAAACCCACTATCCCTCGCATTGATGGCATGAAGATCCTCTTCTATAAGGGAATATAATCCAAAATTTGATATTAGAGAATGGGGATATAATCCAGCATTTATGTAACGGGTGACAAAAGATTGAGTAACTTGTTTGTAACCTTTTAAATTATAGTAACTTAAGTGACATTACACCAAACTTTAGTAACTTATGTGAACATTTTATTAAACTTTAGTAACTTATTTGTCTATTAACCATAATACATCAATGTCACGTAGAAATTTAACCGACAGTAGAAAATTAAAAGATAGTAACTTATGTAAATGATGGAAAAAAATTGAGTAACTTATTTTATTTGTAACGTTTTAAACTATAGTAACTTAAACAAATAATTAGTAAATTATTTGTCTAATACCGCTCGCTTAGACTAAACATTTGTAGGCACCCCAACTCAATCGCGTCTACGGGCTTTTTCTTCCCAAGCAAGTTTAATGCAAAAAAAAATTATCCGAAACAGTCCCTATATAAAAAATCCAAAAATTGAAGAAAAATCTCCAAATCTAAATTTACCATCAAAGTGATCGGAACTTGCTAAGAAGCAAAAAACGAAACCTTCATTCTTAAGTAAGCACATCAAATTAAATTCCACGTAGTAATCTTTATCTTTATTAATATAAAACGCGTATAATTCGCTCATAGTGGAGTAGGTGTGTGTAAATAAACCAATTTGATCATTTTGTTTCAGGGTTTTTCTTTACAGACGATTAGTTCCAATTCACGATGTCGATGCTCGATTCTTTCTTTAGCAAGGGATCTTTCAAGGCTTCTAGATGGTAGTTTTTTTATTTGATTAGTTGTTTTTATGTGTTATTTAGTTTATAAGATGTTTATCAATATTGTTTTAGTAGTGAATTAGTAATAGAGAAGTTACTAGAATGGTACCCGCGTAAAGTAGTTGCTTGCTGCCAATGGTTTTTTGCGGGTTTTAGACGATTTTCGAAGATGATCATAGGGTGGACTAAAGATCATGGAGGTTCGGCATATGTATGCTTTATGACGGAGTATAGATGGTTGTGCATTTTTTATACCTTCAAACGTAGCTATAGTTGAAACCCGATATCCGCTTTGGGCTTTTGGCCTTGGGGTGTTACAAATGGTATTAGAGTGTTAACGCTCATCAGGTAGTAAAAACTGTGAGCTCCTTATTAGTCCTAAGTTGTTCGCTACTAATACCTTCCACAGTTCCACCACAGTTAGAACCAAAGGTATTGGGTCAGTCGGGATTTGGACGTGTTATAGTATAGCTCTTCTATAACACATGATGCGTGCGAGGCTGATCAGGTAGTTTGTAACTATTCGGCCCACATTTTTATAGAAGTAAGAGCTGTGAGCTCCTTATAAGTGCTAAGTTGTTTGCTACTAATACCCTTTCACCATGGTTATGGTTTAAAAGTCGATTCTCGGAGGTATTGGGTCAGTATGGATTTGGAGGTGTTATAGTATAGCTCTTGTATCACATGATCTAGACGCATAAGTATTGATAGTTGTTTGATGAGACCTTGAATGACCGAGTTCTGTTTTGTTTTAGTTGATGTTTATGCTATGTAACTCTTTTTTTATTCGTTGGAAACAGTAAAACACAATTGAAACTCACAATTCCGCGGATAAAACTGTTGAGGAATCGTAGAGAGATTCATATAAAGCAGATGCGTCGCGACATTGCAAAACTTCTTGAGACTGGTCAAGAAGCTACTGCTCGAATTAGGGTATACTTTTCTTTTAATTTTTAAATTTTCGTTAGTGTGGCTCTGTTTTGATGTGAAAAGTACTTAAGACTTGAATATGTTTGATTAATGTTTTATGATATATAGGTGGAGCATATAATCAGGGAAGAGAAAATGATGGCAGCACAAGAGATTATTGAGCTGTTTTGTGAACTTGTGGTTGTTCGTCTTCCGATTATTGAAACTCAAAGGTTCGTGTTATTCTCACTTCATTGTTCAGTATTGAGATTCTTGGTTACTTTTTTTTTAGCTTGTTGGGCCTTTTTTCTGGGATTCTTTCGCCAATTACTACCCTTGAATGCATCAGGAGAATATGAATGCCTAAACCAGTTAATAATTATATGCTCAAAAACTCACCATATTATAAGATGAAGAACAATTTATAAGAAAGGAAAGTTTGCTAGGACTAATTATTACACAACAACAATGGTACCATTACGGCAGTACATGACAGTAACCGTCCTAAAAATAGATGAGTATGAGGTAGATGATCTGTTAAACTGATCTGTAAGCTGTATGTGTTTTAAATTATATTTGATATGGTAATTTCTTATGTGCCTACTATTATGACACCTTGATATTTTGGGATGACGGTGGCACGTGCATTTAGAGGACATGGTTGTGGAGGTTAAGAGTTATCTGATGCTTTTTGTGGCAGACCAATAATCTTTCCATGATGCAACTAACTTACTCGATAATACGTTATGGCTAAGAGCATAAATCTGAGACTTGTTGATTTGAGAATTAGATGGAGATGCCCGGAGATATAGGATAATATCTCACTAAATATGTAGGGAAATGTAACTAATAACGTAGAAAGTTATAGCTTATAACTAAAAAAAAATAAATAATAAAAAATAAAAAATTATGGTGTCAGTGAGTGACTTTGGATTGCATTATAACCTAGGGACTAATATCACCTCTGGGCTTATTCAGTGAGTAACTTTGTTTTTATCTCAGAATCTTAATTTTTAGAGTCAGTTATAACCTAGGACTAATATCACCTCTGGGCTTATTCAGTTTGTAACTTTAAACCTAAAGTAAGCTTTTGCTTTTAGGATTTTGCTAGTTTGATCACAATTTTTCCATCTATTTTTTAGGCCTTGAATGGAAACATAATTCTCTACAGAGATGTGGTTTCACCACACCCGAATCTGTAGGACTGAGATAAACTTTTAGAACCTAGTGCAGAATACATTGTCTATATGACCCATTTGGACTAAAAAAAAACTAAGTGTGGATACATGAACAAAATTGAATCTTGCTCTGGCATCCAAAGTCATTTACACATTATCTCCGTTGCACCAGATAAGATATGAAGCTTTGAAACATATCAAATTATCGACTGGTTTTGCGTTTTCGGGTACTTATTACTTTGGACCGATTTTGACTATTTGTTTTCAGCTATCTGCTTCTTTTTACATTTAAATGTCTATTTGAAAACAAGCTACTAGTTGATAAACATGCGAATGACAAATTTGGGCGAATATTGAGGATTTTAATGTGCTAGACCAGTTTCTAGGTTATACTCGACAGGCTGATTCAGCCGACATGGATCTTTTAGTAGTTTGTTTTTGGACTTCTGTTTCCTATTTATAGATTCCTTCTGCGAATTTTGACACCACACACATGTTTATTCTTAATGATCTACAATCCGTGTGATACACCCTCTCCCCTGCAAAATAGTTTATGAATTGTACTAATTTATTGCTTTGTTAGTCCCTTCATCTTATTACCCTTCATCTTATTACCCTGATTTTCTATTTGGGAATTTTATGCATGTAGGGAATGTCCTCTTGATTTGAAAGAGGCGATTTCGAGTCTTTGTTTTGCTGCACCGAGATGTGCAGATCTTCCTGAGCTGATTCAGGTTCAGATGGCTTTTGCCGGAAAATATGGCAAAGAATTTGTGGCTGCTGCGACAGAACTCATGCCAGAATGCGGAGTCAATCGTCAGGTAATGGAATACAGTTTCTAGGGACTGTTGATGCTACAAAGCCTAAACTATTCACTTTATTAGTTCATCCATCTTACAGAAAAGACTTGCATTTGATTTTTGAAGCTATAAGAAACTCAATTTAATTTCAAAACTGATGTTCCCAGAGTCCTAATTATCGACAGTGTGAGACTATTTGTTAAATCGCTAGAACACCCTTAAGGGAACTTATAGTTTTTCTTTTGGAATTGATTTTCTAGAAGTCACAATAATTCGGTTTAATGTCTAGGTAAACAGATTGGACGTTCATTATGTAATTATTCAGGTGTCAAAAACAAATTTTATACCGACTGCAATAAAATTGATTATCAACTAGTATCAAACTATGGTACCTATATATAGCATCTACCTCTTCTTTTTAAGCTAATTTATGAGACGTTTATTCACATTTTACAAACTGTCCTATTTTTTTTTTACCAAAATATAGGTTGCAGTTGGTATATAATTGCCTTTTGGTGTCCAATATGTTAATCTAGACAATTAAACCTAATTATTGTGACTTATAGATATTAACATTTCACAAACTGTCGTATTTTTACCAAAAAATATGTATCCTTTGGCCATCTTATCTAGTAACTAGTAAGTTTTCAGATTTTTAGAATTTGCTGAACACTTAAATCTTGCCACACACTTAAGTTTAATAACTACAACTTCAGGCAGTAGAAGCACATACCAACAGTATCTTTTTTATATAATGATTCACTGTTCATCACCTATAAAATACACATCCATGCACCTCCTTAGTGAGAAATAGAGATAATGTATGTGGAGGCCATATCTTTCATCACAGCCAGCTGTATATTTAAACAACTCTCTAGGCGCATCCAAGTATGTATATATATGTGGCTATGATGAAAGAAGTTGAATAGTTGCGCGTCCTTCACATACATTATCCCTTGTAAATATATAAATTTTCGAGACCAAGGTCAATGCTTTGATTATTTTCTAGATTACTGGCGGGTTTAAGTTGTTATCTTGGGCTGAAGTAATCTTCTAAAGGGAAATAGTGCACCTTTATTCTGGAATTTGGACATCCTAACAGGAAATGTTGCTTTTTAAATGAAGTTGTTGTCCCATTCATATACTAGAATGTGATTGTCGGCCTTATTGAAAATGGGGATGGACGAATATGGAAATCTTGATAAAATACTATCTATGATTGAACACCTATCTTTCTTTTAAATGACAGTTGATCATCGTCTGTTACTTCTCTCTTACCCCTATCTTTCTTTTAAATGACAGTTGATCGAACACCTATCAGTTCGTGCTCCTTCTCCGGAAGTAAAGCTTAATCTATTGAAGGAAATCGCTGAGGAACATGGTCTTGATTGGGATCCTGCTGAATCAGAAACTGAATTGCTCAAGCCACATGAAGATTTGCTGGTTAGTATTGGCGTTTCCGTTATACTCAACAATTGTTCTAACATGCATCTGGATATTCATTTTTAGAAATCCGAAGGGGACAAAACTCATAATGATTATTGAATTTGATGAACAAAATGACAATTTTGCCAATCATTTCACATTTTTTGCAGAATGGCCCCTCAATACTTTCTAGTACACAATTGCCTGTTCCACAAGAAAAACATGAAGAACCAGTACACACACCGTCACAACAAACTCACAATGAACAATCAGATTCTGATACAGAATATGATATATTAGATTTTCCTGAGGTTCCCAGTTCATCCGTACTACCTACTCATGCTTCAGAAACCGTTTCCAGACCTGAGATGCTTCCATTTCCGCCGTCTGCCTTATCTGATCTTAACGATGAACCAGAAAATATAATTGAAAAATCAGCAAAAAATGAAACCGAGCATAAACAGTTTTTGCCCTTCATATCTCCACCATCTGATGTCATTGCAGTGAAAGAAAACATTCGATCTCCCCAAACCGAAACTACTGTCAGTGATGACTTGCAGACCACCACCGTGAAAGAATACAGTCCACTTTCAAGGACCAGAACTGGAATCAAAGATGATTTGCAGGATGTATTGGCTGCTGCCCAAGCAGCTGCAGAAAATGCTGAAAGCGCAGCAGCAGCAGCGCGGGCAGCTGCAAGCCTTGCCCATGTTCGTATCAATGAACTCGTCAAGAAGCAGAATGAATACGAGTCCAACGAGAACCCATTTTCTGGAGATACTTATGAACCAAATACACCTGAAAAGCCGAAGCTTGACCATCACGACTCTGTTTTCAGTTCTTCAAGTTCTCCACAGTCCTTGACTTCTCACCAGCCACAAAGGTTGCCATCAATGGATGATGGTTTTATGTCTTATCCAAATTTGTTTACCTCACGCAGTCCTAGTGAGTTGTCGCCTGCTCAATCTTTTAATAATAATGGTGGGCGTTCAGGTGGTGAGCACTGAGTCGATGTTGTTTTACCATAACTCGTGGTGTCCTTACATATATCTTTAAATTTTGGTTTTTTTCGTTGTTTCTGTAAAGTTACTTTGGATGTCTTTTGTTTCACGTGGGAATTATGTTTTGGTTTTGATACTGGATTAATAGAGGCCATATATTGTCATATTCGAAATATTTGTACTGTATGAGAAGAAATCTTGAATCTACATATTTCCCAATGTTTATGTAATTTGGTGCCAGTTTGCAGAATAAAATACTACGTATCCACATAGCACCAAAATATCACCCAAAGCTCCTAATCTCCATACAATGAGTGTGCAGTGTGTGTTTTATCATTTATATGAAGAATATATATTACTTAGAATAGGCCAGAAAGGATTAGAGAAAGGTTAAGGACAAAAGACTTGGGATACTTATGAACTAAACACTATTCTGAACCGAGAGACTTTTAGAAGAACGATATTATTTCAGGTTCTGTTTTAGGTGAATCTGTTGTTAGTCCTGAGAAACCGCGTGTCAGTTGTAGTTTTAAAAGAACGATTTTATTATGGTTTTTGGTAATATTTATAAAAGGAAGATGGAACAGTTGGTGTTTCTTTAGATGAAGAAGTTGGGTCATGGGTTCATGAGTTAGTGAGTTAGTTTGGATAGACAGAAAACTTACTAAACAATTTCGACTTCATAGAGTTGCTATGCAGTTTGGCTGAGCCAAGATGTTCCTGGTGACGTGGCACGAGCCAATGCAACCCATGAAATCTCTTCTAGATTTTATACGAGACAATTTCAAGATGTTAATGTGTATTTCACATTCCCATACTTCAGCCGTATGTCAAGTGGAGCATGTGACTTTGTAAAACCCTAAATTCCGGTTTCCCGTTTTACGTCTAATTTAGAATTTTAACCTAAGTCATGAGAAATTAAATTAATGATACAACTTTATGTCAAAAGTATATAATTAATTCAAAGTACAAAGTGCGTATAAACCTTAAACATAGTTATACTAAATCGATATGCTTTGTTCCTTTAACCCTTATGTTCCATTTAAGCAAAACCTATTTTATGTGCCATTAAAATCGATTTGTAACTTAGGAATAAATCATCACACGTTAAAATATTCCTTTTTAACTAGAACCGATCCACATTTTCTTCTGTGTACACTTTATAAATTTTAGATAAGAATCTCTAATTTGGAAGAGATTGGCAAGGTGAATAAGTCACCCCAAAGATCTCGGCAAATTAACTCCCATCTCCTTTTATATTTGAGAAATGAATCTCACTTTTCACACACTCACACAAACCTTAAAAATCAATTAAGCGTTGTCAAAATTCTTCAAGGTTTAAGGAGGTTCGAAAGTATATTTTGGTGATCAAGGTAAAGCATAACCGTTGGTGTATTCGCTGGGTGATCGGGGGTTGGATTTCGTGGGGTGTTGATTCTGTTTAGGTCTCGTTAACTCCTTCTTTGTCGAACAAGAGGTACCTTATAATCATGTTACATTTTATTAATACACACCATGTACTAATATATGTATAGGTCGCAAAAACTCAACCTAATCTGCTGTTCTAATCATGATATGAATAACCATGAATCGGTTTAATACCTAGGCGCATGAACTCATGTCGACCCTTACTCGTGTCCTTGTGTTTTGCCTATCTAATGTATTCTTGGGTGCATGTCAATCTGTTATATCGACCCTATGATAATCTGTTATACCGACCTTAAGGCTAAACACCACCAAAGAGATAAAAGAATGAACATGTCATGTAGGTGTTAGATCGGATCGAAAGTAAGGTATGCTTATTTAAAACAAATCTAAAACTGTGATATGTATGTTGCGTCTGGTTGCATGCATGAGAAAAAAAAGGGTTGGGTCTTTGATTTGAATTGTAGGTCGTGTGAATACAAGTTCTTGTTTGCATGCGTCTTAGATGAATCATGGTACTTTTGAATTACGTGTATGGTTGTGTAACATGAATGGAGTGATTTTAAAAACTGAGTATGCATGTATTTCAAGTGTAGACATATGTGAGTAGTGATAAAACCAGTAAAGGAGTCCTAAATGTAATATAGAACATGTAGGTATTGTGTCTTATGGGGTAATGTTTGAGGGTGATCGCGGAATAAATGGTTGAGTCATTTTGTGTTTTGAACGTGTGTCGGGAGGATGAGTCGGGGTTAGTAGTCTTTCGTGTTTACTTAGTCGTAAATGTTAATCATATGGACTGTATGGCGAGCGAGCTTAAAGATGGTCGAATATAATGTTAAAACATGGTTCTTTCAATTAATTTAAACGAGCATGACTTTAAGTTTAATTACAATATAAACCTTACACTTTGAGATATTTACCATGCGAACCCTATACTTTGAATTATGATCTAATGAAACCTTAAAATAGGATAATTATCAGAATAAACCTTTAAGTTTATCATTTATTATTTATAACCCCTATGTTTGGCTAATTAATAATTATTACCCTAAAGTATTTTGATTCGGTCAATTACTAAAAAAATGAGAATACGTCTATAACTCTAAAAATATTAATAAGATTAATCCGTTATGACTTAAATGAGCTAATAAGTATAATACGAATCGTAATCCATGTAGATTCGTTGGAGGAGACGTGACGTTGTGACTTCGTGATTCATTCATTTGTTTGCTTTCCTTTCATTGGCGTTAAGTACGTAGATATTCTATCCTTTTCAGAGGGTTTCTCATGATTCGCTTACATCTTCGATATTGGTTTTGAATTGTTACCCTTTGTTCTCACAGCCTTCTTATTAGGGCTTTCCTATAACTTTGCTATGCTCCTTTTGATTGAATCTCCTATGTGAACTGCTTGATATGAACCTTCGATTATGAACCTTTGATATGCATCTTTGATTATGAACTTTGCTATGGACTTGATATGAACCTTTGACTTCTGAACCTTTGATATGAATCCTTTTGATATGACCTTGCTTTGACATGTCAGTTTGAGACCCGAGCTATCACTAGGCATGGGGGTTCCATGTCCGTGTCATTGATGCACCAATGGCATGACTTTAGTGTGGTTGAGTGATGTTCCACACCGTCCCTTTCAAGCATATCCTCGATTATGAGCTCGATATATATTGTATGGCCACTATCCGCCCCAAGTAGGGGTATGGATGCATCCTAGATTTGTTCTGTATCCGATATGTTATGATTTGTCGGTGAATGATGTCGTGTGCAATACGCGTCTTCACAATCCGAGCCGATCACCCATGTCGCTGTATATCAAGTATGGTTACTATTGGTTACCTGAGGTTACTATGGATATATGATTTGATTTGATTTGTTTTGTTGGCTCGTGCATGGATAACCGACCCCATTTTCCTATGTTTCATTTACCATACTTTGTTCCTTTGATATACTGATTTATCGATGACCGACCTCACTTTGTTCTCGTAGCTCAGCTTTATTATTATTGTATCGTTATATCTCGCTCACTGGCTTTTAAGCTCACCGCATTTCTTTTCTGCGGCAAGGTACATAAGCTGGAGTCGGGATTGTTTGGGTTTGAGAGATGGCCGATATAGAGACATGCACTAGTCATCTTAGACTTCATTTGATTTTGTTATTATATTTTTCATTTCGGAGTTTTTCCTTTTGTATTTTTATATTGATAAGTCTTGTTGACTTGAATTCTCGTGAGATTTATTATGAGGCTTCCGCTGTTTGATTTATGTTCATTATGTATGTTCTGATATGACACCATACTGTGATACTTCTACCCTTATCGGGTTGGGGTGTTACAGACTTGCTGTCCCAAAATGGTGACGGCGAGGCCAAGATTTGGTGTCTCATTTGCAGTCCAAATATTTTTTGGATGGTGATGATGTTGATACATTGTCATTGGAACTTGAACCAGAATATGAGGAAGTATTTGCAATCTCAAAAAAATGGTGACCATTTAGCAGATTGCTTGACAATCAGAATTTGTCTTGAACGGGATAGAAAGTTATCAATGGTATATGAACCCGTAACTTAGATTGTGAAAGTTATGAATCCTAAATGATAAAATATTTAGTTGATTGAAAAATGCCTTCTTCTCCTTTGCACAAATTAAAACCCAAGTTTAAGTTTGTGTTGAACAAGTAAGCTTGTTGAGGAGCTCAACGAGCACTAGCAGTGTTCGAAGGAGAGTAATTGTTCTTCAAAAAATACAACTTTTTAATGCGGAGAAGACGACATTTACTTTCCACTCATATAGACATCATATGAGGTATTCACGTGTAAAACCTTTTGACGCGTTGATCATGTTGGTGATCTTTAGTGCCATCAACTATTTTAGATAAGAGAAATGATACATAGATCTAAACTTAGGTCTAAACTTAAACCTAAAACCACTTGTCATCATCTTGATGGGTTATAAAATAAGTGGGTCACTGTCTGCAGCCATCAAAATGCTGACACTTGGTTTAGGTCTAAGTTTAGGCCTAAGTTTAGGTCCATGTATCATTTCTGTTTAGATAATTGTGATTTACTAGAGACCAATGGGATGTCATATTATGCTCGGATACGAGTTAGGAAAGTGTGAAGTGCACACTTCTTGAGCTAGTATGTTTCTGACCGGACAAACAAAGATGAGGGGGTCAACGGGCAGCGCACCTTGTTGGGGCCTCGTTCCCGAGTTGACGGGGGTTGAAAGGAAGCCTCCCCTAGTGGGGGCGGCGCCCCAAAACCTAAACCATTTCATGAATAGTTATTAAAAGACTTAACAGATTTTACCGCCAAAACACAACCTATGCCTGTTGGTGAAAGGTTGTGACTCTTGGTGTTTTAACCGAATTTAACCACCCATAACTGTCAAATATGTCTGTTACACAACAGACACATCTGATCTCATTTTAACATACAAAAACACACAATTCCTCTATGTTTTTGCTTTGATCTCTTTTGCCTAGAAACAAAGTGTTATTATTTAATTATCCCTGTAAGAATTTTGTGATACCCAGACATCAATTAGGTCAAAATACTTTTCCGAAAAATGACCTTACACGATTCAAGCAAGATATCCAAGATCATCATCCACCCGAACCCCAATTGTCTAATAACACTTGCCTACGCATGAGCAGTTATTTCTTGTGTAGAGTAAACCCAAGTATTAATGTCAAAAGTCAATGGTTATAGAAATGAATATACTTATTCTACCAAACAAGACAATGGTGATAACTCCACTCCAACTAACAAACAAAGATGAGAGAAATTTTAAAAACTATCTAAAACGAACACCTCTCCGCAAAACTATGAATTACAACCACATTAAGCATGTTTTATTATGCCCAACGAAGATTGTTTTAGTGGGCTAAGAAACCTATATGCACTTGCAAGCTTCCACACCCTATTCATATACACGATGTTTAAAAACCGCAACAACTTTATAAAGCTAGCTCGCCCATCGAGCGTGCCTTGAATCTAGTTCTTACATATAGATAGTTTTATGAGATATTTACGCGAGAACCGTTTGACACGTTGACCATTTAATGACGAAGGCACTTCGACATTATACTATTCTTGGAATGCACCAATTATTATTTTAGTGAAGATTGTCTACAAAGCTTCATTGTTTTATACCCAACTTCGTATTAAGTTATACTAAGTTCTTTATTTAGCTCGTTTTCCTTTGGAAAGTCTAACTAAGCATCCGGGGTAGAACTCTACATGACACTCGCTGATAACATTTCAACAACATTATCCGAATAGGGGTATGAAGAGGTAGGATGTAGAAAATCACACCCCTATTAAGATTAATGAGACGACATTCAGAAAATTTTCCGACAACAATGTGTGTAGGTGTATATATATATATATATATACATTTTTTGGTTAAAGTTTTTGTTAGTGCAAATATTACGATATTTAATCTATACAGTCTCGTTTGTTTTGATTGATTGTTGGAATCACTCCTAAACCTTATTCAAGTGTTAGTTACTCATATGTAATAGTTAGCTTATTATGGCCTTTATGTTTGTTATTAGCCTTAAGCTTATGTAGAAGGCCCATGAGCTTAGGCCCAAGCCCATAGGAGAAAGGGAAGGAGTAGGAGTGTTGCCCTAGCTCCTTGCCTATAAATACTTTGTAATAACCCTCACTTGAGGCTTGGTTGTTCAAGTTTTTCTTTCACATATCACCTACGCATAACCGGTCTTACTATATCGTGTGTGTGTGTTTGATTTCTTGTTCAATCGCCTCTCTATCTTTCTTATAAGCTTGTGTAGTAAACCTTGACCTAACAAAGGGTATCAATCGCCAAATAGTTGGGTGAACACGTTTGTTTTTGAAGTTTTTTTGTTTCGGTCTTACGCGTAAAAGTAACGAGAGCTTTGGCTCGCTTAAAACTCGATTTTTTCACTTTTCAATCCAAGATTCTTGTACTTTCAACGCTTTAAGGTGTTAAAATACGTGTTTTTGGCAAAAAGTTTCAAACTTTATGCGTGGATCGTGTTTTTTAAACTAGTTTTTATGCGTGGGTATCGTTCTACATATGCAGTTTTAAGAGCTTTAGATCATCAAGTTTCACACTTTTGTGTCTTTTGGTGTTATTGAAGCTATTTCATCACACAAAACTGGTTTAGAAACATCTTTGGGCATTATCACTTTTACGAGTAAGTCTACGCATAAGAAAACCCTAATCTTACGCGTAACTTTATCCTTGGTTTGATCTTCGATTCGTCGTTTACTCGTGTTTTCTTGCTTGGATAAGCCTGAAAATACGTCGAATTTGGATATCTTTTGCATTGTGAAGTGTAAAAGATCACTTGGGATAAAACCCTAAAATTACGATAAGCATTTACGCGTAGAAATCCTACGCATAAGATTCATCTTACGCCTAAGCCTCGTCTTACGCATAAGATAATCCTACGCCTAACTTTCTACGCATAACTTTGTGTCTACGCATAACTTTAGCTGTCTTTTCTCTACTTACGCCAAGCTAAATCTACGCGTAACTCTTGATTGTTACGCGCAACTTTGGTGTTTTTACGCATAAGTGTTACTTGGCTATTGTGATCTCTACGCCTAAGGATACTTCATCAACAAAGGTTTATTCGACTACAAAGATCCATTTTTACCTACACAAGTTTTCAACATGTCACAACCACCATACTCTAACTATTTCCCTTACACTTATTCTCAACGCCACAACAACTTACTCCACAACATCAACAATGGAATCAACAACAAGCAATTTATCAACAACAATTTAATCAACAACATACTCCACAACTTGCTGCAAATCCACAACCTCAAATGGTTCAACCACCACCAAGTCTTCAAGTTCAACCATACACAAATGACTTCAACCAACATCCGTCAAGGAACACTATGAAGGAACCCACTTGGTTTGCAAAGATGTTTGAAGCTTTAAGCAACCAACAATCAATTCATGAGGCCGGATCACTTGATAGACCTCCAATGCTCACTCCAGAAAACTACGATCAATGGGTGATAAGGTTCTTTAGGTTTTGTGATCTAAAGAAGCCACATGGAAAGTTTTAAAGAAGGTTATCTTGGAAGGTCCATTTGAGATGCCTACTGTCATTGTACCCGAAGATCCAAATGCCATTCCACCAAGAGATGAACAAACAAACATTGCTCTTATCAAGTGTGCACTTGAATCCTCAAGTACTTCTACACTATGAAGCAGATGAGCTTGCAATGGAATATATCCTCTTAGGATTACCAAACCCAATTCTTCTTAGTGTTGATGCTCAAAAGACTGCAAAGAAAATGTGGGATCATATTCGTCTTCTTATGGAAGGATCCTGTACTCAATCGAAGATTTGGAATCCAAAATTTACTTGGCTTATGAACACTTCATGATTGAACCTCGAGAGACACTAGAGTCCTATCATCACCGTTTTCTGACATCATCAATGATTGGGATAAACACAACATCATCATGCCAAGAATTGCAGTGAATACTAAGTTCCCGAGTAGTCTTGGTCCTGAATGGGAGAAGTATGTCATTTTTCTCCGTCAAGTTAAAAACATGCATCAGTCTACATATGGATTATTGTACGATTACTTGAAGCCTCATGAAAAGGAAGTTGATAGGGAAAGGATTCTCCGTGCTCAAATTGCTCCACCGACACATCCGAAAAATCAACAACTTGCCTTATATGCTCAAAACAGCTTATTCTCCTCAACCAAAGAACTCAACCAATCAGCACAATCACACCACATGATTCTTCACAACCTCAATCTCAACAAACTCAATTGGTTCCATACAACAACAACAATGCTCAAGCCCTTGTCGGTGAAGCTAATGAGGAATCTCGATCCGCTTGAAGCAATCGCAACAAGGATTTGCTTTGATTGCTAATGCCTTTAGCCGTTATACCAACAAATCCAACAACCGTATTCGCTCCTCATCTAATACAAGGAATCAAGCCGTTGTGAACAATGGGCGAAGAAGTTCGAATCGTGGTTATGGGCGTCGCCGATGGGCGTGGTCAAGGGTTTAATGTGGGTAGGAATAACAATCGAGCTCAAAGTGGTGGTGGAACAGGAAATGCTCGTAATGGGTTGAATGGTCTTCGATGCTACAACCGCAATGAGAAGGACACTGGCTAATGCATGCCCAAAGCCAAGGACTAGGGGCAATGCTTATTTCAAAGAGGCTCTTCTTTGGCTCTTAAGGATGAAGCCGGTGGAACTCTCACGCACAAAGAACAGCTTTATGGCAAATGCCGACTCGGATGATGATATGGAGGACTTGCGTGCCAATGCACCAAGTATTATGTTGATGGCTAATATGCATGAGTTACACATGAGTGACACAGCCCAAGTATGACATCGATGGCTTGTCTCGTGCACCTAACAAACCATATTTATCTCGATCTCATATCTCCGCCAACATCCCAATCCGCAAGGCTCGAATGTTCAAAATGCCGTCATCCACATCTCATTCTGACGATTTTCAACTAGACCTCGTAGTTATATTTGACGATCAAGATGACCAACCGATTTCCCTTGATAATCAAATTGACTCCGTGGTTATACTTGAGGATCTCAGGAATGATCATGTTGAGACTCACGCTGAACACGCCAACTTTTGCCTCATCCGCATTTTGCTCGCTTAATACAAGACCAACAGCACCATAGTGGAAAAATGTCATGCCATTAATCAGACTTGAAATGCAAAATGCAATCGTTAACCAAGGATTTGAATGTTTACAAAAGCAACTCAACTTTTTCAAAACTCAAGAAAACGTGAAAACGGTTTTGAAGCAGCCTTTGCCAAATCTTATCAAAACGAAAAATATTTAGAAAGACAGATGCGCGATCTAGCAGCTCAAGAATGCTTTGTTGTCCAAATAGAACAATCAAACATGAACATAAAAAGCAAATTAAACGCCTCACCTTGGAAAATCAAAAGCTAAGGCCGAAGTTGTTAACTTGTCAAAATGCTTCTCTATACAAAAAGCATTCAACGAATAGATGATCATCTTGAAGAAATCATCGGCTTGCAAAACAAACTTAAAGAGTTTAAAATTGTTGTTTACAAACATGGCGAATCGGTCACAGCCATTGAAAAGTTTACTTTAAAACCCAATCCAAATGGATATGGACCGAATCTTGCGATTACAAAACCTAAGCTTTCAACCAAAGCATTCAAACCAAATCAAGTTTCCAGAATAGTAATATAAAGTTGATAATTCTGTTATGAGTGTTGTTGAATATCATCGCCAAGAGGAATTAGATGCAGAAGACGAGAGTCGATCAAAATTAGAAAAAGTTGTTTACAACAAACCTTTTAACTATTCAAAAGCGTCACTTTCGTCACACCAACGGATTCTTCTAACACACCAAGGGTAATCATAAAACACCTGAGTCTTCTAATGTTAATCCCCAACCAGATTATGCACAAACTTATGGTCCTTTACCTTCCATCGGTGAAGTAAACTCAAAACCTTAAAATCGCAAAATTCTTAGATATTTTGACATTTTCATGGCTGACCTCAAAACTTTACAACATGAGATAGAATATCATTCGAAATCAAAGTTCAACACTTTCAATCCTTCTAGCGAGAACAAAGAGACATTTTTCTAAAAAATCTTTTACCAAATGTTAAAAATTTGAAAAGTTGTGCATTGTCTTGGGAAAAGGATTTTCATAAGGAACTTGATTAATGAAGGTCGCTTTAGAAAACGTAAACATCTATTTCTAAACTAAACGTAAAAAGAAACTGTTGAGAAAAGATGTTGATCGACTCTTGGAAGATGTCATCTGTCCTGATGTCCATAATGTTGTGTTATTGAATTCTTTGTCATATGCATTTGATCATATCTCCGATACTTGTTGATTCCGTGGTAAATGTTGAGAACACCGATAATGTGCTTCGACGAGTCCTTAAAGTTGAAAACAAACGATTGTCAAACGAACTTTCAAATGCAATACGTCGCCTTAATTGGTGTCAAAAAGATATTCACGATCAACAACTTGCTTTTCAACACAAAATCGCCCTATTCGCAAGTGCAAAATCTTCCGATCCAAAAATTGAGCAACTGGATGATCAAAACGTGTCTTTTAAGTGTCAAATCTCAAAATATGAACAAGAACTTGTAAAAGTTAAAAGGAATATGGTGTCATATTTGATTTACTCAAAAAGACTCGTGATGAAGCATCAAATGAACTTGATCATTATCTTGCACACACTAAAGAAGTTATGCATTTTGTCGAAATGTTCGGTCTGAATATCAAGATCTGATTCACACTATCTTCAAGTTAAGAGAAATGTTAGGAAAGTATGAACAACTTCCGCCAACCATCATTAAGAGAATAGCCCCAAGAACACTTAGTACTCATGAACCTAGAATCCCTACTGCCAATTCACAAGTTGCTAACGTGCCTCCTTCTCTTGAAGCAGAATAGTTGCGTCTTTTCCAAATGTCCGCACTTCACGTTCTAGGAGCACTACATCAAGAATAGGAAGTTGCGGCCTAAGAAAAGATCAATCAAGAATGCTAAAGTAGAAGAACACCCTAGGACTATGAATAAGACTCACGCTGCTTCCACTATAGATATTGCGTCCCGCAAATGTAATAGAAATAGTGATGTAACGAATGCTAAACCGTTAAGTACTTTTGATATTCAGTCCGATGCACCTTGTGTTATTTGTCGTAAAAGTATGAATTCCGATTGTCATGATAAATGTGTTGCTAAAGCTATCATCTCTCGTTTAAGGAATCCTAAGAACCGAATACCTCTAGGCCCACTAATCTTTCTAAGTCTCTGCAGGCTTGGTAGACCGCCTCTTTAGATTCTAAGAAACGCATTGTCAGTAGCTCCATTCCACCTCCTAGGAATGTAATAACACCTAGTGCATTCACTAAGACTAAAGCAAATACTAGTTGGAGATGGCGGAAATGGATATATAACACACTAGGATTTAAGTGGATACCTAAAGCTATTGATGTGTGTATATCTACTATAATTGCTACGGAACCCTCTAACATTTCGGGTTCCACATCTACTTCTATTCCATCCGTGTAATGCCCCGTGTGTAATGCAGTGTCTGATACGATCATTCTCTGATTGTTGATAGCGGATGTTCCCACACATGACAGCAATCTTAAATGTTATCAAACTTTATTGCAAAGTTCATTGGCACCGTTGAGTTCGAATGATCACTTTCGCAGCTATCATGGGCTACGGAGACTACATCAATGGGAACATCAAATAAGCGTGGTTTATTATGTGGAAGGCCTCGTCACAACTGCTTTCTTTAGGGTCAGCCTTTTGGATGGAGATTTGGAGGTTGCTTTCATGGAGAAAACTTGTTTCATTCGTGATCTACAAGGAAACGACCTTATGTCTCGCTCGCGTAATTCAAGTCTTTACACTATCTCTATGCAAGACATGGTTGCTTCTTCTCCCATCCGCTTACTTTCAAAGGCAACATCAACAAAATCCCGCTATGGCACCGCCGTTTCTCACATCTAAACTTTCAAACCATCACCAACCTTGCTCGACACAAACTAGTTGAAGGACTCCCACGATTTCGTATTCTAAAGATCACCTTTGCTCAGCTTGTGAACAAGGCAAAAGCACTCGTGCTCATTTTCCTTCAAAGGTGGAACACGCTCTCAAAGATGTGCTTCATCTTCTTCACATGGATTTGTGTGGCCCGATGCGTGCAAACGATCAATGGCAAACGCTACATCTTAGTAATTGTTGATGACTATTCACGCTGGACTTGGGTCTACTTTCTTCAAGCAAAGACCAAGCTCCACAGATGATCGTCACCTTTCTCACGAAAATACAAGTTCACTACTGAAACACCGCTCACTAATCGTAATGATAGAGGCATCAATTTGTTAATCAAACTCTTCGTGAATTTTATGAGAAAGTGGGAATTCAAAGATCGGACATCTATTGCACGCATACCGTAACAAAACGGAGTTGTTGAAAGATCTAAACCAACGCTAGTGGAAGCCGCAAGAACAATGTTAATCAATGCTAAACTTCCAGATTACTTATGGGCGTAAGTCCGATTCCATCGCGATGCTATACTCAAAACCGTTCTATGATTACAAAACGCCACAACAAAACACCTTTGAGCTTGTCCACAACAGAAAACCGAATCTCAAACACTTTCATGTATTTGGATCTCTTTGCTATCCTAATAATGATCGTGATGACTTTGGAAAGCTCAAAGCCAAAGCTGACATTGGAGTCTTTATCGGATAATGTGATAATTCAAAAGGTTTCCGAACTGAATCGTCAGACAAAAAGGTGATGGAAGCGATTCATGCTCATTTTGATGAACTTACGGATATGGCTTCTGAGTATAACAACTTAGAACCCGGACACAACCGCTAAACTTCCCCAAACCCCATCATCGGTGAACAAAGCCCCGGACTTACTCGTCAACAAATGGAAAGGTTATTTGCTCCGCTCGCTTGGTGGCGATATTGATGAACGTGCTCCGGGTGTATCCACAAGCTCGCCAACCCGATAATACTCTTATACGATACACCGCTACAACAACTACTTGTTGAAGAAGCACCACCAGTTGACTCAACACAACAGCTTGAACAAACCGCCTTTAACAATGATGAATCGGCGATGATGTTCTCGAATGAAGTACCCCCCACCTGCAGATTTTGATCCAAATGCGTTCTTTAACCCGCTTGCTAATGAGACCGCCGCACGGATGTCGCGAATCTTCAACAAACCATTTGAATCCTCAGAATCGCACAATGTATACCAACATCAACCCTCCACACATAGATGGACAAAGACCATCCTCTGGAAAACATTATTGGCAACCCGAATCAACCCGGTCGTTACGAGACAACGCGTCTTCACAATGACGGTGAACATTGCATTTATGCACTCACCGTCATAATCAACCTAAAACATCAAAGACGCAATGACAAAAGACGATTGAATCCATGCAAGAAGAACTCAACCAATTCAAACGTCTTGAAGTATGGGAATCGGTTGAAAGACCAGCAGGTCTACGCCATTGGTCTCAAATGGATTTGGAAAAACAAATTGGATCTTTGAAGGAAATGTTATCGAAATAAGTCACGTCCGTGGCTAAGGGTTATCGTCGGGAAGAGGGTATAGACTTTGAAGAATCTTTTGCCCTGGTCCTCGCCTTGAGGTCGCTCGATATTTCTAGCGTCGCGGCTCATATGAATATGACGGTCTATCGGATGGATGTCAAAACTGCGTTTCTCAATGGACAACTTAAAGAAACGGTTTATGTCACCAACGGATGGATTCGTTGATCCCGAAGTTTCGAATCCGTCTACAAACCGAACAAAGCTCTGTATGGTCTCAAACAAGCTCCTCGGGCATGGTGCGATAAGCTATCATCTTTCCTCATTGCTAATAATTTCACCAAAGGTTCGGTTGACCCAACTCTTTTTATACAATATCACGGGGCACATATCTTAATTGTTCAAATTTACGTGGATGACATCATTTTGGGTCTACACATAAAAAGTTTTCAATCGCTTTTGCAAAACTAATGAAGAAAAATTTTGAAATGTCCATGATGGGTGAACTCACGTTCTTTCTCGGACCGCAAGTTCATCAATCACCCCGTGGTATTTTCTTGAGTCATCCCAAATATGCCCTTGAATTGTTAAACAAATTTGGAATGAAAACACTGGACACCTATGCCACACCAATGGCTCATACCAAGACGCTGATTTACATGGGAAATTGGTGGACCCTACAAAATACCGTAGTATTATTGGGTCTCTCATGTATCTAATGTACCAGACACTGATATTGTCTTTCCGGTATATCTTTGCTCTCGTTATCGCGCACCAAGCTGAAACCCACCTCTCTGTGGCTAAAAGAATCCTCCGATACATAAAGGGAACCATTAACTTGGGGATCCGGTATCCGAAGGATTCTGGTTTTGAACTAATCGCTTTTGAGACGTGGCGACCACGCAGGATGCTTAGACTCACGGAAAAGCACTTTAGGAGCTTTACAATTTCTTGGTGATAAACTAGTGTCATGGCAATCGAAGAAGCAGGATTGTACATCATCCTCAACCGAAGCGAGAATATGTAGCCATGTCGACATGTTGTGCTCAAGTCATTTGGATGAGAACACAACTCAAAGACTATGGTTACGTATTTGAACGAATCCCGATGTCGCGACAATCGGAGTGCCATTGCGATCTCGTGCAACTTCACACTCGAAATCAAAGCACATCGATCTTGATATCATTTCATCAAGGATCCACGTGGAGCAGGTGCCGTTGAATTATATTTTATGGGTACATAATACCAATTGGCAGATCTTCTCACCAAAGCCTTGCCTCCTGCTAGGTTTAATGAGTTGGTCCACGGGATTGGTATGAGGTGTTTGACTCAAGAGGAATTGGATGAACTCCTAAAACATCCTTAAAACTGTCAAACACCAAAAAATCTCTTTTGTAAATAATTTTTCAAAAACAAAATACAAAAATATAAAACCTATAAAACAACAAAAATATTCTTCTAATCTACTTTTCTTTCAACATGGCAAGTACATTTTTCCACCGTCAACACTTTAATCTTTCAAAATTCAAGATTTTTCCGATCAAGTGTTGAGGGGAGAATATAAAGACTTAACTGCTTCAAAACATCTTGGTACTTGCATGTTATCATATCTCGGTTGTTTCTTTTATCAATGGTGGTAAATTTTCGTTCAGCTGACACTCCTCGGATTAAAATTTATAACCTTTCATCATTTATTAAGTCGAGGGGGAGTGTCGTCAAATTTCTTTCTTAAAATCTTTGTTTGATAACCAAAATGGAAGTTAAATGGCTTTGTATGAAAAAGGAAAAGGTGGAGGGACCAACTGTCAAAATGTTAAAGTTATTTTAATAAAACACTTCCACCTAACATTCTCTTCACATTTAATACTCACCAACCTAAACATCCTAAAAAAATCGTTTGACAAATCCGTGTTTTGATCATCAATTTGTAAGTGTTTTGTGTTCTAACAAGATTACAAACAATGGTTTTGAAATTTTTAAATCCTAACGGTTAAAAATTGAGATATTAACCTATGGTGATTTTGTGTTCTACGCGTATGCGTATGAACACATAATCTTGTTTATGTGTTTGTGGTTAAAAAGATAGTGTCAAAATGTTTTAATAACATCAATGATATTTTTTCTATCCTCAAAACGAACCCCAAACATAATTGATGAGTTTTGAAAATTAGGGTTTATGAGTGGTTTGGGTATTTTCAAATGTGAATGTTTTGGTCAAAAGATTGTTGTGTAATGTTTATATGATGATGAATTGATGATTTCCAAGCCCTATAACAACCCGAAACACTAATTAAGATTAGAATTAGGAATTAGGGTTTAATGTTCTTGAGTTTGGGTATTTTTGATTCACAACGATTTAGATGTTATAACTTGGTTTATAGACTCTCACAACATCTTAGAACTACGAAATTTTTGGTGCAAATCCCATGGTTAGAAATTATACGCGTAAATCATAACCCTTAGGGTTTTGACCTCGCTGTATGACTTTCTACTCATAAATCGCTTTAACGAATGTTCATGCCATGATTTGTTGTTAAAATGAATTTTGTGTTAATATTGATGATTTGATGAATTTATTTCAGGGCTTGCTACGCGGCAAAATTCAGAATCAAGGTCATTTGAATCTCTACGCATAAGGATTACCCTACGCATAGTCATGTTATGCGTAAGAATAAATCCTACGCATAACTATTACGCGTAAGGTTCTACAATGGGACTACAGGTATCCTGTGAAGGATATGCGTGCTTAAAAAGCTTGACTCTCGCATAAGGTCTACTCTTACGAGTAAGCCTTCGCGTAAGGGTATAAATCGCACGCCGTAAGCTCTACGCATTAGGTCCCCTTTTCCTACGCGTAACATTTCTTACGCGTAAGTTAAGATCCTACGCATAAGCTTTCGCCTCTACGCATATGTCATTACTTTACGTTTTGCAAACTTTGCCAATTCTACGTCTATGCCTTGATTGACCTTCATTATGAATTGTTACGTGTACAAACTTGTTAATAAACTTATCATAACGCCACGAATCCAATAATGTCACTAATAAACTTAAACGTTTGATATGTTGTGAACAATAAGTGATAACATAAACTTTAAAACTTAAAGTTAACTAACTCACGAAACATTTCACGACGCCATTGGACTATTGGACAAACAAGTGACTTAGGACTCGTAACAATCATTGACACTTTACATTCAATAACTAGACAATAAGACCTTCTGTTGACTAACACTATGTCTTTTGATATGTTGGTTCTTTTGGCTAATGTTATTTCAGATCACGACATGGTTGAACAAATGAATGTGGATGCATCAGAAGTTCTTACAATTGCTTGATATCTTTCCGAGGTTATCCGAAAGATTGGAAAGATCAACCTTAGGGTTGACTTTGACACCCTCACATGCTCAGAATCTTCTTGTCTCATGCTAGATTGGATATTCTCGGGAATCATCCCTACGAGAACATGCTCTCACACTCGCCACGCCCGAGGTCTACATTCAACAATTATGGATTCTATGCGAGGATCACGGTCAAAGTCTGTGAATGTGACACTTTATCACAAACAAGTCACTATCACTCCTGCTGACTTACGGGCTGTTCTCATCATTCCGGACATCGCTCCAACCGACTTCTTTGCTACCCCTACTGAAGAGACAGTTCTGAAATTCTTGATAGATATTGGTTATGATGAAGCTTCAGGAATCATTACTAAGCACTCTCCGGAGTCAAGAATATTCCTCAACCATGGAGAACACTCTACATGATCATCACCAAATCGGTCTCACGGTAGGTGGCGGACAAGGCTATGAGCATCCCAAGCTCATGGAACTGCAAATTTTCGGTCGCGATCAACAAGAAGGACATTGAAATCGAAGCACCGATATGGGAGGACATGATGCTATTTCACAAGAAGCTTGGCTCCAAGATTCCCTATGTCGGATACACCAAACTGTTGATCCAGAGAGCACTTGGACTTCATCCGATATCCCATGAGGCTCAATGACCCGATAATCACGACATATTGATCGAACCCATACTATCCGCCGAATCAAAGAATCGTCAACAAAGAAACAAGGTGCGGTATTACACGATCACCTTCCGACTAACCGAAATCAAAAAGCTTGAAACATACAAAAGGTATCGGTTAGCCGTAAAAGTAGGCAAAGTTGGTCATCTTGATGAAAAATCTTCACGTACACCTACTGAGGAGGACGAGAAGAGGATCTTGGAAGTGTCACAAGTAGAAATTCAAAGGAAGTTTCCCAAAGGAATCCTCCTCAAAAGGATTGTTCCAGGTTAAGGAAGGCTGAACCTATTCCCTCCCGAACCACAAAAAGCTTTTGGGAGCTCGAAGATACTCGAGGCGAGGAGGTCCTCTACTCACCGCAAGAAACACCTCCTTCAAAGACCTAAACCTCCAAGTCCACCGGTGACAAAGGAAAAGGAAGACTCTGTTCTTGTGCCGTATGATGAAAGCTCGGATGAAGAAGAAGAGCAACCGGATACTTCATACAGAAGCAATTCAAATTCCTTAGACTCAACCGCGGCAAAAGAATTTGCAAAAGAAAAAATGGGTGGCCCCGGAGTGTCAAGTGGTGCTCAACCTTCACCAGGATCGATGCGGTTAATCAACCCGATAAGGGATGCGGTGCCACCACTTTGGCAACAACAAAAGCCGTGGAAGAAACTATTGAGTTTGAATTTGAGGAACCAAGTTAATGAAAAGGCCGAGAAAGAAGAAGGTGACAAAGAAGGCAAACAGAAAAGACTAAAGAGAAAGATAAGTCTGAAGATGGCGATTATGATAAGTTTCTTCTAGATAGTCCCGCTTTCGCTCAAAGGAAAAACCTCTGACACCAAGGACCGAGAGTCTCCTCACATCCCATCATCATCAGATTCTTCTTCTCACTCTTCACCACCACCATCAAAGAAATCAACCAAATCATCATCCAAATAAGTGAAGAAGCCAACTCCATCTTGGATCTCTCAATCTAAGAATCGAATCGTTAAAGGCGTCCAACAAGTCGAGGAAGAAGGACATGCTCTACAGAAACCAACGAATTGGTTTGTCGACCAAATACAATATCTACATGATGAGAATGACAAGATGCAGAATGAAAGGGAGTATGTACAGAAGCTCATGCAGGATGATCTACAAGGGAAGATGGAAAGAATGATCGAAGGCTACACTCACAAGTACCTTCTGGATATCGTTCCTAAAGTCACAAAGGAGATGTTTACGGAACAACTATATCCAATCTTATGCGATAGCCAAGCAAACTATAAGATCAACACCCTTAACGCACAATCAATCCATCCGATCCTATAGTTTTCTGGATAATGAATTGGTGGCCAAGCTTGTCACACAAATGTCTACGATTTGGGACATTTACTTACGATGAAGGAAAGTTGTTTCAAGCATTCTTTGGACTACCAACTTCAAGAAGCATGTTGATTCGGCCGAAAAGTCTAAACGTCCTAGAGACGATGAAGATAATGATCAGGATAAGAATGATGACGCTAAGCGACAAAAGAAGTCACGGTGAATCATCTTCTATTCCACCACCTCCCCAACGGCCTCCTGCTCAACAAAGGTCTCCTCCTCGTTCTTCTACCGATAAACCTCATGATTACGAGACACCACCCCACTCAAAAACCGGTGATTACTTTGAGTATACGGGTGGTGACGATGAAGAACCCCATGAGCCCCTACAACAACCCACCTCTCCCAAACAAGTAAAGAAACCGGAACCTCATCTAGGCCTAAGAAAAGAAAGAAAAAGGCCTCAAGTGACGCCCTATCATGGCTAGATGAAGATACCACGAGAGAATTTGAATGGTTTACTACACTTGTCAATTCCACTCCCTACCCTGAAGAAGGTCAAGATCTGGTAGAGGGTAATACATTGGAGCATGCTAAGATTATGCAAGAAAAGTTCCATGTGAAGAAGATGACGAAATCCGAGTTGAAGCGAATCAAGAATGAAGCTTTCCAACTGTGGAAAGATAGCTCAAAAAGTGCCATCGAGGTCGAATATCACCTTGAAAACATTGCTCGAGCTATGTCTAACAACATGGATTGGCTCAACCAGAAGCAAACATCGACTTCACCAAGCGGGACAACCCTCCATACTACACCGACTGGTCAAAACCTCTACCAACAATTGGCCAAACAGATGAACCAAGGATTCCATTCAGATATTTCTTCAACAAAGACTTGGATTTTCTTCTACATGGTGGCGATGGTTCAAGGAAATACGCTACATCGTTGACACTTCCATTCCCGGCACCGCTATACTCAAACGCATAGCCATCGAGGAACGTGCCAATCACTTGTTCTCCAACAAAGTGGAAGCTTACGACCGAGATGCATTGTATGGGATTCATCATGGCCGAACGCCGAAGAATCTACTACGTAAGCCGGTTGAAGTCTCAACATGCGATTAGTTCTAAAAGTATCATTGCCATCAAACACGTTGATCTTTCATCTAAGTGGGACTACACCTTCCTAAAGAATATAGTGGTCAAACGACAAGATGAAAGGGATTATGCATTCTCGAAGGCGACTTTGAGAATTTGTCTATCAACGACATCAAGACATGTACCTTGCCAAAGTACGTGGTCGTATGAGACAATTCTCCAACCGCAGTACAACGCGGAATTCATCAAGTCATGCTCATCTTCATCAGACATAGTTATCAAAGAGCGTGTAGAAGATCTCCATCCGGTGGCGTTGAATCTTATCGCACTGCGTCAACTTCACTCCACCGGCTTGATCTTCCCGATATCAACCCGCTTCCTCAATATACGCTCATCGGCAAACCTTTCGCGTTGTTTACCGTGTGAACTTCAAAGAAATTGCTTGATGGCGCAGTGAGATCTTCATAAGTTTGGAGATCACACTTTGAAGATGGTTAGGACGGATTGGCTTACGGTTGAAGGATATACACCAAAATATGGGTCTCCTAAGCGATGGAATTCTCGTGATCGGAGGGACGTGAAGAGGATCATCACCATGATTGATGAGCGGTTGTATAGAAGGGATCAGCCTCGTAAGATTGGAAAGCTATGTTGGTGGTCCACCGGGAGAAACATCATCGGCTTTCAACGCCCGACTCACACTCGGCGACATCTACGGACTACACGGTACCCTTGGCTTCTTTCATTATAACTTTGGATGTATGATTTATTATGTCTATGGCTTGTGCACACATTACAATGTACAACCCGTACTTGTAAATAAAGGACCTCGTGGTGCTCGATGCCACAATCCTTATCAAATGAGCGAAAGCTTCTTACTTTTGAGTAAAACCTATCAAACCTTTCATTTTCAAGGTTTTGCTCAAAAGAACAAGTACTTTCCCTTATGATTTTCAAAACCTCAACCGTTTATATCACTTTCGTTGAGGGGAGTACTTGAATTAAAACTTTGTTCAAAAATTGTTCACAGTGGTCATTCTTCCCGCAACACTTGAAATGGTCATATTTATTCTCAACTTTTCAAAAATAACATCACATATGCCATTTTGAGGGGGAGAAAATACGTGATAAGAAATATGTTGTGTAAATGCAAATGAATCTTTGTGCTATAGACTTAACCCATGAATTGACGAGATCTTAGCATTAGTAACTCGAAAATACTTGTCCTGGACGGGTAATAATTTCAAGCTAGTTCGCTAGTGATGTAAGCGTGTCTCGCAAAGGACTTGTCTGAGTAGAATGTACCATTCGAGAAACTCTTGGTGGACATGAACTCGGACGGGTTTGACAACCTTTCGAGGATTGTCTACACCTTCAAGGTAGTTATTAGAGCTAGTTGTCACCTAAAAGCCGACAATGCAACTCTTTAACTATGCCGCGTGCCGTCTCATGGGGAATGTCTATCTTGAGTTGATCAATTCAAAATGTAGCTCTTTCCTCATCGTGCATTTTAACCGTTAAAACCTTTAAGCACATGTGGAGGGGGAGTATTTATGCAAAATCTTATCTCAACAAAGGTACTAAAATGTTTTTCATTCACAAACACTTTGAGAGATTTTTCACAACAGTGGTTTTAATGGCAACATAGGTTAGTCATGGAGTTATAAGGTGACTAAGGTTAGGAATAACCGTCCTATGATCCGCCGAGCCGGATGGATCTACCCAAGGACACCACAAATAGTTAGTATTTAGAAGTCCTTAGGTATGATTGTAAAAAGGAGAAAATGAGAATCGGAGAAAGAAGGAGTTGAAGAATTAAAAAGAAATGCAAAGAAAATGGTGAAAAGAAATAGCCCTCCGGATTATTCAACTTAGGGCGCATAATCACCGGTTCAATTCATATGATACTAGTTGTCACTAGATGACACCGGTATTGAAGATTAAAAGTCGTCATGGACCCGACGCGCATGCACTAAACCTTCTTAGCCACTCAAGTTTCTCTCAACAGAAGCTTGTTTCATTCTCACGAGGAACCCTACGTAAACTATCGGCTTTCTCTTAGAGATTGCTGGTATTGAAGAAGGAGACCCTCTCCCTAGTCTCCTTCCGGAAAACCAAAATGCAAAATTGAGTCTAGAGCCACGAGATTCATCAAAAGATCTCTTAGGTACACTTGACATTTCATCACTTGATATTCAACAATAAGAATTTCGGTGGTACATTATCGAGTCCTTCACTGATCTTAGCAATCTGTCGAGAACATTTATGAGAGGTTCACATTTGTGATCCTCGGTGATTGAATGGAAACTCCTGCCAGGGTCAACATCAAACAGCCACGACGGCGACTCGCCTAACTCCCCGTGGATTGCGCTTAGTGGTCTCAAAGCGGCTCGATACCAGAGGTGATGCTTGGTGTACCTCGACTCATCCAATCGTGAGGTGTACCCGGTATCATCGTGTTATCTCACTTGTGGGACTCCGATTCAGGACGGCCTTTGTAAGAATTAGAGTTGTGTTTTCACACTATCATTAACACTCGAAGTTCAAACTTGTAAGTGCCGAATCCGCTTATTACTAACCGTTTATGTTTACTTCTTATGGAAGCTCGAGGCGGAATGATCGTGCAGATTCTTCTCATGCTCAACCCAACATCATCACTAATGGAAGTTCTATCCAAAAGCAACACAACAGTCATAATGATTCTTCGTCAATACAAAGAATCTACAAAGTTAAAGACTTAAAGAACTTCATCGATCTTGAATTCCAACGCGTCAAAAGCGTGTGAGCATGTTGAAGAATGGCGTGGAACACTTTGTGAGCAACTGAAAGCGCGATTTGATCACGCGACAACAACATACTATTACTTTCATCACAAAGAACAATGATCAAAGAACAAAGTTAAAGATGGCGTCAAAGCATAACCGTTCAAAGTAAACTATCTCTCACAGCGGGGAGATTGTTCAAATCAAGGCAATTCTTCTCACAAGAAAGAAGAATGTCAAAAGACATCAAAGCTACTATTACATCAACGCCTTCACCGTTTTCATCACCAACACTTGAGTGTTTGTTACTCATATGTAATAACACTTGAGGGGAGATTGTTGGAATCACTCCTAAACCTTATTCAAGTGTTAGTTACTCATATGTAGTAGTTAGCTTATTATGGCCTTTATGTTTGTTATTAGCCTTAAGCTTATGTAGAAGGCCCATGAGCTTAGGCCCAAGCCCATAGGAGAAAGGGAAGGAGTAGGAGTGTTTCCCTAGCTCCTTGCCTATAAATACTTTGTAATAACCCTCACTTGAGGGTTGGTTGTTCAAGTTTTTCTTTCACATATCACCTACGCATAACCGGTCTTAGTATATCGTGTGTGTGTGTTTGATTTCTTGTTCAATCGCCTCTCTATCTTTCTTATAAGCTTGTGTGGTAAACCTTGTGACCTAACATTGATGACAAACATGTAACTTGTAATACATAACGTAAAATGTACAAGTTACTTGTAATTACATTTGTCTCAACATACATTCAACACCTCTCGATGTCTCAAGTCCTCGTATGTTACAACACAGGTTCGTACATGTTTGTTATGTGGCATTATGATCAAACCCATTAACAAATCATATAGAATGTTTAAAATACGTTTAGAGTCACTAAGTATTTTAATAGGTTAACCATTCTATTTAGAACCTCATTTTACATTTTGCATTCACAAGTATTTCAAAAGGTAACTAGACATTTCATTAACTAGTTACATAATACATTTTACATGTTTACTTTGATAAACCTTAATCTTAAATGGAAATACATGTTACATCATGGCATGCATCATCTTTGTAATCTCTAAAAGATTTCATAGAATATTTTGTTTAGATTTGGACTCTACATAGCTTACACAATCTTGGATGGATTTGGTTGACTTTGGTAAAGATTTTGGCAATCTTGATCAGACCCCCACGTACCAAAATGGTACCGGCGGAACCCTTTTGAGGGTTCCGTGGTCCGTGGACGCTACTGTCCATTTTGGCTATAAATAGCAAGCCAAACCAAGTTGTTCAATGATCCCTTCAACACACTTTCTCTCTACCCTTCTTGCATCATTTAGATCTGTAGATAACAATGTAGAAACATACATTAATCACTCTCACCATCATATGATCATAATGCTTCTAACATTCATCTTTGTTGTAAGCATACTCTACATCTTGATCAACCAAGGAAAGCTTGGAGATCTAGCCATTCCCACTCACCACAATCTGAAGATCTATCACAACAAGTTTAGGGAACTTGTGATCTTCATCATGAAGGCTTCCTATCAATGGAAGATCATTTAGAAGTAGTTATTCATATCCATTAGACATTTGTGTCATGGATCATTAGTGTAGAACATCATTGCATCATCACAACACTTTCACCAAACTAGATTAGATGGTTTATGTGTTTGTGCCATAAAACACAAGGTTTGTTATGTTGGGCCATAAAACATATTGGGAGTGGTTGTACCCTTGTAAAAGAACTCGACATCTAGCTTAGTGTCAGAAATATTCTATAGGCGACGTTAGGTTGGTTCTACCTCGAACTAGAACCCGGTATTTAGCTTTGTACCGGAAAAAGTGTGTAACGATTGTAAGGTTTACTCCGCCGAGAAGGGAGCTTGTTGATTTAGTGAAGTAACTCTCGAGTTGGGTACTGGGGGAGTGGAGTAGGGCGGAAAGGAGATCCGTGACCGAACCACTATAAATCATCGTGTTCGGTTTGCACTTTCCTTTCTTTATCTCTTTACTTTTATAGTTGCACTATACTATTGCTTGTGATGTGGTTTGATGTTCATGATTGTGTGACAACTTGGTTTACCATGCTTTATATTAGTCACAAACAATAATTGGTACTTTCATATTATAACAAGCTTCATAAGCGATTTGATACTAAAGATCTAAAGTTTTAAACGGTAACGTATTCACCCCCTATACGTTTCCACAATTGGTATCAGAGCCACGTAGCTCTTATTTTCAAAACAAATGGTTTTAAAATAGAGTACGATCCATGTATCAAATTACCATTGAAGCGAAAAATAATATGAAAAATGCTTTTCTTGTTATACTTAGAAATTTTGTTGTTAAATGTAACTTTGTATACAAGCTTGAAGGTTTTCTTGAAAAATAAAATAAAAGTTTGTTGAAAGAACTAGTAAGTATTGTATTGTGTGCTTATAGAAAATTTATGAAGAAATATGATTTTAAAGGAGTGTTTGGGATAACTATAAATTTAGTTGAAAAATCACCTCCGTAAATGTTTAAGATAAGTTACATAAGTAGATATGTTGTTAAATATGTGTATTATATGTTTACTATGAAATCTAGTAAGTCACACACGTTTCTCTATGTCAAATACTAGTTTTGGTGAATCTGTCTCAGAGGACCACGGCACCAAATCTTATAAAGGGCGGATCCCTTTATTTGGTTCCGTGGAATCCGTGTGTACAATATGCAGTTTTTTGGGCAACTTCAAAAAATCATAACTAATTAACCGTAAGTCCGCACGAGTCGAGCCACCTATCATTTTAAAGGGAATTGAGTCTACTTTCACTTAAAAATACTTTCATGGCCTGAGTCTAATTTTAAATAAGTAAAATAGACCAAATACTACAGTATGTCTAAAATATTAAGTTTCGCTTTAACATAAAAACTCAAATTTTTGAATCAAACAATTTAAGTTGGTATTCTTAGAACTTTGATACAACTTCTTTTGAAACTAATTAATTTGGTAATATGTTTAAAGGAAACTAATCAAGCTTGGTATACATCGTCATATTTAAACGCTAAATGATGAAAAGTGTTTTTCTTGTTATGCTATGCTAAATGACCACTTGTTTATGTTGTTTGCATATATGGTGCTTGCTTATTTTCAAATTGTTGTTTACACTTGTTTGTTTGCATAATATAAGTGTCAATCTTGCCATGTTATTTATTCGCTTGTTTGACGATTTCTTGTTTATGCACAATAGGTCTTTGCTAGATTTTGTGCACTAAGTTGGAAAATTGTTTTACCATCACTTGTAGAATTAGATAACTTTCTTTGCATAGGTTATACTAAAATCTCACATAACTTATGAAATGTCATAACTCACTTAGCAATGAGTACTAAGTAAATTAGTCAAGTACTTTGAAAAATGAAGGTTTTAAGAGAGTGTTTGGTACAAGGACAAAAACAATGTTGTATGATGTATTTATTGTTTTATTTAGTAGGATGATAAACTAACTTAAAACATTGATGTATGCTAACCGGTTCATGCGGGGGATAGCACACCGGGTGTTATCAAATTTTACCCATTTTCACTTATATGTGAAAATCGTTAGCCCTTGTTCAAAGTCAATGCTCCACTATGTTTGTGTATGTGTTATTGACTTTTCCTAACTAGAAATAATTAATGTCACATGTTTTAAGAAAAATTTCAGGTTTGAAAGTCCCCGACACCTAAAAAATGGGTCATTGAAGATTTGGTCTACAGGACCAGACGGCACCAAATATTTGGTTCCGTCCATTATAACTTTGGTACCGCCATGCACATGCATAAAGTAGACGGCAACACATTTAAGGGTTCCTGTGTAAAGAAATGGTGCCGTGGATCCTACAGGTAAGTTGTTGAATTTTACTAAATCCGCAATCTAATTTACCAAATTTCGTTTCTAGGATAGTTGTTAATGCATATCTTTCATATCTTATTCAACACATCCTCAATGGATTAACTTAGGATGTTTGACATGATATTAGACACTTCCATCTCATTAGAAACTACCATCTTTGTATGGATTAACATCAAATCCATGAATCCTTTGTTCCATAAATCGACACATTCAGGATGGTCATTTTCACACCTTCATTGTTACTTTTCCTCAAGCTTAGCATTTCTTAAAGCAAAGTCAAAATGACTAAATCCTCAACCTCAAATAAGCCACTTAAGAAAACCACTAGGATTAGCATTCGATCTTGTTACTTCATTAACTTGAACTCCTCATCCTCAGACTCGTTACCTCTCAACATCTAATCACCCACAATTATGACTACTTCACAACCATCCAAAACACCTTCACTACCAAAGTCTCCAAAACTTGTACTTTGTGCAAACACCACCAACATCTCCTCACCCGTTTGGGATGATTTAGATGACTTACCGAGACTAACAAATCTAGACTCATTATTTGCAAAGATATCATACACAAGTCTATCATATGACTATAGATATTGTTTTGTATCTACATGTATTGCCTCACTTGGTTAACATGAAAATAATGTGTCATCCTTCAAGACGATAAGTATTTACATAGAGTCATAACTCACACGTATGTTAAAGACATACTATCAAGTCTTGTTATCCTTGAGTTCAATCTAAGCTTTATAATCTCAACAAATTAGGATTGACAACTTAAGTATTTCATCCGAAATATTCAAGTATATGCAACTTACGATTGTAGTCATTAAAAGTCATATCCGAAAAATCAACACCCAAGTATTTTAACAACACATGTTGAAACACTTATCCAAAACAAACAACCCATTGTGCCACTTATCCCTCTTTGACACCTACTATCCTTCTTCCATCTTTTGGCACCATTAAGCATATTGCTCATGAACTTCCAAGAGCATCCTTTAAATCAAACGTGCCCTTTCAAGGTGAACCTATACCTCATCCCCTAAGCTTCATAGACATAACCAAAACTTCAAGCACTTCACCCACTAGTTGTAGCAACCAATGAACCATAAGAATTAGTATCCGCACTTTTTGTGTTCAACATCTATGGACAAATAATCAACCTAAGTACTCCCATAGCACAACAAACCCCTACATCACCACATCCTTATTTAGACACACTAGAAGACCTACCACCTAGATCAACCAATCCACCATCCTTACCATCATTTGAATTCGTTGAGTGTATTGCTCAAAAGCCCTTGTGTCCAACACTTGTACTGAATCAAATGCACATTTGAACAAACTCAACCATCCTTTCCCACATATAAGGACTTAGATAATTCATTATGGCTAGAACCTCAACTATCAAATAAGCATGGTGCTCTTGGTAATTGTTGTCAATTTCCACTAGGTATAAGTAGTACTACCTTCACAAATTATCAAAGTATTAGTAATACTTTGTCGTTAAACTTCTGCATAAATTTCGTTAAACCTCAAATCAACATTTTAACAACATATGTTAAAATGCAATCTCAAAGCCAACATCATACACCCCAAGCAACAATGACTCTTGAGGAGTATACATAAGAAACTCGAGTGAATTCATCTTGTCATCATCTAGTGAATATAATCTTGAGACCAAGTTTATTTAGATGGGACTATCCGATTCAAACACTTTGGCTTCATATCTTCATTTAGGAAAACATGATGTTTTGAAGAACATTATGACTAAGATTCATGCTTTAAGCTTTCATTTTGTTAAAAGGATATTGTATATCCTATGCATCACTCTTGCGACATAAATAGTTGTGTTACAAGAGATTTCATTACACCTCATTGGCTAAATGATCTTGAAACAAACATCTACAAGTTCTATGAACTAGCATATCCAATTCATCTTGTCATACTTGTTTTCATAAGCATGATAACTTTATCCCATGGGATAATCTCATTTGTTGAAAGATACTATTTGTATCTATTTCCTTTCAAGCGTACATCATAACCTAACCTTGCTCAAACCTTGTGCACATCCAAGGTTAAAACTACACATCTTTAGAACATACACATGATCTATTGAAGTTGGTAACCTCATTTAGATTCTTGTTAAATAAATTCCAAAGGCTCTCTTGAGAACGTTTTTAGTTTAACATATTCCATTCTCTAGTCTTAGATGATCAATTCACATTTAAAGTACACACTTTAACTCAACATAAAGATGTCATCCATTAGATCATACAATTAGCTGTGTAATTTGAACAACTTTAGATTCTAAACACAAAACACATCAAACACACCATTTTTAAAATTCATGTGTATAACATGACGTCTTCATCACCTTAGTTATATTGCATATTAGTTAAGTCACATTAAGCCAAGTATTGGTAAACTATCATCTTTTATGCACTTTAATAGACAAAAGTAGGAGTTCCCATCTTTCTAACATGAGAATGACTACTGGAGAACCTATTGCACTAGAAACTCAATTTGACCTAACGGTTGAATTGCTTCACGAAGAAGTTGGGTATGTGGAATCACCCGAAAAATGGTCGTGTTTAGCCTTAATTGAGCACCGCTAGTAATAGTCTCATATTCATTCTCCAACTTGAAAATCTGTTTTCCTATACTTGCCTAAAGTAAGTGTTAAAACAGTGATAGTTTGCCTCGCCTTAGGAATACTAATCAAACAAGTAGTATATATGACTTTTCTTTTAAAACCACTTGCATTGCACTTACATGTGTTGATTACATGTTCTTGTTTGATACGATAAGTTGATTTGACATTATCTTAGTGTTTGATAACTAGTCAAATGTGTAAACCTTAGTACGGTTTATCTTTATAATGCTTGTATTCTTGTTTCATGCTACTAAACGTTTAAACCTAAACTTTATTTGCATGATGCTTACTTTTGAATTATTTTTAGCATGATTAACATGTTACTTATGAACTCATAATATGGCATTCTGATACGTGATAATTTTGATATGATATATTTGTGTTTGAAAGCTATTAGTTGGCATTCATTACATCGATGTGTAATACGATCCAAATGATACATGCTCTTGTTTAAAATGATCAATTGTCTTGACATTTTCTTGGTGTTTGATACCTACTTGATTAATTGTCAATGTGTAAACCTAGAAAGTTTTGTCTTTGTGATGCTTTATGCCACTTAATGTTAAGCGTAAACATGATTTGCATGATATTTAAGGTTGAAGAAATTTTTGTCATCTATATAATGTTTCACATGACTAATGTGAACTCATAATATGTCATTGATGTATCCATGTTTGAAAGCTATTGTTTTTTGTTGACATTCCTTAAATCTATGCACAAGATGGTCTAAATGATACATGCTCCAAATTGTTATGTCTTAAACATGGCTTGCATAAATCTTTCATCTTGTTTCTTTTGCTTCTTGTCACACTATTTGTTTGCTACGTGTGCACATATAATATGTCAAAGTGCTTTTGGTATGACAATCTTTTAGAAGCCTTTTTATCTTACAAATTAATCACATAGATTATTGTATATCCAAGTATGCTTAAGTGTCTAAGTCTAACGACAAAACAATCTCATAATGAAATGTCTTGAATAAAGTCGTATTCTTGCATAATATGATTGTTTTGATGCTATCTTGTGTGGTGATTTCTTGTCTACTAAGTGCAATGTGTTGTTTTTGCTTATATAATATGTTATCATTTGATTTCTATCATGTTAACATCTTTTGTCACTAACAAATTTTTTTGTAGGTTAATAACAAATTATTTGTTATCTCACTTGGTTCTAACTTTTATATGCTCATTTTGCATAATCCCTTTATTGCTACGTAGATTAGTACTATGCTTTATGGGACCCCTACACTTGCATATAGTTTAAAAGCATATAGAATTAAGTTCTAGAGGTTTGGCTTTGCATTTTTGTCTTTCAACCGACCTCTTTCCAAATCTCATTTTGCTTCCGCTTTCCAAAAATCATCTCCATCATTATTTAGTTATAACAATACTCTAATCCTCTTCACTTCCTATTAGGAAACCACATGCCTCATCATACGATCATCTCATATTAATCGAGAAGAGGTACGTGACTTTAAGGATGAAGTTCATTGTATGCTAACCATCATCCAGAAAAACATCACTAAGCTCACCTCTTTCGTTAACTCGAATAACCTCCTAAACACTTTGTTGTCATTCCTTATTTGATACATTACACATTATGTTGGATGTCCACCAATTAAGGGGGAGAGAAATCCATTCACATAATTGTCTTTTGTCAAAATTTATGTCTCTTAGACTCTAAAATACCAACACATAGGTAAAAACCACTTATCTAAAACCGGTTCACGAAACCACAACTAGTTCAACCTTTTTAACCTTATATCACAAGTTTGCACCAATACCTCATCAAGTGAAAAACACATCATGTGTTTTACAAACTTCTTCATCTCCACAATCAACGAATCTAGGATTTTCCTTAAACTAGCACCTTACAACTTCACTATCTAGAACACCATCATAGGATCTTATCCTTTTCTCGCTTGACATATATCATGCATGTCATTGTCAGTGCAAACGATATATTAATCAAAACAACCATTTCCAACACGTTGGTCCATCCAACTCTCACTTATATGATGTCATTCTCATCCTCATATAGGTACTCATTATTATTAGTATTTTCCATATTGTCTTCACTTCTTTTCAAAGTGATAATCATCCATGTCGGTCAAAACCATGCTAATACTACCTTTCCCATTGTCACCTAGAATAGGTCATTTTTATAATTCGTGTCAATCAATGAACGAATTTATCTTCATGTTATCACTTTTATATATTCTTAGATAGAGCATTATTGATTACTTTTGGGTTGAAGCATATGAGAACTTGCTCAAAACAATAGGTTGTTAGCATCAATAAATCATTCAAATCATAACCCTTATGCATCATTGAAATGCAATGTCCATTCATATTTCTCTTAGCTTTGGTCAACTTGAAAGGATTGCATGAGTCCCTATTTTTTATATTTGCTATACATATGAGTTTCTAACTCCTTAATAGCTTCCTACCTAATCACCACCACCTTCCATCACCACTTTCACTAATCATCACCACCATGGATTAGCGAAAACTTACTTTTGTAAATCTCGAGTCATCTACCATCACCACATGAATCCTACTAGTAAACCGACACCAACACTAGCACCACTAGTGGCACACCCGGTGGGAGACTTCATATCTTCTTTCTAGGAACTATTTTGTAGGCTTTTATCATATTATATTCTCACTTTTCTTATGATTGTAATTAGGAGACTACACTTCATGAGATCTTTGATTATATCATTTATCACATATATACATCTTATTTTTCTTTGTAAAAAGATGAAATATATTGCACTAATGTTTTTCATTGTAGGTTCATCATCATATACACTTGATTGTATATAACTTACTCATCTAAGGATGAAGTTTGCATCAATTATTTTTCTTATTTTAGGTGCTTCTTGACACCCTAGAACAAGGAGGAATATCCTTTAAGCACTCATATTGCATCGTCTATACACTTGGTTGTATATGACATATTTGTCTAAAGACAAAGCTTCTATTATACTAATATTTATTTTGAAGGTTCATCTTGACGCCCTAGAGCAAGGGAGCTTAATTGGACTTACTAAATGCATCTTATACACACTTTGTTGTATATCACTTACTCGTTCAATGACGAATATAGTTTTGCACTAATATTTGTTTTGTAGGTTTTAATCATACCCTGACGCCTCAAACAAGGGGGAGCAACCGTCAAGGGGGAGCATGCACGCATTTAGCATCATTCTCACTTTTCAACAAGCATTTGTGCTTCGATAAAAAGTGGAGAAAATAGGCTAACATTGCTATGCATTTTTCTTTTCCATATATTTCTCATAATTTTTGTTGCATAAAACTAACCTTGATGTAGGTTAAGCCTCTTTATTTGATCCATGGATCCGCTACCAAACAAGGGACGGATTGAAGTGGACGATTTAACTTCACTAGGGATGATGCAAGCTCGCCTTTTGGGGAGAAATAAAGTTAAACTCCAAGGACACGCCCTTTTTGTTTCGACAAAAGGGGAGAAGAGTGTAAACGGAGAAGGTAATGTAAAGGTAGTAAGGATACAAGTAACCTTTTACATTTTACTTTCTATTACGTTTACATATCTTTGTCATCATCAAAAAGGGGGAGATTGTTAGTGCAAATATTACGATATTTAATCTATACAGTCTCGTTTGTTTTGATTGATGACAAACATGTAACTTGTAATACATAACGTAAAATGTACAAGTTACTTGTAATTACATTTGTCTCAACATACATTCAACACCTCTCGATGTCTCAAGTCCTCGTATGTTACAACACAGGTTCGTACATGTTTGTTATGTGGCATTATGATCAAACCCATTAACAAATCATATAGAATGTTTAAAATACGTTTAGAGTCACTAAGTATTTTAATAGGTTAACCATTCTATTTAGAACCTCATTTTACATTTTGCATTCACAAGTATTTCAAAAGGTAACTAGACATTTTATTAACTAGTTACATAATACATTTTACAAGTTTACTTTGATAAACCTTTTAATCTAAAATGGAAATACATATTACATCATGGCATGCATCATCTTTGTAATCCCTAAAAGATTTCATAGAATATTTTGTTTAGATTTGGACTCTACATAGCTTACACAATCTTGGATGGATTTGTTGACTTTGGCAAGATTTTGGCAATCTTCTGTCTGGAGTCCCCGGTACCAAAATGGTACAGGGCGGAACCCTTTTGAGGGTTCCGTGGTCCGTGGCGCTCTGTCCATTTTGGCTATAAATAGCAAGCCAAACCAAGTTGTTCAATGATCCCTTCAACACACTTTCTCTCTACCCTTCTTGCATCATTTAGATCTATAGATAACAATGTAGAAACATACATTAATCACTCTCACCATCATATGATCATAATGCTTCTAACATTCATCTTTGTTGTAAGCATACTCTACATCTTGATCAACCAAGGAAAGCTTGGAGATCTAGCCATTCCCACTCACCACAAGCTGAAGATCTATCACAACAAGTTTAGGGAACTTGTGATCTTCATCATGAAGGCTTCCTATCAATTGAAGATCATTTAGAAGTAGTTATTCATATCCATTAGAAATTTGTGTCATGGATCATTAGTGTAGAACATCATTGCATCATCACAACACTTTCACCAAACTAGATTAGATGGTTTATGTGTTTGTGCCATAAAACACAAGGTTTGTTATGTTGGGCCATAAAACATATTGGGAGTGGTTGTACCCTTGTAAAAGAACTCGACATCTAGCTTAGTGTCGGAAATATTGTATAGGCGACGTTAGGTTGGTTCTACCTCGAACTAGAACCCGGTATTTAGCTTTGTACCGGAAAAAGTGTAAGCGAAGATTGTAAGGTTTTCTCCGCCGAGAAGGGAGCTTGTTGATTTAGTGAAGTAACTCTCGATTTGGGTACTCGGGGAGTGGAGTAGGGTGGAAAGGAGATCCGTGACCGAACCACTATAAATCATCGTGTTCGGTTTGCACTTTCCTTTCTTTATCTCTTTACTTTTATAGTTGCACTATACTATTGCTTGTGATGTGGTTTGATGTTCATGATTGTGTGACAACTTGGTTTACCATGTTTTATATTAGTCACAAACAACAATTGGTACTTTCATATTATAACAAGCTTCATAAGCGATTTGATACTAAAGATCTAAAGTTTTTAAACGGTAACGTATTCACCCCCCTCTACGTTTCCACAGTTTTTTTCACTCGGTGAATAGATTACTCTAGAAAAAATGTTTAAGTACATAAGATATAAGTGAAATCTCACATCTCAGCCCGTTACATAGGCGGTAAAGCTTACATAACTAACACAACTTCAAAAAAGAAGAAAACAATTAATCACTAGAATATATTTGATTCATAGATGACACCAAATATAAACTAACGTCTAAATTGACCACGAAGATTAATGTCCCACGCCTTACATAATGCTATCTATTCTTTAGATAAGTCATATGCATAATCTTCATAACCATCATACATGTCGTAGTCATCACCCTCACGGAGACTAGAGTCATTTGCACCACTACCACTCACCCATTTAGAAGAAAAAGTGATAAACTGAGTAGTCTCATCATATATGATGCGGCGTATGTAAGACCCCCGAAAGAAGTTTTACAATCCTCCTAGGCAGTGTACCTAACCGTTATAGTGTAGTATATGTAAAACACGGGGGATTGATCGTTCTCTAGTGGAATAGTGTTGGGAAGGTCGAGATGTATGATGAATAGGTCTAAGGTGAGGGATGATTCTTTTTGTATTTTTATATTTTATGAAAGCAAAGTAAAATTCGGTATTGGATTAGGGGTTTTTGTAACATATTTGATTTCACAAATACATCAAATCATAATATATATGGGGCATATGGCATAGGGTTTAGAGAGAGAAAGTTAAGAGGTTTAGGAAGCTTAGTGAGAGAAAGAAAAATCTTATTATGAGCTCCAACCCTCTACCTTGGGAGGTAAGGGTATTTATAGTATCTTACAATATATGCCTCCTACGGGCTGTGGATCAGGCATACAGTGGGTAAAGACCCGTCCGTCCTCCACGGTGTTACTTAACTAAATACTAACTAACATTAAATAACTACGACTACGAGCTTTCTAAAGATTACATATACTTGAGGTGAGCGACATTTTAACAACTGGATTTTCTAAATCCTAACAATCTCCCCATAAGGGAGGTCACCTCAACTTACAATGAATACAAATAGATATTACATTTGATTGTTCTAGGATTCTTGATTAAGTTCTTTTCTCAGTAGCCCGTAGTCTTTGATTATTCATGTTTTGCATGTTTGGTTAATCCAAGTGGAGGTCATTAACTGATCCACGTGATGATGAGTTTTGAGCCAGCTTTGAGATCATCAGAAACCATAAATCTCTGACTCTTCCTTTGTAGCGTTGACATTATGTGATGTTGTGACATTGGACCGGCATGCTCACATTCTAGATCATGATTTCTTCTTATCATAGTAGCGGAATCTTTAGATGATTCATGATATTTGCAGCAGCGTAGCAGAAGCATAGAGTGAAAATATCAGAGCCGTTGATGCACTTATCATGATTTCTTTAGAAATGAATGTGTTGTGTGAGCATGCGGCTATGGATTGACCTCTCCATTCTGATCAACTGCAAATGTTGGGTGTACCTACATACAACAGTTAGTAATAAAGCGCACGAAAGTGTCTTTGATCATTTTCGTTGAATTGAGGTACACGACCCACGGTTCCCCGTTGATCAGTACAAGTACTGCCTGTGATCAGGTATAATTCCGTAGAATCTCCTTGACAGGGTTTCGTAGCTTCTCTAGCCTTTCTCAAACTGGAACGTCTCAAAGAAGACAACACGAAGTGAGTAAACTAGCGAATTGAGATTCACTGATTGATGAAAAGAGATTTGGAAAAAACAATCGTGTACTGCTCAATATAAAGTGTTTTTGCAATACAACGAAGGTTTTAAGGAAAATCAATTATCAATCATAAACACCTTTTATTTTGAAATATTAATACACAGTCGATGTGCTAGAGAAAAGAATTTTAAGCACAACGACCGGTTTTTCAAAGGTATCCGTCAATCCATTTCCTGGACCAAGGTTGATTCAATAATGAATTGCCCCATTGTTTCAATCCAGTTGTCACAAGTTTGATCTATTGGATAGATCTCACATGTTACCTACCAAGAGCTTGTTTGATGTTGGCTCTAGAAGGATTTCCATCTTCATCGTGAATATTTTACATATCACTCAGATGTTCTGGCAATACCACAAGGATAATGTGTAGGACTCTTAAGATATAATCTCACTTTCCACATTGTGTGAAACAGTAAGTCTTCATTAATTTTGTGTCCTAATGAGATTTATTGATGATCTCGTGGCTCTAGACTCAATAGTGCACATTTGGTTCCTGTGCCGGAGACTAGGGAGAGGTTCCTTCTTCAATATCAACAATCTCTAAGAGAAAGTAGATAGATAATGTAGGTTCCCCGTGAGAATGAAACAAGTCCTTTTAAGAGGAACTTGAGTAGCTTGGGAAGTTGTAGTGCAGTGCGTCACTGGGTCCATGACGTCTTGTCTTCAATACTGGTGTTACCTTAGTAACCACTAGTAGCATATGTATTGAACCCGGTTTCTGCCCTAAGGTTGAATTATTGGAGGGCTATTTCTTTTCACCCTTTTCACATTCATTTCTTTTTCATTCTTCAACCCCTTCAGTGCTTACCGAGACTTCATTACTAGAACCTTGTTGGGTTTATTCCAGTTCTAGCTCAGTCTCAGTCGGCACTCTTCCCATATTCTCATTTTTCTCCTTTTTTCATCATACCTAAGGACTTCTACACTATCTAGTGGATTGTCCATGGGTAGATCCCTCCGGCTCTGGTGGGATCATGGGAAAGAATACCTAACCTAACCATCCTTATATCTCCATGCATAAAATAAATTTGGTCGGTCCTTTTGGTATTATTCTTCTGCCATTGAAACCATTCGAAAACCGTTTGAATAATCAATCCAGGTACTTGTGATCTAAGATCAAAGCATTTTGTACCTGAATTGTTTTCATATTTCAGAATAAGCTCCCCCTCAACATGTGCATCGTATGTTTGAAATCGTTTTGGCACATGGAGGCGAGAGGAAGAATTCACTTCTTTGATCAACATTTTCTAACAATATCGACATCACTTTCCCGATCAAAATTAGTATTTTTAAATACTTTGTTAAAGATAATTTTGGGAAAGGATGTGGTTTTCAAAAAGTTGCTCCCCCTGAATATGTGCATCGAGATTCAAAAGTATTTTGCACATTTAGGGAGAACCTGCACTTAGAGACAAATCAATCACGTTTCAATCCATTTTGGTTTGATACATATGCTCCCCCTTAACATTTGCATGAAAATTTTGAAATCGTTTGACACATGTAGGGAGGAGAGCTTGCTAATCAATTACAAAACCATTTATCGAAATATCGGTTTTAAATCCAATTTAAATCACAAATTCTCCCCCGATCACAATTTTCAACTTTATTGAGATTTGTGATCTTTATTGATATAAATTAATTTTGAAAACTTTGGAGGAGAATTGTGACTTATTTTTGAAAAACATTTTAACTGATAAGGATCAAAATTTGAGACTTTAAACCCCAATATTCAAGCATGCTTAAGTATCTTATGAAAAAATAACATTAGCCAAGGTCTGAGCCAATTGTATAAGACATTGCAATTGTTTGACAAATAATCCTTTTGATTTAATTGAAATCATTCTCCCCCTCAATCAATGACATAAGTTGTTGATTGAGAGATAGAGATTTTGACAAATGACAAGTCCAGATGATTTACAAAAATTGAGTCCGAGTTATTTTTCAAAGCTATTTAGTTTTCAATAGATAACAAATATTTTTCAAAAGAATTTATAGAAGGAAAAATATTTGTGAAGGAAACATTTGTCTTTTTGGTGACAAACATTTTTTTTTAGAATCAGAGCATGAGATTTGAAAAGTAAGATAAAGCATGGCTCTGTTCTTTCTTTTAAAACGGGGTACAGTTTGAAATGACTATAAACCTTTGTTTTTCATTCTCTCAAAATGTATTTTTTTTAAAACTTATATACATTCGAACTTCATCTAAAGACCCGTGTCGTTCTTAGAGTGACAACTCAAATACCGTAGATGTTATCGAAGAAAAGAAAAAGATGGAAAAAAAAATAATTAATTTTTTTTTGAATAAATATTTACAAGATATGGATGAAGAAAAACTTTTACTCCTCGTCTTCCTCTTGAAGACGTTTGAGTGTTTCCGGTTGTAGACTCTTTAGACCAAGTCGTGGAAGGATAAACTCAAAACGTTCTCTAGGAAGAGCTTTGGTGAAGATGTTTGCTAATTGATATTCAGTCTTCACAAAATATAGTTCCACCACACCGTTCTCCACTTGCTCCCTGATGAAATGATGTCGAATATCGATATGCTTTGCTCTTGAATGTTGAACGTTGTTGCGTGAGAGATCAATGGCACTCTTGTTATCACAATACAAAGGGATTTTGTTGAATTCAAAGCCATAGTCAGATAATTGGGACCTCATCCATAGGATTTGAGCACAACAAGATGACATGACTATGTATTCTGCCTCTGTAGAGGATATAGAAGTACTCATTTGTTTCTTTGAAGACCAGCTCACAAGCTTATCACCCAAAAACTGAGCACCTCCTAACGTGCTTCGACGTGTATCTTGACACCCTGCATGGTCAACATCTGCATACGCTGTTAGTGACATACTGGTGTCCTTCGGGTACCAAAGTCCCATGTTGATGGTTCCTTGGAGATACCGAAAGACCCGTTTAATCGCTTCAAGGTGATTTTTGGTAGGCTTAGCCTGGTATCTAGCACACATGCATACAACGAACAAAGTAATGTCGGGTCTATGGCGGGTACATCAGGGACCTAATCATACTACGATATTTAGTTTTGTCAACCATGATCCCTGAGTGGTCCTCATCCAGTTTAGTACGCTCCACCATGGGAGTGTCAACAGGGTCACAATAATCAAATCCAAATTTCTTTAAGATTTCATTAGCATATTTAGATTGATTGATAAAAAAGCCTTCGGGACTTTGTGAAATTTGTAATCCCAAGAAAAATGACATTTGTCCCATCATTGACATTTAAAATTTGGAGCCCATCTCCTTAGAAAAGCGGTCACATTCATTGGGGTCAGTCGAGGCAAAAATAATATCATCAACATAGATTTGAACATGAATTAAGTGTTTGCCTGACTTTCTGGTGAACAATGTCGGATCAACTGCTCCTTTGATGAATCCATTAGATACAAGAAACTTCGATAGCATGTCGTACCATGCCCTTGGAGCTTGCTTCAAACCGTAAAGGGCCTTCTTCAAGCGATAGACATGAGTAGGATGCTCTGGATTCACAAAACCTTCAGGTTGGTCGACGATACTACTTCTTTAGATCTCCGTTAAGAAAAGCCGTCTTTACATCCATCTAATAGACTACCATGTTCTTACTTGTGCGTTAGCGGAAGATTCGATTGCCTCGATACGCATCCGAGCAAATGATTCTTCAAATTCAATACCCTCCTCTTGACGGTATCCTTTTGCAACCAATCGAGCCTTGTTCTTTAGCACATCACCATGCTCATCAAGTTTTGCTTTGAAGATCCACTTTAGAGCAATGATCATAGCACAGTCAGGAGCAAGTACTAATTCCCATACATCTAGTCGATCGAACTCATGAATTTCTTCTTGCATGGCATTGAACCAGCAGTCTTCAGTCATGGCAGTTTTAACGTCTTTTGGTTCGACCTTAGATAGTACGGAGTTGAAGAAGCACCATAAGGCATCAGTTGCAAGTTGTTTACGAGTGGATACTGGACGAGAAGGGTTTCCAATTATGTTGTCCAATGGATGGTCATGTGTCCATTTTCTAAGTTGTTCGTGTGGTTGTTGTTGAGGAACTAAAGTAGCAGAGTTTGGATCTCCTGATGTAGATGGTTCTGAAGATGGTTCAGGAGAAAATATGTTCTCAAATGGAGCATCTTTGGGAGTAGCAAAGGGGTTATCTCCATCATAGGTGCCAGAAACATTTCCATGATGTACACTCGATGATTGAGGATTTGATGATGAGGATGAGTGATGCAGAGCTTATTGACTCAATGACATAGAAACTGAAGGGTTTTCTACATTGACTGGGTTAGGGGCAGCCTCTGTTGATGAATTTGAATGATCATTAGCAATAGGCTCATAGTGTTCATCAAACATTGGATCAAACAATTTCTTCAAATCATCTTCCGAAGCGGGTACATATGGAATTGTTTGTGAGGGGTTAGGTATAAGAGAAGAACTAATGGGATTACTTAATGAATGTTGAGATGCGGGTCCAGAACTTGATTGTCCTGGAACCATTTTCCCGGTCAGCTCATCGAACATGACGTGAATAGTTTCCATGATGTCTCGGGTTTTTTTGTTGTAGATTCGGTAACCCTTCCTGTTTGGTGCATAACCTACAAATACTCCAATGTCCGCCTTAGCTTTTAATTTACCTAAATCTTGACCATCATTCGTTGGATAGCACAAAGCACCGAACACACGAAGGAAAGAGAGATCAGGTTTTCTATTGTGGACAAGTTCGTATGGAGTTTTTCCATGAATGGTGTGGATGAGAGAACGATTTTTGGTGTAGCAAGCAGTGGCAATGGCTTCAGCCCAGAGAAACATTGGAACCTTTGAGTAAATTAGCATAGTTCTTGCGGCTTCCACAAGAGTTCAATTTCTTCTTTCAACTACATCGTTCTGTTGAGGAGTTCGTGGAACACTTCTTTGATGACTGATTCCAGTGCTTTCATAAAACTGACTTAGTTCTTTGTTAACAAACTCAGTTCCATTGTCCGTTCGGATGATTCTAACAGTCTTGTTAAGTCAAACCTGCAGCTGTTTGATAAGTTTAATGATGACATATGGACTTTCATCCTTTGTCCTCAAGAACTTAACCCAAGTGAATCGAGAGTAGTCATCAACAACGACTAACACATACTTCTTCCTATTAATTGTTTGCACTCTCATGGGTCCACACAAGTCCATATGAAGGGTATGAAGAACTTCCATAACTGAGTTTGCGGGTTTGGGTTTGTGGCCATATTTCTTGATTTTTCCTAATTGGCATGCTGGACAAAGATGATCTTTTTCATACTTTAATCTTGGTAAGACTCTTACTAGGTCTTTTATGGAAAGGTCATTAATGGTGCCGAAGTTCAAGTGATTGAGACGACGATGCCATAACCATGACTTTGTTTTCGAAGCTTTTGACAACAAGCAGATTGGCGAAGACTTCATCATATCTTCGATAGAGATGGTGTATAAGTTTATACCTCGTGTACCTCTTAAAAGTTCCACACCATCAAGTTCTCTAACGAAACAAGTATGTTTTCTAAAAGCCACTTCTAAGTCAATGCAGAATTGACCATGAAAACAAATTATGACCAAGACCTTCAACATAGTATAACCGGAAATTACACATTGTCACCAACCACATAATCTCCATAATCCATAATTGCCCCAAAATGGTCGTTCCCGATCTACTAGGTCCCGATAAATTTACTCGAAGTTCATGAGCCATGGCGATCTCCAATCATATGCTTGGAACAACTGAGTCCAGGTACCGCAGAACGATTTGAACGATCTGCAGTTGAACACAGAAAAGAATGGATAACTGGACAATTGGGATCCCCATGCAAGAATGGGTTCCACTTGGTTAGAAAACGAGATTGGAACATCCACATCAGAAACCGAGTCAATACAATCATTAGAGGTAGATGCCGGGATAGTAGAAACAGTAGATCTATTCAGAGTATGTTCACTTCTTAAGGGTATAGTTCTACCAGTGGGCATCCATTTCCTAATGGGCATTGATCTAGATAATTTAGGGCACAACTCATTAAGATTGAATTTACGGCCAGTAGGAATCCAATGATAACCTACATTACTAAATTTTCTTCCTGTTGGTTTCCAATGTTTTCTAGCCCTCTTCCTCCTTGGTCTTCTGACCTTTTTATCCTGTTGACTAGTGTTAACCATTTTAACATGAAATTTTGCAGTATTACTCATCTCATTCACAACACATTCATGATTAATACCAGAAATCAAGCATTCATTACATGTTTTGCAAATAGTAGCAGAATTCTAATTAATTACAGTACTCTTATAGCTAATACTAGAATCAACACGATTCGTTTTATTCAAATCAAACTTAATGTTCCTAGGGTGGTCTTCTACTCTTCCATTGATCACTCTTAGCTTGCGAGGTCCTATCTTGCTTTGTATTGCCTGGAGGCTTTGACCCGCTTGCTTTTGTACCACTGATTACTCCTGTAGAGGAAATTATGAGAACATTAGTTGGTTTTGCTACTTTTTGCATTTCTGATCTAGAAGTGCTGGGATCTGAAGTACTTATAGGCACATCAAAGCTCACATGCTTGACTCTCGGCATTATAAGGCATAGAATGGGTTGCATACTTAGCACTAGGCATAGAACAGGGCATCATAGCTTTATCTTTCTCACATAAGGATTTAGGGCATGTTGCTCTTAAACATTCTAACAGCTCCTGAGATCGTTTGGCATATAAGCATGCATACCTTATTTTACTATCAAGTGGCTTATTTATGCGATCCTTTTCTACAATCTCATGGAGACATTCTAGACTATCCTTAAGGTAACAGAAATAGTTATGAAACACAAGTTTGTTTTTTCTAAGATGAGGAGGAATGTATTTAACAGTCACAGTATACTTAGAATCTGCAGATGCCTTTGATGCAACATTCTCATTAAAGACAAGTGACATTTTCCCTTTTACCTGACTCTTTAGATTCTCAATTTCTTTTTGTAACGAAGTTATTTTTTCATTGTTCTTGTCACGAGTGACTTTCATTGAATCATATAACTCTTTGAAGTGTCGCTTGACCTTTTCATTTTCATCTAGAAAACTCTCATTTTCTTGTTGTAATACGTTAATGATGTTTTGAAGATGAAAGTTTTGAGAAAATTGAAAATCTAAAGGAGGAGGCATTTGGGAGCCAGTCACATTGTTCTTTTCACCCTTTAATTTTGAAATATGGGTTTTCAACTTTCTGATCGTGTTACAGTGAGCTCGAAGCTGTTCGTCACGTTTGTTTATTTCAAAAACTGCATCAAACTCTGGAACATCCGAGGATATCTTGATGTTTGAGGTTTTAACATTTTCTTTAAGATTTTGATATTTTAGTTGCAAATCAAAATGTTCAACTTCAAGCTTAGAAAAGTGTTTTACCAAATTATTGTGATCATCCTGGTCAATTTTCTCATTTAGTTTTGAGTTTTTGTTTTCAAGCTCAATGACACGATCATGGGAAACTTTCAAAGCAACAGATAATTCATGAAATTGAGAGGCAGTAATAGAATACTTAGTAACAGTATAAAACACATCTTGAGCCACACAACTCGATATCAAGTTCTCATTTAAGATATGCAGATTCTTCCTTTCAATTTCATTATATTTGAGTCCCCGTTCATAATTATTGACCTCAACTATCATTTCATCAAATTCCTTTTCCATTTCTTTAATCTCTGAGTCTATCCCCTTTTGGAGACTCTCAAATTGATTTTTTAATTGTTTAAAGAAAGGCATGACCTCAGTTAAATAGCATTCTTTAGTTTGCTCAAAACCCCTTTCCCCTTCAGTTATCCCTGTATGTGTGATTATCTTCGTACACGTCTTCTCAAAATCAACAAATAGTTGATAAACAACATATAGGCTGATTAAGGTCTTGCTCTTAGTGGGAAGAGTTCTAGGAACTAAATGCATTGGTGTATTCGGAGGATACACAGTAGCTGGAGGCACTTTCCTAAGGGGAGTGCTTGTTTCAACAAGTACATTTGCTTTTTGCTTATCCATGTCTTTCTTCCAAAAAACTTGTTCTGGGGTTAATTAAGTTTGAGGCTTAAACTTGTTCAGGGAAATCCAATTTTCTTTAGTGTAATCATGGGGTTTGACCGTTATGTTTCGCTTTTCACACTGAGGATCTTTTAGCTTCATATCTATTTTCTCCCTAGAGGCATCTTCTAATTTTCTATCCTCTTTCGTGCTTCCAATACATGATGGTGTTTTCCTAGGCTTGAGGATCTCATTACCATCATATACAATTGTATGGTGAGCTTTAGCCTTTTTATAGTACTCGGGATTTGGCTCCTTTACTAGGGGAATACTATGCTTATCGCTTAAGACTATGTGCTTAGTGATCATGTGAGCAGTCTGAATGGTGTTCCCTTGTACATACAGTTTGTTTTCAAGTTTATTTTTCAACGTTTTTAGATTGGAAAAGTCATTCAAAAGTTTTGATTCCTTAGCATTAAATTCTTGTTTAAGCACTTTAACATTTTCTTGAAGTTCTTGCTTTTGCTTAACAGTTTTGTAAGCTTTTTTTTTGTAAGGAGTTTAACTCTTGTTTTAACATTTCTTCTCTAAAATTACTTTTACTAATAACTGTACGTATTTGGTTATCCATCTCCTGCTCACGGGTGGTCAATTCGAACTTAGCACGTTGTTCATATATAGCAACTTGTTCTTTATAGGCGTTTAGCCTTCGAAATAATAGAATCATCAGGGCACATGGTGAATTCATCAAAAATATAGTCATCATTGACTGCAGAAGATGCATTACTTGGTACAATTTAACTTTCATTTTGTTTCACATATTGCTCATATGGGACAACATTGATATTACCCATATTTTCAATATATGATTCAATAATTTTAGTTGATTGTACTTTGTCGTGCATCTTTTGCACATCAACATCATCGTATAGTTTTAATACCTCTAAGATGATAGATTCCCGGAAGGAGGTTGTTTAGGTGAAGTAGCCCTCGGAGTTACCATTGGTGAGATATTAGCCATGAAGATGGTCTGGGCAGTTGGTTCATCGTCAACATCAGAATCAAATGCATCACAGTCTGCGACTTGAAATGCATTGGGATTGTTCTGACCCATACCCTACACTGGCTGTTCATCCACATCAGCATCATAAGTTCTGGCATTTCCCTCAGCAAGAAATAGCAATTCTTCCTCATTAAGCATTGCTCCACTGTCTTGAGCTTGGACCAGCAGCATCTTATCCCTGAAGTACTCTGCATTTTGTGGACGTTTTGGAAGAGTGCAATTCCTTGCGATGTGTCCTTCTTCACCACAGTTGTAACATTTAATGGGCTTTACTTGACCTTGAGCCATGTTCCTTCCACGATTCTGATTACCATATATCCACCACCACCGCCAACATTCCCATATCCAGCTCCAACACTCCCATATCCAGCTCCAACGTTCCCTTGCTCATTATGTGGAAGGTATGCATTTTGTCTTCCTTGGACATTTTGCACCACTATCTTTCCTTCTTTAACAGTAGCATGATTGTGAAGATTTGAAGCAGTTCTGAGATGATTGTTGGTGTGTGGGGTGAGATTCAAGATTTGCTTGACCATAAGAGCCAGTTGATTGACAAAGTGTTCCATGACTGCTTCAGCATCAAGAGGCTTATACCCTGGATCAGGAATGAGCTTGTGGTTACCATTTCCAGTAGGTTTGACTTGTGATGCTTTGGTAGTAATCCCTACATTGGTGTAAAATGCAGTTGAGTCATTTGAAGAGCTTGCATCTCCACATTTGGTCTTGAACTTTTCCAAGATCATTCGCTCAAACGAAGCATGTTTCTCATTTTGTAGTAAATAAGCATACAGTTGCTCATAATTGGTGTTCCTCAATCCCTTGTTAAGTTTGACTGCAGTGACAAATTTGTGCCATTCGGGATTCATGTTGTTCACAAACTTTGAATTTAGCTGGATATTTGGCATTGTCATTTTGATATTCCTCATGTCATTCACGAGCTTGTGGAACCTCACATAGTATTCTTTAGTTAATTCTGAACCGGAGAGAAGCATCTTGACATTGTCCCAAACTGCTTTGGCTTCAGTGTTGTGAGTGATTAGCTTGTAGATGTCCTTTGGTAGACCCTGAACTACAATGTTTGAGGCCCTAATATCAGCATCGTATCTCTTTTTCTCCTTATAAGTAAGTTCATCATATGTCTTTGGTCTATCCAATTCTAATGTCACTGAGCCATCAGCAACAGTTTCAAGTATGTCTCTGGTAGTCTCAACTTGGTATGGTCCTTCATCAATTGATTTGAGAATGTTAACCCCATTTTCCTTACCCAAGCAGTACAACCTGATTCGTTGAGCCCATGAGTCATAATCAGTCCTATCTAACATGGGTGGACGAGTATCTGATCTTGCTGCTTGAACGTCCTCAGCTACAGAAGAGATGATTGTAGGCACGTTGGTAGACATGATTACAGATTCCACGGGATTTTATAACTCTTTGATTAAACCGGGAAATAGATTCTTTCACGGGATTTTACTAAATCAAGAGAAAACCGTAAAATGTAACAATCAGAAACAATAATTCACCAAGTCACTTCAAACCTTGAAGACAAATCGCTTTTCACCAAGTCGCTAGGTATACAAGTTTCTCAAGGGACAAGTCGCTAGAGAGATAAGTCGCTTGTGTGACACAAATCGCTATAAAGACAAATCGCTAGTAACAAGTTGCTAGACACACAAGTTGCTAGATTAACAACTCGCTAGAAGAACTAGTCACTAGTGACACAAATCACTATGAAGACAAATCGCTGGTGATAAGTCGCTAGACACAAAAGTTGCTAAAGTAACAACTCGCTAGAAGGACAACTCGCTAGTGACAAATCGCTAGACAAAAAAGTACGTCCACTACTTTGTCCTTTTTGTCGTTTTGTCTCAAAAGACAAATCGCTTAGTGCACGAGTCGCTTCACACAACACAGACAAGTCGCTTAAAACGTAGAGACAAATCGCTACGAAGAAATCAAGTACGAGACACAAGTCGCTAGGATGAAATATTCAAAAACACCACTTTTCAATCCAAAAACAACCCAACCACACTAATTCAAGCCTTCCAAATCAAAACCTAAGCACTTATAATGATTCTAAACACAGAAGTACAATAAAAATCCAAACTTTAACACAAGAAATGGTCCAAATGATGCAAATACCACTAAACTTTTTCAAACCCAAAAACCATATAGAACCACTAGAAATCCAAGAACATGTAAGAGAGATGATCAAACCATGGCTCTTGATACCATTTGTAACATATTGGAATTCACAAACACATCAAATCATAATATATATGGGGCGTATGGCTTAGGGTTTAGAGAGAGAAAGTTAAGAGGTTTAGGAAGCTTAGTGAGAGAAAGAAAAATCTTATTATGAGCTCCAACCCTCTACCTTGGGAGGTAGAGGGTATTTATAGTATCTTACAATATACGCCTCCTACGGGCTGTGGATCAGGCATACAGTGGGTAAAGACCCGTCCGTCCACCACGGTGTTACTTAACTAAATACTAACTAACATTAAATAACTACGACTACGAGCTTTCTAAAGATTACATATACTTGAGGTGACCGACACTTTAACAACTGGATTTTCTAAATCCTAACAGTTTTGATTATCAACTTACTTAAAACTACTAATTAAAAAAATTAAAACTAGAATTAAACTAAATGACAAGTAAATTAAATGAGAGATTCGAATGATAGCTAAAAACATGTTTACTTAGATTTCACTACTCTCTAGTTATCTCTTATTGATTAGTCGAATTGTCACATCCTTGTTTAATTGGTGCGTTGTATTCCATTATTCGTAGGGAGGTGCCAAATGCCCTAACTCTATGAATGTACTGATTTCCTCTAAGAAACCGAGATCGCAAAGTAACCTAAGTTATCTCCCCCAAATATCCTATTATCAACAATCACAATTCACGCAATAAACATAACAAAAGTTCTACTAGTGCACTTTAGGACATGAATACGTTGTTTAGTACGTTCAAGCTCGCAACACTAAAGGAAGAAGCAAGTTTTCCTAACCTAACGTGTAACAACTGTAACAACGCACATTTTTCGGGTACTTTTCATATTTTTGAAAAGTTACTATTCACTTTTACTATTTTCTTCCACTATTCATCCCATAAAATTTTTATTTCACATTCTCATAAGATAAATTATTTTAGTAATGACCTGAGAGTTTGACAATCGTTAGATTATTTTCGCAAAAGTTATTAAGAAAATATCGTCTTAAAGTTTCATTTTGGTCGGAACACCATTTCAACATCCCGCGCATAACGAAAACCGACTCTGACAATTTTCCCCACATCAGATTAATTTTTAGATCACACATAATTAATTTGAGAATTTTTAAGATTTCTTTTAAATGTTACCAAATAAACCCTTAGCCGAACGAGACTAAACTTACGTTTTAAACAAATCTCGAGACCCAGACTTAACCATTCTGCACGGTATTTTCTAAGATGTTTAGAAACTTTTACATTTTTGGAAAAGTCAAAAATATTTCCCTCCTCCTTTGACCATAAAGAAATTAAGCTTGTACGTTCTACATTTTTGCTTAAATCGCGTAACTTTTAAACTTCACGTATAACTGTTAAGTTATCCCACGTATGACAAAAACCACATCTTGACATCTCATATCACTTATATACTAATTTTAGTATACTTTAAATAAATTCACGGTCATTTCCCTGAAATCTCGTTCTTTTCTGATAAATTGCATTTCACGCGTTTTTTACCCGCGTTTCCAGCTTTAAGCAGCGTTTTTGCACCCACTAAGACTTATCACTCATTTTATATTTTTATATGGAGTATAATCATGAGTTTAATCATTACTATAAGTTTCATATTTTTACGATACCCGGTTTTACGTTTCGTGACTTAACGGCTTACAGTTAGGGATTAACGGAACCAAAACTCACTCCGTAACCAAGATAATACCAAGACTATCCACCTAAGTCATCTTATCTTCATTTGGCCAACCTAAGTGGGGGGATTCATCATTTTGGTGGCATAATCCTAACCATGCTTCCTTTAGATCATTACATGTGTCCTAACTTAACCATGGTTAACATTTAACCCAATATATGGTTAACCAAACTTACCCTCCTATAAATAGGAAGTGAAATACATCCTAAGAACCCTCACACACTGATTTGAGTAGTCATATCACAAAACATTCATATCTTCCATAATTTGATCTATAAACTCCAAGTTTATACAAAGAAGTTTCAAGTAGTAAGTTACTACATCAAATCTCTAGCAAGTTTAAGTGATCTTCTTGAGTTTAGATCCACTCAAGTCAATTAGTACTTCATCACCAACTCTTCAAGATCACAAGGGTGCCAAGGTGTAGAAAGCTAGCTCAATTCAAGTTCCTAAGTGTTCAATCAAAGTCCGATCATTACTAGTTACTCCTTTCTTAATTGAAAGCCAAAAGTTGTAAGCAACTAATCACCACAATCATCTCATCTTTATTATTCATAATCTTAACTATTTCATGCTATATATATAGTTACTATGTTGATTCATGATGTACATATACTCAATCACATGTTTTAATTCACATATTGTCGTAAAAGTAACAAACTAGTAAACTAGTCATAATCTACACATTTGAGACCATTAAAACCAGTCACATATGGACGTTTTAACTTACATAATATGGTAGACAAGATAAAAAGGTAAACATATAACCTTGAATCACCCGAAACGGACAAACGAGTCAAAAGTTATAGTCAAAAGAAGTTAGCGAAACCAAAACGCCAAAACTGCCTAACACAAGCTGTTAAGCAGCTGTTCGTTTTAAAAGTGGTACTTCTGGTCCGAATCATCAAAAAGTTAAAACACGAAATTTTTCTGGAACGACGTTTTCCTTCAGTTTTAGAGATGCTCGGACCTTGAAAACGCTTAAATAGGCCATTATCTTTCAAAAACTGAAACTGCCCTATATATATAGTTTCACGACTATACTTTTGTCACAACTAAAAGCAAAACTAAGTTATTTTCATAGATAGTTACATATTAACTTAACAAAACTTCATTTAATCTTTGAAATAGTGTTTTCACAAGTAACGGAAAATGACCATTTTACCCTTTCCGACGATTTTTTACCAAAACTTCATTCTTGAACATGTTAATAAGTTGTAATCACTAGTAAACAATGAGAACTTGTAAAAACTAGATATTTACTAAAAACATGATAAACTTTATGATATAACAATCTTCACTCAAAACATATGTTGTATTTACTAAATGCTATAATAGTAGGGAGCTTCATGTGAGGGGTTTCATTTGAGTAAAATGTATCGACGAGTTGCTGGATTTACGATTTAAAGTGTCCTAGCTCCTCGAACGTTTATTGCATGACATCTGAATTATGATGGCCCGAACAGTAGTACGATATCTATAAACTAAATACGTTTTCACAACTAGACCATTTCTATAAACGACACACAAATACCATGTACTACATCATGATCAACATAGAGACGTATATAGGCTTGTTATTCCTTTCGCATCATTATTTCAAACATAAGTCGCAACATCCTATTCTAGGTTGCTCGTAGAAGTTATCACGGCATATCCATCATTATCATTATAAATTTGATATCATTTACTCTGAGGTGAGGTCATAGCCCCACTTTCTATTACTTAATTGTTTTACAAACCCTTGGGGGAGATACATGATTTATTTTAAACCGAACACATTGCTTTCAAATTCTATACTTATCTGATTATTTTACTGGCACTAAGTTACCGCATTTGCCAAACTTAAGTCCCTAAATCATGAATCATTAATCACGAGTGAAGTGAGCGCGAATATTGCGGATAGATCTATCGGGATTGACGAATCCCGTTTGTTTGACCAGGTCCGGTAAACAAACGCACTATATTTGAGTATATTAGGTAAAACGGCAAATTTTACCTACTTGGGGCACGTATCAACAGTTTCACCAATAAATTTTGGAGCAAGTTAACGCCTTGATTGCATGATGCTTAGTGAAATAATAACCGTTTTGTTTTCAAACTATTGGTGTGAGTCTTTAGCTCACACTACCAACATAATGTGTTCAACCATTAAACAAACTCTATGAATTCACTCAACCTTTGTGTTGACAGTTTTAAGCATGTATTTCAGGTCCATATTGTACGAGGCTGGCACGGAGGAGTACGGATACACAAGAAGGCTATAAATTTTATTATCATTCGAAAACCCATTTAATGTATTTTGTAAACTTGGAACCATTTGGGACCTCATTTTTGTAAACTCTGATATTTATATAAATCGAATGATAAATGTTTTAAAACGACTCCTTTAGAGATCGTTTTCTATTATTATGACTGTTGTGCCATCGAGTAACACCAGTTTTAATTTCGCTGCGTATCACAAAATTGGGGGTGTTACAACAACCACTTAAACAAGAGACGAAAATCAATAGTTAACAACTAGGTTTCATTGGATCTAAGCAAACACTATGTTAAACATAATGATAGAAGTAATTAAGAGACTTATTGTAGCAATTGGCATTTCCATTGCAATCCTTGTCATATTTTGGCCGACTACTTTATTATTACTTTTACATCAACCGTCAGGTTAAATTGTGTAAACTGAAAAATTACAATAGGCTATGACAAACGGTAATTTTCCAGACTAATTATTTTATCAGAAAATGCAAATTATTTATTTTCTGACATTTACAAATGATTTAAACTAAAAAACGAGAAGTTATCTCGCTTTTTCAAAAAAACGAGCCCGCACGTGTATCGACACTACATTAGTATTGGTTTATGTCCAATAATTATTTTTCTGAGTCAATAATATTATTTTTAGATTATTTTTATAAAAAGGACCACAAAAATGTATTTCACACATTTTTTGCTCAAAAACGCTAAAACGGGACACCGCGACTACATTTTAAGCTCAAACGGGACACGATATAGACAATGGGGATCAAAAACTTTTCCATCCCCTCTTTTCTTCACATTTTCCGTCCAACATCTCATCCAACAAGTCACATGCTCCTTTAGTTGGTCAAATCACAAGTTTTCATAAAAATGCTATATTGAAAATGACTTTTACTCATTCCATGTAGTCGCAAGACCTTACAACCAAAAGAAAAAGCAAAAAATGCCTTCCTTATTTCCTTTTAGATTGATTGAAACCACAAGAAGCATAACACACTCACCTTCATTTTCAAATCTCACAAAATCAAATCACATAGTGTTCTTGGTTCAAACTTGGAGATTCTTGGGTTATTTGGTTGCAGATTGGCCGATATTCTTATGGGCTTCTTGGTGTTCTTGATCCTCTCTTCGTCGAACCCTACACAAAAACTTTGTAAGAGTTCTTTTGATCTTGAAACTATATGTGTTCTTGAGTTAATACGGTACTAAACATGATTAAAATGGATAAGTGCTTATTGTGATTTTCTAATGTTTCCGGCTTATCTAGTGTTTATTAAAATTGACTTATTTCATACCTATGGATTTCGACTTATTTAGATAGCTTATAGCTTATGTACGCTTATTTTGACATATTTTGGACTTATTGAACTTATTAGAGCTTGTTAAATGATTTAAAGTTGGTTTTGTAGTTAAGTGATAAAATTGCAATGTTCGATATCTATGGGTAAACAACTATATACGAATGGGTCATGCCCAATTTTCGTCAAGAATCTATACTTAAAGTATTTTTATCAAAACCAGACTAAAAGACAAAAACGAAACATAAATGCATAATTTATCATCTACTAATTTACTTTAGATATACATATAAATGCTTATATATATATATATATATATATATAGAGAGAGAGAGAGAGAGAGAGTGTGCGGTTCTAGAGAAAAGTGTAATTAGAGAGAAAAGTGAGAAAAAAAGTTATAGGGTCTAATTTGAAACATCTCAAACTTCAGAGTAAGTTATGAAAACCACCCCCACCCACCCCCCCCACGCAAAAATTCCAAAAAAAAAAAAAAATCTTTTTGGGCAATTTTTTTTCCCGCCAAAAATTTATAACTGTGATGCACCTTTTTTTTGTGCATCTCAGTTATAAAAAATTTTGCATCATAGTTATAACTACTTTTAATGTGATTCATCAAAAAAAGTGTGCATCGATCGATATGTTATTTAACTTATTCCAGAAAAAGTTTTGAATTAGAACCGTCAACCTTTGTGTATAAAAGAGAGATTTTTCAACTGATTTCACACGTTTATTTTATTAATCACATGGTTAAATATACAATGAAATCAATTATCCTAACATGTTTCAGAGTCATTTTATTAATCACATGGTTAACTTACTTTTCATCAATTCACGATTGTTAATATATGCACTAGCGTTATCCCAATGACAATGCATGCGACGCTACCATGGATACCATAGCTCCGTCTCTTGTTGTACAACTAATGCCCCTTAAAGAGCATAGTATACTAAGTTATTGCAATGTTATTGGAGCTATTAGGTAACAATCGTTGGGTGCATCTCGGTTATAAAATTTGGTGCATCATAGTTATAACAAATTTTTATAACTGTGAAGCACCAAAATAAAAAGGTGCATCACAAGTTATAAAAATTTAAGGAAATTTCAAAAAAATTTTTTTTCCCCTAGAAAAAAATTTTTTTGGTGGGATTTTTTTTTCGGGGGGAGGGGTGAGAATTTACAAAACTTTCTTAAAGAATGAAGGAAAATACAATTAGGTCCCTGTAATTTGGTGAGAAAAAAGGAGGGAAGAGGGGTGATCCAATGGTTGAGATTACTTTTCTCACTTTTCTCTTGAGATCAACTTTTTAAATGATCCAAGCTCTATATATATATACATATATATATATATATATATATATATATATATATATATATATATATATATATATATATATATATATATATATATATATATATATATATATATATATATATATATATATATATATATATATATATATATATATATAATATGTTAATACAAATAAACCCGAAAAACGCTTATTAATATTTTGCGATCTCTTTGTGTTTTGTTGATAACAAATGTAATGTTATCTTAAGTCAAATTATAAGGATACATGTTATTTTTGTAAAGCATTTACATATAGCCATTTAAATACAAAATGTAATAATTAAGCATTTGTTGTAATAGTTTATTAGGATGGGTAAAAACTATAACCCATGGACCATAACCCATGGATCTTAAACCCATACCAAAGAAAACATGATACAATGTATACTTAGATACATTGAATCTAGAGAAAACCCATGGACCAACCCATAACCCATGACCCATAACCAAAAACCCATGGGCAAAGAGGAGCGCACACGGATCCCTAGGATTACACTAGCCGGATCCCAGTAAGGGATCCGTGGGATCCGTGGAACAGAGGAGAAATTGCCTATAAATAGAGAGCCATTTCTTCATTCTAACTCACCCCTCTTCTTACTAAATCTCTCATACACTCTCATTCTCTTCTAACATATAGATCACTTGATCTAGAGAGTTGTTCTTCTTTCTTTCTATTTGTGATCCTCATATAGGTCCTTCTCTAAGGCGAGATCACGAGCATTCTACAAGTCATCCAAGCAAGGGTCCTTGATTGATTTGTCACCGCAAGATTTCAGAGCGAAGATCTTGTATTTGATTATTTCACATATTTGTTGTGTAATAGCTGTGTTGGTTTGGTCCACCGGCTACGGACTCGTATCTAGCTTTGTACCGGAAAAAGTGTAAGCAACGCTATGAAGGCTTCTCCGCCAAGTGAAGGAGTTTGTTGACATAGTGCTTGAACTCTCGTAGAGGTGACTCGGGGTGGAGTAGGCAAGGAAGGTGACCTTGTAGCCGAACCACTATAAATCGGTTGTGTCATTTCTATCCCTTAACTTTATCTATTTGCTTGCATTATCATTAGATCTATATAATTCTCAACATCCAATCACATAATATCGAATCTAAAAGTTTTTGAAATCAACTAAAAATCGGCAAAACTATTCACCCCCCCCCCTTCTAGTTTTCCACAATTGGCATCAAGAGCTAAGTTTATAAAAGTTTTAAATAAAATTGTATTTTAAAAACTTTTCGACCACCACTATTACTAATATAATTAAATAGTCAAACATATTGAATCTAAAGATATTGATTTTCGGTACATTATTGTTGAAGGTGATTTTGAGGCTACCTCAAATGATGATAAAGGAAATTTAGTTCACATACCTCATGATAAACTAAATGATGAAATGAAGAAAAAGCTTTCTAAAAATAGTGAAGCAAAAATGGTTTTATATAATGCTTTACCAAAAAGGAATTCGAAAGAATTTCTATGCTTAAAACCTCTAAAGAAATTTGGAATTTTTAGTTGTAACTCATCAAGGCAACCAACAAGTTAAAAATAATAAAATTGATTTATTTGTTCAACAATATGAACAATTTTCAATATCGAATGAGGAAACTATAGATCATTCATTTGCTAACTTTAATACTATTATTACATCTTTACAAGCACTTGATGAATCTTTTCTAGCCGTAACCATGTTAGGAGATATCTAAGGGCACTTCCATCGAAGTGGAGATCCAAGGTGACGGCAATCGAAGAGTCAAAAGATTTGACAATCCTCACCCTCGATGAACTCATAGGCAACCTAAAAGTCTACGAGCTTGTCCTTGCTAAAGATTCCAAAGCCTCAAAGGTGAAAGAGAAACACAAATCTCTTGCCCTTAAAGCCAAAAGGCTTCGAGCGATGAGGAGAACTCATCTTCGAGTAGTGACGACGAAGAGTACGCTATGGCGGTAAGGGACTTAAAAAGTTCTTTAGAAGAAAGGGTAGATACGTCAAACAACCGTATGATGATAAGAAAGGCTTTCGAAAAAGCAAAGAGGACGAGAAGCCAAAGGATGATCGTACTTTCTTTAAGTGTGGGGACCCAAACCACTTTATTAGTAAGTGTCCCAAACGGGATGATCAAAAGCGCTCGTGAGCGGCACGTAGGGAATGAGCGACGAGGAGGATGAAGAAATTTGTCTTATGGCAAATGACGAGGTATGTCTAGAATACTATAGTAGCTCATCACTTGATGACGACTCATTGCATAATGAATATGATAAACTATGCAATATTAGCTTAAAACTAGTTAACAAAAACAAGCTTTTAAAGAGTCAAAATAAACGCTTAGATAAAGAAGTCATAGAATTAAAAGCAAAACTAAAACGTCTAGAGAAAGGTAAAATAGCAAGTGGTGAATGTGAACTTTGCGCTCAACTTCAAACACTAGTGGATCACTTAGATTCTAAAATTGCTAGAATGAGCACTAACACTTTAGATACAATACTTATAGCTGTTAAAACCTGTAACAATCAAAAGGGTCTAGGTAGTCAACAACTTGATCCATCAACTAGTGAAAGTAAAGAAACAAAATTTGTTAAAGAACTAGAAAACCAGCCACTGTTGTGGCGGATCCCACGGATCCCCTAAAAAGGGAACCGGCTAGTGTAGAAAAGGGATCCGTGGATTCGTCAGAAAGTGTATAATGTAGCTTCTTCATATAGAACTGAGTTTGTCATAGTTAATAGGAAGAAACCAAATCATGTCACCACTAGACAACCACCTCCAAAATATAATCCTACTTTGGCAAGAAACAAAGCTCCATCTTTTTCAAAACCTAATTCATTTAGGAGACCTAATAACGTTTACCCAAAAAGTAACCATCAAATGGGATGGAATTAAAACATGCAAAACGGTTTTCCTTTTCAAAACTTTGCTCCATGGAATGCATACTCATCTTATCCATACATGTCTAACATGAATGGAATGTTTAACACTAATGGACCCATGAACAAATGGGGACCAAACTTTTGAGTTTATTATTGTTTTAGGTGTGCTTAAAGGTCGACCTAGACCCGATGAATGGGTCAAGGATAGCGGGTGCACAAGGCACATGACCGAATAGGATCTATTCTCCACAAATGAATCCATTAATGGAGGTAATGTGGTGTTTGGAAATAGCAAAAGTAGAATCATCGTTAAAGGTACGATTTCTAACAAATCTCTAACCATTAACGATGTGTGTCACGTAGAAAACCTAAACTTTAATCTCTTAAGTATAGGACAAATATGTGATAAAAGTGCAATGTACTTTTTACCGAAACCGGTAGTAAGATACTTAAAAATGGCATAACCATAGGAAGAGGAATTAGGAAACATGGAGTCTATGTCATTAAAATCGGTAATGAACCTAAAGACAAATTATGTCTTACCTCTATGGATGATACTGCGACCTTATGGCATCGAAGATTGGGTCACGCCAACATGCGACTTCTTCAATTGCTATCACCCAAAGATCTAGTAAGAGATCTACCTAAGTTAAAATATGAACATCATTTTTGTGATGCGTGTAATATAGGAAAACAAGCTCATTCGAGTCATAAAGCTAAAAACATGGTGTCCACAACTAGGTGTCTAGAATTACTACATACTATCCAAAGTTATGGAGGCAACTACTACACTTTGGTAATAGTGGATGACTACTCTAGGTATACATGGACAAAATTTTTAAAGAACCAAACGGAAACCTTTAACTATTTTGAAATATTAAGAAAAAAGATCCAAAGACAACTAGGAAGTCCCATAGTGTCTAATAGGACGGATCATGGTAGGGAATTCGATAATGAAGTGCAATTCGGAGCTTTTGTGACGCTAATGGTATTACTCACAACTTCTCGCCCACGACTCCACAATCGAATTTGGTAGTAGAAAGAAAGAATAGAACTCTACAAGAAATGAGTCGAACCATGCTTAATGAACAATCCATACCTCAAAAATTTTGGTGTAATGCCGTTGATACTTCAACGATATACTCAATCGAGTCTTAATTAGACCAATCTTAGGCAAAACTCCATATGAGTTACTTCGAGGCAAAAAGCCTACGTTAAATCATTTTAGAGTCTTTGGTAGTAAATGTTTTATTCTTAACACTAAAGATTACCTTACAAAATTTGATCCTAAATCAACCGAAGGTATCTTTTTAGGTTATTCGCCAAATAGCAAAGCTTACGCCATATTAAACAAAGAAACAATGAAGGTAGAAGAGTCATTAAATATAAAATTTGATGAAAGTCCACCCAACCCTCTCCACCTCTTGTCGATGACGAGATTATAGAAAGTGAAGCCAAGTAGAAAAAGAAAAGAAGAAGAAGAAGAACCTCAAAGTGATGAAATAGTAAACATTAAAGAGTCCAAAGATCACCCCGTAGATAAAGTCATAGGAAAACTAAACGAACGAACATTAAGATCTCAAGTTCAAAACCAAAGTAGCTTGTTTTGTTTCGCTTCAACCTTAGAACCTAAGAATACACAAGAAGCCATAAAAGATGAAAGTTGGGTAATGGCTATGCAAGAAGAACTAAATCAATTTGTTTCTAATGATGTTTGGACACTTGTCCCTCCACCTAGTAATCAAACCATAATAGGAACCAAATGGGTTTATAAAACAAATTAGATGCAAACGGAGTAGTGTCTAGGAACAAGGCTAGACTCGTTCTCAAGGGTATAACCAACAAGAGGGAATAGACTTTGATGAGACCTATGCCCGCGTGGCTAGATTAGAGTCTATAAGAATACTTCTTATGTATGCTTGTGCTAATGATCTAAAGCTTTATCAAATGGATGTCAAAAGCGCTTTTCTAAATGGTGTCATAAATGAAGAAGTATATGTAGCTCAACCTCCGGGCTTCATTGATTTTGAAAAACCCAAACATGTGTATAAATTAAAGAAAGCCCTTTATGGTCTTAAACAAGCTCCAAAAGCTTGGTATGATAGACTCAAGTCATTTTAAGTTAAACACAACTATACCATGGGGTTAGTTGACAACACACTTTTACTAAGAAAAGAGAGTCACATATAATCATAGTACAAATATATGTAGATGATATTATATTCGAATCCACTTGTCAAGACATGTGTGATGATTTCTCTAAAATCATGCATGACGAGTTCGAGATGAGTATGATGGGAGAACTTAGTTTCTTTCTTGGTCTACAAATAAAACAAGTAGAAGATGGTATCTTTTTCAATCAATCTAAATACATCAAGGAGATGTTAAAGAAATTCGGTCTAGAAGAGTCAAAACCAATTAGGACTCCAATGTCATCCAACACCAAACTCACAAAAGATGAGGACGGAGAACTGTAGATAATACTAAATATCGTGGCATGATAGGTAGCCTTCTCTACCTCACGGCAAGTAGCCGGATATCATGTTTAGTGTTTGCTTATGTGCTAGGTTTCAAGAAGACCCAAAAATATCACACCTAGAAGCCGTAAAAAGGATATTTAGATATATTAAGGGTACAACACAATTAGGATTATGGTATCCTAAGGGCACGGAGTAGAAACAATTGTATATGCAGATTCTCGACCATGTGATTGATAGAAAAAGTACAAGTAGGGTATGTACTTTCATGGGATGTTGTTTAACATCATGGTTTTCTAAGAAACAAACGGCACTTGCAATATCAACAACCGGCCGTAGTACGCCTCCACCGGCAAAGCATGTCAACAAGCACTATGGATGAAACAAGCGTTAGTAGACTACGACATCCATCTAAGCAACATAGCCATCCTATGTGACAACAAAGGTGCAATCGATCTAAGCAAGAATCCGTATTGCATTCTCGCCCAAAGCATATAGAGATTCGTCATCACTTCCTAAGAGACAATGTTCAAAAGGGGAACATCTCTATTGAGAAGGTAGCATCCGAAGACAACATAGCCGACGCCCTCACCAAACCGTTGAAGCGGGAACAATTCAACCTACTTCGCCTTGGTCTTGGTCTAATGGAACAAACGTCGTAATTTAATTGACTCTACAAGGTATGTAAACACTAGCCTTCTTCTTTCTGAGTCTAGGATTTCTATTTCACGCACAACTCACAAACAATACGGAAATTTTCAAAACCCAAGATGAGTTTTTTTTTACTTATAATTTTCTTATTTTTAGCCTACTTTCAACAATGTTTTAAAAAGGATGATACCTTCCCGTATCAATTTCACAAAAGTTCACGCCTAGGACAAATCGCTTTTTTCATTATTAATTCAAAGTAAAACCCGCTTTCATTGCATCTCATGTCTTTTGAATGCTAAAGGGGACACATAACTAATATGTGTTTTCGGTTACATTCATTTAAGCAACAATGAATTAGAAGCATTGATAACACAAAATTACGTACTCATGTACTAAATATGTGTTTTCGGGTTATCTCAATAGGATGCTTTTACACTTCTAGTTTATTTTCTATTTAGGAGTCGAGATAACCGAAACTCCAAATAGTTTGCATATAGGCACACACTAGGCAAAAATGTTTCCAAAGGAAAATTTTGTGCTGCCTGGAACACCGATCCACGGATCCCACCTTATGCCGGACGGATCCTCGGGAAGGATCCGTGGGATCCGTGTAACATAAGCTGTTTTCAACTTCTATTTTTTCACTTTGGATGAAAAATCCACATTTGTTTCATTTTGGGAGTATGCTCTTTAATGCTTGTGTTCTCATGATCACATGCCTTGAATTCATATCTAATCATTAGATTTTAATCCACATTTTGGGTCAAGCATTCATTACAATGCTTTGTTTTTCTATATATATAACTCCCAAAATGCTTGCATACTCCATCTCCTTCTCACAAACACACTTCATCATGTCATCCAAAAACCCTTAGGAGAATCATCTAGTACAAACAATCATGATATCCAAACCTTTGTACTTCCACCATCCAAAATACCACAATCAAATGCTAGGATATCCGCACGGATTAGTATCCGATCTTGTTGTTTAGCAAAACCAACCTCAAATGGTTCATCCTCAACAAATAACTCACCACAAGATGCTTCCATTATAGCACCACCCTCATCACCAACAAGTACACCAACTTCATCACCACCTAAAATAACTCTTTGGAACTTCTTAAGACTCCAACAAGATCTAACCAACCTAAAGAAAAAGAATTAGTCTTTTCAACACCCACCACATCTCCAAATACTATCTTTCAAGATCTTGAAACATCACCACCATTAGCTCCCATCACATTACAAGAACATCTAGGTTTTTTTCCACCACCACTTATTAACATTCCGGATTGTGATCCATATTTTCCTATTTTTCCACCACAACTTCCGAAAAACTCAAATCAAAACAACCCGAAAAACTTCCGCACTCATTACCCACATCATTTACATTGTGAACATTGCCAATCCACTAGGAAAATTGCAATAGAAGTTAGGGAAGAAATGCGCTTCATACTCAACCTCATCCTTGATCGCATCAATACCATTACTCATCAAAATCTCCATCCATAACCTTATGCAAGCATGGAAGGAATCACTACTACTACTTTTCTACTCTTAGCATTATTTTTCTTTTGAAGTCATTTTCAAGAACAAGTCTTGTTCTTATTTTACATGCTTGTAAGTGGCATACATACCACTACAATTTGTTGTTTTATTACAAGGCCTTGTTTACATACCTTGGCTCCTAATCTTGATTCTCGACAACCACAAGATTATATAAGCATGTTACTAACCTTTCTTTTATAGGAATTTTTTTTTTCTTGATGCCCCAAACAAGGGGAGCTACCGCCAAGGGGAGTTAGGAGTTTGTTTATTTCTTCCAAGGGTTAACTTTTGTTTCGACAAAAAGGGGGAGAAGAAGTAAAACTTAGGGGCTTTCAAAACTTACATCTATTATTAAGTTTTACTCATCATAACATTATGTTTTGTCATCAACAAAAAGGGGAGATTGTTAATACAAATAAACCGTAAAAACGCTTATTAATATTTTGCGATCTCTTTGTGTTTTGTTGATAACAAATGTAATGTTATCTTAAGTCAAATTATAAGGATACATGTTATTTTTGTAAAGCATTTACATATAGCCATTTAAATACAAAATGTAATAATTAAGCATTTGTTGTAATAGTTTATTAGGATGGGTAAAACTATAACCCATGGACCATAACCCATGGATCATAAACCCATACCAAAGAAAACTTGATACAATGTATACTTAGATACATTGAATCTAGAGAAAACCCATGGACCAACCCATAACCCATGACCCATAACCAAAACACCCATGGGCAAAGAGGAGCGTACCACGGATCCCTAGGATTACACTAGCGGATCCCAAGTGGAAGGGATCCGTGAGATCCGGGAACGAGGAGAAATTTGCCTATAAATAGAGAACCATTTCTTCATTCTAACTCACCCTCTTCTTACTAAATCTCTCATTCTCTTCTAACATATAGATCACTTGATCTAGAGAGTTGTTCTTCTTTCTTTCTATTTGTGATCCTCATATAGGTCCTTCTCTAAGGCGAGATCACGAGCATTCTACAAGTCATCCAAGCAAGGGGTCCTTGATTGATTTGTCACCCACAAGATTTCATGTAAGATCTTGTATTTGATATTTCACATATTTGTTATGTAATAGTTGTGTTGGTTTGGTCCACCGTTACGGACTCGTATCTAGCTTTGTACCGGAAAAAGTGTAAGCAACGCTATGAAGGCTTCTCCGCCAAGTGAAGGAGTTTGTTGACATAGTGCTTGAACTCTAGAGTAGGTGACTCAGGGAGTGGAGTAGGGCAAGGAAGGTGACCTTGTAGCCGAACCACTATAAATCGGTTGTGTCATTTTTATCCCTTAACTTTATTTATTTGCTTGCATTATCATTAGATCTATACGCTCTCAACATCCATACGATTTCACATAATATCGAATCTAAAAGTTTTTGAAATCAACTAAAAATCGGCAAAACTATTCAACCCCCTTCTAGTTTTCCACATATAAATATATATATATATATATATATATATATATAATAGGCATATATTATATATATATATATATATATATATATATATATATATATATATATATATATATATACCAACTATTCCGTTATATGCTTATACATATATACTTACATATGTATATATATACTACTGCTAACGACATGTTTATATTTTACGACTACGTTTATTAATCATGATACTTACTTGTGATTATTTTCCGCACCTTGTGTTTCGGATACTTTTGTAACGAAGACTCATTTGTCTTGTATACTTTTATACTTATGTATATACTCATGCACTTTTCCAATAACAAATACTTACGAACGCTTAGAAATTGTTTAAACATAACACTACCACACAAGCAACAATAACACAAACACATAAATAATTTTAAACTTATTTAAACTTCACACATCGAGTCTTAAACACAAGTCTTGTAAACTAAATTTGCCATACTAATCTAGGTCGCATGTCGGCGCCTTCCACTATTACTACCTGACTGTTTCACTTTAGACAGAATTTACTGAGGTGAGTTCTCATAGCCTCGCTTTTTACATGTTTTCTTTGGGGTGGAAATGGTACTCAAATATTTTCTAAATGCTTTTATGCTATGATATACTGTTTTCAAAATTTTGAATAATATGTGTGTTTTGATTGCATTATGTGCCTACTGTGTGGTTATCATTGTGTGGATTCATTTTGTTTGGTTTCGTGAGGTTAGGATTGTATTGATAGTACCATTTAGTAAGTAGCTCCCAGTACTATTTGGGTTGACACTCACACCCAATTAAAGGTGAATACACTCTACATAAGTTACAAGGTTAGGATGTATTGGTAGAAATACTTGGGTTGACACCCACACTCTCAAAAGGGTGAATACTATCCACGCAAGCTATACGTATATGCCGTTTTGAGATTTCAATGCTAGTTTGTGTGTTCATTAAGTGCTTACATGTATGTATCATGCTCGCTATTGTCCTGCAATACTGATGCATTCGCACGAGGTTTTAAATTTGTAAACAAGAATTACTGGTTAACTAGGAACACCTTCGGGCAAGTATACCCTAGTCAAGTTGTAGTATAGGTTTTGGTAAATCAAGGTCGTCCCAAGAGACTTGGTTGCACTACAATTTTCATTTGTTTGTTTAAGCAAGTAACAAGTTGATGGTTATGATTGTCACGGATCAAACCAACAAGAAAAGCAATAAGAACATGCACACAAAGAACATACATGTTTAGACAAATGATCACAAGGATATTTGGATGTTTAGTTTGGAAAACATATTATCAAATATAGAACCTATAATACTAGTTTAGTGTTTTATAATTCAAATATGCATAAGCCTCAATCAAGTGGTCATGTCACGAGCCTTATGCCTAAACCAACAACAACAAAGAATCCTTTCGGCCTTAGACTTTGAGGTTATTAATTCGATAAGTTCCATTTACTTGAAAGATAATGACAACACATATTCATCCTTTCGGCCTTAATCTAAATTAAACCTTTACTTGTTATGTTTATTAATTCTCTTAAACAATCGTCAAAAAGTACAAGACCAAAATCATTCGTCGACTAATGAATTGGAACTAACCATTATTAAGAATCATTTCGACATTAAACTCAACAATGATCAACCAAAACAATAAACAAGAACAAGTTCCAATTTAACCAAATATGATGTTATCAACATATTCCAAACAAACACTACAATTATCCAAACATCCTTTATCACAAGTTCTCATATGAAATAAATCAAGATAACATTCACAAGACATGAACACATCACAAGAATCACATAATCAACACAACCAAAGAACCAAACATAAATAATAGAATTCAACAACATAAAAGTAACAAGGATGTACCTAAAGTAAGATTACATTAGGCAAGGGTGAAGGATTATAGCACTCTTTCAAGCCTCCAATCAACTACAATAGTTCTACCAAGCCGGAAATTAATATCCAAACGCCTTCATCAGCCTTTGAGCACACTACACGAATTTGGCAGAGGTTTGTGGTCTTTTGGGGAAGATAAGTTGGTGGAAATTCGTCCTTAAGGGTGGAGGCTCGAATCTCACACCTTTGGATGGAGTTGTGGTGGTAGGGATGGTGTGACAGAAGTTCTCTCAAGTTGGGATGCATGAAATGAGGTACGAAATGGGTCTATTTATACTTGAACCAAGGCCTAAGGTATTTAATGCTTTTCTTGGAGGCCTAGTGGTTTGGAAGGGACTAGAAACTGAGTGGGAAGGGACTAGAATTGTTTGGAATATGATTGGAACATGTTAGGACTCTTATTGATGAAGAAATGGCAGAACCAGGCATCCTAGCCGATCGGTTAGGGCTCCAGCCAATCGGCTGGTCTTCCCGACTGCCCTCCAGCCGAATCGGTTGCGGGGCCCGACCGATCGGCTGGAGAAAGTTGACAGAAAATGATAAACACCAAAGTTGTAGATCTTTCTCTTAGCTTTCCGTGTCCGCTTGAATCACCTAAATCCGAGTTCGTATGCTCAAGATACGGTCAAAATGGTGAAGGTGTGTCGGGAACAACGAGGCTTCCAATATTTCTTCATGTAAGCTTCTTTTCTTCATTTCTTTCTCGTTTTCCTTCTTGAACTTCATTATTGAGTCTTTGGACCACTATCTTGATGAATTTATCTTCTCGAATATACTCCACAAGTCTTGCTTTTGTCGGGAATTCTTCGTACATGGAGAAATCTTCGTATTTTACTTCTTTTTCCGTCTTTTCCTCAACTTTCCTGTACTTGGCTACAAATGAACTAGCATACGCACTTTTATGCGATTAAGTAGCAAAAGAATATGATTATAGGCTAATAACATACATAAAAGCACCGATAACGCTACTAATAACATGCACAATTTGAGCGTTATCAAATACCTTATTCATAGCTCCGTGGTTTTACTCTCAAACCTACGAGCTCACCAACATTATGTTGACGTTTTCTAGTTCTATTTTCAGGTGATCATTATTAAGGTATTTGAAGCCACTTTCTTTGGAGTCAGAACATTGTTGTCTTGCTACCATGTTTTCAAGACTAATTGGATTCAAAGGAGACATGTGTTTTACTTTCAAATGTTAGACTAGAAACATTTTGTAACTTATAACTACCGTTGAAACAATTGTAAGGTATAAATCTATGATGTTATGCAATGTGCCTTCTCAGTTACATCTCGTGTTTCCGCCATTGACGGGGTGTGACATATTGGTATCAGAGCCGAAGGTTATAGAGAATACCGGTTTTTCTAAAACAAAAACCTCAACTATAACCAAACTAAAGTTTTATAAGACCCCAAACATGGCATGAGTCGATTAGCCCAAACATTCCGTTATTTTTCCTAAATTACGCATTGCCTGATCAACTATGCTTAATTTAGGAGAGATCATAGGATTATGGGGGTAGTTACCTTAGATCATTTTTGGTTGGAGTCAGAGTCTAGATCACCTGAAAATGAATTTGGTCTATGTGTGTGCATCTGCCTTACATGTTTTCTATATTTTTGCCTATGCTGCTATGAATTATGTGTGCTAAAGCTTTTAGCTTTTGGGAGAATATATGAGCTTGCAATTGCGTACTTAAGTGCCTTGATTCAATTTGATGCGTTATGATTTGATCTGGTTTGTTATGATGTGATTGACTTTAGTTGATATGATATGGCTTGATTTCAATCGAGCTAAAGTATTTTTCGTAGCATTCCCCATACTCGTGCGTTTGATATTATTTATCCTTATACGCAAACAAAACTCATACTATATATTTTGCTAAATATATATTGATAGGTTATTTTGAAAAACGTTATTTTAGGTAGACTATTTTGGACGGTCCACATTGGTTTCACTATTTTGAAAATGCATTATATTGATATGCTATCTCGAGAACTATTTTGGGACATATTCATTTGGAAACACTATTTTAAGAAATTGTCTATCATCAAAGACGTTAAGCCTTTTAATGAAACTTAACTTAATTTCATGACAGTTCTTGTTTGATGAGTTGTGAAATTAAGTTAGGTTCAAGTCGTTACTCGGCTTAATGTTGTAGATGGTTGATAATTTGGTACTGTTTGACAACTATTTTGGATACATGATTACTCTGGTATTGCCCTGTGCCATCATGTCACATGACTTGTCTCCCCACACTACTCACCTTACTAGCAAGTCTGAACATGCCGCATTATAAGCCAATGAGTCGGATGACATTGTTAGTTGCCGTAAGGAAACAACCCGCCAACCAGCGTAGTCGCAATTAATGGAGTAGTCGTACAGTTTGGACCTTGGAGACTGCAAGTGAAATAATAGGACTTATGAGAAAGAAGTGACCCTAAGCTTGTTAACTAAGTTGACCATGATAGCGATGTTCGCCCTAGTGTTCATGTTTTAGAGATTGTACTGATTAAGATAATTCGAATTTTGTTGGTCAATTTTTTTTGTACAAATGAAAGATTTTCTTGTGAACTTTATAAAGTATGATGAACTGGTAATCCTCATTAATCAGACCATGTTATAATGTTTCTTCAAAACAAAATTTGGATGATAGTCGAAATCATTTTAAAATGTATTTTTTAAAATAAAATTTTGATTCTAAACGGTTGGATTGTTTTAGTGTAGAAATTGTCTCAAATGTTTGTCCAAACTTCCATTTTCTTGAAAATCGAAAATCCAAACCATACAAAAAAAAATCGCTATTTGAAATTTCAAATTTTTGCAGACATATCATTTCACATGACTATAACCATCAAAAATTTTCCAAACAAAGTTGCTCCAAAATACATTCATGGTCAAAATTTTATAATGTCTTACTCAAGTAAATGTTGCTAAAAATTTCAAAAACCATGCCTCCAATAGGAAACACGCACCATTTATTGGCAAACCTCGAGGACAATCACAATGCGTACATACTATGCGACCTTAGAAGTGAATCGAACAACCCTGCCTGAGACTGTCAGTAGCAGTATGCCGTGCTTTGAAACTATTCCTTCGAAGAACAACTTTCCTACTCACCCCAGAATATAAGACTCTCGTGATGACCAAAACGATTTGGATTAAACAATCCATATGAAATTTCTTTAGAGACAACGTGGCTTTCGGAGTCCTAGATAACTTATTCACATTGGAACATGACTACACTTTAACATTTGGTTATCAAGAAGTTGCACCAGAACAGAAGAACTTTGGCCTTCACTTGTAACAAGACAAACTTCTCTCGACGTAGTATACACTTGGCAACAATTTTGAGTCATTATATTCTAGTCCTGCCTAGAAGAGTTGAGCACTCAAACGTAAGAGCTTCACCTAAGAATGATCTTTGAACATTCCATATCATTGACACCAGGTTATGCACATAGACCTTTTGATTTATAGACCATCATCTTCAACTATTCTTGCATACATGACGAAGCGTTCTTCCTTGATGTTTCCATACCAAGGGTTTTCCCTCAAAAGCCTTTTATCTAATGTGAAGCTATTAATGATCTCTATCCTCATTTACCGAAGTGTATTGGATTCTACTCCTTCTTTTTGGATGTTTACGTTAACAAATATTTCCTACATGGTAAGGACACCAACTTCGAAACTCTTTGCTAACCTCGTTCAAACCTTTAACTGGGTATGAGAACCTTCTGACAAAATATATACATAGGACTCTTGTGATCTGTGCGGATAAGACACTGCGTACCATATGAACATCGACTTTATGATATTACTTTAAAACTACGATTGCTAGCTCCGTGCCACGAGTTGGATATTCCTCCTCGTTTCCTTCAATTACCTTGAAACATCCTTCTTCACATTAGTAAGCCTTATTTATTATTTATTCAACCTTTATAGACGGTGATCGTTCTTTGATTCAGAGACGCAGCCTTAATAAATTTTCTATCACTTATGATTTTCTTTCCCTCGATCTCTGGCAACAACTCCCTTCCTAAATAATCTCTTCAGTAACAAATTATTCTCCGCCTATAAATTCTTCAACTAGCACTCTATCTAATTTCTACGATTCACGACTCACATGACGACATGAAGAAGAAATCACAAAACATCCTTTCGGCACTAGACATCAAATGTGAGGAAGAACGTCATCGATGAGAAAAGTACCTGACACGACACCAGATGGTACCCACACGTCCTCATCAATCACCTTATAGGCTCATCCTTTTTTCTTAGACTCTTCATTTTTCTTGTCCTGTTGATTTTCCGATAACGACCCATATCATTGTTCACCTCTTTCTGATGAACCGTACAAGTAATTCAAACTACAAGTGATTTGCTTTAATTCTTGAGACATTAGCTCTCTTTACTGCGCACACGAAATGTTTGGCACTACGATTCCTACAAACCACTTTGGATTCTGATGAAGACCAGATATAGAATGACCGATCTTCCTTTCCTTGATGAATACTTGATGTTCTGCCAGGTATCATAATACGAATAATATTCTTTACATACACCAGAACTAATTCAGTTAGTCGCTTCAAGCTTAGAAGACCTTATTTAGAGCTTATCAAAATGAAACCTCGTAGACCAAGACTTCTCCCCATCACCTTTACCAATTTTCTTAATTGACACAATCTGTTCATACAAATAAACCATAAAAACGTTTATTTATATTTTACGATCTTCTAATGTTTTGTTAATAACAAACGTAAAACCATTTTAATGAAACAAATAAAATACGTAAAAGGTTTGAGCCAATAGTTTACTAACATACTTTTACTAAACATATTAAAACTATATCAAAACATGTTTAGTAAATAAGTTATATAAAACCATAGACATTTTTATAAAACACTAACAAGTAATATTGTTTACATCTTATAGAAATGCATATGTATAACAACTAGTGTTTACATAATATAGAAATGTATATATATATATATATTTATATATATATATATATATATATACTTTGTATATATTGTAATGGGTAAAAACCAAAGTCCATGACCCATGACCCGTAACCCATAACCCATTGACTAGGTACAATGAATATTGTTGGGTAAAAACCAAAGTCCATAACCCATACCCATGAAGCATGATTGTTGGGAATTCTACTAAATAAGAATTCTGCTGATGGATTCTGCTGAAGTCTTTGGAATCTGCTGAAGACATGAATCTGCGGAAGTAGTAAAACCGCGTAGTTTGTTTCTGCGGAGATAGATATTCTGTGTAGTTTATAGTTAGTTAGGATATGCATGAGCTTTATTAGGAAGTGATAATGTATATCTTCTTTAGTTTTATGATTATACGTTTCTTGGGAAACGGTTTAGGGTTCCTTGACTATAAAAGGAACACATTAGTATGAATGATGTACGAGTTTTGAAAAACAAGTTTTAGTATTATTCAAAGATCCATAGAGGATCAAAGTATTCTTAGTTATCTGTATTCATACTTGTGTTTGATTTCCACTTTAGAATACAAGTAATAGAGACTGTCTATTAGTGTGTTTGTGATTACATAAGCATTACTAACGATCCACGAGCGCTCAAAGATCTATCAAGGTCCAAGGTTCAACAAGTGGTATCAGAGCCTCGGGAGAGTCTCTGTGATAATAAGAACATTCTTTTCTTTATACCCTTACAACCAAAACAATCATAACCATGTCTGGGTCAGACGATGAAACAGAAGTCACTAACACTCAAAACACCACATCTTTGCACCAACTAAATCTCACAAACAGCAATGCAAAGTTCCCATACCTGAAGAAGGAGGAGTATGATTTGTGGGCTATGAAGATGCATAATTGGATTTCCAATATTGATTGGAATCTTTGGGAAGTTGTGAAGAAGGGTAACAATTTGAAGAGGCATGTCACAGATCCTGATGGTGTTGTTACCATCGTTGGTCCCAAAACTGCTGAAGAGATACTAGCTGTTCAGAGAGAGAACAAAGTTAGAACTATTCTCCTTCAGGCTATACCTGATGATCACATGGGTGACTTTCACTACATGCAGGATGCTAAGGACATCTGGATGGCTATCAAGGCTAGGCTTGGTGGGAATGAGGAGTCAAAGAGAATGAGGAAATCAATGCTAAAATAGCAGTTTCAAGAATTCCAAATCTCTAAGGAAGAAGGTATCCACAAGGGATATGACAGGTTCCATAAGATCTTGAGTCAATTGAATCATATGAAGACCAGACCAGACAATGAGGATTGCATTTCAAAGTTCTTATGATCTTTACCTCCATCTTGGTTGCAAGTGAGCATTGCACTCAAAGCTAAAGGTGGGCTGGATATGGTCACTTTTGATGATCTCTACAAGCTTAAAATCTTGAGCCCGATGTGCGAGAAGTCCCCGTTCATCTACTCCAGTCCACTCAGCATTTGTTGGGGCCTCCTCAAATAAGATGATCTATGCTCCAAGCC
>OU343225.1:207323892-207354595 GCA_910596185.1 Chrysanthemum makinoi | reverse complement strand
AGTAGGAATAGCGGGTCCATGATATGAAGCACCACTTCGTTGTGATCGCTTTGCACGCTTCTGATAGCTTAATCGCGGTTGCTAGGTAAAGTACCCGAGCCCGGTGGTCGCATCATTTAAAGACTTCTAATGTCGCAATCAAGCAACCAACAACCTATTCATTTCCTCTTGGGATTTCATGAATTTCTTCAACAACTCATCAAATGATGGTCCAAATTGGAACAATGGCTCGAGTCTTGACAGAAAATTCTCGGCCTCTATTATTGGATTAGGGCCTTGATTTCAAAATTTCCTTGATTATTGCCATAAAAATACCCAGAGTTGAAATTTCCCTGACCTTGGTTTCTATTGAAATTTCCTTGGTGTTGGAAATTTTGATTTTGATTTTGAAAACCGCTTGTTTGGATTTAAAATTACCTTGGTTTTGAAAACCTTGGTTTGGTCTATTCTGATTTTGATTACTGTTTTGGTTGAAAACCGGAGGTCCAGTAGTGGTTAGGACGGTGGGTTCGGCTCCATAGGAGCACTGGGTATTGGTTGCCTCCCCGATTAGAAATCCCTGCCCACAAATATATTTCAAAAGGGTTACCATCGGTGGCCATCAGTTGATAATAAGCATGGGGCCGCAAGTAACACGGACTTCCACTTTCTTAACCCGGCCAGGAGGTGAAGTTTGTGGAAAGAGACTTTCTTTGTTTGGAGAGAACCAAAGCGAATAGCTTCAGGTGAGCTTGTCAATCTTAGCATCGGTGCTAGATTGACTCACGGGCGATGAAATAGAAGGACCAACACCACTGGGAAACAACCGCTTGCTTCGCGGCGGTGCGGACTTCGACTTGTTTTCAATGATCGCTAAAGCTTCTTTGACCAGCTTTGCTTAAGAAATTTCCTCCAATGGAGGAATTGAGAGAATCTTGATCGAGATTGACTCCTCCATTATAGAAAGTATCGAGTTGCATCAACTGGAGAAACCGTGGTGAGGACATTTCTTGAAGCAACTCCTTAAAACGATCCAACGATTCACTGAAGGATTCATCAAACTTTTGTGTGAACTTGATGATTTCATTTTAAGACTCGTGGTTTTAGAAGGTGGATAGAATTCATTCACAAATTTCTTCACCAAATCTTCCCAAGTTTCAATTGATTTAGGGGGTTGTTTTTCAAGCCAAATCCGGGCTTGCCCCTCAAGAGAAAATGGGAATAGAAGAAGCTTGACAGCATCTGTAGGGACATTCTTGTATTTGATGGTAGATGTAATCTTGTTAAACCATCGAATATGAGCATGAGGATCATCCCGCTCAAAACCATAGAATTGACTTGAGGTTACAAGATTCAAGAACGGTTTTGAGTTCAAAATTTTCAGCCGGGATAACAATAGCATCTCCATACCCGTCGATGGGTGCCTGTAGAAGCTCACACATAGGACGCTCTTCCGCCATGATAGCGGAAGTAGTGTGAGCAATCCGGATCTCAGATCCGACTGATGGAGCAGAAAGTCTACGGACACGCCTTCTTGGAATCTTGACAAGCTCACGAAATGGGCTCACAGATCTAGAAAGCGGTCATACACTAGAGTTAACTCTAAGAGATCTCAGAGTTAAGGAAAGGAATTATGAAAGTGAATTATGAAAATGGGGTAAGAAGAATCTTTTTGAGTTTTCTGGTTTTGACAAGTAGATATAACAACAAATCCAATTAAAACAAAATCGAGGCAAAACAACAGTGAACTTAAACCAATAATCACAAGATGAATGGCTTCTTTGAAAAAGGTACACCAATCACAAGGACACAAAGGCAAGTTTTAATCTTTGGTTCGAGAACTTATTATGGTCGTACCCCGGTTAGGTAGTACCTCGCCTTGGTTTCAAGGTGGTAAATCTTATGTTGTTATTATTAAACAAAAGCGACAAATCTTTTGTATTTTTATCTTTGATATATATATAGAAACAAAAGGAAAATATTTTGTGTTTTATAATGCTTTTGGATGTTTTTGGGTTTTGGATTTTTATAAGAAAATATATAGATATAGATAGATGGTATGAACAAGGAGTGAATATTCAAATTACTAATCTGCTAAATGTAAGATAATTAGCACAGCTCCCCGGCAGCGGCGCCGAAATTTGATTCGCTCCCGAACCGTCAAGTTTTATCACACGAGCTGACCACTTGTGAATGGCCAACCGTAACAAACTTAAAACAGCTCAGGAGGCAAATGCAATGAAGATCAGGAGAGTATAGTGTTTCCCCGGGTCGTTATGTCCCAACGAGCTGTGCAAGAATTGTAACACCCCCAAAATATCGCAGCGGAAGATTGTGTCGTTGGGGTGCTACTTCATAATACAAAGTACAAGTTATAAAAAAACGACCTCTAAATGAGACGTTTTGAAAAGTTACCATTCGATTAATGAAATCAGAGTTACAAACAATGAGGTCCCAAAGTATAATATATAATGTTTACAAAATGTTTCGAATGGTAAATACGAATGTATAAAGTCTTCAAAACATGTCGTGCGACTCTAAGTTCCATGCAACAGCTATCGTCTTATTGACCTAAGATAAACATGCTAAAGTGTCAACACAATGGTTGGTGAGTTCATAGAGTTTGTTTTGAATAAGTTGAAAAGCATTGAAAGAATGTTTACACAGCAAAGGCATTGTAAATCCACTCAGTTCCAAGTTCCGCCATAAAGAACTTGCAACCTGTGTGTTCACAACCCACTGCCAAAATATAGTTTGCACAATACACCGGATTATATTCACCCATGGTCAAGAATCCGTACCATGGGCGGGGGCATCCCAAATAGTACTATATTAATCCCAAGGTCATGAATCGGGTACACAAGGGCGGGGGCTACCCGACTTATAGTACTATCAATACCTCTCCGACAGCATAGAGTATTGTCGCACGTTTGTAAATACAATTCATGTATTTAAGCAAGTATTTCCAAGCATGTAAAACGAAATCAAGTATAAAGTAATCAAGTATAATGCAACCAAGTATAATGTGATCAAGTATAATGTTTTGAGTATTTGTATTTGTAAAAGCAAGTAGTTGAGCATGTATCTCCCCCAAAGAGTTTGTAAAACAAGCATTAAAAGAGTAAAAGTGGGGCTACGAACTCACCTGATAATAACTGATGAATGATACTAGAAAATTGGGCAGCGCTTCCGCATCTAAATTCAAAAATCCATTTCCTAAACTATAAAAACCTCTAAATCACCTCATATCTACCCCATAACTATCCCAATAGCTTCAAAAACAAAAACCCATCTTTAATATTGCCCGATCTATTCTTGCAAAAGTTTTGAGAATTTCCTGGGACCCACAGCTCCAACCCACCATTGTGTAGCTCTTAATCCAACCGCGAAAATACAAAATAAACTTAATTTTCGTAGAATACTAATGCCTTCAACTTATGTGTATAACTCGGAGCCTAAAAATCAAGTATGGAGGGTGTATGGAGGGTTGCGACATCAAGGAGGAGGGGGAAAATGTGTGTGTTTTTCTGTGAAATAAAATGAACTAGTTTTCTTTCTATTTATAGGGAAAATATCTGAAAATATCTAGATATTTTGATGAATAGTGTTTAGATATTTTGATGAATAGTGTTTAGATATTTTTGAAAATATCTAGATATTTATAAATAGTAACTAGATATTTATATATTAGGAGTACATAGTACATTGTTTATGCATGAAAATTATGTAAAAGTATTTACTTGTTCAATTTAGGCGAAATTAGTAAATAATAAAAATTACGGTGAATAGTAACTCGTGAATAGTAATTTATGAATAGTAATTTTTCGAGAAAAAGTTTGAGTTTAAATAATGACCCAAAATGTGATGAATAGTAAAAATGAATAGTAAAAATGAATAGTGACCGAAAATACAATTGTTACAGTCTACCCCCTTAAGGGAACTTTGTCCCGAAGTTCTGTTGATGTCAACTACTTATAGCGTGTCTAAGAAAAGTGTGGTCTCTAAAACAGTGGGATTCTCTCTTATTTAATAGGAATAGTGTATGGGTTACGTTGTAATACACCCATAATGTGGTTAGAGAATCATATCGGATGAAAATAAGCCCACTTATTTATAATTCATTACTTACATAAAGAAGCGTCCAAATTTATGTAAGTAATGGATTATGAACTTATGGTTCGGTGGTTTATAATTTCTTTATTTGAATAAAGAAGCGTCCCAATCCATTCAAATAAGGAGATTATAAATCATCCTACTTAAGATTTTCCGACACAAAACTCACTTGCAGATAATAAGATAACCAAGTCATCAAATCCCTAAAGCTAAGTAATAATATTATTTAACTCAAATCTCATGTCTCATCAAACAAGAACTGTAACAAGATCAAGTTAAATAATTAGTTATTTCTGAGCTCCATATTTTTAATGACTCAATTAAATTATGTGGTTTCCTTATTATTACTAAAGTCATATCATCCAACAACGTGGATCTAAGCAAACAACTAACAAGAAGCATATGCGCACGAAGTGTGTGTAAGGCAATCATAGTGGAGAGTCTTAACGGATAAAGCAGTTATAGTCTAGGCTCTTAAATGCAACCTAGTTCTCTATAACCAATGCTCTGATACCAATCTGTAACACCCCCAAAATATCGCAGCGGAAGATTGTGTCGTTGGGGTGCTACTTCATAATACAAAGTACAAGTTATAAAAAAACGACCTCTAAATGAGACGTTTTGAAAAGTTACCATTCGATTAATGAAATCAGAGTTACAAACAATGAGGTCCCAAAGTATAATATATAATGTTTACAAAATGTTTCGAATGGTAAATACGAATGTATAAAGTCTTCAAAACATGTCGTGCGACTCTAAGTTCCATGCAACAGCTATCGTCTTATTGACCTAAGATAAACATGCTAAAGTGTCAACACAATGGTTGGTGAGTTCATAGAGTTTGTTTTGAATAAGTTGAAAAGCATTGAAAGAATGTTTACACAGCAAAGGCATTGTAAATCCACTCAGTTCCAAGTTCCGCCATAAAGAACTTGCAACCTGTGTGTTCATAACCTTGCCAAAATATAGTTTGCACAATACACCGGATTATATTCACCCATGGTCAAGAATCCGTACCATGGGCGGGGGCATCCCAAATAGTACTATATTAATCCCAAGGTCATGAATCGGGTACACAAGGGCGGGGGCTACCCGACTTATAGTACTATCAATACCTCTCCGACAACATAGAGTATTGTCGCACGTTTGTAAATACAATTCATGTATTTAAGCAAGTATTTCCAAGCATGTAAAACGAAATCAAGTATAAAGTAATCAAGTATAATGCAACCAAGTATAATGTGATCAAGTATAATGTTTTGAGTATTTGTATTTGTAAAAGCAAGTAGTTGAGCATGTATCTCCCCCAAAGAGTTTGTAAAACAAGCATTAAAAGAGTAAAAGTGGGGCTACGAACTCACCTGATAATAACTGATGAATGATACTAGAAAATTGGGCAGCGCTTCCGCATCTAAATTCAAAAATCCATTTCCTAAACTATAAAAAACCTCTAAATCACCTCATATCTACCCCATAACTATCCCAATAGCTTCAAAAACAAAAACCCATATTTAATATTGCCCGATCTATTCTTGCAAAAGTTTTGAGAATTTCCTGGGACCCACAGCTCCAACCCACCATTGTGTAGCTCTTAATCCAACCGCAGAAATACAAAATAAACTTAATTTTTACGTAGAGAATACTAATGCCTTCAACTTATGTGTATAACTCGGAGCCTAAAAATCAAGTATGGAGGATGTATGGAGGGTTGCGACATCAAGGAGGAGGGGGAAAATGTGTGTGTTTTTCTGTGAAATAAAATGAACTAGTTTTCTTTCTATTTATAGGGAAAATATCTGAAAATATCTAGATATTTTGATGAATAGTGTTTAGATATTTTGATGAATAGTGTTTAGATATTTTTGAAAATATCAAGATATTTATAAATAGTAACTAGATATTTATATATTAGGAGTACATAGTACATTGTTTATGCATGAAAATTATGTAAAAGTATTTACTTGTTCAATTTAGGCGAAATTAGTAAATAATAAAAATTACGGTGAATAGTAACTCGTGAATAGTAATTTATGAATAGTAATTTTTCGAGAAAAAGTTTGAGTTTAAATAATGACCCAAAATGTGATGAATAGTAAAAATGAATAGTAAAAATGAATAGTGACCCGAAAATACGAATTGTTACAAGAATAATCAAACGTGTAGTGATCGAGAGATTTGAACGGAAAAGAGTATTGAATGATTATAGCTACAGAGAAAGTCTATAAATTACAGAGGCTTAAATGCAAATTAAAAAAAATTAAAAAGATAAAAAAATATTAAATAAACGCTATCACTATTTGCAAAATGATGTTTTTGATTTTTCTTTTATAAAACTTATATTAAAAACTACGTTACGTACAAAAGAAAATGTAAATCTGAAACAATATTAATCCTAAAAAATATGAAAATGACATTTTTACAAACCTAATGATAAAAGAAAATTTATAGAAAAAGAAAATTATTTTTAAAACTATTTATCTAATTATTATTAATTAAAAACTAATTTTAACTATTTAATTATACCCTAAAATACAAGAAAATAGGAAATAAAGCTAGAAAAATAAAATTATGACTTAGAAAAATCTAAAATAACTAAAAAGAATTTTCAAAACTATTTTTATATTTTTCTGATTATTTTTCTATTTTCTATGAATTAAAAACCATTTAAAACTACTTAAATTGCTTAAAAATACAAATTTAACTAAGACAAATCTAGAAAAATATTTTTTTGACTTTTTATATTTATCTTAACTTAAGAAAAATGAAAACTTATTTTTTTTGAAACTTTTCTGAATTAAGTGTATTAAATGCTAATTAAAAAGTACTAAAAATTGATTAAAATGAAGAAAAATACTAAACAGATCTAGAAAAATCTGAAAAATTCAAGATAAGTCTAAAATAATATTATGAATCTAAGAAAAATATAAAAATAGAGAGTTGTGTGCAAGAATATGGAACTGCAATGTAAAGTGCTTATCAATAAGCACTTAGAATAAGCCACAAGCCACAAATGGGCACCAAACTTATACAGAAGCTATAATATGTTATAAATACCCAACGGCAACTAATCTCAACTGCTCTTAACCTCTAAAATGCAACTTCATGATTTAAGGTTTTGGCTTATGTGTCTAAAACAGGTTTTAGGCTACTACCCAGCCCAAGAATAAGCTACCAAATAAGCCGAGACTCAAAACCAGAAATGGGAACCTACACTAGACCTGGCCAAGAGCTTGTAAACCAAAAACTAGACTTGGACAAGCTCTTATGAGCTCAGTGCAACCCTCACAAGACAAGACACATGCACACTCAGTTATCTGAAGTTTGTGCCTGAGGAAATGAGACAATTGACAAGCTCATTTGAAGCTTTTAAAAATTTGACAAAATTCTACAAAAATAACAATAAGAAAATAGACCAAGTGAAGTTTAAAAACACCAAGTTTCACTTGATTTGGCTCAGAAATGAGGCAATGAAAAATCCTTTGATGGCTCAAAATGACTTTTCCAAGTTTTGACTTTTGCAAAAAATGAAATGTTGACTTATGTGAACTTTGATTCTAATTCTTGGACTGATATTGATGTAATATGATAAAACAAACTCAATGCAAGCAATGTCTATGAATTTTAAACACAAAATAAGTTTTTGTTTACCAAAAACTCTACAGATTAAGATTTAAAGACAAATGAGATGAGATTTTGACTTTTGTGGTTTGCAGGCACAATTTATTGACAGATATGAGTACATATGAGTTAAACAAGCCTAAAGCAACAATAATCTACCACTGAATAAACCTATATCACAGATTAAGCAGCAAATCCAAACACACCTTTATATCACTGATTTACAATCAAAACTGAGCTAAACACTTAACTAGCTAATATTAATGATCAAACTGAGTTTAACTAACTTAAATACCACTTAATAAACAGATTAGAACTAATCTAAACCACAAATATAGATTATGCAATTTCTTGAAAACCACTTACAATTGGTCCTAGCCACAATGGCTTGAAATCAGACAAACAGAGAACCTCTATCCTATATATATCAACCCATTGAACTCAGAATCAACCCAAATCCAGCACTGCTACACCCATATCCATTTCATACCCATTTGCTTCCTCAGTTGAATTTTGTTGACTTTTTACCAAAGTTGCTTAAAACTTAGAATTAAGCTAACTAAAAGCTTTAAGGAACTTTAATAAGCTTATTTGAGCTTAGAAATAAGTCATTTTAAAACTTTAACATCGAGTTTGAAATTGAAAATTGCAACTTGATGACCATGAAACATGAAATTTAAGTAAACTATGAAATTGATGATTAAAAGTAGATTACACTGATCATGTGACTTTAGTTTAGTACAATGAAACAAAAGATTACAACTTTAAAGCTTAATTAAATCATAATCATAAAAACGACATACATTTTTAAAAATAAACTAAGTGCTCTCTTCTTCCTCCTCTCTTCTTCCTCTTTTTATATGCAAAATGCTTTCCATGTGTCTTCTGAGCTTTTCCCACTTCTTTTTTGAGCCGTTGGATGAGAAGACTTGATATTAGCCGTTTGATGACTTTTGGCGGGAAAGAGATAAATGCCAGTTGGGACAGGGGAGGGGTGCATTAAATGCTGCTTGGATGTTGTTGAGGTGGAGGGGACATGGTGTGGAGTAGGGTGGCTGGAGTTGGAGGTGTTGCAGACAAAGTTGTCGGGGAAGACAGAGGAAAAAGGAGGGTGTTTGGCGGTTTTATTTTAAACCGTGGGTGGGTAAACGGGTTGGATGGGTAAAAGGGATTGGACCGGGTATTAGGGGTGTTGGGCTTGGGGGTTTCATTTTGGGCTTGGACTAGGATAGCTTAGGATCCATTTAATAATCTAGGGACCAAATGTGTATAATTCGAATCTCCAGGGACCAAAACTGTAACTTCTGAAATTGTAGTCCAAGGGTTGGTCTTGCCAATCTCCAATAGATCAAGGGCCAAACTTGCCAATTGTGAAACTCCAAGGACTAAACATGACCATTTTTAAAATCCAAGGATCAAAACTGTAATTTCTCAAAACTTTTAGACTTTTCACCAAAGGACTAATTATGACAATTTATGATTCCAAAAGGACCTTTGGTGACTTTTCTTATAAAATAAGTGCTCAAGGACTATTTCTGACAACTTTTGAAACTTGGGGGTAGGAACTGCCAATTATGTAAACTTTGCTCGTTTTTCATCCGATTTTAAACATTTTGCATCTGAAACATATAAAATGCAATTTTGAGATATTTTCAGTATTTTGATGCATTACTGAGCATTTTTAAACGTTTTGCAGTTCAGATTTGACCAAAAATGATGAGTATTTACACACTCATCAGTAAGTCTGGGAGAAAGTTTGGTTTCCAGGGAAGAGATCCAGCAAGATTTAACAGAAAGAAAGTCAAGTGCTATACTTGTGGACAGATGGGTCACTTCTCAAGAGAATGCAAGGATAGGAAGGCTAGTGATGAGGTTAGGTATTCTTCCTATCAGCAGAATCATATGAAAGCTGGAAATTCCAAAGCTGGATCCTCCAATGCTTTGGTCACTCTGGATGATCATGTCAACTGGAAGGTGCATGAGCCTAAAAATGTTGAAGCTCCTGGTTCTGAGCATGGTGGATTGCTGGCAAGCTGTACTGAAGGATAAGCATGATCAAATTGCCTTAATGGGCATCTCTCAGGTACCTAATTGTGTTTTTTGTTGTAGTGAAAGATATAATGAACTTAAGGAAGCCTATGATGAATTGAAACCTAAATATAATGAATGTTATGTCGAAGTTGAGGCTTATAAATAGGCTTTAAAAACCTTAGAAAGACAAAAAATTTAGTTTCAAAAGAATCAACTGGCTTATGATGAAAAGATAAGGGTGTTAGAAAGTGATTTGGAATGTGCTAAAATTGATTTAAAACGTACTGAGAAAAAAGAAGCTGATGTAGTTTCAGAAAACCAAGTGTTGAAAAAGGAACTAGATGAGGAAGTAGCTAGACATAAAGAATGGTTAATATCAGGTGACAATTTAGCTAGATATATCTATAGTAGTCAATCTGTAAACTCTGGAATAGGTTTAGGTTTTAAGAAGTATGTTGGCTTAGAAGCTAGGAATGATATGCGTAAATCTACACCAGCAGGATTAGCTAATTATGTTAAAGAAGGAGAATTACATGTTGTACCTGGACCTATTAGAGGAGAACATATGCCCATTGACCTTTCCATCACAGTTGACTTTGATGGATCACACCATCTTTATGGCAAAAAGTCAAGAGACTTGCCAGACCCTGATTCCTCATCTACTGACTTTGTCTCTTGTTGTGACAGTGACAAGTCCTCTGACCAAGGGTCTACTACATCTACCAGTTGTGATTCAAATGAAAAGTCAGACCTTCCCAAGACCTCACCCAAGCCTACACCCAAGACTCCCTACAAGCCTGTTAGAGTTGCCGCTGAGGAATCATCTTCCAAGACAGTTTCCTCTGAAGACTTGTCTTTTAAATTCTTTGCAAAATAATGCTTTTAATTCTGTTAAAAACAATTCTGTTATTGTTTGTGGTTTGAATGCTTTTGCATGTAATGAGAAATCTTTCACTTTGAATAAATCTTCTAAAAAGAAGACATGTTTTGTTTGTGGAAGTAAATTTCATTTGATTAAGGATTGAAATTTTCATGAGCAAAGAATGGGTGTATGTGCTAGTCAAAAGAAACCTAGACCAATGTGGAAAAATGTTAATGATATACCATCTTTTGTTCCACAAGCAACTTATAAATCTACTGATAAACCTTCTCCATCTGCTTGGAGAAGAATTTTGCTAGACCATATGTGAAACCTACTAGTTCATACTTTCAAAATGGTTATTGCCCTGGATGTTTTGACTCAATGTATGTTGGAAGGGGATATTGGGATACTGCTGTGAAGCCCTCAGCAGGTTTTTCTTGGACTAAAAAGGGACCTAATTTTCAATGGAAACCCAAGAACAATGGTGGATCTTATACATCTACATGGCCTAACTCTCATGATCCACAAGGTGCTCAAGTCAGATGACTTGAGTCTCCATAGTGTACTAATATTTTGTATATATTTCTTGTTGTTGTTGTAGGATCATCCTCTGAGGAGTAGAGATGTTGGCATAGTAGATAGTGGTTGTTCCAGAAGCATGTCAGGAAACAAAGAGAAGATGCATGATTTTGTACCCATAGAAGGAGGAGGCAATGTGACTTTTGGTGGAGGAGATGGTAGAATCACTGGGAAAGGCACCATTAGAATACCTCATTTGGATTTTGAGAATGTGTACTATGTAAAGGAACTGCAACATTTCAACTTGTTCTCAGTATCACAAATTTGTGACACCAAGAACAAAGTATTATTTTCTGAGGATGAATGTATTGTGCTCTCTAAAGACTTCACACTTCAAGAAGATACATCCATTCTGCTGAGAGTTCCTAGAAGCCACAATTTATACAAATTCAATATAAATGATGTTCAAACAGAAGGTGACCTAACATGTTTGGTGGCTAAAGCATCCCTGGATGAGTCTACAAAATGGCATAGAAGGATGGCTCATGTGAACTTCAAGACCATTAACAAGCTTTCTAAACTGGGTCTAGTTGAAGGACTTCCTTCCAAAGTCTTCACCAATGAACACAATTGTGTTGCCTACAACAAAGGAAAGCAACACAGAGCCTCATACAAAGCCATTACAGCTGTGAGCACTATCTCAGAACCTCTTCAGTTTCTGCATATGGATCTCTTTGGTCCAACCCAAGTCAGGATTATTGATCACAAGTAATTCGCACGGTAATCACTGATGACGCAGGTTTTGTTGGGTATTCTTTTTGAGAACTAAAGATGAAACATCTCAAGTTTTAAAAGAGTTCATTACCCTTGTTGAAAACCAGCTGAATAAAAGGGTTAAAGGTATTCGGTGTGATAATGGGACAGAGTTCAAAAATGCTGTATTAATAGAACTCTGTAAGTCTAAAGGGATAAAAAGGGACTATAGCACTCCAAGAACCCCACAACAAAATGGGGTAGCTGAAAGAAAGAATAGGACCTTAATAGAGGCAGCAAGATCCATGCTTGCAGATTCTAAATTACCCACTATCTTTTGGACTAAAGCAATTAGCACAACTTGCTATGTACTAAACATGGTATCCATTACTAGACCTCATTTCAAGACACCTTATGAACTTCTCACTGGGAAAGTTCCTGATATTCATTACCTCAAACCTTTTGGATGTCAAGTGACCATTTTAAACACTAGTGATTGATGAGTGCTTATTCACTCATCGTTTTTACCCACCTAAGACCTCAAAAATGAACCAAAAACACCCAAATATGCTCAAAATATGTTAAAAATATCATCGGAGTGTGTTTTATGTCTTTCAGGTACAAAAGGATTGAAAACAGTGAAGCGGGATAAATCGAAATGAATCGGAAAAGTCAGATCAAAACGTGCCGGGGAAGCAGTTTTCTACATTTCGGAAGCCCGAGACACATTTTGAGAGTGATCAGGGGGAAAACAACCTAAAATCTATCCCAAACCCACAAAACCCATTTCACCATTTTTCCCGATACCGATAATGTCCAAAATACCTTTTAATCCAAAATCCTATTTTCACTTTAAAAACCATTTTCAAATTTTCTTAAAGCCAATTTTCAGTTTCAAAAAGAGAGAACATTTTACTTAAAACCATTTTTTTTACAAAATATAAACTTAATTTTTTTTCCTTTTAAAACCCCCAAACCCACACCATTTCACCTTCATCCCCTTCAATTTTTTTTCCTAAACCCAAAATTGGCCAAGTCTTTCCGCCCCTCTCCCCATCACTCTCAATCCAGAAACCCAAGAAATATTCACATGTCCACCTATGGTTTCTCCTTCCCCTTTCCAGGTCATCAATCCACACCTGTACAAAGGTCCATCCAAGGGCTGTTATGAAGAGTTGGGTCTCCAAGGACAATTAGAAGGCTGGGATTGATGGAAGAAGACACCAAGGATGTTTTGCTTGTTTGCACTCACACAAGAAACACAACAACACAAATTGAAGGAAGAGAGAAGCAGACACTCTCTATTTTTCTTGTATAAATAGCTTGTAGGATTAGTGTAAAATTTAGTCTAGAATCAGTTCTAGCTCATTTTAATTTCATTGTCATTTTAAGTTACATGTAATCCTTAATTTCAGTTTAATTCAGTCTCAGTTTTTAATTCCTTTGTTTTCTGCAGTTTTAATTTTGGTTCATTTCCTTTAATTTTGTCATTCAAAGCCTGAGCATGTTTCAAAAGGGTTTAAAGTTGTTTTGAGTAGTTAAGTATAGAATCAAGTCCTTAGTTTTGAGCTTTTCTGTCAAGAGGGTGTTTGGATTAGTGCATTTCTGGGTCAAATTTCACAATTTGACCCATGTTGGGTCCCCAAATGGAGTTGTTTTAGTGAAATATTATAACAGATATTCATTTCATATTTTTTAGTTGCTATAAATCTTTTGAGTAGTTTCACAAAAAAATATGTCACTTTGTCCATTCCATTTTTTTTTTCTTCACAGTAAAACAAGACCCAAAGCACATGTTCATGACTTATTTATAAGCTATTGCAGTATCTAATTTAACCCCATTTGGACTTTTTAGGAAGCCTACCATGCTAACTTTATTGTTTCAGTGTGCTCTTAGCTTTGGAGTGCCTTTTGGTAGCTTAAAAATAAGCTCCAAACAGCCACTTAGGCTGTTTCTCAACCTGCACATCAGCAGCGTACCAGTAGCTCAGAGGTTAGAGTGCTTTTCATTAGTGCTTATCAAGTGTCATTTATGTTTTTCAGATCCTGTAGGTATTAAGTAGTGTAGTTAGTTTAGTGTTAGTAACCTAGGTGCTTATTAGAAGCTTGTCTAATCCTTTTGCATTGCTTATTTCCCTCTTTGGTAGTTTTAGGATTCCCCGTTGTAGCTTATTTTCCCAACTGATTCCCCATTCATCTTGTTGTTCTCAGCTTATTTTAGATAGATAATGACATGTTTTAGCTTATTAGTTCATAAGACTAGCTTGCCTCTTGCTTTCCTTTGCTTATTTTGTGCTATAAGTGTCTAAAGGGTTGTTTGGTTGTATCTTTGTCCAAACCAGGCCTCTAGAGTCAAAAAGCTTATTTGCAAGCTTTTTCAAATTTTAGTTTTTGATAAAAATGCTTCTTTAGATTTATTAATTAGTTGCAAAAAAAAAAAAAAAAAAAAAAAAAAAACAAAAAAAAACAAAATTATTTTTCAAAAAGGGAGAGGCAGGAGTCGAACCTGAGACCTCTCCCTTATGGGGATGATATAGGTGTACCTGTATGCCAATCGCCCTTGGGTCTTGTCTTGGTCACTTCTTGCAATGTTTATTACTTAAGGTAGTTTGTTTAGTTATAGCTTATTATCTTTGCTTGTTTTTAACAGCTTATCCATAGAAGCTGTTATGCCCTTTTTATTTTTTCTTACAATCCCATTAGTGTAAAGTAATTTCTGAGATTTTTTCAAATTTTTAAAAAATAGTTTAGTATTTTTAATCATTTAATTAGTCTTAAACAGTTTTTAATTCGTAATAATTATTTCAAAAATCGAAAAAATATCCGGCTTTTTCCTAAAATTATTTATAGTCATTTAGAATGTAGGAAAATTAATTTCACACTCGTAGGACTTAAATTGCATCTTTTCACTTTCGGGGCTCGGGATTAGCTCGGGTTTCGCGTTTTTGCATTTTAGCACCCTAGGATGTAGTTTAGAATCGTTTTATTGTTCCTTAGGCTTAGTGATAGTTTATGTAGAGTTTTCATTGTTTTACATGCTTATTTTTCATTCCAGTTCTCTATTTTGTAGAATAGCGTAACATAATCCAATTCCAAAATTTGTTAAACCAATTCAAGTCCAAAATCATAAAACTCATCGACACCGTCAATTTCACACCTCGTTGGGACACGACCCGGGGAAATCACTTTCCCGGTATCACTTTTATCACATTCGTGAGATTTGGCACGTTACCCTTTTTCCTAAAAGGTTGATTTGTAGAATTTCACGGTTAATTTGATATATTTGATATTTGTGTTTATTTTAACGAATCAGTGATCTACTGGGAAAATTTGATGAGAAAGCTGATGAGTGGTATATTGTGGGTTATTCAGCTCATAGTAAGGCTTATAGGGTATACAATTTAACTGCTAAGAGGATTGAGGAGACTCTGAACCTGAGATACCTAGAAGATAAGCCAAATGTTTAGGGACAAGGTCATGTTTTGTCCTTTGACCTGGATTACTTAACTGATTACTTGCGTTATACTAGACATGTTGCTAACCAATCTGCAGGTACACAAGAGTCTCCCACTGACAATGCAGGTACCCTAGATGTTGACTCAGATAGTGAGTCTGAACATGATGAACAACCAATTCTTGTACCTTCCTTCTCCCTTAACCATTTTGCAGGTGATCATTCTAAAGTAACTTCTGATGCGCATGGAGATGAGTCACACTATGCAGAGGACCTTGCTAGACTCAAGAAGCAAGAGCATGCAGCCAATCTAGAAGCTGAGAGGCTTGGTGAGGAGCTTGCAAGAGAAGCAGTCATTGGAAACCATGATTCTCCTGATAGTTATCCTGTTTCTCCTGACATCACCAAATCTGCTGACAGCCCTGCTGCATCTACTCCCATTTCCACTAGTGTGTCCACAGAATTTGAAGCACCATATACACGGTTTCCAAGTCCTTCAGATCTTGGTAATCATCAATCCAAAGATGGAATCTTCAACTCACCTTCCTATGACAGTGATTTTGAACCAACTATGACCAATCTTGACACCACAATTGATGTCAACCCCACTGCTACAAAAAGGATCAACATTGCTCATCCTCAATCAAATGTTATTGGTGATCCTCAAGCACCTGTTCGAACTAGAAGTGCTGTGACAAGTTCCAAGTATGATCAAGTTGTTTTTCTTTCCTATGTCTCAAACCAGCAAAGGGACAATCACACAGATTTTAAGCATTGTCTGTTTTCTTGCTTCCTTTCTCAAGTGGAACCAACCAGTGTTACTCAGGCTCTTGAAGATTCAAGTTGGCTTGAAGCAATGCAGAATGAGATGCAACAATTCAAGAATCAGCAGGTTTGGATATTGGTACCACTACCACATGGGAAGATTGCTATTGGGACAAAATGGATCTTGAAGAATAAAAGAGATGCAAGGGGTATTGTGGTAAAAAACAAAGCATGATTAGTGGCTCAGGGGTTCAGGCAAGAGGAAGGAATTGATTATGATGAACTTTTGCACCAGCTAGAGTTGAGGCCATTAGAATCTTCTTGGCTTATGCATCTTATATGGGGTTCATGGTTTATCAAATGGATGTGAAAGGTGCTTTTCTGTATGGTGAGATTGAAGAAGAAGTATATGTCACTCAACCCAAAGGCTTTGAAGACCCAGATCATCCACATCATGTATACAAGGTTGTAAAAGCTCTTTATGGCCTACATCAGGCACCAAGAGCATGGTATGCTAGGCTATCTGCATTTCTGCTGAAGCATGGTTACAGAAGAGGTGCAATTGACAAAACACTCTTCCTAAAGAAGAATAACAGAGACATCATTCTTGTGCAAGTTTATGAGGATGACATTATCTTTGGCTCCACTAAAGAAGCTTGGTGCAGGGAGTTTGAGGAGTTAATGAAGGGAGAGTTTCAGATGAGTGCTACGGGGGAGCTTACTTTCTTTTTGGGTCTACAAGTTCAGCAGAAACCTGATGGTATTTTTATCAGTCGGGATAAATATGTGAGAGACATTTTGAAGAAGTTTGATATGGAAAATGTCGAAGCTGCCACTACACCTTATGAACCTCCAAAACCAAAGAACAATTTTGAACCAGATCCAGCTGTGAATGTTCACTTATACATATCTATGATTGGTTCATTAATGTATTTAACGCTTCTAGGCGACATTACCTTTCTTTGTGAGTGCTTGTTCTAGAAATCAGGTCACTTCACTTACTTCCAACTTGAATGCAGTCAAAAAGATCTTCAAGGATCTGAAAGGCCAACCCAAGTTAGGTCTTTGGTACCCAAAAGAGTCTCATTTTGTATTAGAAGCATATAGTGATAGTGATTATCTTGGTGCGAATCTGGATAGGAGATCCACAACTGGAGGTTGCCAATTTCTTGGTAGAAGATTGATTTCTTGGCAATGCAAGAAAAAAACTATTGTTGCTACCTCATCTACTGAAGCAGAGTATGTTGCTGCTGCCAATTGTTGTAGTCAGGTACTATGGATACAAAATCAATTGTTGGATTATGGGTTTAATTTCATGAACACCACAATCTTTATTGATAATCAGAGTACTATATGCATAGTAAAAAATCCAGTTTTTAATAATAGAACTAAGCATATTGAGATCAGGCACCACTTTATAAGAGATGCATATGAAAAACATTTGATAAAGGTGGTTAAGATTCACACAGATGATAATGTGGCAGATTTATTGACTAAAGCTTTTGATGGACCTAGGTTTCAACACCTAGTTGTCCATATTGGGATGGTTAACCCTTAACTGCAATGTTTGAGGGGAGGCATAGGCCTCAGGGGAGGCATATGCCTCGTTGTAGTTGTATATCTTGTAAACTTTGTAGATATTGGTTTATCTTTTTGTTTTCTTACACTAACCTGCTAATGTTTTTTAAGTTTTGTTTGTCTTGGTTTGGTTTTTGTGCTACTTTTTGTCTGTTTTGCAGAATGCTTCTTTAGGTTGGAGTTCACCAAGTTGGTAAATGGGAATATGGTCATGTAAGCTGAAAGTTTGTTTGTACTGAAGAAAATCACAAGTATTGTTACAAGTTATCTCATTGATTCTACTGAAGAGAAGTACTAAAGTACAGATTAAGTGCTAATCATTGAGAGATTAAAGACATGTTGATCATTCATTCAAGAAACAATTTACGACTTATAATCAACTTCAAATGAAATACAAGACCATTCCTATACAAGATCTACCAAACATATACTAGTTCCTATCATCTATTACAAAAGCGGTGGATATGCATGACCGACGATGAAGAAGCTGAAGATGAAAATGGAGTGGATGGATTGATGAAAACGACGATGGATGCATTTGTGATATGAGAAATCTTCAGTTGTTCCATCTACTCGTTCCACCATAAAGCATCACTCCACCTTCCCTTTTCCCTTTCCCTTCACCTCTGTCCTCTTGCCCTTTCCCCTGCTTCCACGGTATGAAGCACCAGTTCCTGGAGTAGGAAGTGCAATCACCACCCCTCTTGTCTTTGGGAGTGGTGGACTTCTGGCATGTGGCATTGGTTGGGGTTGGGGTTGTGAAGTTTGGGGCTTCTCGACACCTACTGATGTCCTCTCCTCTTCCTCTCTCACCAATCTATTGAAGATTGGCTCTAGACGCTCTGTGGAGTCATCAGAACCCCTAGATGAATCACTTGGATCCACTACACTGTCATCTTCAGAAGAAGGGAGAAAGGGGGACTATGAAGGTCGAGGCTCATCTTGGTAAGGATATCGAAATAATGGGCGTGAATCATCACTGGATGATGATGATGATGATGAGGATGATGCAGAGGAGGTTAGATCAATGACTTTTGGTTTGGTAGACATGTTTGTTCTTTGGTGATTGTGAAATTATTGAGAAATTAGGGTTTTTGGAGTAAATTGGGGGTAAATGATATGTGTTTGCTGTGAATTGGGGTTATATTATAGGCGGAGTCAGTGCTTGATGTTAATTAATGCGAGTTGGGTGGCACAGTAAAACTTAAGATATTCTTGAAGATACTTAGCCACTTGAGTTGTTTCTGCTGATTGACCTCTTTCAGCAGATTGACCATCGTTTCTGCTAAAGTGTTGATTTTGAATTTGGTTGGAGTTATTTTACACGTAAGATATGGTCAACGATTTGTTCCGATATTTTTGACTATAATTGGGTAACTTCTATTAATAACCCACTATGCATATCTTCGCTCAAAATCAATTGATTCCCTCTTCACTTTATTTAAACACACTTCCAGTTGCGCAATTCAAAATCCATACTCACAATTTCTCACATGGCGGCGCTTCAATTTAAGAAAGATCATAACAAGGTTGCTTTTCTGGGAAAAGCGAAGGGACATGAATTGTATGAACCAATGGTGGATTTCTTGAAGCGTTCCAAGATTCATTATGTGCTAACACATTCTCCAAATGTGATATGTGAATCTTTGACACATAAATAGTAGCAACGGTTGATAGTACTGAGTATGTTGTGACTGAGGAGTTGATTAGGACACAACTTCGTTTGGATGATGAAGGTGGGGTTTATCACTCTAACACTAAAGATATACTTGCTGGGTTAAGAGCTGTTGGATATCAAAGTACTAACACAGATATGTGGCACAAGAACAAGCTTTGCCCCATGTGGAGGTTTTTGGTACACACATTACTTCAGTGCATAAGCAATAAATCAGGAGGATGGGATCAATTCTCTACCCACTTGGGTTGTGGTATTGTATGTCTTTCACATGGTTTAACTTATAATTTTTCTAAGTTTATTTTTGATAATATGGTTGAAAATATTCAAAGAAAAAACATAAGTTTCTTATGTATCCCAGGTTTTTACAAATGATTTTAGACATAACAACCCAAGACAGAGTCTTTTGTCCTATAGGAGCTCTAAGTGCTAAATTATTTGCTTCAATGAAGACTCATTATGTTGGGGCACATCATCCTTTGCTAGAAGCTATGTTGCCACATGGCAATAAGGCTGCTGATGAGGGTAATGTTGCTGGTGCTCCACCCTCTTCTAATGTTGCTGCTGATGGTAATCCATCAGTTGCCATTGATGAGGGCCCTTCCATTACTTCTGAAGCATCACATGTTTCTTCTGACCAACCTCCACCTATACCTCTACCTCTATCACCTAGTCCTAGTCCTAGTCCACCACCTACTCATGTTACTCCTGATGAGTTTGAGCATGAGTTTAATAGACTGACCACACCTAGTCCCATTAGAGAGCCATTTGCTGAAGGCTCTCCTATTCTGATGCTCAAATGGTGGAAGAACAATCATGTCCTATACCTTCAGCAGATCATCATGAAGTATTTGTTGTTGGAAGAAGTTTTGTTTTGAATCCTAATGCTGATGTCTCTTCTGCACTTGTTGAAGACACTCCTTAACATATTACTCCTGATGCTTCCATGGGTGTTTCTTAAGAAAACATTATCAGTTCCCATTGTTGATATTCCTCACGCTGATTACGCTCATGAGCTTGCGATAAAGGGAAAGGAGTTATGGTTGATGAAGAGCTTGGTTCGGATCTTGTGAGTGAACGAGGAAGGCTACAGCAAGGAAGAATGCTAGCAGAGTATTCAAATATGATGCAGAGTCAAAATTTGACACAACATCTTGCGAACGTTTACTCCCAATTTGTCTCTGAAGACAAAGAGAATTGGATGCTCAATCCGTTCATTTTACTCTTGAGCAATGGGATTCATATACTCTTCAAGCGCTTCAAATCCTACCCTTGCTCAGAGCATTTTAGGAGCTGATTTTGATAGTGAAAACTTTGCTGCACAAATGATGGCTCTTGGACAACAAAGGAAGCAAGCTGCAGCTGCAAAGAAAAAGCTCTTGCTGCACAAAAGCTAAAGCTAAGAGGCAACCACTGGCTAAACCGCGAAGAAAAAACGTATATGATGAATGTGGTGTATAACCAAAATCTTGCTATCTATCGATGCGGTTTGACAAAGAAGCAAGTATGGGCTTTATCGATTCGATTTGACTAGTATGTATCATAAGATTATGAAGCATATTACACCATCTTCTAAATTGAAAAGGATTGCTGGTGGCATGGATGCTCCGAAAGCCAAAAGACCAAAGACTGTTGAGATTGTGGCTTCTTTTGCTGATACTAGAGCACAGCAAAGCTCTCATCTTTGTTTCTGCTGAGGAACATACTGAAGGTCTACAATCTACTGAGAGAGTATCATCTGCTGAACCTCTTGTTGTTTCTTTTGGAGCTTCCCCTCGTACTGCTGATACATCTATGGATCCACAGGGAGCTGCTAGCACTTTTGAGCATGATACTAATCCTTCTTCTGCATCTGCTGAACAAGAAGGAGCAGATATGGTTAGAAAAGCTGAACTGGAAGCTGCTAAAGCTAAACAGGCTAGAGAAGAGCTTGATAAGTTATATGCAATGGGTGGTCCTGGTCTTGTTCCAATTCTCTCTGTTTCCACTGAAGATGCCTCTGGTACATCAAAAAAGGTACCCTCTTCTATTTCTATGGGCATTTATATACTTGGGAGGAGAGGAAAAAGGATGTCTAGAAGAAGACACATTGCAATCAGGAGATCTATGCGAGTGGCTGGGAAGAAGGACTCTGGAGTACCTAAATCTAAAAAGGGTGGTTCTTCTAAGTATTTGGATCTAAAGGCTGCTGAGTCAACATTCATTAAAGAGGGATCTTGTGACACTTTTCTTGACGGGACTCATGGTGTGTTGACTACATGGACATTGACTAATGGACAGCTTAACACCATCTATAGGTTGGATAACTCTTCTTTGTAATTCGCCTTCTTGAAGGAAATCCTTCATTTGGTGGAGAGGCAAGATTTGAGTACTCTCCATGGTCTTGTCACACAATATTATTCTACTCATACACCACAAGGTTCTAGGTTGTACTTATTGGGAGATCTTCAAGTTCTTTTTGACTCTCAATCTCCAAATGGTAAAGGGTATTCAATTTGGAAGGATTCACATAAGTGGAAGGTTGAGAGTTGGAGACTTTATCCTATCCTAAGTGTACATGTTATGGAGACAAAGTGTGGGATGGCTGTGTGTATGTTCTCTGATAGGCTTTATCCTTTGTCTGTGAATTTGATGAAACGCATGCTTAGAAGGAAATTGGAAGTTCCTCCTGATCCAGTTGGGAATGATATGACGCATGCTGAACAATTGATTGGGTTGATCAAGACTCAGCTTTTGCAACACCAAGATTCTTCTTGATTCTGGTATATTGTATTATTTCTCTCTTTCTTTGTTTCATTCTTGGTAAAAAAAAAACTATCTTGTATATTCTTGGTTTGTCTCACTTTTCTTGCAGGTTTGTTGTACATTACTCTGTTGATGGTTATCAACTCACCAGTTGTGCCTTGTGTACATCAAAGAGTTGGCTAGTCCAAAGGGTACAACTTTGGTAAAGACACATCAAATCTTTGATAGTGTAATGGTTTGCTCAAAATCATAGGGTATGCAACTCACCCATGCTTAATTGCTGAGGGTTGTATGGTCATCAATTCACCATGGTTTATTCCTTTTTGGAATCCAAGAATTGGCTAGCCCGCAAGTATATGGCTTGTGGCAAAGGCAGTGGAATACCATATTGGGTTCTCAATTCACCAAAGGTGATTCTTTCCCCTAAGAATTGACTAGTCCTGAGCAAACGGCTACAGGTAAAGACATCTCAAATCCGTTTATAGCTGCTGATTTGCTAAAAATCGATGGTTATCAGTGTACCATAGTTTTCGAACTTAAACATTTGGCTACTCCAGTAGTAATGGCTATTGGTAAAGAGACATCAAATCCATTATTTTCAATGATTCACCTCTCACAGGAGTTAAGACACTTGGAAGTGATGAGAATAGTATGAAACTAATATGTTTTGATGTACACTTTGTCATTTGTTGCTGCAAAGACCAGAAGTTTCAAAATTTGCCATCATAGAGATGTGATTGTTTTGGTTCTTTGTTGATGATGTTCGATTTCAATCCTCTTGTTCTGAAGTGTTAAAGATCTATCAAGAATCTTGAACTTAACCATGTCAAATTCAAGATTAGGGGAGGATTGTTGAGAATTCTACTAAATAAGAATTCTGCTGATGGATTCTGCTAAAGTGCTGGAATCTGCTGAAGACATGAATCTGCGGAAGTAGTAAAACCGTGTAGTTTGTATCTGCGGAGATAGATATTCCGTGTAGTTTATAGTTAGTTAGGATATGCATGAGCTTTATTAGGAAGTGATAATGTATATCTTCTTTAGTTTTATGATTATACGTTTCTTTGGAAACGGTTTAGGGTTCCTTGACTATAAAAGGAACACATTAGTATGAATGATGTACGAGTTTTGAAAAACAAGTTTTAGTATTATTCAAAGATCCATAGAGGATCAAAGTATTCTTAGTTATCTGTATTCATACTTGTATTTGATTTCCGATTTAGAATACAAGTAATAGAGACTGTCTATTAGTGTGTTTGTGATTACATAAGCATTACTAACGATCCACGAGCGCTCAAAGATCTATCAAGGTCTAAAGTTCAACAATGATCCATAACTCATGACCCATTGCATGATATCATGCATGAAGTCATGTTGGGTATTATCCATGATCCATGACCCAAAGTCCATGACCCATGACCCAAGATCCATAACCCAATGACTAGGTACATTGCATCTTGTTGGGTATCCATAATCCATTACCCGTAACCCATGGTTCATAAACCATAACCCATAACCCGATTTGCAACCCGAAATTCGGACTAAACTGACCCAGTAGCCGGATCACTGGTTTTGCACTAGCCGGATCCCTTTAAAATCCGTGGGAACCGTGGGACAGTAGACAAGTTTTGTCTATAAATTGTGAGCCATTTCTCTCTTGCTCACTACCACTTCACATATACTTTCTCCCAGTATTCTAACATCTCTAACCTCTAATCCAAAGGATCATTATATGTAGTTTTATGTTTGTGTAATTCTCTAGGTTCCTCTTAAAGGCGAGATCACCACCTCTTGAAGACGTGCAAGCTCAAGGTCATGAGTTGCTAAGCCTCGTCATCATCAAGACCACTGAAGTGTATCTTGTTGATAGTTCTTTCCTCCCTCCATAGTAGTGTTTTGTTGAAGGCATTAGTGAAAGGTGCTGAAGGGTCGTGTCGAAGGCATTAGTGAAAGGTGCCAAGGGTGTACATTCAATATGGTGCATCGATGTACAAGTTAGATAGTTTGGGTTAACGTGTATTGATATCCTTCTAGTGTTGTAACAAGGAGTGTGTCTCCTTTGGGGTAGTTGTGTTGTGGTGTAGTGTTGGGTAGTAGTTCCTCCTTTGTAAATGGAACTCGGTATCTAGCCTTGTACCGGATAAAGTGTAGGCAACATTGTGATAGGTTTGGTTCTACCTCATGGAAGAACTCGGTGTCAAGCCTTGTACCGGATAAAGAGTAGGTGACGTTGTGAAGGCTTCTCCGCCACATTAAGGAGCTTGTGTTGTGTAGTGCTTACGAACTCTCGAGTGGGGTACTCGGGGAGTGGAGTAGATCAAGGAAGGTCTCCTTGTAGCCGAACCACTATAAATACTCGTGTTGTGGTTTTGTGTTCCTTACCCTTTATCTTTTGCATTACTTACTTATATGCTTATCTATCAATTTCCAACACACATATTAAATAGATTGACACAAGTCGATTGAAATAGTTTAAAATGGAGTTTTAATTGGTAAAACTATTCAACCCCCTTCTAGTTTTCCACAACCTCAACAATATCCATGATCTTCTTCGCTAAACTCGCTAAACATAGCTACAGACACCAGATGATGTGTTTGCAATCCCAAAATTGAGTCAAATCATTAGAAATGTTAATTTTCTTTTTCTCAACAACTTGATGCATGGCCTAATCTTGTGTCAGTTCTTGTTTGATGAGTTGCGAGATTTGGCTAGAATCAACTTGTTACTTAGCTTAGGGTTGAAACTCAACTTGCTACTTAGCTTAATCTCGTGACAGTTCTTGTTTGATGAGTTGTGAGATTAAACTAGATGCAAGTTGATGCCCAACTCAAGCTACATGAATGGAAATTGCTTAAAGTTTTGATGATTTTGCTCAAGGACGACAAAGCTTATTCCATCGGATCTAACTACACGATAGTTACTTTTGGACTACCTATTTCATAACACTGGAAGCGAGCTCAGATAAAGTTGTCATAAGTTAAGGCTGTTAGTAGTGTTTGACCTTGCTATATAAGTTGTTACCGCCATACTGAAGGCCTGATTTGACTTCTAGATATCTTCGTTATGACCTTGGCTTTCCTTGAGCTTTACGTACAAGCATTGGCCTTACTGAATCTAATATAGGTGGCTGGTACATTCGAACTAGCAGTTCTGTTAGCAAAAATTTTCACCTTGATCGACAAATACCATTTGGAATTTAGTGGTTAACGTGTAGGGAACCATAAGTGAGCCTAACTGGTGATACATTAGTTATCATCCCATAGGATCTCATCCTGATGATTTTTCTCGTATTGTGGAAAAGCCAACCGAAACTCTCAATGGGGAAGTTAAGAAACTTAGATGAGATAAGATTCTAATTACAAACTTATTTAGAGTTAGACCGCCGACATGAGTTTACTTGGGAACGAGAGGACCAAATGAGACTTAAGTGTCTGCACCTTTTTGGCGGTAGTACTAATTGAATTTTGGGGACAAAATTATTTTAACAGGGGTAGATTGTAGCAATTGGCATTTCCATGGCAATCCTTGTTCATAAAACTCAATAAAAAACTATTAATTTTGGCCAACTACTTTATTATTACTTTTTCATCAACTGTCAGGTTAAATTATGTTAACTGAAAAATTACAATAGGCTATGACAAACGGTAATTTTCCAGACTAATTATTTTATCTAAAAATGCAAATTATTTATTTTATGACATTTACAAATGATTTAAACTCAAAAACAAGAAGTTATCTTGCTTTTTCAAAAAAACGAGCACCGCACGTGTATTGACACTACATTAGTATTGGTTTATGTCCAATAACTATTTTTCTGAGTCAATAATATTATTTTTAGATTTTTTTTGCTCAAAAACGCTAAAACGGGACACCGCGACTACATTTTAAGCTTAAACGGGACATGATATAGACAATGGGAATCAAAAACTTTTCCATCCCCTCTTTTCTTCACTTTTTCCGTCCAACATCTCATCCAACAAGTCACATGCTCCTTTAGTTGGTCAAAACACAAGATTTCATAAAAATCCTACATTGAAAATGACTTTTACTCATTCCATGTAGTCACAAGACCTTACAACCAAAAGCAAAAGCAAAACATGCCTTCCTTATTTCCTTTTAGATTGACTGAAACCACAAGAAGCATAACACACTCACTTTCATTTTCAAATCTCACAAAAACAAATCACATAGTGTTCTTGGTTCAAACTTGGAGATTCTTGGATTATTTGGTTGCAAATTGGCCGATATTTTTATGGGCTTCTTGGTGTTCTTGATCCTATCTTCGTCGAACCATACACAAAAACTTTGTAAGAGTTCTTTTGATCTTTAAACTATATGTGTTCTTGAGTTAATGCGGTACTAAACATGATTAAAATGGATGTTACATATATGTGTCTAAGATTTAAAAAAACTACAAGTCTACTTCTTGAATTTATGTACCCTCGACATACGTACACATATGTATAAAAGATGTTGTTTGAGCTTGTGTGGTTATTAATAGACTCATGAAACACTATGAAGCACTAGACGAATAAGTTAGTGCTTATTTTGAGACCATTCGACACATACAAAAATTTTACGAGCTTATATGAAATATTTTGGACTTGAATAATTGTAAGGAATACAAATTTAAGAAATCATAAAGTGTGGCTCTATATTGGATAAGTGCTTATATGATTTTCCCTAACTTGCTCTATAGCTTATTATACATGCTTGTTGACTAAATAGACTAGAACACATAAGCTTATTGTACTTACAATAAAATTTGGTTTAAATTGTTTTTGTCTTTGGCCTTGTGTGTCTTGATCCACTGTCCAACAGTGGGGTGAATTTGTTTTTTGCTAATTGGCTTGCTTAAGAATTTATTTCTAAACCTATAAGATTAAAAGTGGGTTTGAGTCAAAATTGATGTTTGTAATTCATTGTGTTTTGTCGAGAACCCACTGTAGGGTGCGTTGGTTTTTGCTTGTTATTTGACCTCCCACCAAGTGCTTCTTCATAACTTTGAAATACTTATTGAGATAATTGGTTTGTTGAAAAAAAAGGTTTTGGATTGCGCTTTTGTTCGCAACTTATTTGGAAAGCTGAAAGTATGCTCAAGTACGTTCAGGACTAGCCTACTAGGCACGTGCCTATCTATTGCAAGTTGTGAAGCTACTATGCTCCCATGTGCACCCACTACTTCCCTCCTTATATAAACCAAAGCTTGTAACAAAGTTAATTAGAAATTCAAACATATAAAACAATACAAAGTATTATAGTTAGGATCCTTCTCTCCTATGAACAACAAAGCAAAGCTAGCTACCTCTTGCTGTTTGATTCTAGAGAGTTAATTTGTCATCAACCAGGATAGTTTTTCGTAGGTTATCTCTTGTAAATCTTTGGTCCATTTCTAATAAGATCAATAAAGTTAAAAAGTACAAATGGTGTTATTAGCGTGAAAGAGTAATTCTCATGCAAACTTAACCTCTATGTTGATGTACATCAGTTTTCGTCACTTGCTTAAACTGTTGTTCTTATCATTCATGGTTTGTGTGATCGTGCCGGACCCAACAAAAGGTGAATGCGTGTCAATGAGTAAAATGAATATGTGAATGTATGAAAGTGTGTGTAAACTATTAATGCAAGAGGTGAGTAAAATAGTGCACAAATAGCTTCTATTTCTATCTAAAATGATCAGACATGGCATGGATCCCACAAATCCCTTTAAAGGGATCTGTCCCTTATTGAAAGACAAATTTTATGCATGAATTTTGTGGAAAACTAGAAGGGGGGGGGGGTTAAATAGTTTTACCGATTAAAACTTCATTTTAAACTATTTAGATCGACTTATTTCAATCAATTTAATGTGTCTGTTGGATGATGATAGATAAGCATATAAACAAGTAATGCAAAGATAGAGAGTAAAGAACACAAAACCACGACACAAGTATTTATAGTGGTTTGGCTACAAGGACACCTTCCTTGCCGTACTCCACTCCCCGAGTTCCCCGCTGGAGAGTTCGTAAGCACTACACAACCCAAGCTCCTTAATGTGGCGGAGAAGCCTTTACAACGTCGCCTACTCTTTATTTGGTACAAGGCTAGACACCGGGTTCTTCCACGAGGTAGAACCAAACCTATCACAACGTCGCCTACACTTTATCCGGTACAAGGCTTGATACCGAGTTCCATTACAAAGGAGGAACTACTACCCAACACTACACCAATACAAGACAACCCCAAAGGAGACATACTTCTTATTACAATATCATAAGGATATCACTATCCTTTAACCCAAACTAACTATCTTGTACATCGATGCACCATATCGAATATACACCCTTGGAACCTTTCACTAATGCCTTTGACACGACCCTTCGACACCTTTCACCAATGCCTTCGATACGGACCTTCAGAACCTTTCACTAATGCCTTTAACACAACACTTCTATGGAGGGAGAGAAGAACTATCAAGAAGAGATACTTAAGTGGTCTTGATGATTACGAAGCTTAGCAACTCATTACCTTGAGCTTGCACGTCTTCAAGAGGTGGTGATCTCGCCTTTAAGAGGAACCTAGAGAATCACACAAACACAAAAATACATAGAAAGATCCTTTGGATCTGAGGTTAGAGACATTACAATACTAAGAGAGAGTATGTGTAAAAGGGGTGAGTAACAAGTGAGAAATGGCTCACTATTTATAGGCAAAATTCTCTACTGTTCCACGATTCCATCCCTAGAGGGATCCGGCAGCTGGGTCAGCTTAAGTCAAGATTTTGGGTTGCAAACCGGGTTATGGGTTATGAACCAACGGTTATGGTTAATGAATTATGGATACCCAACAAGATGCAATGTATCTAGATATTGGGTCATGGGTCTTGGGTCATGGATCATGGATAATACCCAACATGACTTCATGCATGATGTCATGCAATGGGTCATGGGTTATGGATCAATCTCCATGGGTATGGGTCATGGATTTTGGGTTTTGCCCAACAACATTCATTGTACCTAGTCAATGGGTCAAGGACTTAGATTTTTACCCATTACAATATATATATATATATATATATATATATATATATATATATATATATACACATACATACATATTTCTATATTATGCAAACACTAGTTGTTATACATATGCATTTCTATAAGATGTAAACAATATTACTTGTTTAGTGTTTTATATGAAAATGTAAGGGTGTGTTTGATTACTACTTAATCAAATAATTCAACACTTATTATGTAAAAATAAATCAGTAAGTGTGTTTGGCAAATTAAAAAGTGGACGCTGAATTGTTAATTTGGTGCTAAGTGATTTTGTGTGATGAAGCACCCAAAATGATTCAGTGGGCCGAATAGTTAGCATTTACCCAAAGTATCCTTAAAAGCTTTGCTACTCTCTTTACTTTTATTAAATTAAATAATCCGTAGTGACTGATGGAATCATGGAATTTGATATGTACTTTCATGATTATTAAATTATATTGGTTTTATTATTTAAGGACAAATCTTTACAAGTTCAATACACAAACGTTATTTACTAATAACAAATTCCATTTAATATTGAATTTGATTTGAGGTTAAAATGGTATTTTTCTTTTATTCAGAGACGCTACAAAAATATTTATCAAACAATTTTTAAATTCAGAGTCATTTTCATTCAGTGCCTTTGAATTGTTCAGCATTTTGATTCATTCAGTGCTAAATAATACAGTTTTATCAAGCAGCTCTTAAGTGTGTTAGTAAACTATTGGCTCAAACCATTTACGTACCTAGTCAATGGGTCAAGGACTTAGATTTTTACCCATTACATTACCCCATTACAATATATATATATATATATATATATATATATATATATATATATATACATTTCTATATTATGTAAACCCTAGTTGTTATACATATGCATTTCTATAAGATGTAAACAATATTAATTGTTTAGTGTTTTATATGAAAATGTAAGTGTGTTAGTAAACTTTTGGCTCAAACCATTTACGTATTTATTTGTTTCGTTAGAATGATTTTACGTTTGTTATCGACAAAACATTAGAAGATCGTAAAATATAAATAAACATTTTTATGGCTTATTTCTATTAATAATCTCCCACTTTTTGTTGATGACAAAGTATAAGATTATTTTAAGGAAAAATCTAAAATTCGTAAAAGTTTGAATTGGAGTTTTTACTCTCTTCTCCCCCTTTTTGTCGAAACAAAAAGAGCATCGAAAAAGAAACCAACACATTGTTTTGAGAAAAACGTGTGAAAAGTAATAATATGAAAAATAGAGAGTAAGAGAGGAGAGGGATTCTCGTCTTAGCTCCCTCTTGACGGATGCTTCTCTTTGTTGAAGGCGTCAAGTAACTAGGAAGACTAAGTGAGTGTGTTGCAATTATGTTTGCAAATGGTTTCGTCTTTTGACGAAACCCCCCCCCCCCCCTTTGACGAGTGCTCCCTTTTGAGGAGGACGTCAAGTAGTAAAGAAATCCTAAATGAAATACTGCAAGCGTTTTTGCAATTGCTTTGCTTTGACGCATAGCTCCCCCTTGTTGAGGGTGTCAAAGTCTTCATGTGTATTTTGAAAATCTACAAAACCAAGGTTAGAAAGCAAGTATAT
>OU343225.1:207282746-207323792 GCA_910596185.1 Chrysanthemum makinoi | reverse complement strand
CAGTTTCCTCAGCATCATCATCCTACATCACCACTCCATCAAATTCTCAACCTAAATCCAGTGGTGTGTTGGAAGAGGCACTTCACTCTTTTGTTGTTGATTATGACAATCAGCAGCAACTAGCTTTTAAGGATTTTGAACAGGTGGATCCACTTGATATGGAAGAGATGAACTTGAAGTGGAAATTGGCCATGCTCTCAGGGGACATCAAGAGGTTTGATAAGTCAGGGGAGAAAGTTTGGTTTCCAAGGAAGAGATCCAGCAAGATTTGACAGAAAGAAAGTCAAGTGCTATACTTGTGGACAGATGGGTCACTTCTCAAGAGAATGCAAGGATAGGAAGGCTAGTGATGAGGTTAGGTATTCTTCCTATCAGCAGAATCATATGAAAGCTGGAAATTCCAAAGCTGGATCCTCCAATGCTTTGGTCACTCTGGATGATCATGTCAACTGGAAGGTGCATGAGCCTAAAATGTTGAAGCTCCCAGTTCGAGCATGGTGGATTGCCGGCAAGTTGTACTCTGAGGATAAGCATGATCAAATTGCCTTAATGGGCATATCTCAGGTACATAATTGTGTTTTTGTTGTAGTGAAGATATAATGAACTTATAGAAGCCTATGATGAATTGAAACCTAAATATAATGAATGTTATGTCGAAGTTGAGGCTTATAAATAGGCTTTAAAAACCTTAGAAAGACAAAAAATTTGGTTTCAAAAGAATCAACTGGCTTATGATGAAAAGATAAGGGTGTTAGAAAGTGATTTGGAATGTGCTAAAATTTATTTAAAACGTACTGAGAAAAAAGAAGTTGATGTAGTTTCAGAAAACCAAGTGTTGAAAAAGGAACTAGATGAGGAAGTAGCTAGACATAAAGAATGGTTAATATCAGGTGACAATTTAGCTAGATATAGCTATAGTAGTCAATCTGTAAACTCTGGAATAGGTTTAGGTTTTAAGAAGTATGTTGGCTTAGAAGCTAGGAATGATATGCGTAAATCTACACCAGCAGGATTAGCTAATTATGTTAAAGAAGGAGAATTACATGTTGTACCTGGACCTATTAGAGGAGAACATATGCCCATTGACCTTTCCATCACAGTTGACTTTGATGGATCACACCATCTTTATGGCAAAAGTCAAGAGACTTGCGGACCCGATTCTTCATCTCTGACTTTGTCTCTTGTTGTGACAGTGACAAGTCCTCGACCAGGGTCTACTACATCTACCAGTTGTGATTCAAATGAAAAGTCATACCTTCCCAAGACCTCACCCAAGCCTACACCCAAGACTCCCTACAAGCCTGTTAGAGTTGCTGCTGAGGAATCATCTTCCAAGACAGTTTCCTCTGAAGACTTGTCTTTTAAATTCTTTGCAAAATAATGCTTTTAATCTGTTTAAAAACAATTACGTTATTGTTTGTGGTTTGAATGCTTTTGCATGTAATGAGAAATCTTTCACTTTGAATAAATCTTCTAAAAAGAAGACATGTTTTGTTTGTGGAAGTAAATTTCATTTGATTAAGGATTGTAATTTTCATGAGCAAAGAATGGGTGTATGTGCTAGTCAAAAGAAACCTAGACCAATGTGGAAAAATGTTAATGATATATCATCTTTTGTTCCACAAGCAACTTATAAATATACTGATAAACCTTCTCCATCGCTTGGAGAAGAATGTTGCTAGACCATATGTGAAACCTACTAGTTCATACTTTCAAAATGGTTATTGGCTTGGATGTTTTGACTCAATGTATGTTGGAAGGGGATATTGGGATACTGCTGTGAAGCCCTCGGTTTTTTCTTGGACTAAAAAGAGACCTAATTTTCAATGGAAACCCAAGAACAATGGTGGATCTTATACATCTACATGGCCTAACTCTCATGATCCACAAGGCAGGCTCAAGTCAGTGATGACTTGAGTCTCCATAGTGTACTAATATTTTGTATATATTTCTTGTTGTTGTTGTAGGATCATCCTTTGAGGAGTAGAGATGTTGGCATAGTAGATAGTGGTTGTTCCAGAAGCATGTCAGGAAACAAAGAGAAGATGCATGATTTTGTACCCATAGAAGGAGGAGGCAATGTGACTTTTGGTGGAGGAGATGGTAGAATCACTGGGAAAGGCACCATTAGAATACCTCATTTGGATTTTGAGAATGTGTACTATGTAAAGGAACTGCAACATTTCAACTTGTTCTCAGTATCACAAATTTGTGACACCAAGAACAAAGTATTATTTTCTGAGGATGAATGTATTGTGCTCTCTAAAGACTTCACACTTCCAGAAGATACATCCATTCTGCTGAGAGTTCCTAGAAGCCACAATTTATACAAATTCAATTTAAATGATGTTCAACCAGAAGGTGACCTAACATGTTTGGTGGCTAAAGCATCCCTGGATGAGTCTACAAAATGGCATAGAAGGATGGCTCGTGTGAACTTCAAGACCATTAACAAGCTTTCTAAACTGGGTCTAGTTGAAGGACTTCCTTCCAAAGTCTTCACCAATGAACACAATTGTGTTGCCTACAACAAAGGAAAGCAACACAGAGCCTCATACAAAGCCATTACAGCTGTGAGCACTATCTCTAGACCTCTTCATTCTTTGCATATGGATCTCTTTGGTACAACCCAAGTCGATTATTGATCACAAGTATTTCTGGTAATCACGATGACTATAGCAGGTTTTTTTGGGTATTCTTTTTTAGAACTAAAGATGAAACATCTCAAGTTTTAAAAGAGTTCATTACCCTTGTTGAAAACCAGCTGAACAAAAGGGTTAAAGGTATTCGGTGTGATAATGGGACAGAGTTCAAAAATGATGTATTAATAGAACTCTGTAAGTCTAAAGGGATAAAAGGGACTATAGCACTCCAAGAACCCCACAACAAAATGGGGTAGCTGAAAGAAAGAATAGGACCATAATAGAGGCAGCAAGATCCATGCTTGCAGATTCTAAATTACCCACTATCTTTTGGACTAAAGCAATTAGCACAACTTGCTATGTACTAAACATTGTATCCATTACTAGACCTCATTTCAAGACACCTTATGAACTTCTCACTGGGAAAGTTCCTGATATTCATTACCTCAAACCTTTTGGATGTCAAGTGACCATTTTAAACACTAGTGATCTACTGGGAAAATTTGATGAGAAAGCTGATGAGTGGTATATTGTGGGTTATTCAACTCATAGTAAGGCTTATAGGGTATACAATTTAACTGCTAAGAGGATTGAGGAGACTCTGAACCTGAGATACCTAGAAGATAAGCCAAATGTTTAGGGACAAGGTCATGTTTTGTCCTTTGACCGGATTACTTAATGCGATTACTTGCGTTATACTAGACATGTTGCTAACCAATCTGGGGTACACAAGAGTCTCCCACTGACAATGCAGGTACCCTAGATGTTGACTCAGATAGTGAGTCTGAACATGATGAACAACCAATTCTTGTACCTTCCTTCTCCCTTAACCATTTTGCAGGTGATCATTCTAAAGTAACCGATGCATGGAGATGAGTCACACTATGCAGAGGACCTTGCTAGACTCAAGAAGCAAGAGCATGCAGCCAATCTAGAAGCTGAGAGGCTTGGTGGGGAGCTTGCAAGAGAAGCAGTCATTGGAAACCATGATTCTCCTGATAGTTATCCTGTTTCTCCTGACATCACCAAATCTGCTGACAGCCCTGCTGCATCTACTCCCATTTCCACTAGTGTGTCCACAGACTTTGAAGAACCATATACACGGTTTCCAAGTCCTTCAGATCTTGGTAATCATCAACCCAAAGATGGAATCTTCAACTCACCTTCCTATGACAGTGATTTTGAACCAACTGTGACCAATCTTGACACCACAATTGATGTCAACCCCACTGCTACAAAAAGGATCAACATTGCTCATCCTCAATCAAATGTTATTGGTGATCCTCAAGCACCTGTTCGAACTAGAAGTGCTGTGACAAGTTCCAAGTATGGTCAAGTTGTTTTTCTTTCCTATGTCTCAAACCAGCAAAGGGACAATCACACAGATTTTAAGCATTGTCTGTTTTCTTGCTTCCTTTCTCAAGTGGAACCAACCAGTGTTACTCAGGCTCTTGAAGATTCAAGTTGGCTTGAAGCAATGCAGGATGAGATGCAACAATTCAAGAATCAGCAGGTTTGGATATTGGTACCACTACCACATGGGAAGATTGCTATTGGGACAAAATGGATCTTGAAGAATAAAATAGATGCAAGGGGTATTGTGGTAAAAAACAAAGCATGATTAGTGGCTTAGGGGTTCAGGCAAGAGGAAGGAATTGATTATGATGAACTTTTTGCACCTGTAGCTAGAGTTGAGGCCATTAGAATCTTCTTGGCTTATGCATCTTATATGGGGTTCATGGTTTATCAAATGGATGTGAAAGGTGCTTTTCTGTATGGTGAGATTGAAGAAGAAGTATATGTCACTCAACCCAAAGGCTTTGAAGAACCAGATCATCCACATCATGTATAAAAGGTTGTAAAAGCTCTTTATGGCCTACATCAGGCACCAAGAGCATGGTATGCTAGGCTATCTACGTTTCTGCTGAAGCATGGTTACAGAAGAGGTGCAATTGACAAAACACTCTTCCTAAAGAAGAATAACAGAGACATCATTCTTGTGCAAGTTTATGTGGATGACATTATCTTTGGTTCCACTAAAGAAGCTTGGTGTAGGGAGTTTGAGGAGTTAATGAAGGGAGAGTTTCAGATGAGTGCTACGGGGAGCTTTACTTTCTTTTTAGGTCTACAAGTTCAAAAACCCGATGGTATTTTTATCAGTCAGGATAAATATGTAAGAGACATTTTGAAGAAGTTTGATATGGAAAATGTCAGAACTGCCACTACACCTTATGAAGCTCCAAAACCAAAGAACAATTTTGAACCAGATCCAGCTGTGAATGTTCACTTATACATATCTATGATTGGTTCATTAATGTATTTAACAGCTTCTAGGCCGACATTACCTTTCTTTGTGAGTGCTTGTTCTAGACATCAGGTCACTCCACTTACTTCCAACTTGAATGCAGTAAAAAAGATCTTCAAGTATCTAAAAGGCCAACCCAAGTTAGGTATTTGGTACCCAAAAGAGTCTCCTTTTGTATTGGAAGCATATAGTGATAGTGATTATGCTGGTGCGAATCTGGATAGGAGATCCACAACTGGAGGTTGCCAATTTCTTGGTAGAAGATTGATTTCTTGGCAATGCAAGAAAAAAACTATTGTTGCTACCTCATCTACTGAAGCAGAGTATGTTGCTGCTGCCAATTATTGTAGTCAGGTACTATGGATACAAAATCAATTGTTGGATTATGGGTTTAATTTCATGAACACCACAATCTTTATTGATAATCAGAGTACTATATGCATAGTTAAAAATCCAGTTTTTCATAATAGAACTAAGCATATTGAGATCAGGCACCATTTTATAAGAGATGCATATGAAAAACATTTGATAAAGGTGGTTAAGATTCACGCAGATGATAATGTGGCAGATTTATTGACTAAAGCTTTTGATGGACCTAGGTTTCAACACCTAGTTGTCCATATTGGGATGGTTAACCCTTAACTGCAATGTTTGAGGGGAGGCATAGGCCTCAGGGGAGGCATATGCCTCAGGGGAGGATTGTAGTTGTATATCTTGTAAACTTTGTAGATATTGGTTTATCTTTTTGTTTGCTTACACTAACCTGCTAATGTTTTTTAAGTTTTGTTTGTCTTGGTTTGGTTTTTGTGCTACTTTTTGTCTCTTTTGCAGAATGCTTCTTTAGGTTGGAGTTCACCAAGTTGGTAAATGGGAATATGGTCATGTAAGCTGAAAGTTTGTTTCTACTGAAGAAAAGCACAAGTATTGTTACAAGTTATCTCATTGATTCTACTGAAGAGAAGTACTAAAGTACAGATTAAGTGCAAATCATTGAGAGATTAAAGACATGTTGATCATTCATTCAAGAAACAATTTACAGCTTATAATCAACTTCAAATGAAATACAAGACCATTCCTATACAAGATCTACCAAACATATACTAGTTCCTATCATCTATTACAAAAGCTGGTGGATATGCATGACCAGTACGATGAAGAAGCTGAAGATGAAAATGGAGTGGATGGATTGATGAAAATGACGATGGATGCATTTGTGATATGAGAAATCTTCAGTTGGTCCATCTACTCGTTCCACCATAAAGCATCACTCCATCTTCCCTTTTCCCTTTCCCTTTCCCTCTGTCCTCTTGCCCTTTCCCCTGCTTCCACGGTATGAAGCACCAGTTCCTGGAGTAGGAAGTGCAATCACTACCCCTCTTGTCTTTGGGAGTGGTGGACTTCTGGCATGTGGCATTGGTTGGGGTTGGGGTTGTGAAGGTTGGGGCTTCTCCACACCTACTGATGTCCTCTCCTCTTCCTCTCTCACCAATCTATTGAAGATTGGCTCTAGACGCTCTGTGGAGTCATCAGAACCCCTAGATGAATCACTTGGATCCACTACACTGTCATCTTCAGAAGAAGGGAGAAAGAGGGACTTTGAAGGTCGAGGCTCATCTTGGTAAGGATATCGAAATAATGGGCGTGAATCATCACTGGATGATGATGATGATAATGAGGATGATGCGGAGGAGGTTAGATCAATGACTTCTGGTTTGGTAGACATGTTTGTTGCTGGTGATTGTGAAATTATTGAGAAATTAGGGTTTTTGGAGTAAATTGGGGGTAAATGATATGTGTTTGCTGTGAATTGGGGTTATCTTATAGGCGGAGTCAGTGCTTGATGTTAATTAATGCGAGTTGGGTGGCACAGTAAAACTCAAGATATTTACTGAAGATACTTAGCCACTTGAGTTTTTTCTGCTGATTGACCTCCTTCAGCAGATTGACCATCGTTTCTGCTAAAGTGTTGATTTTGAATTTGGTTGGAGTTATTTTACACGTAAGATATGGTCAACGATTTGTTCCGATATTTTTGACTATAATTGGGTAACTTCTATTAATAACCCACTATGCATATCTTCGCTCAAAATCAATTGATTCCCTCTTCACTTTATTTAAACACACTTCCAGTTGCGCAATTCAAAATCCATACTCACAATTTCTCACATGGCGGCGCTTCAATTTAAGAAAGATCATAACAAGGTTGCTTTTCTGGGAAAAGCGAAGGGACATGAATTGTATGAACCAATGGTGGATTTCTTGAAGCGTTCCAAGATTCATTATGTGCTAACACATTCTCCAAATGTGATATGTGAATCTTTGGTTACACAATTTTGGGCATCTGCTACTAAACGGAGTGACACAGAAATAGTAGCAACGGTTGATAGTACTGAGTATGTTGTGACTGAGGAGTTGATTAGGACACAACTTCGTTTGGATGATGAAGGTGGGGTTTATCACTCTAACACTAAAGATATACTTGCTGGGTTAAGATCTGTTGGATATCAAAGTACTAACACAGATATGTGGCACAAGAACAAGCTTTGCCCCATGTGGAGGTTTTTGGTACACACATTACTTCAGTGCATAAGCAATAAATCAGGAGGATGGGATCAATTCTTTCACAGGGTTTAACTTATAATTTTTCTAAGTTTATTTTTGATAATATGGTTGAAAATATTCAAATAAAAAACATAAGTTTCTTATGTATCCTAGGTTTTTACAAATGATTTTAGACATAACAACCCATGACAGAGTCTTTTGTCCCATAGGAGCTCTAAGTGCTAAATTATTTGCTTCAATGAAGACTCATTATGTTGGGGCACATCATCCTTTGCTAGAAGCTATGTTGCCACATGGCAATAAGGCTGCTGATGAGGGTAATGTTGCTGGTGCTCCACCCTCTTCTAATGTTGCTGCTGATGGTAATCCATCAGTTGCCATTGATGAGGGCCCTTCCATTACTTCTGAAGCATCACATGTTTCTTCTGACCAACCTCCACCTATACCTCTACCTCTATCACCTAGTCCTAGTCCTAGTCCACCACCTACTCATGTTACTCCTGATGAGTTTGAGCATGAGTTTAATAGACTGACCACACCTAGTCCCATTAGAGAGCCATTTGCTAAAGGCTCTCCTATTCTTGAGCATGTCCATGTTTCTCCTGAAAGGTCCAATGAAGCTCCCATTACCACTGGGCAATCTGCTGGTGAGGACCCTATTACACTTACATCTGTATATGCTTTGTTGAACAGGTATGTGAAAGAGGTTGCTGATCTCAGAAAGGAGCTAGCAGATACGAAATCTTCACTTGGTGCTGAGATTGTGGGGTTGAAGAGAAAGGTTTAGGATTTAGAGGAATAGCTTGGGAAAAACAGCAAAAGGAAATTTGTGGTTACTTCTGATGAGGAGCAAGAGGATACTCATTTGGATTCACTTGAAATCTTGGCTGATGTTGCTCAACAGACTCTTGCTTCTTCTCCAATTGCTGCTGAATCCTCAAAGCAAAAGGAACCTATTCTGTTTACTAGAAGAATGAGAAGACAATATTTGAGCAAGGATTCCACTGAATCTTCAAAGGTGCCAAGTGTTGCCAATGTTGCAACTGCTGATGATCATGTTATTACTGATGCTCAAATGGTGGAAGAACAATCATGTCCTATACCTTCAGCAGATCATCATGAAGTATTTGTTGTTGGAAGAAGTTTTGTTTTGAATCCTAATGCTGATGTCTCTTCTGCACTTGTTGAAGACACTCCTTAACATATTACTCCTGATGCTTCCATGGGTGTTTCTTCTGAAAACATTACTATAGTTCCCATTGTTGATATTCCTCGTGCTGATTCTGCTCATGAGCCTGCCGATAAAGGGAAAGGAGTTTTGATTGATGAAGAGATTGGTTCAGATCTTGTAAGTGAACAGGAAAGGCTACAGCAAGGAAGAATGCTAGCAGAGTATTCAAATATGATGCAGAGTCAAAATTTGACACAACATCTTGCAGAACAGTTTACTCCCAATTTGTCTCCTGAAAGACAAAGAGAATTGGATGCTCAATCCGTTCATTTTACTACTGAGCAATGGGATTCATATACTCTTCAAGCTGCTTCAAATCCTACCCTTGCTCAGAGCATTTTAGGAGCTGATTTTGATAGTGAAAACTTTCTTTGCACAAATGATGGCTCTTGGACAACAAAGGAAGCAAGCTGCAGCTGCAAAGAGAAAAGCTCTTGCTGCACAAAAAGCTAAAGCTAAGAGGCAGCAACCACAAACTGCAGCACAGAAGAAAACGTATATGATGAATGTGGTGTATAACCAAAGTACTGCTATCTATCAGTCTGGTTTGACAAAGAAGCAAGTATGGGCTTTATCTGATTCTGATTTGACTAGTATGTATCATAAGATTATGAAGCAGATTACACCACCTTCTAAAATGAAAAGGATTCTTTGGTGGCATGGATGCTCCGAAAGCCAAAAGACCAAAGACTGTTGAGATTGTGGCTTCTTTTACTGATACTAGAGCACAACAAAGCTCTCATCTTTGTTTCTGCTGAGGAACATACTGAAGGTCTACAATCTACTGAGAGAGTATCATCTGCTGAACCTCTTGTTGTTTCTTCTGGAGCTTCCCCTCGTATCGATACATCTATGGATCCACAGGGAGCTGCTAGTACTTTTGAGCATGGTACTAATCCTTCTTCTGCATCTGCTGAACAAGAAGGAGCAGATATGGTTAGAAAAGGAACTGCTAAAGCTAAACAGGCTAGAGAAGAGCTTGATAAGTTATATGCAATGGGTGGTCCTGGTCTTGTTCCAATTCTCTCTGTTTCCACTGAAGATGCCTCTGGTACATCAAAAAAGGTACCCTCTTCTATTTCTATGGGCATTTATATACTTGGGAGGAGAGGAAAAAGGATGTCTAGAAGAAGACACATTGCAATCAGGAGATCTATGCGAGTGGCTGGGAAGAAGGACTCTGGAGTACCTAAATCTAAAAAGGGTGGTTCTTCTAAGTATTTGGATCTAAAGGCTGCTGAGTCAACAAAGGTGATTCTTCTAAGTATTGTGGCAAAGGCAGTGAATACCATATTGGGTTCTCAATTCACCAAAGGTGATTCTTTCCCCTAAGAATTGACTAGTCCCGAGCAAACGCTTTCAGGTAAAGACATCTCAAATCCGTTTATATGTTGATTTGCTAAAAATCGATGGTTATCAGTGTACCATAGTTTTCGAACTTAAACATTTGGCTACTCAGTAGTAATGGCTATTGGTAAAGAGACATCAAATCCATTATTTTCAATGATTCACCTCTCACAGGAGTTAAGACACCTGGAAGTGATGAGAATAGTATGAAACTAATATGTTTTGATGTACACTTTGTCATTTGTTGCCGCAAGACCGAAGTTTCAAAATTTGCCATCATAGAGATGTGATTGTTTTGGTTCTTTGTTGCTGATGTTCGATTTCAATCCTCTTGTTCTGAAGTGTTAAAGATCTATCAAGAATCTTGAACTTAACCATGTCAAATTCAATATTAGGGGAGGATTGTTGAGAATTCTACTAAATAAGAATTCTGCTGATGGATTCTGCTAAAGTGCTGGAATCTGCTGAAGACATGAATCTGCGGAAGTAGTAAAACCGTGTAGTTTGTATCTGCGGAGATAGATATTCCGTGTAGTTTATAGTTAGTTAGGATATCCATGAGCTTTATTAGGAAGTGATAATGTATATCTTCTTTAGTTTTATGATTATACGTTTCTTTGGAAACGGTTTAGGGTTCCTTGACTATAAAAGGAACACATTAGTATGAATGATGTACGAGTTTTGAAAAACAAGTTTTAGTATTATTCAAAGATCCATAGAGGATCAAAGTATTCTTAGTTATCTATATTCATACTTGTGTTTGATTTCCGATTTAGAATACAAGTAATAGAGACTGTCTATTAGTGTGTTTGTGATTACATAAGCATTACTAACGATCCACGAGCGCTCAAAGATCTATCAAGGTCTAAAGTTCAACAATGATCCATAACTCATGACCCATTGCATGATATCATGCATGAAGTCATGTTGGGTATTATCCATGATCCATGACCCAAAGTCCATGACCCATGACCCAAGATCCATAACCCAATGACTAGGTACATTGCATCTTGTTGGGTATCCATAATCCATTACCCGTAACCCATGGTTCATAAACCATAACCCATAACCCGATTTGCAACCCGAAATTCGGACTAAACTGACCCAGTAGCCGGATCACTGGTTTTGCACTAGCCGGATCCCTTTAAAATCCGTGGGAACCGTGGGACAGTAGACAAGTTTTGTCTATAAATTGTGAGCCATTTCTCTCTTGCTCACTACCACTTCACATATACTTTCTCCCAGTATTCTAACATCTCTAACCTCTAATCCAAAGGATCATTATATGTAGTTTTATGTTTGTGTAATTCTCTAGGTTCCTCTTAAAGGCAAGATCACCACCTCTTGAAGACGTGCACGCTCAAGGTCATGAGTTGCTAAGCTTCGTCATCATCAAGACCATTGAAGTGTATCTTGTTGATAGTTCTTTCCTCCCTCCATAGTAGTGTTGTGTTGAAGGCATTAGTGAAAGGTGCCGAAGGGTCGTGTCGAAGGCATTAGTGAAAGGTGCCAAGGGTGTACATTCAATATGGTGCATCGATGTACAAGTTAGATAGTTTGGGTTAACGGGTATTGATATCCTTCCAGTGTTGTAACAAGGAGTGTGTCTCCTTTGGGGTAGTTGTGTTGTGGTGTAGTGTTGGGTAGTAGTTCCTCCTTTGTAAATGGAACTCGGTATCTAGCCTTGTACCAGATAAAGTGTAGGCGACATTGTGATAGGTTTGGTTCTACCTCATGGAAGAACTCGGTGTCAAGCCTTGTACCGGATAAAGAGTAGGTGACGTTGTGAAGGCTTCTCCGCCACATTAAGGAGCTTGTGTTGTGTAGTGCTTACGAACTCTCGAGTGGGGTACTCGGGGAGTAGAGTAGAGCAAGGAAGGTCTCCTTGTAGCCGAACCACTATAAATACTCGTGTTGTGGTTTTGTGTTCCTTACCCTTTATCTTTTGCATTACTTACTTATATGCTTATCTATCATTATCCAACACACATATTAAATAGATTGACACAAGTCGATAGAAATAGTTTAAAATGGAGTTTTAATCGGTAAAACTATTCAACCCCCTTCTAGTTTTCCACAACCTCAACAATATCCATGATCTTCTTTGCTAAACTCGCTAAACATAGCTACAGACACCAGATGATGTGTTTGCAATCCGAAAATTGAGTCAAATCATTAGAAATGTTAATTTTCTTTTTCTCAACAACTTGATGAATGGCCTAATCTTGTGTCAGTTCTTGTTTGATGAGTTGCGAGATTTGGCTAGAATCAACTTGTTACTTAGCTTAGGGTTGAAACTCAACTTGCTACTTAGCTTAATCTCATGACAGTTCTTGTTTGATGAGTTGTGAGATTAAACTAGATGCAAGTTGATGCCCAACTCAAGCTACATGAATGGAAATTGCTTAAAGTTTTGATGATTTTGCTCAAGGACGACAAAGCTTATTCCATCGGAATTAACTACACGATAGTTACTTTTGGACTACCTATTTCATAACACTAGAAGCGAGCTCAGATAAAGTTGTCATAAGTTAAGGCTGTTAGTAGTGTTTGACCTTGCCATATAAGTTGTGACCGCCATACTAAAGGCCTGATTTGACTTCTAGATATCTTCGCTATGACCTTGGCTTTCCTTGATCTTTACGTACAAGCATTGGCCTTACTGAATCTAATATAGGTGGCTGGTACATTCGAACTAGCAGTTCTGTTAGCAAAAATTTTCACCTTGATCGACAAATACCATTTGGAATTTAGTGGTTAACGTGTAGGGAACCATAAGTGAGCCTAACTGGTGATACATTAGTTATCATCCCATAGGATCTCATCCTGATGATTTGTTTCGTATTGTGGAAAAGCCAACCGAAACTCTCAATGGGGAAGTTAAGAAACTTAGATGAGATAAGATTCTAATTACAAACTTATTTAGAGTTAGACCGCCGACATGAGTTTACTTGGGAACGAGAGGACCAAATGAGACTTAAGTGTCTGCACCTTTTTGGCGGTATTACTAATTGAATTTTGGGGACAAAATTATTTTAACAGGGGTAGACTGTAGCAATTGGCATTTCCATGGCAATCCTTGTTCATAAAACTCAATAAAAAACTATTAATTTTGGCCAACTACTTTATTATTACTTTTTCATCAACTGTCAGGTTAAATTATGTTAACTGAAAAATTACAATAGGCTATGACAAACGGTAATTTTCCAGACTAATTATTTTATCTGAAAATGCAAATTATTTATTTTCTGGCATTTACAGATGATTTAAACTCAAAAACGAGAAGTTATCTTGTTTTTTCAAAAAAACGAGCACCGCACGTGTATCGACACTACATTAGTATTGGTTTATGTCCAATAACTATTTTTCTGAGTCAATAATATTATTTTTAGATTATTTTTATAAAAAGGACCACAAAAATGTATTTCACAATTTTTTTGCTCAAAAACGCTAAAACGGGACACCGCGACTACATTTTAAGCTTAAACGGGACATGATATAGACAATGGGAATCAAAAACTTTTCCATCCCCTCTTTTTTTCACTTTTTCCGTCCAACATCTCATCCAACAAGTCACATGCTCCTTTAGTTGGTCAAAACACAAGATTTCATAAAAATCCTACATTGAAAATGACTTTTACTCATTCCATGTAGTCACAAGACCTTACAACCAAAAGCAAAAGCAAAACATGCCTTCCTTATTTCCTTTTAGATTGACTGAAACCACAAGAAGCATAACACACTCACTTTCATTTTCAAATCTCACAAAAACAAATCACATAGTGTTCTTGGTTCAAACTTGGAGATTCTTGGATTATTTGGTTGCAAATTGGCCGATATTTTTATGGGCTTCTTGGTGTTCTTGATCCTATCTTCGTTGAACCATACACAAAAACTTTGTAAGAGTTCTTTTGATCTTTAAACTATATGTGTTCTTGAGTTAATGCGGTACTAAACATGATTAAAATGGATGTTACATATATGTGTCTAAGATTTGAAAAAAATACAAAAATAAAACTACAAGTCTACTTCTTGAATTTATGTACCCTCGACATACGTACACATATGTATAAAAGATGTTGTTTGAGCTTGTGTGGTTATTAATAGACTCATGAAACACTATGAAGCACTAGATGAATAAGTTAGTGCTTATTTTGAGACCATTCGACACATACAAAAATTTTACGAGCTTATATGAAATATTTTGGACTTGAATAATTGTAAGGAATACAAATTTAAGAAATCATAAAGTGTGGCTCTATATTGGATAAGTGCTTATATGATTTTCCCTAACTTGCTCTATAGCTTATTATACATGTTTGTTGACTAAATAGACTAGAACACATAAGCTTATTGTACTTACAATAAAATTTGGTTTAAATTGTTTTTGTCTTTGGCCTTGTGTGTCTTGATCCACCGTCCAACAGTGGGGTGAATTTGTTTTTTGCTAATTGTCTTGCTTAAGAATTTATTTCTAAACCTATAAGATTAAAAGTGGGTTTGAGTCAAAATTGATGTTTGTAATTCATTGTGTTTTGTCGAGAACCCACTGTAGGGTGCGTTGGTTTTTGCTTGTTATTTGACCTCCCACCAAGTGCTTCTTCATAACTTTGAAATACTTATTGAGATAATTGGTTTGTTGAAAAAAAAAGGTTTTGGATTGCGCTTTTGTTCGCAACTTATTTGGAAAGCTGAAAGTATTCTCAAGTACGTTCAGGACTAGCCTACTAGGCACGTGCCTATATATTGCAAGTTGTGAAGCTACTATGCTCCCATGTGCACCCACTACTTCCCTCCCTATATAAACCAAAGCTTGTAACAAAGTTAATTAGAAATTCAAACATATAAAACAATACAAAGTATTATAGTTAGGATCCTTCTCTCCTATGAACAACAAAGCAAAGCTAGCTACCTCTTGCTGTTTGATTCTAGAGAGTTAATTTGTCATCAACCAGGATAGTTTTTCGTAGGTTATCTCTTGTAAATATTTGGTCCATTTCTAATAAGATCAATAAAGTTAAAAAGTACAAATGGTGTTATTAGCGTGAAAGAGTAATTCTCATGCAAACTTAACCTCTATGTTGATGTACATCAGTTTTCGTCACTTGCTTAAACTGTTGTTCTTATCATTCATGGTTTGTGTGATCGTGCCGGACCCAACAAAAAGTGAATGCATGTCAATGAGTAAAATGAATATGTGAATGTATGAAAGTGTGTGTAAACTATTAATGCAAGAGGTGAGTAAAATAGTGCACAAATAGCTTCTATTTCTATCTAAAATGATCAGACATGGCATGGATCCCACAAATCCCTTTAAAGGATCTCGTCCCTTATTGAAAGACAAATTTTATGCATGAATTTTGTGGAAAACTAGAAGGGGGTTAAATAGTTTTACCGATTAAAACTTCATTTTAAACTATTTAGATCGACTTATTTCAATCAATTTAATGTGTCTGTTGGATGATGATAGATAAGCATATAAACAAGTAATGCAAAGATAGAGAGTAAAGAACACAAAACCACGACATAAGTATTTATAGTGGTTTGGCTACAAGGACACCTCCCTTGCCGTACTCCACTCCCCGAGTTCCCATTTGGAGAGTTAAATAAGCACTACACAACACAACCTCCTTAATGTGGCGGAGAAGCCTTTATAACGTCGCCTACTCTTTATCTGGTACAAGGCTAGACACCGGGTTCTTCCACGAGGTAGAACCAAAGCTATCACAACGTCGCCTACACTTTATCCGGTACAAGGCTAGATACCGAGTTCCATTACAAAGGAGGAACTACTACCCAACACTACACCAATACACGACAACCCCAAAGGAGACATACTCCTTATTACAATATCATAAGGATATCACTATCCTTTAACCCAAACTAACTATCTTGTACATCGATGCACCATATCGAATATATACCCTTGGAACCTTTCACTAATGCCTTTGACACGACCCTTCGACACCTTTCACCAATGCCTTCGACACGGACCTTTGGAACCTTTCACTAATGCCTTTAACACAACACTTCTATGGAGGGAGAGAAGAACTATCAACAAGAGATACTTAAGTGGTCTTGATGATTACGAAGCTTAGCAACTCATGACCTTGAGCTTGCACGTCTTCAAGAGGTGGTGATCTCGCCTTTAAGAGGAACCTAGAGAATCACACAAACACAAAAATACATAGAAAGATCCTTTGGATCTGAGGTTAGAGACATTACAATACTAAGAGAGAGTATGTGTAAAAGGGGTGAGTAACAAGTGAGAAATGGCTCACTATTTATAGGCAAAATTCTCTACTGTTCCACGATTCCATCCCTAGAGGGATCCGGCAGCTGGGTCAGCTTAAGTCCGGATTTTGGGTTGCAAACCGGGTTATGGGTTATGGGTTATGAACCAACGGTTATGGTTAATGAATTATGGATACCCAACAAGATGCAATGTATCTAGATATTGGGTCATGGGTCTTGGGTCATGGATCATGGATAATACCCAACATGACTTCATGCATGATGTCATGCAATGGGTCATGGGTTATGGATCAATCTCCATGGGTATGGGTCATGGATTTTGGGTTTTGCCCAACAACATTCATTGTACCTAGTCAATGGGTCAAGGACTTAGATTTTTACCCATTACAATATATATATATATATATATATATATATATATACATACATACATATATATACATTTCTATATTATGTAAACCCTAGTTGTTATACATATGCATTTCTATAAGATGTAAACAATATTACTTGTTTAGTGTTTTATATGAAAATGTAAGGGTGTGTTTGATTACTACTTAATCAAATAATTCAACACTTATTATGTAAAAATAAATCGGTAAGTGTGTTTGGCAAATTAAAAAGTGGACGCTGAATTGTTAATTTGGTGCTAAGTGATTTTGTGTGATGAAGCACCCAAAATGATTCAGTGGGCCGAATAGTTAGCATTTACCCAAAGTATCCGTAAAAGCTTTGCAACTCTCTTTACTTTTATTAAATTAAATAATCCGTAGTGACTGATGGAATCATGGAATTTGATATGTACTTTCATGATTATTAAATTATATTGGTTTTATTATTTAAGGACAAATCTTTACAAGTTCAATACACAAACGTTATTTACTAATAACAAATTCCATTTAATATTGAATTTGATTTGAGGTTAAAATGGTATTTTTCTTTTATTCAGAGACGCTACAAAAATATTTATCAAACAATTTTAAATTGAGTCATTTTCATTCGGTGCCTTTGAATTGTTCAAGATTTTGATTCATTCAAGCTAAATAATACAGTTTTATCAAGCAGCTCTTAAGTGTGTTAGTAAACTATTGGCTCAAACCATTTACATTACCTAGTCAATGGGTCAATGACTTAGATTTTACCATTACATTATTCCATTACAATATATATATATATATATATATATATATATATATATATATATATATATATATATATATATATATATACACATTTCCATATTATGTAAACCCTAGTTGTTATACATATGCATTTCTATAAGATGTAAACAATATTACTTGTTTAGTGTTTTATATGAAAATGTAAGTGTGTTAGTAAACTTTGGCTCAAACCATTTAACGTATTTATTTGTTTCGTTAAAATTATTTTACGTTTGTTATCGCAAAACATTAGAAGATCGTAAAATATAAATAAACATTTTATGGCTTTATTTCTATTAATAATCTCCCACTTTTTGTTGATGACAAAGTATAAGATTATTTTAAGGAAAAATCTAAAATTCGTAAAAGTTTGAATTGGAGTTTTTACTCTCTTCTCCCCTTTTTGTCGAAACAAAAAGAGCATCGAAAAAGAAACCAACACATTGTTTTGAGAAAAACGTGTGAAAAGTAATAATATGAAAAATAGAGTAAGAGAGAGAGGATTCTCGTCTTAGCTCCCTCTTGACGGATGCTTCTCTTTGTTGAAGGCGCCAAGTAACTAGGAAGACTAAGTGAGTGTGTTGCAATTATGTTTGCAAATGGTTTCGTCTTTTGACAGAAATTCCCCCTTTCACGAGTGCTCCCTTTTGAGGAGGACGTCAAGTAGTAAAGAAATCCTAAATGAAATACTGCAAGCGTTTTTGCAATTGCTTTGCTTTGACGCATAGCTCCCCCTTGTTGAGGGTGTCAAAGTCTTCATGTGTATTTTGAAAATCTACAAAACCAAGGTTAGAAAGCAAGTATATGATGCATAATTTACTTAAATGGGATTCAAATTAGTGATAAAAAGTGCTTCACATACTGCACAGATCCCACGGTTCCTCCCTGTGAGAGATCCATCTAGGCAAATTAGAGGGCCCGTGTACCTGCAATCTTATGACCGCAATGTGGATGTAAAATGTGATGTTAACATCAACAAGAGTTATGTATTGTAGCATCAAACATATTCTCAAGACCATATGGCATACAACATGTAATTTCATTCAATAAAACGTGAGAGATGATATACATATCTCTAAAACTAAGAGAATGACAAAAGTATGTAGTACATTTTCTAATAATTCTAAGTTGTGCCGAAAACTAACAAAAAGCATTAATGTTCTTGTTATCTCAAGTTCTAAGGACGAGTAGATTTGTTGATTTGGTCAAATCTTTCAAGGAGATGATTAAACATGAAATGTAACTCATTTCGTACTTCTTGAACTAAACCTTGGGTGAGTTGACAGTTAGAGAAATTATTGTCATGAATAGGAGATGGTGGAGATGGGATGTTTTGAGGAGGTTCCATAAAGGATGTTGGGATTTGTAGAGGTGATTTGAGTGACGTAGGATGTGGTTCAACTAAGAATAAAGGTGATGATGTATGGGTTGGTGGTGGATATGGGAAGTCATCTATATGGTTAGGGCTTTTTTGATTCCTTGTTCCTAACGATGGATTATTTGACGGTGAAGGCGATTGGAATACGGGTGTTGGGGATGTTTCATCATCAAAGTTTTGGTGTGAAGGTGGTACCCTGTTTAACGAGAAGGGTGGTGAATGAGAAGTTCTTGGTGGTGAGTCTTCTAAAGAGTAGAGGTTTGGATGTGAAAGAGGCGCGGTAAAGGAGTGTAGTCTAGGTTCTAGAAATGAAGGCTTACTTGTTTTAGTTGAGTTAGGTATGTGTGGTTTAGAGGGTATGCTAGTGTTTGGTGAAGGTCTTTCTAAGTCAAAAGGTCGAATACTAATCCTAGCGGTTCTTCTAGCTTTGGTTGGATTACCAAAGAATTTTGAAATTGATGGTAAAGAGAATTAAATTTTAGACCACTAAGAATTTTGGCATGCACTAAGGTCAACTCTAGTGTTTATTCTATCCTAGGGAGTCATTTAAGGCAATGTAAAGTGTTTGGATTACCAAAGAGAGTTTGAAATTGATGGTAAAGAGAGCTTAAGCTGTTCTGTATACCCGGTTCCCATGGATCCCTAATTTTAGGGATCCGTCTAGTTATAATCTGGGGATCCGTCTCTCAGACAGTAAAGAAGTAGAGAGATGATGTTCTATCAAGGTCTTGTACCTATAAATCTTGAGTGTTTAGGTTCCCTAAGATGTCTTAAATGGTATAGGACTTAAATTTCCAACCATAATGAGTGAGGATATCTAATGATGGTTTTAGTAAAAAAATGGAGTTTTTATGTATGCAACTAAGTGCTTAAGCATGATACTAAGATTTTGAAGGTGTCATATGATGTCAAATGATCCTAGAGATCAGATGATAACTCAAGGAAAATTTGGAAAATTCCTTAAAAATCCTAAAAAATGAAAAACTAGTTTTTAGCCTATTTTGGGATAAGGATGACTAAAATCAATTTGCTAAAATTGAGAGAAATATCAAGTTAGGTGTTTTAAGATGCGAGAAACAATGTGTGAACATTGGAGCGGAAATATGGTGAGTTTTGATGAAGCAAAAAAAAAACACCTTGAAAGTGATTCTAAGTTAGTTATGAGTGAATATGAGACCAACTGAGTTTGAGGAGGACTTAAGTGATCCTAAAGTAACATGTTTAACTAGTATAGCAAGGTCTGGATGATTGGTTTGATGTGAAAGTGTAGAACTCCCATATCTGTTCACCCGGATCCCACGGATCCTTCATATGAGGGATCCGGCTAGTTATAGCCCAGGGATCCGGCAACTGTTGTCTAGTAGCTTCACATAATATGTGCAAGATTTGCACCTCTTAACAAATTACAAACCTAATCGTTTCTACATCAAGCAATCATGTATGTAACCAAAGTATATCAAGTATGGTATGTAAGAGTGACAAATAGGCAAGCAAATTTTTAGGAAGACCAACTTTTTGATATTAGTCAAGTAGTCGTAAAATTCCTATTAGGGTCTCTAGGTTAGGTGTCATTATTTTAACGTCATACCATCTACTACTACTAAGTCCTAAGATAACGAAATATTGTTTAAGATGTTTATAAACCATTGTTCCAATTAAGGTCCTCGACCTTACCTCCCTTTTCACTCAAACTTCTCCTCCAACACCTCCAAGCTTCACCTTCCAACCCTTCAAGCCTACTTCTTCTTATTCCCCATAAGAAAGTTGGAAAGACATTTAAACATCCCCTTAGTTTGTTGAAATTCTTGAGATGGGCTTGGGATGTCCCAAGCAATTGCTCAATGTATGCGACGGGGTCAAGTTGGTAGTTGCCTATAGGGTTGCTTCCTTCTCCCTCCTTTTCTTCGGATGAGTCCGTTGGTGGATGAGGTCTCTTGCCTTCAACCATAAACCTCGTTGTCTTCTCATCGGACAAGGGTACCATGACCTTGTTGCTAAAGAAGTGGTCATCGGTATAGGGAGATGGATCTAGGGCAAAGACAAAATTGGCTAGGCGAGTTAGGAGCACCATCTTGTCCACCATGAGGCACTAGCCATTCGTTTAACCATGTATTAGGCGAGGTTGAAATGAGTCCCATTGACAAGGCAATAGATCATGAAGACTAGGCAAGCGTTGGGATGATCCTTATTTCCAACCAAACAAAGGACATTCTCCTTTAGCACTAGTTCCCATTTCTTGTACAAAGGGAACATCTCCGAAAGTTCCATTTGGAAGGGATCTGTTAGGTCACTAGTTTTACAAACACAAGTTATAGAGAAAGAGATGAAGGCGGATGAACAAGTAAATCACACACACATACACGTAAATAATACGGTTTAGGCAAAGAGTATGAATGAGAGAATAACTTGAACAACTAACCCTCAAGTGAGGGTTATTACATGGTTTATATAGGCAAGGAGCTAGGGCAACACTCCCTCTCCTTCCCTATTCCTTATTGGGCTTGGGCCTAAGCTTATGGGCCTTCTACATAAGCTTGACCTTAAACAAACATAAAGGCCATAATAAAGCTACCTATTACATATGAAATATAAATACTTGAAATCCTGTTTAGGAGTGATTCCAACAATCTCCCCCTCAAGTATATATGAATGTAAATGGTGAAGGCGTTGATGTAATAGTAGCGAAATGGACGCCTCTTCGACATTCTTCTTTCTTGTGAGAAGAATTGCCTTGATTCGAACAATCTCCCGGTGTAGAGATAGTTATCTTTGAAAAGTTATGCTTTGACGTCATCTTTAACTTTGTTCTTTGATCATTGTTCTTTGTGGTGAAAGTGATAGTATGTTGTTGTGCGCATCGATGCGCCTCAGTGCTCGCTGCTCGGTGTCTCCACGTCCATTCTTCAACATGCTCACACGCTCTTTGGCGTTGGAAATCAATACTGATGAAGTTCTTTAAGTCTTTGACTTTGTAGATTCTTTGATTGATGAAGAATCATTATTTGTTGTGTTGCATTGAATAGAACTTCCATTAGTGATGATGTTGGCGTGAGCATGAGAAGAATCAAGACGATCATCCCGGCTCCGAGCTTCCATAAGAAGAAAACATTTCAAGCGGTTAGTAATAAGCGGTTTCCGGCACTTACAAGTTTGAACTTGAGAGTGTCAACAAAGATAGTGTGAGGACACAACTCTAATTCTTACAAAGGCCGTTCTGAACGGAGTCCCACAAGTGAGATAACGCGATGTACCGAAGTACATCTACGTTCGAGATGAGTCACCGAGGTACACCGAAGCATCACCTCTGCTGTAGACCGTTTGAGACACACTCAGCGTAATCCACGGGAGTTACCGGCGTGACTCGGCCGACCGGATGTTTGATGTTGACCTGGCAGAGTTTCCATTCAATCACCGAGGATCACAAATGTGAACCTCTCATAAATGTTCTCGGCAGATTGCTAAGATCTGTGAAGGACTCGATATGAACCACTGATGATCTTATTAGTTGATCATCAAGTGATTAAATGTCAAGTGTTCCTAAGAGATCTTTTGATGAATCTCGTGGCTCTAGACTCAATAGTGCGTTTTGGTTTTCTGGAGCGGAGACTAGGGAGAGGGTCTCCTTCTTCAATACCAGCAATCTCTAGGAGAAAGCCGATAGTTTACGTAGGGTTCCCTGTGAGAATGAAACAAGCTTCGCTGAGAGAAACTTGAGTGGTTAAGAAGGTTTAGTGCATGCGTCACTTGGTCCATGACGACTTTTAATCTTCAATACCGGCGTCACTAAGTGACAACCATTAGCATATGAATTGAACCCGATTATGCGCCCTAAGTTGAATAATTTGGAGGGCTATTTCTTTTCACCCTTTACTTTACATTTCTTTTTGATTCTTCAACTCCTTCTTTCTCCGATTCTCATTTTCTCCTTTTTATAATCATTCCTAAGGACTTCTAACACTAACTAATGGTAGTGTCCTTGGGTAGATCCCTCCGACTCTGGCGGATCATAGGACGGTTATTCCTAACCTTAGTCACCTTATAACTCCATGACTAACCTATGTTTGCCATTAAAACCATTGTATGATAAAATATCTCTCAAAGGGTTTGTTAATGAAAAACATGTTTGAACCATTGTGAGAGATGATGTTTTGCATAAATACTCCCCTCCACATGTGCTTAATAGTTTTAATGGTTAAATGCACAGTGAGGAAAGAGCGCACTTTTGAATTGATCCACTCGAAGATAGACAATCCCCGCGAGACGGTTACGCTTGCATAGTTAAAGAGATTCATTGTCGGCTTTTAGGTGACAACTAGCTCTAATAACTACCTTGAAGGTGTAGACAAACCTTGGAAGGTTGTCAAACCCGTCCGAGTTCATGTCTATCAAAAGTTTCTCGAATGGTACATTCTACTCGACAAGTCCTTTCGAGACACGTTTACATGACTAGCGAACTAGCTTGAAATTATTACCCGTCCGGACAAGTCTTTTCAAGTTACTAACAGCTTTAGTACCGTCACAATTGCGTTGGTTAAGTCCGAGGTACATGATTCATTTGCATTTTACTCAACATATTTCTTATCACATATTTTCTCCCCCTCAAAAATGGCATATTAAAGTGTTATTTTTGAAGCGTTTAGAATAAATATGACCATTTCGAGTGTTGCGGGAAGAATGACCACTGAGAACAATTTTGAACAAAGTTTTGAATCAAGTACTCCCCTCAACGAGTGATATAAACGGTTGAGGTTTTGAAAATCATAAGGAAAGTACTTGTTCTTTTGAGCAAAACCTTGAAAATTGAAAGGTTTGATAGGTTTTACTCAAAAGTAAGAAGCTTTCGCTCCTTTTATAAGGATTGTGGCATCAAGCGCACCACGGGGTCCTTTATTGACAATTACGGGTTGTACATCGCTTATGTGTGCACAAGCCATTGACATATATAATCACACATCCAAAATTATATGAAGGAAACAATTCAAGGGGTACCGGAAGTGCGATGATGTCCCCGAGATGCATGCGAGGCGTTGAAAGCCGGTGATGTTTCTCCGGGTGACCACCAACATAGCTCTCCAATCGTCAATGCGATCCCTTCGAACAACCGTTCATCAATCATGGTGATGATCCTTCTCACATCCCTCCTTTCACGAGAATTCCAGCTTAGAGACCCAACTTTCAGGTGTATATCCTTCAACCTGTACGCCAATCCATCCCTAACCAGCTTCAAAGTATGATCCCCGAATTTGTGGAGTTCACTACACGCCATTAAGCGATTTCTTTGAAGTTCACTACGGTAAACAACGCCCAAAGGTTTTTGATGAGTGTATATTGAGAGAACTGGTTGAGATCGGGAAGAGTAAGCGTTGGAGGAGTGAGGTTGACACGCGTCGATAAGATTCAACACCATCCGGATATCTTCAACACGTTCTTTGATCACGATGCGCCTAATGAAGATGAGAACTGACTTGATAAATTCACGTTGAACTTCAGTCGAGAATTGTCTCATACGACCATGTACTTTGGCAAGGTACATGTCTTCGATGTCGTTGAGGGACAAGTTCTCAAAGTCACCCTCGGAGAATCCATAGTCCTGTTCATCTTGTCGTTTGACTATGATATTCTTTAAGAATGTGTAGTCCCACTTAGACTTGAGATCAATGTGTTTGATGGCCACGATGTCCTTAGAACTATACACTTGCATGTTGAGACTTCGAACCGGGCAGCCAGTAGTAGATTCTTCGGCATTCGGGCCAATGATGAATCCCATACAATGCATCTTGGTCGTATGCTTGCACGTTGTCGGAAAACAAGTGATTTGCACGTTCCTCGATAGCTATGCGATTTGAGTAAATAGCATTTGGGAATGGAAGAGTAAATGATGTAGCGTATTTTCGCGAACCATCGCTACCGTGTAAGAGAAAATCCGGGTCTCTGTTAAAGAAGTATCGGAAGGGAATCCGTGGTTCGTCTGTTTGGCCAATGGTCGGTAGAGGTTTGGTCCAATTGGTGTAGTATGGAGGGTTGTCCCTTTGTGTGAAGTCAATGTTTGCTTCTGGATTGAGCCAATCCATGTTGTTAGACATAGCTCGAGCGATGTTCTCAAGATGATATTCGACCTCGAGGCTTTGGAGTTGTCTTTTAGAAGTTGAAATGCTTCATTCTTGATTCGCTTCAACTCGATTTCGTCCATTTTCTTCACATGTAACTTTTCTTGCAAAAGTTTTGCGTGCTCCAATGTAGAACCGTCTACCAATTCTTGACCTTCATCGGGGTAGGGAGTTTGATTGACAAGTGTGGAGAACCATTCAAACTCTTTGGTTTTATCGTCATCTAGCCATGAGACGACTCGTGAGTCGTCTTCTTCTTCTTTGGAAGGCCTTGATGATGATACGGTTCTACACTTGTTTGGGTGAGGTGGGTTGTTGTCGGGGCTCAAGGACCTCTTCATCGTCCCCACCCGTATACTCAAAGTAATCACCTGTTTTATGAGTCAGGGGTGGTAACTCGGAATCGTCCCCGAGGTTTATCGATAGAAGAACCGAGGTGGAGGAGACTTTGTTGAGAAGAAGTCCGTGGTGGAGGAGGTGGCATAGAGTAGATTTACCGCAGGTTGCTTTCGACGCGTTTAGGTGCGAGTCCTTATCCTTATCATCGTCATCTCTTGGTCGTTTGGGTTGATCGGATGACTCCTTGCATGATGATCTAAGTTGAAAATCAAGTAGATTTTCGAAAAATTTAGCTTCATCCGAAGTAAACGCTCCAGATCGCTTTGACATTTGTATCACAAGTTTAGCGATTAACTTCAGATTCGAGAGAGATCGGCTTCTTTGGCCATTGTATGTTTAACCAATGTTACGATGTTAGGGGTGAGTTGTGCGGAAAATACTTCTCTAGTCACACCGGGACAAAGATCGAGAAGAAACTTGTGAGTATGATCTCTTCTTTGTCTTCTCAGTTCCTTTTGGACTTTAGGAGCGATATCCTGAAGGTACTTGTTAGTGTAACCTTCGATCATTTCGTTCAGCTTCCTTTTACGATGTTTCTTCATGAACTTCGAACAAATTCCTTTCTTTCTCCATCTTGTCTTTCTCATCATTTAAGTCTTGTATGTGATCGACAAACCAATTTAGCTTTTGTAAGAATGTTTCTTTCGACTTGTTTGACGGCTTTCACAATCTTTTATGAGCTTGAGAAATCCAAGATCGAGGTGGTTTCTTCACAGATTTGGATGATGATTTTGTTGATCTTTTGATGGTGGTGGTGATGAGTGAGATGAAGAATCTGATGAGGAGGGTACATGAGGAGATTCGGGGTCCTTTGGAGGTGCTAGTATCCTCCTTGGAAAGAGTTGGACTGCTGAGAAGAAAGTCATCATAATCTTCTTCGTCATCATGTCCAGATTTAGCCTTTTCTTCCGTCTGTTCCTTAGCTTCTTCATGAGTTTCTCTTTCTCAGTCCTTATTCTTTTCTCGGTTCCTCAAAGTTAAGATCAGTAGACTCCTTCACAAGCGTTTGTTGTTGCACAAGAGTGGTGGCACCGGATCCCTTATCGGGTTGATTAACCGCATCGAGGACTGGTGAAGAGTGGACAACACCACTCGATCCTCCGGGGCCACCCATTTGATCTTTGCAAATTCTTGACTTTTGAATTTGTCTATCTAATTTAAACTTCTTCCTGTAGGATTGATCCAGTTGCTCTTCTTCTTCTTCAGAGCTTTCATCATAAGACTCAAGTAGAGGAGTCTTTCCTTTTCCATGTTCAGCTATTGGACTTGTAGGTTTAGGCTGCCGGAGGAGGTGTTATGGTTGCGGTTCGAGTAGGTAATCTCTTCATACGTATGGGTACCTTCGAGCTTTCGTCCACAAGCTTTCTTTGCGGTTTGGGAATTGGGATGGGAGCAGCTTCCTTAGATGGAACAATCCTCTTTGAAGGAGGGTTCCTCTTGGGGAACTTCCTTTGACTCACGGTACTTGCCGTACTTCCTGCACTTCCTCTTTTGGTTCTCCTTACAGGTGTTCCGGAAGATTTTTCGTCGAGATGACCAACTTTGCCTTGTCACCGCCTGCTTCCAGATACCTTTTATGTACGATTGAAGCTTTTCGACATCTTGATTAGAAGGAAATCGGCAGACACCTTGTTTCTTTGTAGACGTTTCCTTGATTCTGACGGATAGAATGGGTTCCGTCAACATGTCGTGATTGTCGGGGTCATTGAGCCTCTTGGGAATGTCGGGATGAAGTCCAAGTGCTCTCTGGATCAACAATTTAGTATATCCGATGTAGGGAATCTTTGAGCCAAGTTTGTTGAGAAATGACATCATGTCATCCCAAATCGGAGCTTCGATAGCGATGTGTTTCTTGTTGACCAATGCCGTAATATTTGCGTTCCATGAGCTTAGGGTGCTCATAGCTTTGTCCACGCGACGAAGCAGACTTGGTGATAATTATGTAGAGAGTTCTCCAGGGTTGAGGAATACTCTTAAGCTCTACGTGAGAATGCTTGGTGATTATTCATGTAGCCTCGTCATAACCGATATTGATTAAGAATTGGAGAGTGAGCTCTTGGCGGGTGTGGCATATAGTTTGGTTGGATCGACATCGGGAATTAGGAGAACAACCCTTAAGTCTGCAGGTGTAATGGTGACTTGTTTGTGATTCGAGTCACCGTCCACAGCTTTGTCCTTTGACCCTTTCCATAGTGTTCCGTAACTGTTGGATGTAGATCTCGTGAGCAGTTGCGAGTGTGAAAGCATGTTACGTCTGGATGAGTCCTCGAATGTCAATAGCAATTAAACAAGAAGATTCAGAGCAAGTGAGGGTGTCAAAGTCAACACGGAGATTATTCTTTCCTATCTTCATTGGATAGCCATGAGGATAGATATCGGCAATGGAGAGAACTTCGTGTGCATCCATATTCATTTGTTCGACCATGTCGTGATCGAAATAACATTAGCCAAAAGAACCAACATATCGAAAGACATAATGTTAGTCAACGGAAGGTCTTATTGTCTAGTTATTGAATGTACAGTGTCAATGATTGTTACGAGTCCTAAGTCACTTGTATATTCAATAGTCCAATGACGTCGTGAAATGTTTCAGTGAGTTAGTTAACTTTAAGATTTAAAGTTTATTTTATCACTTATTGTTCACAACATATCAAACGATTTCAGTTTATTAGTGACATTTTAGGATTCGTGATGATATGATTAGTTTATTTACAAGTTTGTACACGTAACAATTCATAACGAAGGTATGATCTCGGCTTATGCGTAGGATTGGTAAAGTTATGCGTAGATAGGAATGATATATGCGTGAAGTAAACTTACGCGTAGGGTCTTAACTTACGAAGTGTTACGCGTAGGAAAAAGAGGACCTTATGCGTAGGCATATATTAACCTTACGCGTAAGGCTACTCGTAAGAGTTGACCTTATGCGCGTAGAGTCATCTACGCATATCCTTCACAGGATACGTAGTCCCATATGTAGAACCTTATGCGTAGAAGCTACGCGTAAGACTAATCTTACGCATAACAAGCTACGCGTAAGGTGATCCTTATCCGTAGATTAACAACAACCTTGATTCTGAATATTACGTGTTGCAAGCATGAAATAAAGCATCATATCAACAAAGTTAAACACATAACATTCATTTTATGATAAATCAAAACACATTTGGACAGTTTAACAGCATGTAGAGAGCTCATACGCGTAGTCTAAACCCTAAATCTACGCGTATGAGATCTAGCCATGGAATATACACCAAACTTTTTCAGGTAGTTAAAGAGTGTTGAGGGAGTCTATATACCGAGTTATAACACCCAATTCATGGTGAATCAAAAATACCCAAACTTATGAACTTTAAACCCTAATTCCAAATTGTTGATCATTTAGAGTTTCGGGTGGTTATAAAGCAGGGAAATCATCAATTCATCATCATAAGAACATAACCCAACAATCCTTTTGACCAAAACACTTCACATTCGAAAACACCCAATTCGACATAAGAACCCTAATTTTCAAAAATCATTAATTCGTGTTTACGGGTGGTTTTGATGAATAAAATGATATCATTGATGTATTTGAAAACGTTTTGACACAATCCATTTAACCACAAACACACACACAATGATTGTGTGTTCATACGCTTATGCGTAGAACACAAAATCACTCGAACATGAATTTTAACCGTTGGATTTGAATGAAATTCAAAACCTTATCTTAAAAACATGTTTAGATCACAAAAAACACTTACAATGATGATCAAATCACGGATATCTTGAGTGATTTTTAAGGCGTAGGGATGTGTTAGGTTTTATAATAAATGTGAAGAATAAATGTAGGTGGGAGGGTGTTTTATTAAAAGTGATTTTAACCTTTTGACAGTTTTGGTCCCTCCACCTTTTCCATTTTCAAACAAAGCCTTTTAACTTCCATTATGGTAACCAAACGAAGATTTTAGGAAAGAAACTTGACGACACTCCCCCTCGACTTGAGAAAATAATGAAAGGTTATTAATTAAAGTCCGAGGAGTGTCTTTGAACCAGGAAATGTACCACCATTTGTAAAAGAGTCAACCGAGATATGATAACATGCAAGTACACAGATGTTTTGAAGCGGTTAGAATAGATTATTTTCTCCCCCTCAACACTTGATCGGAAAAATATTGAATTTTGAAAGATTAAAGTGTTGACGGAAGAAATGTACTTGCAATGTTGAAAGAAATATAGATTAGAAGAATATTTTTGTTGTTTTATCGGATTTTATATTTTTGTATTTTGTTTTGAAAAATATTTACAAAAGATGTTTTGGTGTTTGACAGGTTTTTAAGACTGTTTTAAGAGGTCATCCAATTCCTCTTGAGTCAAACACCTCATACCAATTCGGTGGACCAACTCATTAAACCTAGCGGGAGGCAAGGCTTTGGTGAGAAGATCCGCCAATTGGTATTCATACTCACAAAATATAATTCAACGGTACCCTATTCCACGTGGATCCTTGATGAAATGATATCGTAAGATCGATGTGCTTTGATTTCGAGTGCTTTGGCCGAAGTTGCCGCGAGATGGCAATGGCACTCCGATTGTCGCAGTACATCGGGATTTTGTCAAATAAGTAACCATAGTCTTTGAGTTGTGTTCTCATCCATATGACTTGAGCACAACACGCGGACATGGCTACATATTACGATTCGTTGATGACAGCGATGTACAATCCTCGCTTCTTCGATTGCCATGACACGCTTTATCACCAAGAAATTGTAATGCTCCTGAAGTACTTTTCCGTGAATCTAAGCATCCCGCGTGGTCGGTCAAAAGCGATTAGTTCAAAACCAGAATCCTTCGGATACCAAATTCCCAAGTTAATGGTTCCCTTGATATATCGGAGGATTCTTTTAGCCTCGAGAGGGTGGGTTTGAGTTGGTCGCGATCGATAGCGGGAGCATAGATAAGCGGCAAAGACAATATCAGTCGCTAGTGTTAGATACATGAGAAACCTAATAATACTACGGTATTTTGTAGGGTCCACCAATTTCCCATGTAAATCGGCGTCTAGCTTCTTGGTATGAGCCATTGGTGTGGCATAGGTGTCACAGGTTTTCATTCCAAATTTGTTTAACAATTCAAGGGCATATTTGGACTGACTCAAGAAAATACCACGGGGTGATTGATGAACTTGCAGTCCTAGAAAGAATGTAAGTTCACCCATCATGGACATTTCAAAATTTTTCTTCATTAGTTTTGCAAAAGCGATTGAAAACTTTTTATGTGTAGACCCAAAATGATGTCATCCACGTAAATTTGAACAATTAAGATATGTGCCCCGTGATATTGTATAAAAGAGTTGGGTCAACCGAGCCTTTGGTGAAATTATTGGCAATGAGGAAAGATGATAGCTTATCGTACCATGCCCAGGGGCTTGTTTGAGACCATAAAGAGCTTTGTTCAGTTTGTAAACATGGTTCGGGAACTCGGGATCAACGAATCCATCTGGTTGGCTGACATAAACCGTTTCTTTAAGTTGTCCATTGAGAAACGCCGTTTTGACATCCATCCGATAGACCGTCATATTCATATGAGCGCGAACGCTAGAAATATCCGAACGACCTCAAGGCGAGCAGCCGGAGCAAAAGATTCTTCAAAGTCTATTCCCTCTTCCCGGCGATAACCCTTAGCAACTAGGCGTGACTTGTTTCGATGACGTTCCCTTCAAAGATCCAATTTGTTTTTCCAAATCCATTTTAGACCAATGGCGTAGACCCTGTTGGTCTTTCAACCGTTCCCATACTTCAAGACGCGTTTGAATTGGTTGAGTTCTTCTTGCATGGATTCAATCCAGGTTGTCTTTTGTCATTGCGTCTTTGATGTTTTAGGTTCAGATTGGCAGACAGTGAGTGCATAAATGCAATGTTCACCGTCCGTGTGAAGACGTTGTCTCGTAACGACTAGTTGATTCGGGTTGCCAATAATGTTTTCCAGAGGATGGTCTTTCGTCCATCTATGTGTGGAGGGTTGATGTTGGTATACATTGTGCGGTTCGAGGATTCAAATGGTTTGTTGAAGATTCACGCGACATCCGTGCGGCGGTCTCATTAGCAAACAGATTGAAGAACGCATTTGGATCAAAATCTGCAGGTGGGGGTATTTCATTCAGAATATCATCAGCCGGTTCATCATTGTTGGAAGCGGTGTGTTCAACTGTTGTGTTGGAGTCAAGTGGTGTAGGTGCATCTTCAACAAGAGTTGTTGTAGCAGTGTATCGTATAGGAATATTATCGGGTTGTGCAATGGTGAAAGCAAATGATACACGGAGCACGTTCATCAATATCGTCCACGAGCGTAGGAGCAAATAACCTTTCCATTTGTTGGCGAGTTGGCGAGGGCTTTCTTCACCGATGATGGGGTTTGAGGGAAGTTTAAGCGGTTGTGAACGGGTTCTAAGTTGTTATACTCAGAAGCCATTTCCGTGAGTTCATCGAAATGAGCATGAATCGTTTCCATCACCTCCTTAGTTCGACGATTCCAGATTCGGAAACCTTTAGAATTATCACAATATCCAATAAAGACTCCAATGTCGGCTTTGGCTTTGAGCTTTCCAAAATCATCACGATCATTATTCGGATAGCAAAGAGATCCAAATACATGAAAGTGTTTTAGATTCGGTTTATAGTTGTGGACAAGCTCGAAAGGTGTTTTGTTGTGGCGTTTTGTGATCATAGAACGGTTTTGAGTATAGCATGCGAGATCGACTTACGCCCATAAGTAATCTAGAAGTTTAGCATTGATTAACATTGTTCTTGCAGCTTCCACTAACGTTAGGTTTCGTCTTTCAACAACTCCGTTTTGTTGGTGTACGCTGCAATAGATGTTTGATTTCCCACTTTCTCATAGAATTCACGAAGGGTTTTGTTAACAAATTCAGTTCCTTTGTCTGCATTCGATGATTCGACGGTGTTGCGGAGCTGAACTTGTATTTTTGTGAGAAAGGTGATGATCATTTGTGGAGCTTGGTCTTTGCTACGAAGAAAGTAGACCCAAGTCCATCGTGAGTAGTCATCAACAATTACTAAGATGTAGCGTTTGCCATTGATCGTTTGCTGCACGCATCGGGCCACACAAATCCATGTGAAGAAGATGAAGCACATCTTTGAGAGTCGTGTTCCACCTTTGAAAGAAAATGAGCACGAGTGCTTTTCCCTTGTTCACAAGTTGAGCAAAGGTGATCTTTTGAATACCGGAATCGTGGGAGTCCTTCAACTAGTTTGTGTCGAGCAAGGTTGGTGATGGTTTGAAAGTTTAGATGTGAGAGACGAGGGTGCCATAGCCAGGATTTTGTTGATGTTGCCTTAGAAAGTAAGCAAATGGGAGAGGAAGCAACCATGTCTTGCATAGAGATAGTGTAGAGACTAGAATTACGCGAGCGAGACATAAGGTCATTTCCTTGTAGATCACTAATGAAACAAGTTTTCTCCCTGAAAGCAACCTCCAAATCTCCATCACAAAATTGACCTCATCGAAAAAGATTGTGACCGAGTCCTTCCACATAATAAACCCTGCTAATTTCGATGTTCCCATTGACATAATCTCAGAGCCCATGATAGGCTGCTAAGTGATCATTCCCCAACCCGACAAAGGCCAATGAACTTTGCAATAAAGTTTGATAACAGTTTAAGATTGCTGTCATGTGTCGGGAACATCCGCTATCAACAATCGAGAGAATGATGTATCACCGCATTACACACAGGCGACACGATGGAATAGAAGTAGATTTGGAACCCAAAATGTTAGAGGGTTCCGTAGCGGTTATAGTAGATATACACACATCAATAGCTTTAGGTATCCACTTAAATCCTAGTGTGTTATATATCCATTTATGCCATCTATAACTACTCTTTGCTTTAGTCTTAGTGAATTCACTAGGTGGTACTACATTCCTAGGAGGTGAAAGCCGAGCTACAGTGGACAGCAATGCGTTTCTTAGAATCTAAAGATGGCGGTCTACCAAGCAATGCACTTAGAAAGATTAGTAGGCCTAGAGGTATTCTGGTTCTTAGGATTCCTTAAACGAGAGATGATAGCTTTAGCAACACATTTATCATGGCAATCGGAATTCATACTTTTACCACAAATATCACAAGGTGCATCGATCTAATATCAAAAGTACTTAACGGTTTAGCATTCGTTACATCACTATTTCTATTACATTTGCCGAACGCAATATCTATAGTGGAGGCAACGCGAGTCTTATTCATAGTCCTAGGGTGTTCTTCTACTTTAGCATTCTTGATTGATCTTTTCTTAGGTCGCAACTTCCTATTCTTCGATTGAGTGCTCTTAGGCGGTGAAGTGCGGACGTTTGGAAAAGGCTCAACTATTCTCAAGTTTCATAGAAGGAAGCACGCGTTAGCTACTTGTGTTTTGGCAGTAGAGATTCTAGGTGCATGAGTACTAAGTGTTACGGGGGCTAATCTCTTAATGATTGTTGGCGAAGTTGTTCATACTTTCCTAACATTCCTCTTAACTTGATGATAGTGTGAATCGATCTTGATTTTCGGAATCGAACATTTCCAAAGAAAATGCATAACTTCCTTAGTGTGTGCAAGATAATGATCAAGTTCATTTGATGCTTCATCACGAGTCTTTTGAGTAAATCAAATATGACACCATATTCCTTTTAACTTTTACAAGTTCTTGTTCATATTTTGAGATTTGACACTTAAAAGACACGCTTTGATCATCCGGTTGCTCAATTTTAGAATCGAAGGTTTTGCACGCGAATCGGTTGATTTTGTGTTGAAAAACAAGTTGTTGATCGTGAATATCTTTTTGACACCAATTAAGACGATGTATTGCATTTGAAAGTTCGCTTGACAATCGCTTGTTTTCAACTTAAGGACTCGACCAAGCACATTATCGGTGTTCTCAACATTTACCACGTAAAATCAACGATCGCAGAGATATTATCAAATGCATATGACAAAGAATTCAATAACACAACATTTTGAACATCGACGATAACATCTTCCAAGAGTCGATCAACATCTTTTCTCAACAGTTTCTTTTTACGCTTAGTGTTAGAAATAGATGTTTCGCTTTTCTCAAAACGCGTTTTCATGACCCCAAGTTCCTTATGAAAATCCTTTTCCCAAGCAATTGCACAACTTTTCAAGTTTTTAACATTAGGTAAAAGATTTTTCTCAAAAATGTCTCTTTGTTCTCGCGCAAGAGGCGATTGAAAATGTTCAACTTTGATTTCAGATCGATATTCTATCTCATGTTGTAAAATTTTGAGGTCAACCATGAAAATGTCAAAATATCAAGAATTTTTCGATTTTCATGTTGTGAGTTTACTTCACTAATGGAAGGTAAAGGACCATAAGTTTGTGCAAAGTCAGTTTTGGGATTAACAATAGAAGACTCGGTGTTTTGATGATAACCCTTGGTGTGTTAGAAGAATCCGTTGGTGTGACGAAAGTGCCCGGTTTTGAATAATTAAAAGGTTTGTTGTAAACAACAGTTTTTAATTTTGATCGACTCTCGTCTTATGCATCTAATTCCTCTTGACGATGATATTCAACAACATTCATAACAGAATTATCAATTTTATATTGTGCACCGGAAACTTCGTGGATTTGGTTTGAATGCTTTTGTTGAAAGCTTAGGTTTGTAATCAGAAGATTCGGTCCATATCCATTTGGATTTGGTTTTAAAGTAAACTTTTCAATGGTTGTGACCGACTCGCCATGTTTGTAAACAACAGTTTTAAACTCTTTAAGTTTGTTTTGCAAGCCGATGATTTCTTCAAGATGATCATCTATTCGCTTTGTTGAATGCTTTTTGTATGCAGAGAACTGTTTTTGACAAGTTAACAACTTAGCTTTTTGATTTTCCAAGGTGAGAGCATTAATTTGCTTTTTATGTTCATGTTTGCTTGTTCTATTTCGAGACAACAAAGCATTCTTCGGCTGCTAGATCACGATCTGTCGTTCTAAATATTTTTCGCTTTGATAAGATTTGGCAAAGGCTGCTTCAAAACCGCTTTCACGATTTTCTTGAGTTTTGAAAAAGTTGAGTTGCTTTTGTAAACATTCAAAATCCTTTGTTAACAGTGCATTTTTACTTTTCAAGTCCTCGATTAATTGCATGACATTCTTCCACTATGGTTTGTTGGTCTTGTATTAAGCGAGCAAAATCTGGATGAGGCAAAAGTTCAGCGTGTTCAATGTGAGTCACAACATGATCATTACTTAGATCCTCAAGTATAACCACAGAGTCAATTTGATTATCAAGGGAAACCGTTTGGTCATCTTGATCGTCAAATATAACTACTGGGTCTAGTTGAAAATCGTCGGAATGAGATGTGGATGACTCATTTTGAACATTCTCGAGCCTTGCGGATTCAGATGTTGGCGGAGATATGAGATCGAGATAAATATGGTTTGTTCGCACTGAGACAAGCCATCGCTGTCATACACGGCCTGTGTCACTCATGTGTAACTGCATATTAGCCATCAACATAATACACCATTGGCACGCAAGTCCTCCATATCATCATCCGAAAAGATTTGCCATAAAGCTCGTTTTTGTCCGTGAGAGTTCCACCAGCTTCATTCTTAAGAGCCAAAAGAAGAGCCTCTTTGAAATAAGCACTGCCCTTAGTCCTTGGCTTTGGGCATGCATTAGCCGGGTGTCCCTTCTCATTGCGGTTGTAGCATCAAGACCATTCAACCCATTTTGAGCATTACCTGCTCCACCACTTGAGCTATGTTGTTATTCCTACCCACAACATTAAACCCTTGACCACCGCCCATCTGACGACCATAATCACGATTCGAACTTCAACCGCCCATTGTTCACATACTTGAGTCCGTGTGTTAGATGAGGAACGAATACTATTGTTGGATTTGTTGGTATAACGGCTAAAGGCATTAGCAATCATAGCAAATCCTTGTTGCAATGCTTGAACGGATCGGTTTCCTCGCCGCTTCAATCGACATATGCTTGAGCATTGTTGTTGTATGGAACCAATTGATTTTGTTGAGGTTGTTCTTGTGAAGGTGTGTTTGAAGCATTTGGTTGAGTTGCCGTTGAGGAGAATAACCGCTTTTGAGCATATAAGGCAAGTTGTTGATTTTCCAGATGTGTTGGTGGAGCAATTTGAGCACGGAGAATCCTTTCCCGATCAACTTCCTTTTCATGAGGTTTCAAGTAATCGCACAACAATCCGTAGGTAGAATGATGCATGTTCTTCGCTTGACGGAGAAAAATGACATACTTCTCCCATTCAGAACCAAGACTACTTAGGAACTTAGTATTCACTGCAATTCTTGGCATGATGATGTTGTGTTTATCCAAATCATTGATGATGTCTCGAAAATCGGTGATGATAGGACTCTAGTGTCTCTCCATGTTCAATCATGAAGTGTTCATAAGCCAAGTAAATTTTGGATTCCAAATCTTCTTGATTGAGTACAGATCCTTCCATAAGAAGATCTAATATGATCCCACATTTTTGTTTTTTGAGCATCTTTTGAGCATCAACACTACTTCAAGAATTGGGTTTGGTAATCCTAAAAGGATGTATTCCATTGCAAGCTCATCTACTTCATAGTGTAGAAGTTCTTGAGGATTCAAGTCTGCAATAGTAGCAATGTTTGTTTGTTCATCTCTTGGTGGAATGGCATTTGGATCTCCTGGTACAATGATAGTAGGCATCTCAAATGGACCTTCCAAGATAACCTTCTTTAAGAACTTTCCATGTGGCTTCTTTAGATCACAAAACCTAAAGAACCTTATCACCCATTGATCGTAGTTTCTCGAGTGAGCATTGGAGGTCTATCAAGTGATCGACCTCATGAATTGATTGTTGTCCGCTTAAAGCTTCACACATCTTTGCAAACCAAGTGGGTTCCTTCATAGTGTTCCTTGATGGATGTTGATTGAATTCATTTGTGTATGGTTGAACTTGAAGACTTGGTGGTGGTTGAACCATTTGAGGTTGTGGATTTGCAGAAGTTGTGGAGTATGTTGTTGATTAAATTGTTGTTGATAAATTGCTTGTTGTTGATTCCATTGTTGATGTTGTGGACTTAGTTGTTGTTGTCGCTGAGGATAAGTGTAAGGGAAATAGTTAGAGTATGGTGGTTGTGACATGTTGATAAACTTGTGTTGGTAAAATGGATCTTTGTAGTCGAATGAACCTTTGTTGATGAAGTGTCCTTAGGCATAGAAAAGACAAGAACCAAGTAGCACTTATGCGTAAAAACACCAAAGTTATGCGTAACAATGAGGAGTTACGCGTAGGTTTTAGCTTACGCGTAAGTAGGATAAAAGCACTAAAGTTATGCGTAGACAAAAGTTAGGCTTAGAAAGTTAGGCGTAGGATTACCTTATGCGTAGACCTAAGTTTACGCCTAAAGTGAATCTTATGCGTAGGATTTCTACGGCCGTAGCTATGCTTATGCGTAATTTTAGGGTTTTTGCTCAAATGATCTTTACACTTCACAAAGGCAAAAGATATCCAATGCCGACGTATTTTCAGACTTATCCAAGTAAGAAAACACGGAATAAACCAGAAAATGAAGATCAAACCAAGGAAAATCTTACGCGTAATTTTAGGGTTTTGATACGCGTAGTGATTACTCGTAATTTTGATTTTGCCCAAAGTGTTTCTAAACCGATTTTTGTGTGATGAAATAGCTTTAATAAACCAAAATAACACAAAAGTGTGAAACTTGATGATCCAAAGCACTCAAAAGCGGTTATGCGCAGAAATACACACACTAACAAAAACAAGTTAAAACAATGATCCACGAATAAAGTTTGAAACTTTTTGCCAAAAACAAGTATTTTAACACCTTAAAACATTGAAAGTACAAGAATCTTGGATTAAAAGTGTAAAAAACAAGTTTTTAAAAGCCAAAGAATCGTTATCCTTACGCGTAAGACCCAAAATCAAAAACTTCAAAAACAAACGAGTACACCCAACTATTTGGCGATTGATACCCTTTGTTAGGTCACTAGTTTTACAAACACAAGTTATATAGAAAGGAGATGAAGGCGATTGAACAAGTAAATCACACACACATACACGTATAATAATGGTTTAGGCAAAGAGTATGAATGAGAGAATAACTTGAACAACCAACCTCAAAATGAGGGTTATTACATAGTTTATATAGGCAAGGAGCTAGGGCAACACTCCCTCTCCTTCCTTATTCCTTATTGGGCTTGGGCCTAAGCTTATGGGCCTTCTACATAAGCTTGACCTTAAACAAACATAAAGGCCATAATAAAGCTACCTATTACATATGAAATATAAATACTTGAAATACTTGTTTAGGAGTGATTCCAACAGATCCTTATGATGACCTTGATTTCCCAAGAACCTGGATCAGGAGGCTTCAATGAAGACGGTATTCTCATCAGTAGCCGATCCTGGTAGAGATGTAGAAAAACTGATTACTCCACCATGTCATGAAGGTGGGCTATGACCATTCATTTACAGTACAAGCATACCTCTATGGCGGGATACAAAGTATCCAAGAAAAACTCTTCAAGGCGGTGAAGGTATAGTCAGAATTCATTGATGACAAAAGCCAACGATATAGTTCCATCCTCATTCCCATGATCCTCATACTTGTAGAATTCAAGAACAAAATGAAAGCATATTTTTTCGCTGGGATACAAGGCATTGAAGTCGATTCCCGCAGTTATCGCTTCGGATGTTGGTATTGTCGAGGAATGAAGGTCACTACACGCCCCCAAACAAACTCTTTATAACATTTTAGCGATCTTCGTTTTGGGACTGCTTGACCTTCCTTTCTATGATTCATTTATGTAGTGTGCCGTATCTTGATAGTCTTGTTGCCTAGAGCTTGACATGATTGATCCTAAACACCAAAAACCATGTGGTGTCAATTGCGCGAATAGTACCTTACTGAGGTTCATCACACTTTTTCATCACATTTCTATTGAATTCAAAATTAGTTTTTAATTTGTATTAACAATGTTAATTCTTTTGATTAGTTTATTCAGGAAACAATGATAACCCACTGAACCAAATTTCAAGATGAAAATTATGCTACTAGGATCTAGAGAATGGAAATTATAATGTAGCTTAAGATAATACTTACAATAAAGTTGATTGCTTTCCTTGAACGATGAGAATGAACCTATGAACGTATAATTTAGTTTATGTTCATACGTGGGAGAGTAGTGTTGGAAGCAACATTCACAAGCGATCATTAAGTTAGAATTATTCGTTTTCCTTCATGTCGTTCTGTGGATCCTTTGGAAAGTGATCCGCTATTCAATCATAGGATCCTGGGTAGATCGCCAGTGAAATAGTTTGCCTGTAACTTGGATACCGAGTTTTAATTCTTGATAAATGTTAATGATTTTGCTCTATAACTTAAGGTTTACTTTTGTTTCGAGGTTTTTAACTAGTTTTCGTGTTTACTAGTCCTTGACGAGCTTCCTCAATGAATCATGTCGAGCTAGTTAATCATGACAAAATACTATTTTATCATGATATGGAAAGTTTCACATGGATATTATTGACATAGCTTACTAATGTAGCGCCAATATCCTCATGCGAGAAATGACACCAAAGCTCTTGATTAATAAGTTATCATTACGAGGTATAATGACTAGTTTGTAGTTTTGTCTATAAAGATCAACCAAGAATGATATTCTCATGATGTGTTTAATAATGATAACAACCTGGAGAATCAGATATTGGAGCATACTTATTAAGTCTACTAATTCACGCGTTATGGGTACGATATTACTAATAAAATTGAAGCACATATTAATAATTTATCTATAAGTAATTTATGTAAGAACACTCATATATATATTCATTTTATGATTTTTGAAAATCATAGACTTAAAATTCTTCATGAGCTTTTAAAACAATCAATCCTAGCACGAAGAATTTTAAAAGAAATGTTAGAATGATCTATCACTATCCAACATTTAAAAATAAAATGGTTTCTAAAAACACACTTTTTGTTTGAAGAAATTTCTTTTCTTTGTAGTTTTTAAACATACACTGATCAGAAGTTTTAAAGCAATATACTGTTAAACTTGCAATTTAAGCTCGTACGCAATCAAGTAAAACTGGGGCATGAAGAGTTTTACCCGGGATAAAACTGCTTTAAAACTATTTAGATCTACTTATGTCAATCAATTTAATAAGCTCAGTGTTGATGATGATAGGTAAGCATATAAACAAGTAATGCAAAGATAAAGAGTAAAGAACACAAAATCATGACACAAGTATTTATAGTAAGCTTTGGTACAAGGACACTTTCCTTTTCCCTACCCACTGAAAGTTACCATTCAAGAGTTCAAGCACTACACAAACACAAGCTCCTTATCGACACCGGTTCTTCCCAATGCAGGTAGAACCCAAACCTATCACAATGTCGAATTACACTTTTATCCTAAGATCAAGGCTAGATACCGAGTTCTATTACAAAGTAGGAACTACTAACAACACTACACCAATACATGACAACCCAGCGAGACACAATTCTTTGTTACAACATCATAGTGATATCACTATCCTTAACCCAAATTAACCATTACATCGATGCAATCTATATCAATGTACCACCTTTCTACACCTTTACTTCACGCTCGACACGGACCACTCCTTTCACTAAT
>OU343225.1:207233284-207282646 GCA_910596185.1 Chrysanthemum makinoi | reverse complement strand
GATGCATAATTTACTGCAAATGGGATTCAAATTAGTGATAAAAAGTGCTTCTGTTGCACAGATCCCACGGTTCCTCCCTGTGAGAGATCCATCTAGGCAAATTAGAGGGCCCGTGTACCTGCATTCTTATGACCGCAATGTGGATGTAAAATGTGATGTTAACATCAACAAGAGTTATGTATTGTAGCATCAAACATATTCTTAAGACCATATGGCATACAACATGTGATTTCATTCAATAAAACATGAGAGATGATATACATATCTCTAAAACTAAGAGAATGACAAAAGTATGTAGTACATTTTCTAATAATTCTAAGCTGTGCCGAAAACTAACAAAAAGCATTAATGTGCTTGTAATCTCAAGTTCTAAGGACGAGTATATTTGTTGATTTGGTCAAATCTTTCAAGGAGATGATTAAACATGAAATGTAACTCATTTCGTACTTCTTGAACTAAACCTTGGGTGAGTTGACAGTTAGAGAAATTATTGTCATGAATAGGAGATGGTGGAGATGGGATGTTTTGAGGAGGTTCCATAAAGGATGTTGGGATTTGTAGAGGTGATTTGAGTGACGTAGGATGTGGTTCAACTAAGAATGAAGGTGATGATGTATGGGTTGGTGGTGGAGATGGGAAGTCATCTGTATGGTTAGGGCTTTTTTGATTCCTTGTTCCTAATGATGGATTATTTAACGGTGAAGGCGATTGGAATACGGGTGTTGGTGATGTTTCATCATCAAAGTTTTGGTGTGAAGGTGGTACCCTGTTTAACGAGAAGGGTGGTGAATGAGAAGTTCTTGGTGGTGAGTCTTCTAAAGAGTAGAGGTTTGGATGTGAAAGAGGCGCGGTAAAGGAGTGTAGTCTAGGTTCTAGAAATGAAGGCTTACTTGTTTTAGTTGAGTTAGGTATGTGTGGTTTAGAGGGTATGCTAGTGTTTGGTGAATGTCTTTCTAAGTCAAAAGGTCGAATACTAATCCTAGCGGTTCTTCTAGCTTTGGTTGGTTGAGTTTGTTGAGGAGGAATTCTAGTATTTGAGCCCTTGACGAGTGAAGACTCGGTTGAGGAAATCTCGTGAACCATATGAGAATTTTTCTTGGAGGAACCTTTGTTTGAAGAGGTTGTGCTAGATGCTTTAGTCATAGTGAAAAAGAAGAAGTAATGGGTGTTTTAGCTACTGAATTTGAATGGTGGTTTGAATGATGGTTTGAGAACATGAGCACACTTGGTTTATAAAGGATGGAATTATGTTAGTGAATTAAATTTTAGACCACTAAGAATTTTGGCATGCACTAAGGTCAACTCTAGTGTTTATTCTATCCTAGGGAGTCATTTAAGGCAATGTAAAGTGTTTAGATTACCAAAGAGAGTTTGAAATTGATGGTAAAGAGAGCTTAAGCTGTTCTGTATACCCGGTTCCCATGGATCCCTAATTTTAGGGATCCGTCTAGTTATAATCTGGGGATCCGTCTCTCAGACAGTAAAGAAGTAGAGAGATGATGTTCTATCAAGGTCTTGTACCTATAAATATTGAGTGTTTAGGTTCCCTAAGATGTCTTAAATGGTATAGGACTTAAATTTCCAACCATAATGAGTGAGGATATCTAATGATGGTTTTTTAGTAAAAAAAAATGGAGTTTTTATGTATGCAACTAAGTGCTTAAGCATGATACTAAGATTTTGAACGTGTCATATGATGTCAAATGATCCTAGAGATCAGATGATAACTCAAGGAAAATTTGGAAAATTCCTTAAAAATCCTAAAAAATGAAAAACTAGTTTTTAGCCTATTTTGGAATAAGGATGACTAAAATCAATTTGCTAAAATTGAGATAAATATCAAGTTAGGTGTTTTAAGATGCGAGAAACAATGTGTGAACATTGGAGCGGAAATATGGTGAGTTTTGATGAAGCAAAAAAAAAACACCTTGAAAGTGATTCTAAGTTAGTTATGAGTGAATATGAGACCAACTGAGGAGGACTTAAGTGATCCTAAAGTAACATGTTTAACTAGTATAGCAAGGTCTGGATGATTGGATTGATGTGAAAGTGTAGAACTCCCATATCTGTTCACCCGGATCCCACGGATCCTTCATATGAGGGATCCGGCTAGTTATAGCCCAGGGATCCGGCAACTGTTGTCTAGTAGCTTCACATAATATGTGCAAGATTTGCACCTCTTAACAAATTACAAACCTAATCGTTTCTACATCAAGCAATCATGTATGTAACCAAAGTATATCAAGTATGGTATGTAAGAGTGACAAATAGGCAAGCAAATTTTTAGGAAGACCAACTTTTTGATATTAGTCAAGTAGTCGTAAAATTCCTATTAGGGTCTCCTAGGTTAGGGTGTCATTATTTTAACGTCATACCATCTACTACTACTAAGTCCTAAGATAACGAAATATTGTTTAAGATGTTTATAAACCATTGTTCCAATTAAGGTCCTCGACCTTACCTCCCTTTTCACTCAAAATTCTCCTCCAACACCTCCAAGCTTCACCTTCCAACCCTTCAAGCCTACTTCGTCTTCTTCCCCATAAGAAAGTTGGCAAGACATTTAAACATCCCCTTTGTTTGTTGAAATTCTTGAGATGGGCTTGGGATGTCCGGCAATTGCTCAATGTAAGCCACGGGGTCAAGTTGGTAGTTGTCTATAGGGTTGCTTCCTTCTCCCTCCCTTTCTTCGGATGAGTCCGTCGGTGGATGAGGTCTCTTGCCTTCAACCATAAACCTCGTTGTCTTCTCATCGGACAAGGGTACCATGACCTTGTTGCTAAAGAAGTGGTCATCGGTATAGGGAGATGGATCTAGGGCAAAGACAAAATTGGCTAGGCGAGTTAGGAGCACCATCTTGTCCACCCTTGAGGCACTAGCCATTCGTTTAACCATGTATTAGGCGAGGTTGAAATGAGTCCCATTGACAAGGCAATAGATCATGAAGACTAGGCAAGCGTTGGGATGATCCTTATTTCCAACCAAACAAAGGACATTCTCCCTTAGCACTAGTTCCCATTTCTTGTACAAAGGGAACATCTCCGAAAGTTCCATTTGGAATGGATCCTTATAGATGACCTTTGATTTCCTAGTAACCCGAGACGGGGAGGCTCTTTGAATGAAGACGGTATCTCTTACCGTAGCCGGATCTGGGAGAGGTGTGGAAAAAACTGGATGCTCATCGACCATGTCATGAAGGTGGGCTAGTGACCATTCATTTGAGTACAAGCATACTCTATGGTGAGGGATACAAAGTATCCAAGAAAACTCTTCAAGGGTGAAGGTATAGTTGTGTTCATTGATGACAAAAGCGATTGATATAGTTCCATCCTCATTCCTTATGATCCTCATACTCTTGTAGAACTCAAGAACAAATACCGAGCATATTTTTTCGTTGATGGTTAGAAGGCATTGAAAGTTGATTCCCGCAAAGACGTCGGGGATGTTGGTATTGTTGAGGAATGAAGGTTCGACTACACGGCCCTCGTGAAACAAACTCTTTTGTAACATTTTGAAGGACTTTCGGTCTTTGGGACTAAGACCTTCCTTTCTATGATTCATCGGTATGTAGTGTGCCGTATCTTGATAGTCTTGTTGCCTAGAGCTCGACATGATTGATCCTAAACACCAAAACCACAATGTGGTGTCAATTATGTGAATAGTACCTTAATGAGGTTCATCACAATTTTTCTCAATACATCTCTATTGAATTCAAAATGAGTTTTTAATTTGTATTAACAATGTTAATTCTTTGATTAGTTTATCTTAGAAAACAATGTGATAACCCACTTGAACCAAATTTCTCAAGATGAAAAATTATGCTACTAGGATCTAGAGAATGGAAATTATAATGTAGCGAAGATAATACTTACACAAGTGATTGCTTTCCTTGGAATGATGAGGAATGAACTCCTATGAACAGTAATTTAGGGTTTATGTTCATATGTGGGAGAGTAAAGTTGGAAGTAACATTCTACAGTGATCATTAAGCACTTATTCTGTCTTCTGATGTGTCGGTTCCCATGGATCCCTTGAAAAAGGGATCCGGCTAGTTCAATCGCAGGGATCCGGTAGATCAGCAGTAAAATAGTTTAAGTGAACTTGATAATTTTGACACGGGAGTTTTAATTCTTGATAAATGTTAATGATTTTGCTCTATAACTTAAGGTTTGTTTTTGTTTCGAGGTTTTAACTAGTTTTCGTGTTTACTAGTCCTTTTTGACGAGGTTCCCCTTTGAATGAATCATAAGTTGGGAAGTTTAAGAATCATGACAAAATACTATTTTATCATGATATGGAAAGTTTCACATGGATATTATTGACATAGCTTACTAATGTAATGCCAATATCCTTATGCGAGAAATGATGACCAAAGCTCTTGATTAGCCAAGTTATCATTACGAGGTATAATGACTAGTTTGTAGTTTTGTCTATAAAGATCAACCAAGAATGATATTCTTGATGATGTGTTTAATACAGATAACAACCTTTTGGAGAATTGTGATATTGGAGTATACGTATTAAGTCTACTAATCTTTACGTGCTATAAGTAATGATATTACTAATAAAATTAGGAAGCACATATTAATAATTTATCTATAAGTAATTTATAGAAGAACATACCTTTGTTATATATTCATTTTATGATTTTTGAAAATCATAGACGCGAAATTCTTCATGAGCTTTTAAAATACCCGAATCCTAGCATGAAGAATTCTTAAAAGAAAATGTTAGAATGATCTATCACTATCCAACATTTAAAATAAAATGGTTTCTAAAAACATGACTTTTTGTTTTAAGAAATTTCTTTCTTTGTAGTTTTTAAACATACACGGATCGTATCAAGTTTTAAAGTACAATATACTCTAAGAAACTTGGTAATGAAGCTCTGGTACCAATTGTGGAAAACTAGAAGGGGTGGGGGGTTGAATAGTTTTACCGATTAAAACTTCGTTTTAAACTATTTAGATCTACTTATGTCAATCAATTTAATGTTTGTGTTGGATGATGATAGGTAAGCATATAAACAAGTAATGCAAAGATAAAGAGTAAAGAACACAAAATCATGACACAAGTATTTATAGTAGTTAGGGTACAAGGACACTTTCCTTTCCCTACTCCACTCCTCGAGTTACCCATTCAAGAGTTCGTAAGCACTACACAACACAAGCTCCTTAATGACACCGGGTTCTTCCACGAGGTAGAACCAAACCTATCACAATGTCGACTACACTTTATCCGGTACAAGGCTAGATACCGAGTTCTATTACAAAGTAGGAACTACTACCCAACACTACACCAATACATGACAACCCGAAAGGAGACACACTCCTTATTACAACATCATAAGGATATCACTATCCTTTAACCCAAATTAACTATCTTGTACATCGATGCACCATATCGAATGTACACGACCTTTCGACACCTTTTACTAATGCCTTCGACACGGACCTTCGACACCTTTCACTAATGCCTTTAACACAACACTTCTATGGAGGGAGAGAATGTTGAACCTAAGACCTTGATAGATCTTTGAGCGCTCGTGGATCGTTAGTAATATTTATGTAATCACAAACACACTAATAGAAAGTCTCTATTACTTGTATTCTAAAGCGGAAATCAAACACAAGTAAGAACACAGATTACTAAGAATACTTTGATCCTCTATGAATCTTTGAAGAAAACTAAAACTTGTTTTTCAAACTCGTACATCATACATACTAATGCGTTCCTATTATAGACAAGGAACCCTAAACCATTTCACAAGAAATGTATATTCATAAAACTAAAAGAGATATGCATTATCACTTCCTAGTAAAACTCATGCATATCCTAACTAACTATAAAATACGTGGAATATCTATATCCGCAGAAACAAGCTACACGGTTTTACTACTTCCGCATAATCACTTCTTCAGTAGAATCCAGTACTTCAGCAGAATCCATCAACAGTATTATTTAGCAGAATTCTTATTTAGTAGAATTCCCAACAATCCTCCCCTAATCTTGAATTTGACATGGTTAAGTTCAAGATTCTTGATAGATCTTTAACACTTTAGAACAAGAGGATTGAATTCGAACATCTGCAGCAAAGAATCCAAACAACTACATCTCTATGATGGCAAAACTGTGAAACTTCAGATCTTTGCAGCAACAAATGACAAAGTGTACATCAAAACAGATTAGTTTCATACTATTCTCATCACATCCAGGTGTGTTAACTCCTGTGAGAGGTGAATCATTGAAAATAATGGATTTGATGTCTCTTTACCAATAGCCATTACCAATGTAGTAGCCAAATGTTTAAGTTCAAAAACTATGGTACACTAATAACCATCTGATTTTTAGCAAATCAGCAGCTATAAACGAATTTGAAATGTCTTTACCTGTAGCCGTTTACTCAGGACTAGTCAATTCTTAGGTGGAAAGAATCACCTTTAGTGAATTGATTACGAAATATGGTATTCCACTGCCTTTACCACAAGCCATATACTTGTGGGCTAGCCAATTCTTGGGATTCCAAATAGGAATAATCCATGGTGAATTGATGACCATAGAACCCTCAGCAATTAAGCATGGGTGAGTTGCATACCCTATGGTTTTTAGCAAACCATTACAGCTATCAACAGATGTGATGTGTCTTTACCAAAGCTGTACCCTTTGGACTAGCCAACTCTTTGATGGACACAAGGCACATCTGGTGAGTTGATAAGCATCAAAAGAGCTATATACAACAAACCTGAATATACAAATATATATATATATATATATATATATATATATATATATATATATACTAAGAACGAAACAATTTATAATAAGTGAGACATGGCTAAAACATTACTAAGAAGTAAACAAAGAAAGAAATGATACAAGATACCATAATCAAGTAGAAGCTTTGTGTTGCAGAAGCTTGGACTTGATCAACCCAATCAATTGTTCAACATGGGTCATATCATTCCCCACTGGATCAGGAGGAACTTCCAATTTCCTTCTAAGCATACGTTTCATCAGTTTAATGGACAAAGGATAATGCTGATCAGAAAACATACATACAGAAATTCCACACTGTGTCTCCACAACATGCACATTTAGGATAGGGTAAAATCTCCAAGTATCAACCATACACTTATGTTAATTCTTCCAAATTGAATACCCTTGACCATTTGGAGACTGAGAATCAAAAAGAACTTAAAGATCTCCCAATAAGTACAAACCAGAACCCTGTGGTGTATGAGTGGCATAATACTGTGTGACAAGGCCATGGAGAGTAATCAAATCTTGCTTATCCGCCAAATGAAGTATGTCTTTCAAGAAAGTAAAATGCATAGAGGAGTTATGTATCCTATAAATGGTGTTAAGCTGTCCATCAGTCAATGTCCATTTTGTCAACACACCATAAGAACCCTCAAAAATAGTTGCAGAAAAACCCACTTTGATAAATGTTGTATTAGCGTACCTTGAGGTCCAAAGGCTTAGAAGAACCACCCTGGTGAGATTTATGAACTCTAGAGGCCTTCTTCCCAGCTAATCTCACAGATCTCCTGATGGCAATGTGTCTCCTTTTGGACATCCTTTTCCCCCTCCTACCAGGTACATAAATGCCTATAGAAAAAGAAGAAGGTACCTTCTCAGATGCACCACAGGCATCTTCCGTAGAAATAGAAATAGACGGAATTGGAACAGAACCACCCATGGCATACAATTTATCAAGTTCTTCTCTAGCCTGTTTAGCTCTAGCAGCTTCTTGTTCAGCTCTCCTAACCATGTCTGCATTATAGTTAGAAAGATGTGCTCTTTCTTGTTCAGCAGATGCAGAAGAAGGAATGGTATCAGGCTCAATATTGCTAGTAGTTCCCTTTGGATCCATAGATGTATCAGCAACACTGGGTGAAGCTTCAGGAGAAACAACAATAGGTTCAGCAGATTGTACTCTCTCAGTGGAATGTACATCTTCAGTAGGTTCCTTAGCAGAAATAGCATGAGTGCTCAGTTGTGCTCTATCATTAGCAAAAGAAGTGACAATCTCAATTGTCTTGGGTCTTTTGGCTTTTGGAGCATCCATACTACCAGCAATCCTTTTCAATTGAGAAGCTGGTGTAATATGCTACATAATCTTATGATACATACTGATCAAGCCAGATTCAGTTAAAGCCCAGACTTGCTTCCTTGTCAAACCAGATTGATAGAGAGCAGTACTCTGATTGTACACCACATTTCTCATATAAGTTTTCTTCTATGTTGCAGTCTGTGGTGTCTCCCTCTTAGCTTTAGCCTTTTGTGCAGCAATAACTTTTCTCTTTGCAGTAAAGCAGCTATCTTCTTTTGTTTTCCAATAGCCATCATTTGTGCAGCAAAGTTGTCAATATCAAAATCAGCTCCTAAAATGCTTTGAGCAAGAGTAGGATTTGAAGCAGCTTGAAGAGTGTAAGAATCCCATTGCTCATCAGTAAAATGAATAGATTGTGCATCCAATTCTCTTTGTCTTTCAGGAGGCAAATTTGTAGTAAACTGATCTGCAAGCTTTTGTGCCAATGCTTGACTCTTCATCAAATCTTCATACTCTGTTAGCATTTTGGCTTGCTTTAACCTTTCCTTGTCAGTTACAAGATCTGGACCAAGATCTTCATCAACCATAACTCCTTTCCCTTTGTCAGAAATATCCATAGCAGGAACATTGGTAGCAGGCTCAGTAGAAGAATCATCATGAGAAATATCAACAATTGGAACTGTGTCAATACTCTCAGAAGGAACACCAATTGAAGCATCAGGAGTAACATGTTGAGAAGGATCTTCAACAGGTGTAGGAGAGACAGCAGCATCAGGATCCAGAACAAAAGTTCTCCCAACAACAAATATTACATGAGGATCTACTGAAGGCATAGGACATGGTTGTTCTTGCACAGATGATACATGACCTTGTTCAGAAGCAACATCAACCATTTTTGCATCAGTCATAAGATGATCACCAGCAATTGTAACATTAGCAACACTTGGAACCTTAGAAGATTCAGTGGAATCCTTTCTCAAAGGCTGTCTTCTCCTTCTTCTTTTAAACTGAATAGGTTCCTTTTGTTTTGAGGATTCAACAGCAATGGGAGAAGAATCATGAGTCTGTTGAGCAACGTCAGCCAATAATTCAAGATAATCCAAATTTATATCCTCCTGCTCTTCATCAGAGGTAACCACAAACTTTCTTTTGCTGTTCTGCCCAAGTTGTGCTTCTAATTCCTGAACCTTCTTATTCAACACCACAATCTCACCACCAAGTGAGGATTTGGTATCTGCAAGCTCCTTTCTGAGATCATCAACCTCTTTTACATACCTGTTCAGCAAAGCATATACAAGGTAAGTGTAATAGTCCTCAGCCCACCGCCAGCTTGCTCAGCTGGTAATGGGAGCTTCATTGGGCCTTTCAAGAGAAACATGTACATGCTCAAAAATAGGAGAGCTTTCATCAAATGGCTCTCTGACTGGACTAGGTGTGGTCAGTCTAGTAATCTCAGGTGCAAGCTCATCAGGAGCAACATGAGTAGGTAAAGGACTAGGACTAGGTGACAAAGGTAAAGGTGTAGGTGGAGGTTGGTCAGGAGAAACATTTGATGCTTCAGCAGTTATGGAATGTCCCTCATCAATGGCAACTGATGGATTACCATCAGCAGCATCATTAGGAGAGGGTGGAGCACTAGCAGCATTACCCTCATCAGCAGCATCATTGCCATGTGGCAACATAGCTTCTAGCAAAGGGTGATGTGCCCCAACATAATGAGTTTTCATAGAAGCAAACAATTTAGTACTAAGAGCTCCTATGGGACAAAAGATTCTGTCTTGGGTTATTATGTCTAATATTATTTGTAAAAACCTAGGGTACATTAGAAACTTATGCTTTTTATTTTGAATATTTTCAACCATATTATCAAAAATAAACTTAGAGAAATTATAAGTTAAACCCTTTGAAAGTGTCACAATTCTCAATTTCCGGTCATTTCTCACATTTACTATTTCATCGTATATTGTAAACTAGGTTTACAAGTATTAAATTCGCGTAACCTTAGGGGTTTAGCTGCGAATTCATGAACATATCATCGAGGACATTTCATATAGACTAAGTTTAGTCTACATTTCATTAACATCATTGTCATCATATAAATTCATGCATGGTTTTGCATTTTTCATTAAACGTATTATTCTCATATTAAATAAACGTTATCGCGTAAGTAATTATTTTGAACAATTGATCCGTTACTTCCAAAAATATGTTAAATAAAAGTCTTATGTATTATACAATAACAATTCATTTTACTTCATTTGCAAATACAAAGAAAATCTCTCTTGCTCTTTCTCTCTTCCAAAACCGGCAGCCCAAGACCAAGAAGGAAGGAATCATCACAATAATTTTCTAGACAAAGTTATTTAACAATCTAGTATCACTCTTTGTAAAGGTTTTGCAATAAAAACCTAAGGTGATTAGGAAAAATCCATTGTCCTTAAACCTCATCATATATCTTGTAAGCATTCATATTCATGTTTTTATTTCACATTCATTGTTATGGTCATATCATTTTATTTGAGAAACATGCAAGTTATGTGATGTTTATACCACTTTTTAAGGTTTTTAAGTGTTAAATATATATAATCCATCCTATAATTACTCCTTGTTATATTTTAGTTTTGGTGATGTCTAGGAACCCATGACACCCTAAGAAGGTGTATGGTAGCATTAGAATAGCTTCGGAGTTGTTTTGAATGGGTTAGAATAGGTTTGGCGCGAGAAAAACTCATTTCGACAAGTTTGGAAAAGGGTCTGTCCTTATTTTCGAAATCTGGAAAATCCGACAGTAGGTAAAATTTTTTTGGCCTAGATATTTAGAAAATATACTTTAAAACGAAACCGTGGCCACTTGAACGGATTAAAACGGAGCTATAACGAAGAAGTTATGAATTTTTCAAGTTGGCGCCGAAAACTATAAATTTTCTGGAATTTCAGCAAACATTGTTTATTTTGTACGAGTCAAAAATGAAGCTTGGACGTTGTAAATTATGTCGACTTGTCAAAAATATGTTAGTATACTTCGATACAAAGCTAAGGATCTTTAAAACGTAGAAAACGGATTTGTAACGACTAAATTATACACGTTTACAAAAGTTGCCGTAACTTTTATCATATAAGAAAAACTATATTATTTCTAATAGGCAAGTTTTACGGCAAAACTAGAGACCAAGTTAAAGGTTGTTTTTAACATCGAATTAGAACTTTTTATAAAGAGATGTCTTCTAATAAAAGTAAGTTCGCCAAGTATATTTATCAAAATGTCCGACCGTTTGATTAGCGGAGTTGTAATAAATAAATTATGGTCACTCAAACTTGGTCGAAAACCATCCTTAAACTATATTTTGGGACATAAGTACCATACTTAACCTCTATTTTTCTTTATGTTTGAGACCTCTAGGATGGAAATGCATGTACTAAAACTTTGAGATAATGGTACGAGCTTCCCAAAACCGTTGAGTTTGTTTCCTAACGCTCGACGTGCACCATTTTACGACTAGCTTTTCGAGGCCGTTTAGTCACTTTCATGAAAATTTCAACGACATTATTTTACGACGAAAAGTTATATTTTCATAATAAATCACTAAATGATTATCGTAGGATATCATTTCAACGTAAGTACTTGTAAAGTACTTGGTAACTGGGCAATATGTCATAAACATATATTTCGACGATAAACTTTATTTTCCAAAATGTACAAGTGGTATGGATATCATATGAGTTTGCATACACGACATTGTTTCATGACTTATATTAGAACATATCATTCATATTAGGTTGCGGATAGAGATCGCACCTCATTTCAGTGTATCTACTTTTGTCACCATAACTATTGCAACAGGTGAGTAATCACATCCCCTTTTTACCGTTTTACTATATTTTGGGGCGAAATGCATGAACCATTCTTGAGCTAAATTGTTTACTACTTTTATTAACTAGTTTGACTAGAACTTGTGAACTTGAATCAAATCCTTGAACTTAATTATGAAATAATGCCTTACTTGAACTTATTGAACCATACATGTTATGACCTTGACCTAAAGTCTCCCATGTTGGGAGCATCACTATAAAGTCTCCTATGTTCGGAGCATCACTATAAAGTCTCCTACGTTCGAAGTATATCTTTGGGAAGAGGCACCCAGTATATCTTTGGGAAGAGGCACCCAAGTATATCTTTGGGAAGGGGCACCCAACATAACTTTGGGTAGTGGCACATAATTTGGTTTCATCAAGCATCATTACAAAGTCTCCCTTGTTGGCAGCAGTGCAAAGTCTCCCATGTTCGAGCATCCCGAATTATTATATGCGTGGTATTATATTATGAACCATTATGATCACTTATACTTGACTACTTGATACGCTATATTTTGTGCAATGGGTTGTGTACACACAGGTTGCAAGTTTTGTATGGGCGGAACTTGGAACTGAGTGGATATACAATGCCTTTGCTTTGTGGACTATTTCCGATGACCGAAACCTTTGACTCTTTCTTACGAGTTTTCTTATTTTTTTTCTAAACATGTTTACTCACCAACTATTTTCATAGTTGACCCGTTTTTCTCTCATGCATTTCAGGTGATCGTTAGTAAGTTTTTCTACCAGGTCTTGCATAACGAAGTTTTCACTTGTCACTGCAAATCGTTATGTACTAGAACGAAATATTTGGAATCTAAACTTTGTAATATATTTGCCGATGACGGCTAAACTGGTATTGTAATGGTGTACTCTTTCTTTTAAATCTTAACGTTGGTATGTTCTATTATCTTGTGCTTATGTTCCCTTCCGTTACACCTCGTGTTTCCGCCTCCGGCGAGGGTGTGACAGATTGGTACCAGAGCCAAAGGTTATAGAGAATGCCGATTTTTCAAAAATAAAAATCACAGCTATAACCGGAATAAAGTTTTATTAAACACCGAACATCATCCGAGTCAACTAGTCCTATCGTTGCATCGTTACTCATAAATTATACATAGCCTGATCAACTATGTCTAATTTATGAAGAACCATGCAATGATAAGAGTGGTAGTTTTAAATCATATTTAGTCGAGTCTTTTGAGTCTGGTCACCTGAAGTTGCATTGGTCGGGTGGGTATGCATAGCATGTTTTTACGTTCATGTCTACATTATCGTATCTTATTTATACCCTCTCTTTTCCATCTTTCGACTCGTTAGACATAGCATGTCTCTATTCCTGTCATGTTTCGATCACTATAACACATTACCACCGTTCTAAACCTCATCTGCCTTCGTCCGAGTGTCATTTACTCAACCCGATATTTTGGTCCATTGCAAGATCATGGCTGCTAGAAACACACGCTCAGGAGTCAACAACAACGGCAACCCAAACAACAATGACGATCCAAACAACAACGCGACTGGAATAGCGGATCTACTCACCCAAATTATGACGCACCTTGATGCTAGACGAACCAACAACGGAGAAGGTACTTCAAACACTGGTCATGGATGCAGCTACAAGACTTTCATGACATGCAAGTCGATGGAATTTTATGGTACTGAGGGTGCCATTGGACTGTTAACCTGGTTCGAGAATGTTGAGTCGAAACTTAGTATTACGAAGTGTGCTAAAGGAAACAGAGTTGAGTTCTCTGCTGGTCTACTACAAGGTCGAGCATTGACCTGGTGGAACAACCAACTGCAGACTAGAGGAAGAGGGGCTGCAAATGCGTTATCTTGGGAAGCATTTAAGAAACTACTAACTGATGAGTACTGCAGAAAAGATGAAGTGCAGAAGCTGGAAGCGGAATTTTGGAATCACTTGATGGTAGGAGTAGAGGTCGACAAGTACACTATCCGTTTCCACGAGTTAACTAGGATGGTTCCTCACATGGTTTCCACTGTGGAGAAGTTGATCGACCGATATATATGGGGATTGATACCGAAAATTAGGAGGGACGTCACCTCGTCGAACTCAACCACTCTGCAAGCCGCTGGGCATATGTATCGCTTGACAAAATGATGTGATCAGGTCTGGAGAACTAACAAAAGCAAACGACAATGGACGAAAAGCGGGATGATCGCCAGGGAAGTCGAGACCAGATCGGCAAAACAAGAGGCAGCGAGTAACCAGGAACTATGGAGCGACCACTCAGGAGCGCAAAGGATATACAGGTCCACACCCTATGTGTACTCGATGTAATTATCATCACTCAGGAGACTGCTCAAAGTGCGACAAATGTGGACAGACAGGCTACTTCGCGCGGAATTGCTCAAACAGGACGGGAATCAAGGACGAGAAAAGCATGTTACGAGTGTGGAAGTCTAGATCACCTTCGCAATACCTGCCCAAAGTTGAAAAGAACACCCAACCAAGAAGGAAAACGTCCAAACCTGGCGTTGGCAATAGAAGGCCCACAAGATCAGAACATTGAAATTCCCCCGCACGTGGTCGAGCATTCTATTTGGGCACCGAGGAAGCCCGCAACGCGTAACGGGTACATTCTTTCGAACAACTACCTTATTTCTGTACGACATGATTTTGAGTGCATACTTCCTTCCAATTTTTACCACGTCCACAGCATTGATTAATTTGAGACCTATCGATATCGACCTTAGTTGTAATGTATTTTGTTGATTTAATTTGATTTGTGTAAGCAAATCCAATATCGAGCGAATCTTTCAAAAGACTTAATTCAAAAGACTTGTTTCCTAGCCTGATCTAGTGACAGTTCTTGTTTGATGAGTTGCGAAAGTCAAGCTAAGAAACAAGTTTACTCAAGTCACTATCTAAAGCTCTTTTGAGGGCTACGTTCGATATTGGGTAAGTTTACCCAATAAAATCTAATCACGGGCACGTAGTTAGTTGGATGAGGAATCCATATGCATGAGCATTGACATGATCATTTAGACTATTCGTACGAGCATGAACTTTTAGAACCTTTGTCGCGGTTCGGACTATAGTATCATTAATTGAATCACGAGGACGTGATTCCGCTGACATGGGAAGAATGTCACAATTCTCAATTTCCGGTCATTTCTCACATTTACTATTTCATCGTATATTGTAAACTAGGTTTACAAGTATTAAATTCGCGTAACCTTAGGGGTTTAGCTGCGAATTCATGAACATATCATCGAGGACATTTCATATAGACTAAGTTTAGTCTACATTTCATTAACATCATTGTCATCATATAAATTCATGCATGGTTTTGCATTTTTCATTAAACGTATTATTCTCATATTAAATAAACGTTATCGCGTAAGTAATTATTTTGAACAATTGATCCGTTACTTCCAAAAATTATCCCGATATATTTTTATGCTCATATTAAGTTATAAAAATAATATTATGAGTTTACCCAGGGTTTTAAATTTATTTTGTATATAAATTGTTAAATTTATATAATTACGACGGTTTTTCGTAAATACTACACGATTATTATTATTTCATTCAAATTTTGCAAGAAATGTATTTTTATAATTTTTATGACCTCAATATATTTTATCTTGACCCGTGAAAATTTATTTTTAAATAACGCTACCTTAAATACTCAAATGTGTATACAAGTTATCACTTAACTACATTTAACCTCACAAAATCTTACACTTATACTTATAAAAAAAAATACATACAAATGTGTGACAAACCTCCCTTGTCGACAAGGGAGGGTGAGTCACTTAATGTGATTCATCTAAAACTTGCAAATATCTTACCAAGTCTTATGTATTATACAATAACAATTCATTTTACTTCATTTGCAAATACAAAGAAAATCTCTTGCTCTCTTTTCTCTCCAAAACCGGCAGCCCAAGACCAAGAAGGAAGGAATCATCACAATAATTTTCTAGACAAAGTTATTTAACAATCTAGTATCACTCTTTGTAAAGGTTTTGCAATAAAAACCTAAGGTGATTAGGAGAAATCCATTGTCCTTAAACCTCATCATATATCTTGTAAGCATTCATATTCATGTTTTTATTTCACATTCATTGTTATGGTCATATCATTTTATTTGAGAAACATGCAAGTTATGTGATGTTTATACCACTTTTTAAGGTTTTTAAGTGTTAAATATATATAATCCATCCTATAATTACTCCTTGTTATATATTAGTTTTGGTGATGTCTAGGAACCCATGACACCCTAATAAGGTGTATGGTAGCATTAGAATAGCTTCGGAGTTGTTTTGAATGGGTTAGAATAGGTTTGGCGCGAGAAAAACTCATTTCGACAAGTTTGGAAAAGGGTCTGTCCTTATTTTCGAAATCTGGAAAATCCGACAGTAGGTAAAAATTTTTGGCCAAGATATTTAGAAAATATACTTTAAAACGAAACCGTGGCCGCTTGAACGGATTAAAACGGAGCTATAACGAAGAAGTTATGAATTTTTCAAGTTGGCGAAAACTATAAATTTTCTGGAATTTCAGCAAACATTGTTTATTTTGTACGAGTCAAAAATGAAGCTTGGACGTTGTAAATTATGTCGACTTGTCAAAAATATGTTAGTATACTTCGATACAAAGCTAAGGATCTTTAAAACGTAGAAAACGGATTTGTAACGACTAAATTATACACGTTTACAAAAGTTGCCGTAACTTTTATCATATAAGAAAAACTATATTATTTCTAATAGGCAAGTTTTACGGCAAAACTAGAGACCAAGTTAAAGGTTGTTTTTAACATCGAATTAGAACTTTTTATAAAGAGATGTCTTCTAATAAAAGTAAGTTCGCCAAGTATATTTATCAAAATGTCCGACCGTTTGATTAGCGGAGTTGTAATAAATAAATTATGGTCACTCAAACTTGGTCGAAAACCATCCTTAAACTATATTTTGGGACATAAGTACCATACTTAACCTCTATTTTTCTTTATGTTCGAGACCTCTAGGATGGAAATTCATGTACTAAAACTTTGAGATAATGGTACGAGCTTCCCAAAACCGTTGAGTTTGTTTCCTAACGCTCGACGTGCACCATTTTACGACTAGCTTTTCGAGGCCGTTTAGTCACTTTCATGAAAATTTCAACGACATTATTTTACGACGAAAAGTTATATTTTCATAATAAATCACTAAATGATTATCGTAGGATATCATTTCAACGTAAGTACTTGTAAAGTACTTGGTAACTGGGCAATATGTCATAAACATATATTTCGACGATAAACTTTATTTTTCAAAATGTACAAGTGGTATGGATATCATATGAGTTTGCATACACGACATTGTTTCATGACTTATATTAGAGCATATCATTCATATTAGGTTGCGGATAGAGATCGCACCTCATTTCAGTGTATCTACTTTTGTCACCATAACTATTGCAACAGGTGAGTAATCACATCTCCTTTTTACCGTTTTACTATATTTTGGGGCGAAATGCATGAACCATTCTTGAGCTAAATTGTTTACTACTTTTACTAACTAGTTTGACTAGAACTTGTGAACTTGAATCAAATCCTTGAACTTAATTATGAAATAATGCCTTACTTGAACTTATTGAACCATACATGTTATGACCTTGACCTAAAGTCTCCCATGTTCGGAGCATCACTATAAAGTCTCCTATGTTCGGAGCATCACTATAAAGTCTCCTACGTTCGAAGTATATCTTTGGGAAGAGGCACCCAATATATCTTTGGGAAGAGGCACCCAGTATATCTTTGGGAAGAGGCACCCAAGATATCTTTGGGAAGAGACACCCAACATAACTTTGGGTAGTGGCACCCAGCATAATTTGGTTTCATCGAAGCATCATTACAAAGTCTCCCTTGTTGAGCAGGCAAAGTCTCCCATGTTCGGAGCATCCCTGAATTATTATATGCGTGGTACTATATTATGAACCATTATGATCACTTATACTTGACTACTTGATACGCTATATTTTGTGCAATGGGTTGTGTACACACAGGTTGCAAGTTTTGTATGGGCGAACTTGGAACTGAGTGGATATTCAATGCCTTTGCTTTGTGGACTATTTCCGATGACCGAAACCTTTGACTCTTTCTTACGAGTTTTCTTATTTTTTTTCTAAACATGTTTACTCACCAACTATTTTCATAGTTGACCCGTTTTTCTCTCATGCATTTCAGGTGATCGTTAGTAAGTTTTTCTACCAGGTCTTGCATAATGAAGTTTTCACTTGTCACTGCAAATCGTTATGTACTAGAACGAAATATTTGGAATCTAAACTTTGTAATATATTTGCCGATGACGGCTAAACTGGTATTGTAATGGTGTACTCTTTCTTTTAAATCTTAACGTTGGTATGTTCTATTATCTTGTGCTTATGTTCCCTTCCGTTACACCTCGTGTTTCCGCCTCCGGCGAGGGTGTGACAGAAAGACATACAATACCACAACCCAATTGGGTAGAGAATTGATCCCATCCTCTGGACTTGTTGCTTATGCACTGAAGTAATGTATGCACCAAAAACCTCCACATGGGGCAAAACTTATTCTTGTGCCACATATCTGTGTTAGTACTTTGGTATCCAATAGTTCTTAACCCAGCAAGTATCTCTTCAGTGTTGGTGTGATATACCCCACCTTCATCATCCAAACGAAGTTGTATCCTAATCAAATCCTCAGTCACCACAAACTCAGTCCCATCAATCGTTGCTACAATTTCTGTGTCACTTCGTTTGGCAGCAGATGCCAAAAATTGTTCAACCAACGATTCAAATATCATATTTGGAGAATGTGTTAGAACATAATGAATCTTGGAACGCTTTAAGAAATCCACCATAGGTTCATACAGTTCATGTCCCTTTGCTTTTCCCAGAAAAGCAACCTTGTTGTGATCTTTCTTAAATGGAAGTGGCGCCATTAGAAGAAATTGTGAGAATAGGTTAAGAATCAAGCAAATGGAAATGTGTTTAAATTGATTGAAGAGGGAATCAGTTGATTTTGGGCGAAGATTATGCGAAGTAGGTTATAAATAGAAGTTACCCAATTATGGTAAAAAATATCGGAACAAATCGTTGACCAGATCTGACGTGTAAAGTAACTCCAACCAATTTCAAAATTAACACTTCAGCAGAAGGGATGGTCAATCTGCTGATGGAAGTCAATCAGCAGAATCAACTCAAGTGTAAAAGTATCTTCAAGAATATCTTGAGTTTTACTATGTCACCCAACTCGCATTAATTACCATCAACCCTTGACTCCGCCTATAAGATAATCCCAATTCACAATTAACACATATCAATTACCCCCAATTTACATCAAAAACCCTAATTTCTCAATAATTCCACAATCATCAACAACAAACATGTCTACCAAACCAGAAATAATCGATCTAACCTCCTCCTCCTCATCATCATCATCCAGTGATGATTCACGCCCATTGTCTCGATACCCTTATCAAGATGAAACTCGTCCTTTGAAGTCCCCCTTTCTCCCTTCTTCTGAAGATGATAGTGTAGTGAATCTAAGTGATTCATCTAGGGGTTCTGATGACTCCACAGAGTATCTAGAGCCTATCTTCAATAGATTGGTAAGAGAGGAAGAGGAGAGGACATCAATAGGTGTAGAGAAGCCCCGACCTTCACAACCCTAACCCCAACCAAGGCCACGTGCCAGAAATCCACCACTCCCAAAGACAAGAGAGGTGGTGATTGGTCTTCCTGCTCCAGGATCTGGTGCTTCATACCATGGAAGCAGGGGAAAGGGCAAGGAGGCAGAGGTGAAGGGAAAGGGAAAAGGGAAGGTGGAGTAGAAGATGGTGTGATGCTCTATGGTGGAACGAGTAGATGGAACAACTGAATATTTCTCATATCACAAATGCATACATCATTGTTTTCATCAATCCATCCTTTCCATTTTCATCTTCAGCTTCTTCGTCGTACTGGTCATGCATATCCACCAGCTTTTGTAATAGATGATAGGAGCTAGAATATGTTTGGTAGATTTTGTATAGGGATTGTCTTTCATTTCAATTGAAGTTGATTGTAAGCTGTAAATTGTTTCTTGAATGAATGAACAACATTTCTTTTATATCTCAATTGTTGGAATCACTCCTAAACCTTAATTCAAGTGTTAGTAATTCATATGTAATAGTTAGCTTAATTATAGCCTTTATGCTTGTATTTAGTCTTAGGCTTATGTAGAAGGCCCATAAGCCTAGGCCTAGCCCAATAAGGAAAAGGATGGGAACTAGGAGTGTTTCCCTAGCTTCCCTCCTATAAATACTCTTGTAAACCCTCACTTGAGGGTTGGTTGTTCAATTTATCTCTCATTCACACTCTACGCCTAACCCTTCACCATTTATACGTGTGTGTGTGTGTGATATTGTTCATCCGCCTCTCTTCTCCTCTCTACTCTTTCTATTGATGCTTGTGTTGTAAAACTAGTGACCTAATAGTGGTATCAATCGCCAAATAGTTGGGTGAACGTATTGTTCTTGAAGTGGGTTTTTGGTCCTACGCGTAGAACATATGGTTCGTGGTTAATAATTTGCTTTGCTTAAAAACGCATTTTTTTCACTTTTTAATCCAAGATTCTTGTACTTTCAATGTTTTAAGGTGTTAAAATAACTGTTTTTGGCAAAAAGTTTTAACCTTTACGCGTGGATCATAGTTTTTAAGCTTGTTTTTGAACGAGGGTTGCGTTCTACGCATAACTGTTTTTGACGCTTTGGATCATCAAGTTTCACACTTTTGTGTTATTTTGGTGATATTGAAGCTATTTCATCACAAAAATCTGGTTTAGAAACATCTTTGGGAAAAGTCACCTTACGAGTAGAACTACGCGTATCAAAACCCTAGTTCTACGCGTAACTCACTCCTTGGTTTGATCTTCTGTTTCGTGGTTTACTCCGTGTTTTCTTGCTTGGATAAGCCTGAAAATACGTCGACTTAGGATATCTTTTGCACTGTGATAGTGTAAAAGATCACTTGGGCAAAAACCCTAAACTTACGCATAAGCTTAAGCTTACGCGTAGAACCTCTTACGCATAAGATTCATCTTACGCATAAGCTTTGTCTTACGCATAAGGTAATCCTACGCCTAACTTCTTGTTTTACGCTTAACTTTAGTGTTTTCACCCTACTTACGCGTAAGCTAAACCTACGCGTAACTCTTGCTGTTACGTGTAACTTTGGTGTTTTTAAGCATAAGTGCTACTTGGTTTATTGTGATTTCTACGCCTAAGGATACTTCATCAACAAAGGTTCATTCGACTACAAAGATCCATTTTATAACACAAGTGTTTCAACATGTCACAACCACCATACTCTAACTATTTCCCTTACACTTATACTCAACGTCAACAACAATTAAGTCCACAACAGCAACAATGGAATCAACAATAAGCAATTTATCAACAACAATTTAATCAACAACAATTTAATCAACAACATACTCCACAACTTGCAGCAATTCCACAACCTCAAATGGTTCAACCACCACCAAGTCTTCAAGTTCAACCCTACACAAACGATTTCAATCTACATCCATCAAGGAACACTATGAAGGAACCCACTTGGTTTGCAAAGATGTGTGAAGCTTTAAGCAGCCAACAATCAATTCATGAGGCTGGATCACTTGATAGACCTCCAATGCTTACTCTAGGAAACTACGATCAATGGGTGATTAGGTTCTTTAGGTTTTGTGATCCGAAGAAGCCACATGCAAAGTTCTTAAAGAAGGTTATCTTGGAAGGTCCATTTCAGATGCCTACTGTCATTGTACCGGCGATCCAAATGCTAATCCACCAAGAGATGAACAATCAAACATTGCTACGGTTGTCGACCTTTGAATGCGAAGAACTTCTACACTATGAAGCTGATGAACTTGCAATGCAATATATCCTTTTAGGATTACCAAACCTAATTCTTCGAAGTGTTGACGCTCAAAAGACTGCACAGGCGATGTGGGAACATATTCATCTTCTTATGGAAGGATCTGCACTCAATCAAGAGGATATGGAATCCAAAATTTACTTGGCTTATGAACACTTCATGATTGAACCTGAGAGACAATAGAGTCTTATCATCATAGATTCTCAGACATCATAAATTATTTGGATAAACACAACATCATCATGCCAAGAATTGCCGTTAATACTAAGTTCCCGAGTAGTCTTGGTCCTGAATGGGAGAAGTATGTCATTTTTCTCCATCAAGCGAAGAACATGCATCATTCTACATACGGATTGTTGTACGATTACTTGAAGCCTCATGAAAAGGAAGTTGATAGGGAAAGGATTCTCCGTGCTCAAATTGCTTCACCGTCACACCCGAAAAATCAACAACTTGCTTTGTATGCTCAAAACAGTTATTCTCCTCAACCAAAGCAACTCAACCAATCTACAATCACACCAAATGATCCTTCACAAAGAACAATCTCAACAAACTCAATTGGTTCCATACAACAACAACAATGCTCAAGCATTTTTCGCTGAAGCTAATGAGGAATCCGATCCGTTCGAAGCATTGCAACAAAGATTTGTTATGATAGCTAATGCTTTTGGCCGTTATACCAACAAATCCAACAATCGTATTCATTCCTCATCTAACACACGGAATCAAGCTTTTGTGAACAATGGACGAGTTGAAGTTCAGAATCATGGTTATGGTCGCCAGATGGGCGGTGGTCAAGGGTTTAATGCTGTGGGTAGGAATAACAACAGAGCTCAAGTGGTGGAACAGGAAATGCTCGAATGGGTTGAATGGTCTTCGATGCTACAATTGCAATGAGAAGGGATACCTGGCTAATGCATGCCCAAAGCCGAGGACTAGGGGCAGTGCTTATCACAAGGAGGCTTTACTTTTGGCTCTTAAGGATGAAGCTGGTGGAACTCTCACGCACAAGGAACGAGTTTTATGGCGATGCGCACTCGATGATGATATGGAGGACTTGCGTGCCAATGCACCGTTATGTTGATGGCTAATATGCATGAGTTACATATGAGTGACAGGCCTAGTGTATGACACTCGATGGCTTGTCTCGTGTACCAACAAACTATATTTATCTCTTATCTAATATCTCCGCCAACATCCGAATCCGGCAGGCTCGGAATGTTCAAAATGAGTCGTCCACATCTCATTCCGACGATTTTCAACTAGACCCGTAGTTATATTTGACGATCAAGATGACCTTATGGTTTCCCTTGATAATCAAATTGACTCGTGGGTTATACTTGAGGATCTAAATAATGATCATGTTGTGACTCACGCTTGAACACAATCGAACTTTTGCCTTGTCCAGATGTTGATCTTTTGCTTAAAAACCAACAATCCATAGTGGAAGAATGTCGCAAAATCGACTTGAAAAGTAAAAATGCACTGTTAACCAAAGATTTTGAATGTTTACAAAAGCAACTCAACTTTTTCAAAACTCAAGAAAACCGTGAAAAGGGGTTTGAAGCCACTTTTGCTAAATCTCATCAAAACGAAAAATATTTAGAGAGACAGATGTTGATCTAGCCGCCGAAGAATGCTTTGTTGTCCAATTAGAACAATCAAACATGAATATAAAAAGCAAATTAACGCTCTCACCTTGGAAAATCAAAAAGCTAAGGTGAAGTTATTAACTTGTCAAAAAGTTTCTGCATACAAAAAGCATTCAACTAAACGAATAGATGATCATCTTGAAGAAATTATCGGCTTGCAAAACAAACTTAAAGAGTTTAAAACTGTTGTTTACAAACATGGTGAGTCGGTCAAATCTATTGAAAATTTTACTTTAAAACCTAATCCAAATGGATATGGACCGAATCTTGCTGATTACAAACCTATGCTTTCAACCAAAGCATTCAAACCAAATCCTGAAGTTTCCAGTGCAGAATATAAAATTGATATTTCTGTTATGAGTGTTGTTGAATATCATCGTCAAGAGGAATTAGATGTAGAAGACGAGAGTCTATCAAAATTAGAAACTGTTGTTTACAACAAACCTTTTAACTATTCAAAAGCGGTCACTTTCGTCACACCAACGGATTCTTCTAACACACCAAGGATTATCATAAAACGCTCGAGTCTTCTAATGTTAATCCCAAACCATATTATGCACAAACTTATGGTCCTTTACCTTCCATCGCTGAAGTAAACTCAAAACCTGAAAATCGCAAAATTCTCATATATTTTGACCTTTTCATGGCTGACCTCAAAACTTTACAACATGAGATAGAATATCATTCTAAAATCAAAGTTCAACATTTTCAATCGCCTCTGGCGCGAGAACAAAGAGACATTTTTAAGAAAAATCTTTTACCAAATGTTAAAAATTTGAAAAATTGTGCATTGTCTGGGGAACGGGACTTTCATAAGGAACTTGGATTGATGAAGGTCGTTTTCGAGAAAACATAAAAATCTATTTCTAATACTAAACGTAAAAATAAAATGTTGAGAAAAGATGTTGATCGACTCTTGGAAGATGTCATCTGTGCTGATGTCCATAATGCTGTGTTATTGAATTCTTTGTCATGTGCATCTGATTATATCTCTGCTGATACTATTGATTCCGTGGTAACTGTTGAGAACACTGATAATGTGCTTCAGATCGAGTCTTTAAAAGTTGATAATGAACGATTGTAAAATGAGCTTTCTAATGCAAAACGTCGTCTTAATTGGTGTCAAAAAGATATTCACGATCAACAACTTGCTTATCAACACAAAATCGCCCAGCTTGCATGTGAACAATCTTCTGATCCAAAAATTGAGCAACTGGATTATCAAAACGTGTCTTTTAAATGTTAAATCTCAAAATATGAACAAGAACTTGCAACAGTTAAAAAGGAATATGGTGTCATATTTGATTTACTCAAACAGACTCGTGATGAAGCATCTAACGAACTTGATCATTATCTTGCACACACTAAAGAAGTTATGCATTTTGTCGAAATCTTCGTCCGAAAATCAAGATCTGCTTCACACTATCTTTAAGTTAAGAGAAATGTTAGGAAAGTATGAACAACTTCCGCTTACCGTGATTAAGAGAATAGCACCAGTAACACTTAGTAATCGTGAACCTAGAATCCCTACTGCTAAATCACAAGTTGCTAAGGTGCTTCCTTCTACTGAAACAGAATAGTTGCTCTTTTCCAAACGTCCGCACTTCACAGCCTAGGAGCAATACAAGGAAGAATAGGAAGTTGCGACCTAAGAAAAGAACAATAAAGAATGCTGAAGTAGAAGAACACCGTAGGACTATGAATAAGACTCACGCTGCTTCCACTATAAATATTAAGGCCCGCAAATGTAATAGAAATAGTGATGTAACTAATGCTAAACCTTTAAGTATTTTTGATATTCACCGATGCACCTTGTGTTATTTGTCGTAAAAGTATGAATTCCGATTGTCATGACAAATGTGTTGCTAAAGCTATCATCTCGTTAACGGAATCCTAAGAATCGAATACCTCTAGGCCCACTAATCTTTCTAAGTCCAGTGTTGGTAAACCACCCTCTTTTGATTCTAGAAAACGATTGTTGTCCATGTAGCTCCAGTTTCACCTCCTAAGAATGTAGTACCACCTAGTGCATTCACTAAGACTAAAGCAAATACTAGTTGGAGATGGCGGAAATGGATATATAACACACTAGGATTTAAATGGATACCTAAAGTTATTGATGTGTGTATGTCTAATATAATTGCTCCGGAACCCTCTAACATTTCGGGTTCCACATCTACTTCTATTCCATCTGTGTCGTCTGTGTGTAATGCAGGTGATACAGATCATTCTCTGGATTGTTGATAGCGGATGTTCCCGACACATAACACGAAATCTTAAACTGAATTGGAAAGGGACATGATGCATTTTTGTTGATTCAATGTTTTTTTAAGTTAAGTAATATATATATTTAGTATATATAATTAGGTATTAAGTGTAGCGTTAGCTAGAAATCGATTTTAACGGAACAAAATAAAATATATCGAAGTCATAAAAATTATAAAAATACATTTCTTACAAGTATTGAGTGAAATAATAATTATCGGGTTGAATTTACGAAAACCGTCAGAATATTTATACATAACAATTTATATACAAAATAAATTGAAAACATCGGGTAAAACTAATAATATAATTTTTATAGTATAAAAATATATTAGGATAATTTTTGGAAGTGTCGGATCAAATATTCAAAATAATGATCGTGCGATAGCGTTTATTTAATAAATAAATATACGTTTGATGAAATATACAAATCCATGCATAAATTGATATGAAATGATGTTACTAATGATATGTAGACTAAATCTAGTCTATATGAAATGTCCTCAATGATTTTTCATGAAGACGCAGCTAAACCATCAAGCTTACGCGTATTGATACTCGTGAACATAGTTTACGAAAAATGATAAATAGTGAATCATGAATAGTAATTTTTCTCCGGAAATGAATAGTGTTTCGTGAATAGTAAAATTTTGAAATACGTTCTCAGAATATGAAATCGACTTCGAAAACGATGAATAGTAAAATGATGAATAGTAACCGATGAATAGTAAATTCCCGTGATGAATAGTGAAATTTTAAAGTTTGTAAAATGACCTGAAATTACGAGTGGTCACATTCGCCCACCCAAAAAGGAATTTAGTCCCTGAATTCATTTCGTGTTGGTCTCTCAGGTTTAGGGTTTGTGATGAATAATGAGGAGAGAAGACATGAGGAAGTGTCGTTACGGTTATCCAGGGTTAAGATTGTATAAACATCGCGATAGAGAAAATTTTGGAAGTATCTCCCATGAGTACCACTTTTACTTTTAGGAATATGTGAAAATTTTGCTTGCACTAAGATTTATAAATAACTGCTCCCAACATAACATGATCCCTTCAGAATTAGACATAGTTAGCTAGGCTATGTAAACTTAAGGAACGATAATGTGACTTTCGGTTTAGTTTTTATAACTCTCAATGTTTACATAGATTTAAACCATGTCGTTCAAATAGCAGTTAAGGTAAAAGAAAATAAAATTTTGTAAGTGATAACAAGTTAGAAAGGAAAATGAAGTACGATAGATGAGAATATTTCACAACGAGTGGTTTATCAAACAGTAATACATCTAAAGTCATAAGATCCGAATACGATGGAAGACATAAACTTAGCACGACATAGAGCATAGGGAAATAAGACTGCTAAATTCTAAACTTCATCAGTCTGTCGCGTTGTTGAGACCATGGCAAGCTTCTCCTCCTTCTAACATGTATACTTCCCCATGAGCACCTTCAACTTGTTGACCTTGGTTTTAGGGACATTGATTCCGATAGTGTCCTTGCTCCCCACATCCGTAACATGTAACTATGGCCTTGCCTCTACAATTCCTGGCAAGGTGTCCCAGTTTTTGACACTTGTAGCACTTAGCAGGGCAAAGACCAGAGTGATGATACTTACATCAATTACACAGTGGGTGGGTTCCAGCATAACCTCTGCCTTCTATTGGTGCAGCAACATAAACCATTGCAGCTTCTTGTCCTCTATTCTGTTGTTGATGATGGTTAGTCTTACGGTTTTGGTTGTTGTTATTATATCCTTCCTGGTCGTTTTCCCATTTCCTTTTGTTGTTGTTAGTTTGGTTGTTGTTGTTGTTGATAATGTTTTCCCTTTTCACCACTTGAGCCATGTGTTTTTGAGTCATCCGGATAGTCTCTTCAATCGTTTATGGATCGGAAGAAGTTACATCTCCTTGAATACATTGTGGAAGTCCTCCAATGAAGTTTTCCAGTAATTTCTCATTGTCCGAAACCATCGATGGACATAGTGCAACCAACTCTTGAAACCTCCTGATGTAGGTCTCGATGTCATAACCAATAGTCACTAACTCATAAAATTTGCTTTCTAATTTCTTCACCTCCGTGCGCGGACAATACTTCTTAGTTACCAACTTCTTGAATTCATCTCACGTGAGCTTGTAAGCATTTTCGATACCAATAGGTGCGATATGAATTCCACCATGACATTGCCATCTAAGAGTGTACAGTGTAACTTTACCTTACAATATCTGGCAATTGCATAGAAGAAATACAGACTCCATCTTCTCAAACCAACGGATCATAGCAGTGGATCCTTCAGGCCTTTGAACTTTGTGGGATCACAGATCTTAAAGTCCTTGTATGTACAATTTCGAACTCCAGACCCTCCTGCAGCTCCCGTAGCAGCAGCAAGTCTAGCAGCTTCAGCAGCAGCCGCGGCCTCAGCAGCAGCAGCTACCGTTGCTCGTTCTTTCCTTAATGCCTCGACTATACTATCCTATACATACTTTTGGATAGCAAATGGTGTCATATTCGGTGCAAACTTTCTTTGCCGCCATAACTCTTCAAAATAAGAGGAAGGGTGAAACGTAGCAAAGTCATATGTTAATAATAAGCGCTCTAAAGAGATGTGATAGGAGGTGATAAATTTGAGGTTATTTTTCAAAATGAGTGATGGTTTAGTGACTTAATGTGTGAATAACGTGTAACTCGACATGTTGGTGATGAAACAAAGGAGTGAGAGCGACTTCACCCTCCTTGAAGGTTTTATCTCGGCATTCGATGTTATCGGTGATGAGTCAACTGATGTTAAAATTGAGATAGGGAATGACAAGGCGTTCTCCACATTGGAGTCTAAAGAAAGGATAATCGAATGGGTATCTGAGGGCATCTATGTGACAATCGGTTTGAAATGAAAGTAAATAACTCGCAAAATGTACGTATAAACCACATGTAAAGTAAATATGCACTTATGATGAAATGATGAGATGCTATGATGATGTAGTTATAGTCTAGGGTCAATGATGCAACCTAGTTCTATATAACCGAAGCTCTGATGCCAATCTGTCACACCCCCAAATTACCTGTTTTGCAATTGAATGGAATACCTGGGAGTGACTGCCATAACATCATAGTTACAGTTATATTGAACGACCTAAAGTGTCGTTTGGAAAATACATCGTTTGATTTAGTAAAATAATCAGAGTTTACAAAGTATAGGTCCCAATTGAAAATCATCATGTGCTGAAATAAGTTTGATACAAGCCAAACGATGTTTTTAAAGTGCATAAATTCCCATGTGAGACGCGTCATCACCACGACTCTATGATAAGTCCACATGCATGCCATGAAGTGTATGCCTTAGTTACCTGAGATAAAACATGCTTAAAAGTGTCAACACAAAGGTTAAGTGAGTTCATAGAGTTTGAGTTGTCATAAAGAAAACCTTTAAAGAATGTTCATGCAACAAAAACATTGCAAATCCACTCAGTTCCAAGTTTCGCCCATACAAAACTTGCAACTTGTGTGTTTACAACCCATTGCCAAAATATGTATAGTTTATGTTCAAGCGCATGATGTCAAATGAATTCACATAATAGTACAAAACTTAATGTATCAATATTCAATTGATGTAACACATAAGAGTGTTGTTTCAAATAGTTCCAAGACCATTAGTTCATGATTGTACCAAGACCGCTAGTTCAACATTATACCAAGACCGCTAGTTCAATGATTATATCAAGACCGCTAGTTCAATGATCATACCAAGACCGCTAGTTCAATGATTATACCTAGACCATTAGACCGTGATCAGACCAAGTCAGTCAACTCGATGATTTATGATATAGAAATTTTAAGTATGGCAATATTGTTACTTCGTATGACTAAACATTCAGTTCAGATAAACATATAGTTTGCAAATAATCATGATTGTCATAAAAGTTGTTGAGCATGTATCTCCCCCAAACAGTTTAATAAATGTATTAAAACAATTGAAAATGGGGCTATGGAAACTCACCTGATGCAATGATTATTATGACAAAAGTGGATACACTGAAATGAGGTGCAATTCTCTATCTGCAACCTAATATGAATGATATGTTCTAATGTAAGTCATGAAACAATGTCGTACATGCAAACTCACATGATATCCATACCACTTGTACATTTTTGAAAATGAAATTATCGTCGAAATATACGTTTATGACATCTCGTCTTGTTATAAAATACTTTACAAGTACTTACGTTGAAACAACATCCTACGATAGTCGTTTAGTGATTTATTATGAAATTATAGTTTTTCGTCGCAAAACAATATAATTTGACAATTCATGAAAGTGACTAAATGGCCTCGAAAAGCTAGTCGTAAAATAGTGAATATAGAGTGTTAGGAAACAAACTCAACGGTTTTGGAAAGCTTGTAGCATTATCTCAAAGTCTTAGCTTTTATGTTTTGATCATAGAGGTTCGATCATGGAGAAAAACATAGGTGAAGTAGGGTACTTGTACCAAAAATATTGTTTAAGGTTAGTTTTCAGCAAAGTTTGAGTGACCGTATTTTATTCGTTACAACTCCGTTTGACGAACGGTTGGACATTTTGAAAAATAGGCTAGGTGAACTTACTTTTACTAGAAGACATCGTTTTCTAAAAAGTATTCTATCGATGTTAAAAACGACTCTCAACATGGTCACTCGCGACAATAATTTTTGACCAATAGGAAATATATATTTAAGTGTTCTACTTGTGAAAATAGTTACGTCAACCTTATTTAAACGCGTGTAATTTAGTTGTTATAAGTCCGTTTTATATGTCCTTAGCTTCGTGTTAAAGTATACTAATATTGTAAAACCCTAAAATCTCAAACGCGTGAAATGACAATTTTGCCCTCAAACTTAAAATTATACAAATTCGGAAAAACACGTCAACATCGTTTGATAAGTTATATCATCAATAATATACACACATCATGAAAATAATTAACTTATGTTATGAATTAAAAGAACAAAAATAAATAAGTCCTAAAGCATACAAATAACTCTACAATGTGTACACAATTCACCTAGACTAGATAAAGGACTACATTCAAAGTAAAATGATAAGTTGGAAAGTCAATATTTTGGTCCTTCTTTCCCCCTTGTTAGCCGACCATTTAAATCAATTGAGGCCCACAATCCCTAAAATTTTGGACAATCACACGCCTATATTCAATACCTACCATATCTCCTCATTTAAAACATATATCACCTAAGCAAAGAACCCTAATCCTCCCTAACCAAAGTCACGGCATTTTTCCCACCCATCTCCTCCTTGTTTCTGTCGACTACAATCAGGCCTCAAAGTGTGACCGTTTCGGACTGAATTCATTTTCCTTGTTGCTTCCATTCGATCACTCAAGAGTAATTGCATCACAATCCTCTTTTCAATTTCCTCCTTTCTTTTGTTTGTAAGTCGTGTGAACTAGTCTCCATTCGAATGCATGAAAAATCGATTTGAATCCTTACATAAAATGATAACATCTTCACATAAAATGATAACTTGTATTGCCGCATGGAATTATGGAGATGGAATATATGTGCATGTCGACATCAGACATGATTTAAATCAGTATTATAGAAGTAATTGATTTGGGTTTTTAAGACCATATGATACCTAAAATACGAGATTTAGGATGGGACATACATGACAGGTTATGTGATAATTGTGTCTAATACTGTTTTGGTATATCATGTGTGAGCGTGGGGTTGCATGCATGTGTGTGTGATCAGTTTCTGAATTGGATTAAGTGTCAAGAATGTGTGTCTTGTTTTATCTTCGTCAAGTCATGTGCATGTATGAGTGCATATATAAAAGGTGTCTCGTTAGTTTTTGTTGTGTACAATGCATGTGTGTCTCGAATGGATAATTGAAGTTGTTGTGTCTCGAATGAATGGGTCGGTTTATGAAAATGGGTCGATCATGCCTTTTGTCCTTGGGGTCGTGTTGTTGTTTTGGGTCATATGCATGAACTAGAAATAGATCTAGCCTCGTTAATCCATGTGTGTGTCTCGCTTTGTGTCGTTGATTCGAATTTGGTTGTGGCTCGTTAGTACTTAATTGGTTGGTCATGCATGCGTATAAAATGAGGTGAAAAAGTTAAGGACGGGTTGGTAATTATGAAACTTAAAGGTTTGACTTGTTAACATGATAATTAAAAGGGCTTAAAGAGTAAATTGGATAAGCTTGATATATTTACAATAAGGACCCGGCCGATACTTTGTAGTATGTACACGTTAAACCCTAAGCAGGTGTAACTTGGCATAAATTATCTTCACGCTATAAATCATTTTCATCACTTAACTTAAAATGACGCTAAATTATATCATATGACTAAATCTGCTAAATGTGGAAACCTGCCTAAAATAGAAAGTTACTAAAAGAGGAAATCTGCTAAAAATGGAAAGCCGTCTAAAATGAGTAATCTGATCTTAATAAGCGTATCTAATTCATAGGTTTCGGACGGCGGGTTTGATTCATCGTGTGACCTTACTTTCCTATTTTGCTCGCTTCGAATAAGGTACAGATATTCTGACCTTTCTCATAAGGTTTCTCATGATCTCTTTACATTTTTTTGCCCTCTTGCTCATTTGATATTGAACCTTTGCTCTGCTATTGAACTATTGATATTGAATCTTTGCTATTGACCCCTTTTGCTATTGAACCTTTGATATTGATCCTTTGCTATTGAACCTTTGATAATTGAACCATTGATATTGGATTATTGATTTGATTTGTGAACTGCTAATATTGAACCTTTGTTATTGATTGACCTCTATATTGTACGCTTTGACCTGTCAGTTGATACCCGAGCCATTAACTAGGCATGGGGGTTCCATGTCCGTGTCATTGATGCACCAATGGCATGACTTTAGTGTGGTTGAGTGATGTTCCACACCGTCCCCATTTTGTATTGATTATGCCGCTTCAAATATATTGTATGGCCACTATTGTTTTGGTGGGCTTATGGATGCATCCTAGATTTGTATTGTATTGTATTGATATTGATATATTGTTTTGGTGATGTGGTGAGTGTGTGCAATACACCCCCTCACATTTTGGGAGCTAGCTACTCCATTGGTTACTGAGGTCTCCCCTCCTATTGGTTTGGTATTCGGAGGTCACCCCTCCAAATACAATGGCTACTATTGGTTACTTGGCTTCTATTGCCACTATTGATATGGTTTGTTTTGTTGGCTCGATAGATATCTACAGCATCTACACTATTGATACACCTATATTGTACGTTTCGTATTCCCCAACGCCCATATTCTGTATTGATTGTCCTTTATCCAGTACCCTTATGTGACTCACTCTACTATATATATTCCATTGCTTTGATCTATCACGCCCTCATCCCGTTACTTCAGACTATCGTTCCATTCACGTACCGGGTTATTATATGTTTATTGGATTGTTTATGCTATTTACGTTTTATGTGACTACTGATTATCCTGCTATGATGTGATTAATATGCGGTTATCTGAGTTACCTGTTTTCATTTGATGATATGTGATCTCATTGTTATGTGAACCTTTGCATTTGTTTATTGACCATGCTAATGTGTAATCGATAGTTTTGTTTATTTATTATGTGTACTTCGTATGTTAATTTCGTGGACTGTGACTATTCGTTGTGTCCTTATCGGCTTACGTGTGACTGCCATGTTTTGACTCTATTAGTATTTCTGTTGTTATGATACTGGTTATGTTTTTGACTAAGGGTTTTGACCTGTGTGAATTGCCATGCTCACTTATTAATTAATTGCTTCCGCTTGTCTGTAGATATCTGTTTGGCTTGTATGTCTTCTGATTTCCTGAATTGATTGTATGACATATATGTTGTGTGGATGCGACGCCTGCTATGTTTGCTTATGTTTCAGTTCTCGTATGTCTGGTTCGTATGTGCTTGTTTATATGTCATCGATGCTTTGCTTTGTTTCGTTCTCATTGTTATCTGTTCGTTTTGGATATCAGATAATTGTGTTCTGCAGGATCCTCATTGACTCATTGTTCTCATTTCGCTGTGACTTTATTATCCGTTTCCTTTGTTCATTTTGCATTTCAGATTCTATTTAACTTTCGTTTTGTTATATCTGTTCACTGGGCTTTTTAAGCTCAGCCGCATTTCTTTTCCTGCGGCAGGTGTTAGGTTTGAAGATGGGCTTTGTTTGGGCTGAGAGTTGGATCATTTGAGTGGACTAACCATAGTTACCTTATCATTTGGTTTCATTTTGGCGGGCTATTGTGGGAGATCTCATATCATTTTAAACATTTTGAATTTTGTAATTTCCCTTGTAAATCTTTGGTTATTATGACTTGGTACATTATTATTTAAAGACTCCCGCTTGAAAATTTTACTTGTATGTTCTGATATGACACCAGACTGTGACACTTCTACCCTTGTCGAGTTGGGGTGTTACAAATATATTTTTGATAAATCGACTCATTTAGATAACGCTTAAGACTCATTTTTTACTCTTAAAAATCTGGACAGCATGCTGTTTTTTTCGGGAAAAATATAGTTTTCGTCGTTAAACTTGAAAATAGCATAACTTCTTCGTTATAACTCCGTTTTAACCCGTTCAAGCGACCACGTTTTCGTTTTAAAGTATATTTTATGAATATCTAGCCCAAAATATTTTGTAAACTGTCAAAATTTCCATACTTAGCAAAAATGATCAGACCTTATTTTATAGTTGTCGAAATTGATTTTTCTCGCGTAATACTTATTCTAACCACTTCAAATCAACACCAAAGCTATTCTAAACCTACCATACATCTTCTTAGGGTGTCATGGGCTCCTAGACATCTTCAAAAATGATATGTTTCAAGGGATTAATTATAGGATGGTATATACTAATTATAGGTACTAAAAACATTAAAAGTGGTATACTTACTCATATAACTTGCATGTTTTCTTTCAAGCATAATAAAAATAAACAAAGTATGAATATGAAAGATTAAAAATGATCATGAAATGCTTACTAGTATGATGATGAGGTTTATAGAACAAGGTTTTTCCTAATTACCTTAGGTTTTTATTGCAAAACCTTAAATAAGAGTATACTAGAGTGTATAAAATAACTTGATCTTGAAAAATTCTTGGCTTTCTTCCTTGGTTTCTCCTTGGCCGGTTCTAAGAGAGTAGAATGGAGAGATTTTTTTTCCACCTTTGCTTAAGTGTAGTTATGTGTTGTATATGTATGAAAATGACATTATGCTTGTATCTAACAAAAATCTAACAAATGTACACTTAGGTGGAATATTAAATTAATGAAATGGTGAATCATGGGGGGGGGGGGGGTCGGTAAACATGAATTGGAAAGGGACATGATGCATTTTTGTTGATTCAATATTTTTTTAAGTTAAGTAATATACATATTTTGTATATATAATTAGGTATTAAGTGTAGCGTTAGCTAGAAATCTATTTTAACGGAACAAAATAAAATATATCGAAGTAATAAAAATTATAAAAATACATTTCTTACAAGTATTGAGTGAAATAATAATTATCGAGTTGAATTTACGAAAACCGTCATAAATATTTATACATAACAATTTATATACAAAATAAATTGAAAACATCGGGTAAACTAATAATATAATTTTTATACTCTTAAAATGAGTATAAAAATATATTAGGATAATTTTTGGAAGTGTCGGATCAAGTATTCAAAATAATGATCGTGTGATAGCGTTTATTTAATAAATAAATATACGTTTAATGAAATATACAAACCCATGCATAAATTGATATGAAATGATGTTACTAATGATATGTAGAGTAAATCTAGTGTATATGAAATTTCCGCAATGATTTTTCATGAATACGCAGCTAAACCATCAAGGTTACGCGTATTTGATACTCGTAAACATAGTTTACGAAAAATGATGAATAGTGAATCATGAATAGTAATTTTTCTCCGGGAATGAATATTGTTTCGTGAATAGTAAAATTTTGAAATACGCTATCAGAATATCAAATCGGCTTCGAAAACGATGAATAGTAAAATGATGAATAGTAACCGATGAATAGTAAATTCCCGTGATGAATAGTGAAATTATAAAGTTTGTAAAATGACATGAAATTACGAGTTGTCACAGTTATCTAAATACGTATACTCAATGATATAAAATGATATTTTTTTTTCTTTTTCTTTTAGTCATGAGTTCTTTGTGAATGAACCATATGTTTATATCACAATACAATAATAAGACATGATAAGACTTTATGTCTTGTCATAGGGGTAAAAACCGACCAAATTGGCCGGTTAAACCGGTTGAATTGAAAACCGGGTTAGTCCAAAAAAACCAAGTTGAACTGAAAAAAACTAAAACCATTTAAAAAACCAATTCCATGTCCGGTTCTATTTTAAAAACAATAGTTGTACCGGTTTATTGACTGAGGATATATTGGTTCAACTCTCCTCTGCCTTTTTACTGTTTAGGTGTGAGAATGGGTTTGTACCCAACGCTCTATGATGAAAACAATAATTTTTCTCTCTGTAACAAGCAATGGTCATACAAAAAGATTTATCTTCATGCGTTGACTTTTTCCTAGGATTCTGAAACTCAACATGGCATTTGTATACCATAAACCAACACAGTGAACACACCTTAAACATTTTGATTCCATATCAGCGTCATATGCACTTTCATACGCACCTTGTCTACCCCTACAATAAAATTCAATTTCCACTTAGTATTATAACCAATTTTGGTTGATAAGAATCATTTTACGTCGATACATTAAGTTTGACTAAGAGTTCTGGTATTCAACAACATGCCTCGGCATAGCTTTATCATTTAACTTAGGATTGTTCCCTAACCAAGGTGGTGTGTGAGTTCAACTTCCAATAGATGAAAAGAATCCGTATACTTCATTGACCAATTTTCATAGAAGAGTGTTTTACACAATCTTATGAATAATTGTTGATTTTAAGTTTTCTTCACAGTTACAAAATATAGGTATACCTAATACCTTACATTGATTAATCTCGAGTGTGAATTGAACTTCATATTTTTTTTACTTACCTACATGATTGGTTATGGAAAGTCATTATTTTAAATATATATTATGCGAGTACATGACAAGTTCAACCTATGCGAATACATGACAAGTTGTTCACACTTAACTAAAGACATAAACAAATAATATTTCTTGACTGCATGTTGATAGGAAGGTTGTAATCAACTTGCACATATACATATGAGACCATAAACTTTGACAACTGCATCCACTACTACAAAAAAGGGCATAGAGCCCGGTTGAAAATGATCTTAGAGCCCGGTTTTACATACGGGCACAAAGGGGAGGGGACTCTATTCGAAATGCATATAGAGCCCGGTTTGAAAAACGGGCTCTATTCATGGTTATAGAGCCCGGTTTTCTACTTAAAAACATGGCTCTATACGAATAAAAAAAATTAAAAAAAAAATAAATAACTTTTTATGAGATAATTTCAGCAATGAATTTGTTGCTCTTTGTTTCCGAAATGAACATAGTATTGATTCAAATAAGGAAGACCCCTTGACACTACAAGTTTACAACTGAATTTTGTTGATACATTGAGTTTGTGTACTGTATGACTAATCTTGCAAACAACACATCTAAAAAGATACAAGCCAACTTTATTAAATACTTGAACATAAATGAAAGTAAAACATACACCAATGTTGTACTCATGCACAAGAGAAAATCTGAACCAAAAGATATACAATAGATACAATCAAATCTCAAGGTATCCAAAACTAAGTCTTAATCACTTGCTGCATATCAGTTTACAATACAACCTGGAAGAAAACTATATGACATTTGAGTTTGACTCCAAATAATCACAAGAAAAACACATCAACAAAGGCGAGCCACATGAGGAGACAACATCAGCCATCAGGTGTTATCGCATCAAGTAACAACTATAATGCTGTATATACCTGCCATTTTACTTTTCGAGAAAGCCAGTAAAAGAAAAACACTTACAATTTATGTTTCCAAAATATAGCACACCCGTCACGAGCCTAGCAGATAAATGGTGTTTAACTTTAATCAATATTTAAAAATGCTCCACATAACAGACGCTTAGAATTAAAAATATACCTGGTAAACTCTCATCTAAAGCCATCCTTATGTATGTACTGTATCAAATACTTTTCCAAAAACATAAAAGATGTGAAGTAATTTTAAGAAGGTGGATATTTGTAAGAAAAACCATGGGTTAAATGCAACACAACAAAATAAATACTTATTAAAAGGGACATTTTTTCACATTAATCAGATAATGAGACCTAAATAATCCAGTTCTAAAACGACTTTCCATTGAGATTCTTGCACAAAATGTTCATGTTTGACCCTGATAATCTGAACTTCATTAGAAAGAAAGATGTGTCCAAAACATTACAATATCATAATTTGGGGCAAGATAATAGAGTAAAACAACATAAACCTAAAAAATATAAGTCTTGGCGATATGACTTGATGACAATTCAAAAAGTCATAAGCAAATGAGAGTACCTTTCCTTTACTTGCAGCGAAATGTGTTGAAACAGAAGTCTATATCCTACATATATTAGGCCTAATCAGTAGCATATATAGATAATTACTGAAGTACGAATGAGCAAAGAAGAATGGTCAACCTCGTGCTAAGCACAACCTGTGAAACGTAAATGTATCATCTTAAAAGATTACGCCAATCCAAAATACAGCTATAACTACTCCGCTACCAGCGCTTTAGCAATGCCTAAAATATGTCCCCCATCTCCAGCTTTGTTTTCTCTTACTACCTGAAACTTTGCCTCAATATAATCTCCTTCAACGTATTTGGTATAGCACTAAAACACGTAATTAGTATAGCATCAAAATATCTATAAGCTTAATATATGTCAGTATAAGACTGAAACAAACATAGCTACTAGTCAAATTTAAAGTGCCATGGAAATTTAAGTGAACAAACTAACCATTTATTAAGTGACCAAAGCAACCATTTATTCAAGAACTGCAGAGAATAAATCATCCAGCAAACACTAAAATTAAGCAAACTTGTTAACATCATACATAGTAACATCAACAACCAACACATTATAAAATCAATAACCATTAATTACCTCTATGTAATTAGGACTAAATTTGACCCTAAGTTTCAATTAAGCCTAAAATTAATACTTACACAAATCTACAGTAAGCCTCAAATTAAACCATACATACCTAACCCTATGTTTCAACTAAAAATCAAAGAGATGACTTACTAATTAGTGGTGGCAGTGGTGGTATGATTGAGAGGGGAAGGGCAGTGACAAAGTGAAAGTGTGTTTGATATTTTTTGATTGGGGCGGAAAATAAGAAAAAGTGGTAGTGTGAAATTTCATTCGAAAAAAGTCAAAAACTCAAAAATTGAAATAATCCCGCCAACGGAATAGAGCACGGTTGCTAATTAAGAAACAGGGCTCTATTAGAAAATTTAGAATAAAGCCCGGTTATAAGTTAAGAACCGGGGTATTTAAGTGGGAAAAAAAAGAGGATTGCTCAAAGAACCCTGTTTTATAAAAAAGGGGGCTTTATTTAGGGGGCTTTATTCCTCTTTCTGTAGTAGTGATCATCAAAAACCGTAAAATATTGACTGATCGATACACTTCAATAGGTTAACAATAATCCTTTAAATGTACGTTCGATCTTCCACTCAAACAAAAGAGTAGAAGGGTTTTTCTAGTTTAACTATTTTTGAAGCACATTTTAAGTGACCACTATTTTTTTTTTGAAGGAATTCTTATTTAAGTTTCTACCATATAAATATATATGAATCCTGAAATGGCTGATATTGTATACAATATCATTGGAGTTCTTCAGAATGTTTTACCGACGAATCTTCTTAAATGCTTAGGGTTATATAGTCCTGTGACGCCTCGCTGGATTCCTTTCGCACCCTCCACATTTCATGATCACACATCTCTTTCTGATCAGGATGGGGATGAATCTAACGTATAAATTGTTCTCTCAAATGTAGGCAATTTTCATTAATGTTCATACACAAATGATTGGTTCAGCAGTTTGTAAGCAGGCAATTCTCTAATGAGTTATGTATTCTAATGAGTTTGTCGTAACTTTTTTGTGACAGGTAGAAGAGACTCCATCAAGAACACCACTATAAACTGGTACCAGTATAACTAAAGTCTTTTATAACTGATGTTATCGACGTTGACGCTAATAAGAGTACTTACAACTTGTCTAATAAGTAGCGGGGTTGGTGGCAAATATAGTTTAAGCATGATATGTTGAAAGTTGAAAAAACATATATAAGTGCTAGAAATATATGTATGGTTCAGAGTATATATGTTAATAGGGCTTGCAAATTAGCTGTGTTTCATTTCATTAATTTGTATCTTTCATTTGTATGATTACTAAGTACACAGTTTACTGGACAAAATGAATAAATCTCGATGGCTTAAAATGTTTTAGAAATGAAAATTTGACTGGTAAACTAGCAAAAAGCTGTGAATGATATCTTTCAATAAGTTCATACAAGAAGAAATAGGAAAAACAATCCTTTCGATCCGGTTAAGGATCAATTTCCGGAGACTAATCCGGGAGTGTGATATAAAACTTTAATATCCTCCACAAGAGTATATTTCCTTGGCTATTTATAATCAAAGCAAACATGTATGCTAAACCTCCACCTACCAGAGTCAATAGGTAGATTGGATTACCACGTCAAAATAAGACTTCAATTATTCCCATTTTGATTAGGAATAAGTAGAAAACCCACCCATCTTCTCCTATGGATCTATGAGTATCATTCCAATATTTGTAAGTCAACCCCACATACCAAAACACTTATATAAAGAATGACTTCATTGATCCGTTCCTAAATATCCAAACCCCCGTACCAAACAACACCTTAATGTTAATGGATATGAATAGTAGTAAAAAAAACAGTTTCCATGTCCTAATTTATGTTCATTTGGCTAGGGAACGGGACAAAATAGTCAAAACATTGGTTGAATTGACTTTTGTATATATATGAACAAATTCCTAAAAGTGGAACTTAGTGAAATGTAAACTCAGGAACCTGTTAACATGTAAATATGGTCGGTCGATAGTTAAGGTTGTTGACTGTTAATCGGAATTAGAAAGTCTAACAAGATGGCTGCTAATAGTTCTAGAGTATTTAACGAAGTGAATAAAAAACATGATCATTCGTTTTAACTTGCATTCTCGAATGGAAGATTTTGAGTTGCTCCGTGCATATCTTTTTGTGAATAATGTTTTTTTTTACTTGTAATGCTTAAAATATATAGATATATTTGTATTGATTTAATAGCAAAAGTAATATAATTCTTTTCATTATAAGGAAGTGTTGAATCTTAATTTTTTACGTTTTTCATTATAAGGAAGTCCAAAATGCTTTATAAAATAGCATAGATAGCAAAAACATGTAATATTTTTAAGAAAACGTCAACAATTTTGAGTAAATTGCATAAATCGTTCATATGGTTATAGGCCAAAATTGCACGTTTCGTCTTTAACTCTCAGGAAGCGCACATATCGTCTTTGTGGTTGTCCATTTTGCATTGACCCGTCTTTTGACCGGATGGACGTTTGTTTGCACCGTTTACAAGAGGGTACTTTCATCTTTCCAACCCCAAACTATACAAACACTAACCCAGGTTCACTCTCACTCTCACTTTACATCACTTCTACTAATTATACTTTAAATGTACTTTCACATACAATACTTAGTCTTCCATTAATCCTTTTAATAGCTCGAAACACCATGGTTTCACAAACTCATATTTGGGATGTTCGTGGGACACATTCAAACTTTGATCCAGTACCAAGATACGGTAAGGATCTATTGGGTTTTTATGGTTTGTTCATATTTTTTTAGGTTTTTTAAAAAAATACTCCATGGCGGTTAAACTGGGTTATGGTGTAGCTAATTAAATGTTGTTTTTGATTGCAGATGGGCACCAAAATATCTTTTCCTTTGAAATCCTCCATGGCGGGATGTTTACAACAACACCTGGAAGAACTTATGTTAATGGACATGTATCATATATTGATTGGATTGATATTGACGAATTTTTGATAAATGATCTTAAGGAAATGGTGGTTAAACTGGGTTATGGTCAAGATTATTTAATGTAGTACCATTTCTTGACACTGTTGTTCCCTTTCACTTGGTTAGAATTAACCACAAAGTTAATCTACCCAAGCTTCATGAATTAGCAATGTTGATTGAAAAACAGTTTTAACAAGTTAAAATGTAAAGTAAATTAGACAAGAGTTTTTCAACGTTTATATTCTTATTAAAAGTTAATCAAATAATATATTACCCAAGTGTTTTTGAAACAACACTTGGGATTGAATAACAATGTATGGTGTACTCCTCACAAAACTTAAGCTAAGCTTAAGTACAACTATGCTAACCAACTGAGCTAACCTTAGGGCCTTAGATGTATTTGGAGGAGTAAAAGGGATTGTGAATGTCTAAGCATTTAGTGCACAAGCTTAACCCTTTTACTACACCTTATGACTACTATTTATACAAGTATGAAATACAACCGTTTTCCTAAAAGACTAGACTGACACAGACTTCAGATGACAAAATACCTTACGTATTTTGTCTCTGTTACACAACTCCATTTCTAGTAAGGGACAAGTTCACTTTCTTAGTGTCAGTGTTAACACACTCTTGGTCTTTTATCCATTCATGGTAAGTTAACCTTTGCCGATAAGGACACACTCTTATCCTTCAAACTTATCCCTCTTTATCCTGCCTTTACTTCAATCTTCAAGTCTTCAGGCTTCAAGTCTTTAGTCTTCATAGTTGGTTAGGAGTCTGTGGATTCAATGAGTTATTTTCATTACTCATTAAATCCATCATCTTCTTCTTTGGCTCATGTATCATAAACTGATTCCCGCCTCACTGAATGAAAAACCCTTCTTCTTAGGCTTATCCTGAGCTTCTTAAATATGATTCACTGAACAACTGTTCATTCAGTGACTTGCGTATGTTTAAGGTTATTAAACGCTTAGGATACATTATCTTCAAATCCTTGTTTCAGGAAGTTTGGGAATTCACTGACGATTGTGTTTCTAAGTTCAGCGTGAGTGAGTAAAGGTCTTCTTCTCACACTGACGATTCTACAAAGCAACTAAAGGACACTGAATAAAATAAAACATCATTGTTCATTAAAAAATATATTACAAGGTCCTAAGTTACAATGCGGAAAAGTAAAGGATAGTGATGTTACAGCAGATGTTCATTTCAGTCCAACTGGTATTCAAGGGCTTCAAGCTTGGGTTTCTTTGATTTCAGCTTGTCCTGATCAGAGTGTTCACTAATCTTGATCCTTAAGTCATTACTGAACCTTTTGTTCTCTGGGCTTTGAATTTGAGTGGCCATCACCAGGAAGCCAACCATTGCTTCAATCCCTGCCTTGTCTATATCACTCCACCTTTGGAAGGCAGGCTCCCCAAATTCATCAGTGAAGAATAGACCTCTCTCAGGTTGTTCTATGGCCAGATGATTCACGAATCTAACTCCTTCTGGGAGGGCTCTGTTGCAGTCTAGGCCATGAATTTTGATCTCTTGTTCACACTCCAGATCTTCCTCTTCTCCTAGAGGACCAAGAGGGGGCAGTTGATTTGTCAATGAAAGAGGAGATTGAATGCCAAGATCTTCGTGCATTTCCGTAGCTTCATATCTCTTTCTCGCTAAGGCCCAAGAGATTTTTGACAATATATTTTCTTCTTCTATGATGGGACCAGTTCATCCACTGTTATCCCAAAGTCATAAAAATTGAAGGGATCATGAACTTCAAAGGTTCTTTTGTCAGGACTTCTGTAGATACTGAGGGCTGTGTTTTGTGTTGGGATGAATGTTGATGTTTGTGATAGGTTCAGGCCTCTTTCTTTTTTTCATTACCCATATGTAATGATCCATTCACTTCTGTCTTATTTCAGCCATCCTCTTCTCTCTTTCATCTTTCTTCTTTTTGAGGGCAAGCAGTTCAGCGTCCTGAGCTTCTTTGAACTTTTTACCTGCTTGACCACCTGCCAGTGTCTCAGGATCAATTCCTATATTTTTAGCTTATTCATGAACGACTTTGACCACAACAACCTTACTTATCTTTTCTTCCTCAACCACTTTTTTAGCAAGTTCTTCCTTTTCAAGATTGGCACTCATCTGTTCCGCAGTCAGATAGTATACTTTACCATTAATTTCATATGGAATCCTGATAGGTTCATTAGGATCCGGTCTGACAATCTTGGAAGCAGGTACCAGAGTTTGTTGCTCAGGCTCAGGCATTGTCAGAATTCCTTTGCTTTTATCAAGAGGAGGGACTGATGATGATGATGGTGTTTGTGGAAATCTAGAAGGGGGGGTTGAATAGTTTTACCAATTAAAACTTCCTTTTAATCTATTTAGATCGACTTATGTCAATTTATTTGGTTGTGTGTGTTGGATGTTGATAAACAAGCATATAAAGATATGTAATGAAAGAAAAGAGTAAGAAGCACAAAACCACAACGCAAGTATTTATAGTGGTTCGGCTACAAGGTCACCTTCCTTGCCCTACTCCACTCCCCGAAGTCACCTACTCGAGTTCAGAATCACTACACCAATATCCATATGGCGGAGAAGCCTTCACAACGTCGCCTACTCTTTTTCCGGTACTAGGCTAACCACCGGTTCTTTCACTCCAAGGTGAACCACTCCTACACAATGTCGCCTACCCTTTATAAGGTACTAGGCTAAGTACCTAGTTCTTTCACACCTTAGGTGAACTACACCTTCACAACGTCGCCACCCTTTATAAGGTACTAGGCTAAGTACCTAGTTCTTTCACACCTTAGGTGAACTACACCTTCACAACGTCGCCACCCTTTATTAGGTACTAGGCTAAGCACCTAGTTCCATTGCAATGGAGGAACTACTACCACACTACACCAACGACTAATCCCAAAGGAGATCTACTCCTTTACAACATCATCAAGGATATCAATATCCTTGATCCTATACTAGTCTATCTTGTACATCAAAACACACCATATCGAATGTACATCTAAGGCACCTTTCACTAATGCCTTTGACTAGATCTACAAGACACCTTTCACTAATGTAATGTGTCTTCACTTCTAAGCACCTTTCACTAATGCTTCTTTGTCTTGACTTCTAAGCACCTTTCACTAATGCTTCTTTGTCTTGACTTCTAAGCACCTACCACAAGTGCTTATCCTATAGATGATATATACCCTTCACTAATATCTTCGTCTTGACACTTGAGACATCTTTCACTAATGTCTTCAACACTACACTTCTTTGAACAAAGAAAGGAATCATCAAGAAGACTCCAAAGAACCTTGATGATTGAGGAAGCATGGCAAATCATGGACTTGAGCTTGCTCGACTTCAAAGGTGGTGATCTTGCCTTTAAGAGAAACCTAAAAGATCACACAAAAATAAAACTACAAACATAGATCTCTTGGATCTAAGGTTAGTGAGATCTAACTCGTGGGGAAAGTGTGTTAGAAAGAGTCTTGAAAGGGGTGAGTAATAATGAAGAAATGTCTCACTATTTATAGGCAAATTTCCTCACTGCTCCCATGGATCCTACGATCCTTCCACTTGGGATCCGCCAAAAGCTAGGGATCCGTGAAACAAGGGTTTTTGGTTATGGGTCATGGGTCATGGGTTATGGGTTGATCCATGGGTTTTTTTCTAGATACAATGTACCTTAAGGATACATTGAACTTGTGTAAGTGGTATATATAAAACCATGGGTTATGGGTCAAAACCATTTGCTAGTTTTTATCTATTTAGTATATACTTGTTTTTTACCCATTTTAGTATATACTAGTTTTTATCTATTTAGTATATACTTAGCTTAAGTATGTGTTAAATCAATATGTAAACACTAGTTGTTGTACATATATATCTAAATCATAAAATCACTTATACTTGTTTTAGTGTTTTATGTGAAAATGTGAATATGTTAGAAAACTAGTAGTTCAAACCATTTACGTATTTTATTTGTTTCGTTAATATGATTTTACTTTTGTTATCGACAAAACATTAGAAGATCGTAAAATATAAATAAACGTTTTTACGGCTTATTTGTATTAACAGTGTTGTTGTTGTAGGTTGGACCTGTGAGACTGGTACTGCTGGAGTTGGCTCCTCAGCGGAGAAGGAAATGGTTCTTTAATGACATTCTCTCCCTTAATTTTTGCTTGGAATTCAATGAGAGCAAGAGTTAATCAAGTTGAGGGAGCATATTGACCCTGAATGCTTGGTAGATTTCCATACCATAGACTTGATATCTGGTGTCATTATGAAGACCAATTGAGCTTCTCCTCAAGATTGGTCTGAGAGGTCTCATTGTTCTCTCATTATAGGCCCAAGATTCCGGCCATAGAAGTTGAAGACTTAGCCGTTTAGCCACATTTTTATCCAACAAACCGAGAGGACTGATCGCCTCTACCGATGAACTTAGACCCTGAACATTGGAGTTGTTGAGCATTGTGATAATTTCAGTGAGGCTTGATGAGTTCTTTACATAAGTGTTAGTAGCCTCAAGAACCTTTTTGTTCAAGACAGGGTCTTCTTTAACCGCTTTGATTGTGTCCGCTTGCGTGAGCATCCCGAAAAGTTTGAGGAACTTTATCATGTGTTCATCTAGGTGTGGAGAGAATGATAAATATATTCCCTCCGTCAACATTTTCTTCAAAATTCTCAACAACCATAGCTTTGAGAACATCATAACTACCAGCTCCGCGATGCTAATCCCACGCTTCATCCGTAACACCATCAAACAACCTTTGAATAGCCTTATTGAGGAACTTAACTAGTTGTTCTCAAGGAAGAAAGGGTTGTCATACTTTTAGATCTTCCGGCATGAAGATGCTACGAGTTAGAAGAGTCATCATCAGGTGGAAGGGTGACTCTTCAACCTCCTTGGATCGGCCGATGTTCTTGTTCGGGGTTGAACATCAACGCCCACATCATCACCAAGCAAGTTCTTCCTCATCACTTTCAATATACCTCTTGCCCTGATATAAGACAAGCTTCTAAACATCTCTACTAGAGATGGCAACGGGTCGGGTTCGGGGCGGGTTTTAGTGAACTCGCACTGCGTACCGCTTATAATATCCAAATCCAAACTCGTCCCAATACCCATGGTACCCGACATATTATCCATCTACATCGGTTTTCCCGCTATCGGTTATCCCCAATTAAAATCATCGTTGAACAATTGAACCTAATAAAACAAAACACCCTAATATATTCAAAGTTTTTAGAATTTAAATAAAAAGAATTCAATATTCGAATGTTTGAAGAATAAAGAGTTAATGTGGCATGTGTGAGAATTAAAGCGTCAAGCATAAGTGTTAATTTAATAGTTTGTAATTACCAAAATATATGCTATTAAGGAGTAGAGTAGAAAAAAATTGTATAAGGTTAAGAGCTCAAAACTTATTAGGACCTTATATAAATTAGCAAAACCGGTACAAATTGCATACGGTAACGATACATGGGTACGGGTAAACGGGTGGGTATTACTAGAACCCGCACTCTAAAAAGAAAAGAATATATCTACCCAACCCTCGTATCCATACCTCACAACCCGCTCAACCCCACCCAATCGGTTCGGTTTTGGTTTTCCTATTGGTTTCGGGTGCTTTTGCCATCCCTATCGCCTGTTAGAAAACTAGTGGAGGTTATGGGTTCAGATCGGTGGTTTTGTCCTCTCAATCTTTGTCCCCAAGGACACTTCAGATACCGGATGGGTGCTCATAGTATCCTCTCGAGGGTCGATTGTGGTGAGTTTCATCATCCGGGGTATAGTTCTCCGGATCTTGGTGAGTAGTAGTTGGGACCCAAGGGACGGGACTGTGATTTATCGGTTCCTTTGTTGTCACCGAGGGTGATGTTTTTGGTCACCCAAGGTGCTCTTTCACCGTTTCTTTGGTCTTTAACATGTGCCTCAAGCCTCGTGGCCTTGAGACTGGGTTTGGTCTTAGTCCCAATCGAGTCCTTTTTTTCTTTTAGAGCAGGGTTTACAACAACCATATGGGCCGCCAATTCAACATCATGACAAAGGATAGGTTCCTTGTAAAATTTAAGGACTCGTGACGTAGTAAAGCTCAAAGTTATAGTATTGAGTGTAATTACAACCCAAGAACTCTTTAGCACAAGAGACAAACATAGGGTATGAAACGATTTAACCCTAGTTTTCTCTAAAGCTTGATTACGGAGATCATCGTAAATGATCTCTCCAATGCCACGGATCTCGCCATCAAGCAATAAGCCATCATCACCTGAATAGAATTGATTTGTTTAGTGGATGAGTGGTCCCACTGAGAACTCAATCAAAGGTGAACAAGATATTCCAAGCCATAGGAAATGAGTTCTTGGTGACAGGTCTTGTCCAAGAATCGGTTCGTAAGTTTTGCTAACTCGCCAACAATGGCTAGGTCGGGTGTTCAACATATTTACCATTTTATAGTCTAACCCAGTTGAAGAGCAAAAGTTTTATAGTACACAAAGTTAGTTGTCGCCCCATTTAGGATTGAAAATTTGATGAGAAACTCACTGAGGGTTCTTGGTCTGTTCTCATTAGTGGAGGGTGTCGGGTTAAAGGCCACTGCAGTTGCCCAAAACTCCCTGAGTTAGTTTTGGTGCAGTATGTACGGTGAATTTACAAAGGCCTTTTTCAAGGGCTAAACAAAAACTTTATGATTCCTTATATCGCTGGGACATCGGTGGGGTATCTCAAAATTGCCTATGATATTGTTAGTTTTAAATTTTACATTTTCAAAATTGCCAAAATTGCTACCGTATGCAAAACATAGAGACTAAGTTGCCATTTTTTTGATTGTGAAAACTGCTTTTTATGGCAAGAAGATCAAAATTTTCCGAGATGTTTTTGAAGAAGTATTAAGATTTGTAGTAAAATATTTTAATGTTTAGCAAAGATGATAGAAGTTTTTATATTAAAACACACACGCTTTTGATTTTTTGAAAAAAGATTATGACAGAGTTTGTTTGCAATAATTGTGTGTGTGTGTTTTTAGGTTTAGAAAGGGGTATTTATAGAGTGGTAAAAAGGGTTAATTTTGCACTTGTGAAATTTTAAAAACGCTTTTGACAAACACTTGATATTTCACCTTAAATGCTGCACACCAAGTACCCGCAGCTTTTTATGTTTCTATGAAACAGCTTCATAGCATAGTAAAGTGCTATTATAGGTGATGTCACCAATAAAATATCCTTAGTATATTTGATATGTGTAGGCATTTAATGCCAAGTGGGATAAGGTGAGAAATGTAAGGGCCCATGGCATGGATGATGAAAGGTCAAGGAACATATTCCTATATTAAATTCACTTGTTTACCAACCTAGACATTAAGTAATCTGAATATTTAGAGCATTTTGTTACTCATTTAATATGTTTGCATCCAATGTTAGGACCCCAATGAGTTTTACCATTCAAGGAGATAGATTTAGGTGTTTATTTTGTTTAGGAACCATTATTTAGTAAATATGTACACTATATGGAACGATCAGACTGGACCCAGTTAATCAATGTTCAACATCCCAAGTTCTGCTTTCA
>OU343225.1:207157034-207233184 GCA_910596185.1 Chrysanthemum makinoi | reverse complement strand
TTTTGACATGGACACGAAAAGTGTAAAACTTGCATGTTGACCAAGATAACCAAGAAACCTTTCTGTGGTGTTAATCGTTGAGACTAAGCTCTTGAGCTAATACACAAAGGACTGTGTGATTTGCATTCTACTCCCTCTTTGGGGAATAAGAAGTACTTTGTGACATTTATTGATGATGCTTCTGTTTTGCTATGTCTATCTTTTACATACTAAGGATGAAGCATTAGATAAATTCAAAGTGTTTAAAATTGAAGTTGAATTACAACTTGGGTCTTTGATCAAAAGATTAAGGACTAATAGGGAGGTGAGTACATGGATACTCAGATTTTCAGTCTGTTGGAATAATCCATGAAACGACGCCCCTTATACTCCTCAAAGAAATGGCATTTTAGAAAGGGAAAAAAGTGGTGTGAAGGAGATGGTTAATTCCATGTTGTCCTATTCGTGATGAGTCAAGGGTTCTTGGGTAAAGCTATGTTAACAGCTTGCTATTTATTAAATAGGGTTCCCAACAAAAGGAACAAGGTTACCCCTTATGAACTCGGACTAAAAGAAAACCCAACCCTGAACTATCTCAGTGGTCCGGGGTTGTAGGGCATTGTAAGACCCCTAATCCAAAGTTTAAAACTTTGGGTGAAAGAGGCATTGATCTGATCTTTGTTGGATATGCTGAGCATTCCAAGGCTTTTAGGTTCTATGTTATTGAACCTAATAAATATGTTTCAGTTAACTCAATAATTGAATCAAGGGATGCAAATTTTGATGAGAATAGATTCACATCAGCCCCTAGACCAAGTCGAGGATTCCTAATGGAACTCATGACACGGTGTATCGAGGTCCCCGATGATGAACCATCAGTGGTCCCGATGAGGTTGTGGTTCAAAGAACTGAACCTATGCTCAGAAGAGCAAAGTCGGGTCGACCAAAGTCATTTGGACCTCGAGTTTCAACTATACTTAGTTGAAGGTACAGTGGATGAGGTCTCTGACCAATACTCCTATTGCTTCATTGTTGAGGATGATCCCAAGACATTTGAAGAAGGAATGAAGTCCCGGATATTGCTTTCGGAAAGAATCAATCAATGATGAGATGGATTCCATCATGGGAAACAACACTTGTGTTGGTTGATCTATCCGTGCCGCAAACTCTGGGTTGCAAATGGATTTTCAAAAGGAAAATGAAGGTAGATGGAACTATTGAAAAGTTCAAGGCTAGATTAGTTATTCGGGGCTTTAAACAAAAGTCGTGGATAGACTATTTTGATACTTATGCCCCTGTGGCTCGACAAGATATATAAGACTGCTCGATTGCTATGGCATCAATTCACAATCTGATTATTCATCAGATGGATGTGAAGACAGCTTTCTTGAATGGTGAATTGGAAGAGGAGGTTTATATGAACCAACCTCAGGGCTTCAACTGATTAAGTCTCTTTATGGACTTAAGCAGGAACCTAAGCAATGGCATCAAAAATTTGATGAAGTGGTCTTGTCTAGTGGTTATGTTCTTAACCAAGTAGACAAATGTGTATATAGCAAATTTGATGAATCTGGTAAAGGAGTCATCATTTTTCTATATGTTGATGACATGTTGATCTTTGGCATCGACCAAAATCAGTTAACCGACAAAGGAATTTTTGTCATCAATGTTCTCCATGAAGGATATGGGTGAGGCTGATGTTATCCTTGGTATAAGGATTAAACATGAAAGTAAAGGAATTTCTATCTCTCAGTCTCATTATATTGAGAAAGTGCTAAGGAAATTCAATTACTTTGATTGTACTCCAGTGAGTACACCTATGGATACTTGTGAGAAGTCATGCCTAATCATGGCAAGGCAGTATCTTAACTTGAGTATTCTAGGTAATTGGTCTGCTGATGTATGCCATGACTTGTACAAGACCGATATTGGTTTTGCAAAGGGGAAAATTGGAGTGTATACTAATCCTAGTGCTCATCAATGCGCGCTCAAAGGGTATCATCAAGTATTTGAAGAGAACTACGGATTATAGTCTCATACTGGTTACCCATCGTGTTGGAAGGTTACACTGATGCAAGTTAGATCAAGAATAATCAAGACAATTCTTCTACCAAAGGCTGGTATTCCTACTTGGTAGAGGTGCAATTTATTAGGCATCCAAGAAACAAACTTGCATCACCAGTTCAACAATGGAATCAATTTGTGCTCTAGTAAATGCAGTCAGAAAGAAGCTGAATGGTTGAAAAACTTGCTTCTTGAGATTCCATTGTTGCCTAAACCTATAGCACCTATTTCTATCCGTGTGATAGTTAGCTACATTGGCTAAGGCATATAGCCAAATGTACAATGGTAAGTCTAGACACTTAGGTGTCAGACATAGCATGATTCGTGAGCTTATCATGAATGGGGTGGTATCTATAGAGTTTGTTAGATCTCAACAGAACTTAATTGATCACTTGACGAAGGGTTTGGCTAGAGACTTGGTTATAAAGTCTGCTAAAGGGATGGGTTTAAGTCAACTTAGTCCTTTGAATGCTAGGACACTTGACTCCCTCACGAGAAACTTAGGAGATGAGTTGATGTGGAAAGGGTGAACATTAAATTGGTGGAGCACATGTTTATTTACATCCCAAGGTTGTGCTTTCGAACTTTCTTTGAAGGAGGATAAGTCTTTACTTCTCAATGGTTATTTTCTTTAAAAGTGCTTGGCGGGGAGCATGAATAATGAGGAACCACCTATGTAAATGTTGAAGTTTTGCCGCTTGAGGCTTTTGAACTTTAGCTTTTACAACATTTATGAATTTGGATATGGACACATGGCTTGTATAGTGTCGGGAGCTTTTAAGTGTTTGAAAACTTGTGTGTATTTTATCTTCAGGTATTCAAATGGGTTGAAGGGTTCAATTCTTAGAACACCGTGATTCTCGAATATTTGAGCGTGTAATTTACTAGATGGAAATTCAATCCTGGGGATATTTTTCGTTTTTATGTCTTATGTTTTTGCTTGATGTTTATTTTTCAGCCACTAAGGAAGTGAACTAAATTTGGGGAGGATTGTTGGAAGAGAACCAGTTACGCTTGTGGGATTGATTCACACCTTAGCAATGGGTTAGGAGAATGCAGGAGTGTACACCGTAAGGTCCATGAACACCGACTCTTGTAGTGGTTTGTATTGAGTAGTCTAGTGGAAAGCTGTGAGACTTGGCGATGGCGTTTCGCGTGGTGTTTCGCGAAGCGTGTTTCACTGGCAACGGTTTCTTGAAACGATGCCTTCGCGTGTATTTATGAAAGTCTTGATGAAATCTTGCTTATAGCGGCTTTGACTATTCAAGTGGCGGTTTCAAGCGCCCAATGACAGCGTTTAGTGGTCATGTAACCACTAACGGCTATAATGGGGATAGTGCGAAGGCTATTAATGGGCTGATTAATACTCATAATTCCATTTGACTAGCTAAGAGTAATCTCCTATAAATAGGAGATATGATTATGCATAAGAACCATGAAAGCGATAAACACTTATATAAGCAAAGGGTTATTGAATTGTGCCTAATTCTATAACTGCATTTGGTCTTATCCCAAGTAGATATTAAATTAACTTGAGGCATTGGGGTCAAATAGTTTTACTTTGGAAAGTGATCACCACGATTCCAAGTGATATCACAGTAACCACCCTAGTGGAGGTATGTGTTTTACTGTTGAATAGTTGCTTGTTTTACCAGAGTTGATTATCTTACCCTGTTCTGGGAGTTACATGTCAAATAAAATGTGTAAGTAACTTGCCAAAATAAAATGTACAAGTAATGTTACTTAAGTAATAAATCATAGTTGGTTACTTGCTAAAATAAAATGTGCAAGTAAACTTTAAAGCTATAATGTTTAGCTAGTTTAAAAAGCGTGATGTATTTATATGAAAAATACTTGTAAGTGTAAATGTGTTCTTTGATTATTACCCATGTATTTAGATATATGTTATTCATACTTTTAGTGATATATCACGAGTTAAAACTTTTAAAACTTGTTTATGTTAAACTTTACTTAACAAGTTTTTATAATTTGTCATTAATAAAAATGTAGAAGCTCGCCGTAAAGATAAACTCTTAGTTTTAGATCATTTTGTCAATTAGCTTCTACAAAATATATTTGTTTTCTTACGTTTTTTGGTCATTTAGTTTTCAGAATTTTATTCTACTATAGTGTCACCCTCGTGGCTTTCCTTATTCATACCTCTTGTTTTCTTCACCTATTTGAATGATACATGTGATTAAAGATTTATTTTATTTATTTATTTTGAAATTTTTTCCTATCATTTATTATTCTTTGTAGCCTCCAAGTACGTTTTTGCGTACGAATAAGATAATAAATTGGTACGCCGCCAGCATGCATTCACCAGTTATATTGAACGACTGGGAGTTTGGAAAATACATCGTTTGATTTAGTAAAATAATCAGGATTTACAAAATATAGGTCCCATGAAAATCATCATGTCTTTGAAATAGGTTTGATACAAGCCAAACGATGTTTTATAGTGCATAAATTCTGTGTGGTATCCATCACCACTCTATGATAAGTCCACATGCATGCCATGATTGTATGCCTTAGTTACCCATGATAAAACATGCTTAAAAGTGTCAACCTGAAAGGTTGAGAGTGAGTTCATAGAGTTTGAGTGATTGCATAAAATGAAACTTTAAAAATGTTCATACAACAAAAGCATTGCAAATCCACTCGATTCCAGTTTTATTACCCATACAAAACTTGCAACCTGTGTGTTTACAACCCATTGCCCAAAATATGTATAGTTTATGTTCAAATGCATGATGTCAAATGAATTCACATAATAGTACAAAACTTAATGTATCAATATTCAATTGATGTAACACATATGAGTGTTGTTTCAAATGATTTCCAACCATTAGTTCATGATTGTACCAAGACCGCGAGTTCAACGTTATACCAAGACCGCTAGTTCAATGATTATACCAAGACCGCTTGTTCAATGTTATACCCGGACCATTGAAGCGAGTGATCATACCAAGTCAGTCAACTCGATGATTTATGATATAGAAATTTTAAGTATGGCAATATTGTTACTGTATATGACAAACATTCAGTTCGAATAAACATATAGTTTGCAAATAATCATGATTGTCATAAAAGTTGTTGAGCATGTATCTCCCCTAAAGAGTTTAATAAAAGTATTAAAACAATTGAAAATGGGGCTATAGAAACTCACCTGATGCAATGATTATGATGACAAAAGTGAATACACTGAAACGAGGTGCAATTCTCTATCTGCAACATAATATGAATGATATGTTCTAATGTAAGTCATGAAACAAAATGCATACATGCAAACTCACATGATATCTATACCACTTGTACATTTTGAAAATGAAATTATCGATGAAAATATCGTTTATGACATCTCGTCATGTTATAAAATACTTTACAAGTAATTACGTTGAATCAACATTCTACAATAGTCGTTTAGTGATTTATTATGAAATTATAGTTTTTCGTCGCAAAACAATATAATTTGACAATTCATGAAAGTGACTAAATGGCCTCGAAAAGCTAGTCGTAAAATAGTGAATATTGAGTGTTAGGAAACAAACTCAACGGTTTTGGAAAGCTTGTAGCATTATCTCAAAGTCTTTGCTTTTAAGTTTTGATCATAGAGGCCTCGATCATGGAGAAAACATAGGTGAAGTAGGGTACTTGTACCAAAAATATTGTTTAAGGTTAGTTTTCGGCAAAGTTTGAGTGACCGTATTTTATTCGATTACAACTCGTTTGACGACGGTTGGACATTTTGAAAAATAGGCTAGGTGAACTTACTTTTACTAGAAGACATCGTTTCCCAAAAAGTATTCTATCGATGTTAAAAACGACTCTCAACATGGTCTCCGCAATATTATTTTGACCAATAGGAAATATATATTTAAGTGTTCTACTTGTGAAAATAGTTACGTCAACCTTATTTAAACGCGTGTAATTTAGTCGATATAAGTCCGTTTTCTACGTTTTATATGTCCTTAGCCCGTGTTAAAAAGTATACTAATACATTTTTGATAAATCGACTCATTTAGATGCAACTTAAGACTCATTTTACTCTTAAAAAATGGACAGCATCTTTGTTTTCGGGAAAAATATAGTTTTCGTCGTTAAACTTGAAAATAGCATAACTTCTTCGTTTTAAAGTATATTTTCTGAATATCTAGCCCAAAATATTTTGTAAACTGTCAAAATTTCCATACTTAGCAAAAATGATCAGACCTTATTTTATAGTTGTCGAAATTGATTTTTCTCGCGTAATACTTATTCTAACCACTTCAAATCAACACCAAAACTATTCTAAACCTACCATACACCTTCTTAGGGTGTCATGGGCTCCTAGACATCATCAAAAATGATATGTTTCAAGGGATTAATTATAGGATGGTATATACTAATTATAGGTACTAAAAACATTAAAGTGTGTATAGATACTCATATAACTTGTATGTTTTCTTTCAAGCATAATAAAAATAACCAAAGTATGAATATGAAAGATTAAAAATGATCATGAAATGCTTACTAGTATGATGATGAGGTTTATAGAATAAGTTTTTTCCTAATTACCATAGGTTTTTATTGCAAAACCTTAAATAAGAGTATACTAGAGTGTATAAAATAACTTGATCTTGAAAAATTCTTGGCTTTCTTCCTTGGTTTCTCCTTGGCGGTTCTAAGAAGCGAATGGAGATTTTTTCCACCTTTGCTTAAGTGTAGTTATGTGTTGTATGTGTATGAAAATGACATTATGCTTGTATCTAACAAAAATCTAACAAATGTACACTTAGGTGGAATATTAAATTAATGAAATGGTGAATCATGGGGGATGTCGGCAAACATGAATTGGAAAGGGACATGATGCATTTTTGTTGATTCAATGTTTTTTTAAGTTAAGTAATATATATATTTTGTATATATAATTAGGTATTAAGTGTAGCGTTAGCTAGAAATCGATTTTAACGGAACAAAATAAAATATATCGAAGTCATAAAAATTATAAAAATACATTTCTTAAAAGAATTGAGTGAAATAATAATTATCGAGTTGAATTTACGGCAAAACCGTCAAATATTTATACATAACAATTTATATACAAAATAAATTAGAAAACATGAATAAACTAATAATATAATTTTTATAGTATAAAAATATATTAGGATAATTTTTGGAAGTGTCGGATCAAATATTCAAAATAATGATCGTGCGATAGCGTTTATTTAATAAATAAATATACGTTTGATGAAATATACAAATCCATGCATAAATTGATATGAAATGATGTTACTAATGATATGTAGACTAAATCTAGTCTATATGAAATGTCCTCTATGATTTTTCATGAAGACGCAGCTAAACCATCAAGCTTACGCGTATTGATACTCGTAAACATAGTTTACGAAAAATGATAAATAGTGAATCATGAATAGTAATTTTTCTCCGGAAATGAATAGTGTTTCGTGAATAGTAAAATTTTGAAATACGTTCTCAGAATATCAAATCGACTTCGAAAACGATGAATAGTAAAATGATGAATAGTAACTTAGATGAATAGTAAATTCAGTGATGAATAGTGAAATTTTAAAGTTTGTAAAATGACACGAAATTACGAGTTGTCACATTCGCCCACCAAAAGGAATTGATCCACTGAATTCATTTAAATGTGTGGTCTCAAGTTTAGGGTTTGTGATGAATAATGAGGAGAGAAGACATGAGGAAGTGTCGCTTATCAGGGTTAAGATTGTATAAACATCGCGATAGAGAAAATATTGGAAGTATCTCCCATGAGTACCACTTTTACTTTTAGGAATATGTGAAAATTTTGCTTGCACTAAGATTTATAAATAACTGCTCCCAACATAACATGATCCCTTCAGAATTAGACATAGTTAATGTGACGTTCGGTTTAGTTTTTATAACTCTCAATGTTTACATAGATTTAAACCATGTCGTTCAAATAGCAGTTAAGGTAAAAGAAAATAAAAATTTGTAAGTGATAACAAGTTGGAAAGGAAAATGAAGTACGATAGATGAGAATATTTCACAACGAGTAGTTTATCAAACAGTAATACATCTAAAGTCATAAGATCCGAATACGATGGAAGACATAAACTTAGCACGACATAGAGCATAGGGAAATAAGACTGCTAAATTCTAAACTTCATCAGTCCGTCGCGTTGTTGAGACCATGGCGAGCTTCTCCTCCTTCTAACATGTATACTTCCCTATGAGCACCTTCAACTTGTTGACCTTGGTTTTGGGGACATTGATTCCGATAGTGTCCTTTCCCCACATCCGTAACATGTAACTATGGCCTTGCCTCTACAATTCTGGCAAGGTGTCCCGATTTTGACACTTGTAGCACTTAGCAGGGCAAAGACCAGAGTGATGATACTTACATCAATTACACAGTGGGTAGGTTCCAGCATAACCTCTGCCTTCTATTGGTGCAACAACATAAACCATTGCAGCTTCTTGCCCTCTATTATGTTGTTGATGATGGTTAGTATTACGGTTTTGGTTGTTGTTATTATATCCTTCCTGGTCGTTTTCCCATTTCCTTTTGTTGTTGTTAGTTTGGTTGTTGTTGTTGTTGATAATGTTTTCCCTTTTCACCACTTGAGCCATGAGTTTTTGAGTCATCCGAATAGTCTCTTCAATCGTTTATGGATCGGAAGAAGTTACATCTCCTTGAATACATTGTGGAAGTCCTCCAATGAAGTTTTCCAGTAATTTCTCATTGTCCGAAACCATCAATGGACATAGTGCAACCAACTCTTGAAACCTCCTGATGTAGGTCTCGATGTCATAACCAACAGTCACTAACACATAAAATTCTGTTTCTAATTTCTTCACCTCCGTGCGCGGACAATACTTCTTAGTTACCAACTTCTTGAATTCATCCCACGTGAGCTTGTAAGCATTTTCGATACCAATAGGCTGCACATATGAATTCCACCATGACATTGCGCCATCTAAGAGTGTACATGTGGCGAACTTTACCTTGCAGTCATCTGGGCAATTGCATAGAAGAAATACGGACTCCATCTTCTCAAACCAACAGATCATAGCAGTGGCTCCTTCTGTGCCTTTGAACTTTGTGGGATCACAGTTCTTAAAGTCCTTGTATGTACAATTTCGAACTCCGGACCCTCCTGCAGCTCCCATAGCAGAAGCAAGTCTAGCGACCGGCGGCAGCGAAGAAATCGCCTCAGCAAAGGCTTCAGCTTACCAGTTGCTCGTTCTTTCCTTAATGCCTCGACTATACTATCCTATACATACTTTTGGATAGCAGCTGGTGTCATATCTGGTGCAGCTTTCTTTGGCGCCATAACTCTTCAAAATAAGAGGAAGGGTGAAATGTAGCAAAGTCATATGTTAATAATAAGCGCTCTAAAGAGATGTGATAGGAGGTGATAAATTTGAGGTTATTTTTCAAAATGAGTGATGGTTTAGTGACTTAATGTGTGAATAACGTGTAACTCGACATGTTGGTGATGAAACAGAGGAGTGAGAGCGACTTCACCCTCCTTGAAGGTTTTATCTCGGCATTCGATGTTATCGGTGATGAGTCAACTGATGTTAAAATTGAGATAGGGAATGACAAGGAATTCTCCACATTGGAGTCTAAAGAAAGGATAATCGAATGGGTATCTGAGGGCATCTATGTGACAATCGGTTTGAAATGAAAGTAAATAACTCGCAAAATGTACGTATAAACCACATGTAAAGTGAATATGCACTTATGATGAAATGATGAGATGCTATGATGATGTAGTTATAGTCTAGGGTCAATGATGCAACCTAGTTCTATATAACCGAAGCTCTGATGCCAATCTGTCACACCCCCAAATTAGTTCATGATTGTACCAAGACCGCTAGTTCAACATTATACCAAGACCGCTAGTTCAATGATTATACCAAGACCGCTAGTTCAATGATTATACCAAGACCGCTAGTTCAATGATTATACCCAGACCATTAGACCGTGATCAGACCAAGTCAGTCAACTCGATGATTTATGATATAGAAATTTTAAGTATGCCAATACTGTTACTTCGTATGACTAAACATTCAATTAGGATAAACATATAGTTGCAAATAATCATGAATGTCATAAAAAATAGTTGATGAGCATGTATCTCCCCAAGCGATTTAATAAATGTATTAAAACAATTGAAAATGGGGCTATGGAAACTCACCTGATGCAATGATTATGATGACAAAAGTGGATACACTGAAATGAGGTGCAATTCTCTATCTGCAACCTAATATGAATGATATGTTCTAATGTAAGTCATGAAACAATGTCGTACATGCAAACTCACATGATATCCATACCACTTGTACATTTTTGAAAATGAAATTATCGTCGACATATACGTTTATGACATCTCGTCTTGTTATAAAATACTTTACAAGTACTTACGTTGAAACAACATCCTACGATAGTCGTTTAGTGATTTATTATGAAATTATAGTTTTTCGTCGCAAAACAATATAATTTGACAATTCATGAAAGTGACTAAATGGCCTCGAAAAGCTAGTCGTAAAATAGTGAATATAGAGCGTTAGGAAACAAACTCAACAGTTTTGGAAAGCTTGTAGCATTATCTCAAAGTCTTAGCTTTTATGTTTTGATCATAGAGGTTCGATCATGGAGAAAAACATAGGTGAAGTAGGGTACTTGTACCAAAAATATTGTTTAAGGTTAGTTTTCAGCAAAGTTTGAGTGACCGTATTTTATTCGTTACAACTCCGTTTGACGAACGGTTGGACATTTTGAAAAATAGGCTAGGTGAACTTACTTTTACTAGAAGACATCGTTTTCTAAAAAGTATTCTATCGATGTTAAAAACGACTCTCAACATGGTCACTCGCGACAATAATTTTTGACCAATAGGAAATATATATTTAAGTGTTCTACTTGTGAAAATAGTTACGTCAACCTTATTTAAACGCGTGTAATTTAGTTGTTATAAGTCCGTTTTATATGTCCTTAGCTTCGTGTTAAAGTATACTAATATATTTTTGATAAATCGACTCATTTAGATAACGCTTAAGACTCATTTTTTACTCTTAAAAATCACAGCAGACATCTTGTTTTTTCGGAAAAATATAGTTTTAAAAAACTTGAAAATAGCATAACTTCTTCGTTGTAACTCCGTTTTAACCCGTTCAACCGACCACGTTTTCGTTTTAAAGTATATTTTCTGAATATCTAGCCCAAAATATTTTGTAAACTATCGAAATTTCCAGACTGAGCAAAAATGATTAGACCTTATTTTATAGTTGTCGAAATTGATTTTTCTCGCGTAATACTTATTCTAACCACTTCAAATCAACACCAAAGCTATTCTAAACCTACCATACACCTTCTTAGGATGTCATGGGCTCCTAGACATCTTCAAAAATGATATGTTTCAAGGGATTAATTATAGGATGGTATATACTAATTATAGGTACTAAAAACATTAAAAGTGGTATACATACTCATATAACTTGCATGTTTTCTTTCAAGCATAATAAAAATAACCAAAGTATGAATATGAAAGATTAAAAATGATCATGAAATGCTTACTAGTATTATGATGAGGTTTATAGAACAAGGTTTTTCCTAATTACCCTAGGTTCTTATTGCAAAACCTTAAATAAGAGTATACTAGAGTGTATAAAATAACTTGATCTTGAAAAATTCTTGGCTTTCTTCCTTGGTTTCTCCTTGGCCGGTTCTAAGAGAGTAGAATGGAGAGATTTTTTTTCCACCTTTGCTTAAGTGTAGTTATGTGTTGTATATGTATGAAAATGACATTATGCTTGTATCTAACAAAAATCTAACAAATGTACACTTAGGTGGAATATTAAATTAATGAAATGGTGAATCATGGGGGGGGGAGGTGTCGGTAAACATGAATTGGAAAGGGACATGATGCATTTTTGTTGATTCAATATTTTTTTAAGTTAAGTAATATATATATTTTGTATATATAATTAGGTATTAAGTGTAGCGTTAGCTAATAATCTATTTTAACGGAACAAAATAAAATATATCGAAGTAATAAAAATTATAAAAATACATTTCTTACAAGTATTTAGTGAAATAATAATTATCGAGTTGAATTTACGAAAACCGTCGTAAATATTTATACATAACAATTTATATACAAAATAAATTGAAAACATCGGGTAAACTAATAATATAATTTTTATAGTCTTAAAATGAGTATAAAAATATATTAGGATAATTTTTGGAAGTGTCGGATCAAGTATTCAAAATAATGATCGTGTGATAGCGTTTATTTAATAAATAAATATACGTTTAATGAAATATACAAACCCATGCATAAATTGATATGAAATGATGTTACTAATGATATGTAGAGTAAATCTAGTGTATATGAAATTTCCGCAATGATTTTTCATGAATACGCAGCTAAACCATCAAGGTTACGCGTATTTGATACTCGTAAACATAGTTTACGAAAAATGATGAATAGTGAATCATGAATAGTAATTTTTCTCCGGGAATGAATATTGTTTCGTGAATAGTAAAATTTTGAAATACGCTATCAGAATATCAAATCGGCTTCGAAAACGATGAATAGTAAAATGATGAATAGTAACCGATGAATAGTAAATTCCCGTGATGAATAGTGAAATTATAAAGTTTGTAAAATGACATTAAATTACGAGTTGTCACAGTTATCTAAATACGTATACTCAATGATATAAAATGATACTTTTTTTTTCTTTTTCTTTTAGTCATGAGTTCTTTGTGAATGAACCATATGTTTAGGGAATTGATTTGTACACATTTCAAATTAATTGACACACTCCGAACCATGCATGCCAGACTTGTACTGTTTTAATATTCTGCATTAGCTACTTGTACATTTGAGTGTGCGAATAAAAAGCTGGAGTGTGCGAATCATCTCCCATATGTTTATATCACAATACAATAATAAGACATGATAAGACTTTATGTCTTGTCATAGGGGTAAAAACCGACCAAATTGGCCGGTTAAACCGGTTGAATTGAAAACCGGGTTAGTCCAAAAAAACCAAGTTGAACTGAAAAAAACTAAAACCATTTAAAAAACCAATTCCATGTCCGGTTCTATTTTAAAAACAATAGTTGTACCGGTTTATTGACTGAGGATATATTGGTTCAACTCTCCTCTGCCTTTTTACTGTTTAGGTGTGAGAATGGGTTTGTACCCAACGCTCTATGATGAAAACAATAATTTTTCTCTCTGTAACAAGCAATGGTCATACTCATACAAAAAGATTTATCTTCATGCGTTGACTTTTTCCTAGGATTCTGAAACTCAACATGGCATTTGTATACCATAAACCAACACAGTGAACACACCTTAAACATTTTGATTCCATATCAGCGTCATATGCACTTTCATACGCACCTTGTCTACCCCTACAATAAAATTCAATTTCCACTTAGTATTATAACCAATTTTGGTTGATAAGAATCATTTTCATTCGATACATTAAGTTTGACTAAGAGTTAAGTATTCAACAACATGCCTCGGCATAGCTTTATCATTTAACTTAGGATTGTTCCCTAACCAAGGTGGTGTGTGAGTTCAACTTCCAATAGATGAAAAGAATCCGTATACTTCATTGACCAATTTTCATAGAAGAGTGTTTTACACAATCTTATGAATAATTGTTGATTTTAAGTTTTCTTCACAGTTACAAAATATAGGTATACCTAATACCTTACATTGATTAATCTCGAGTGTGAATTGAACTTCATATTTTTTTTACTTACCTACATGATTGGTTATGGAAAGTCATTATTTTAAATATATATTATGCGAGTACATGACAAGTTCAACCTATGCAAATACATGACAAGTTGTTCACACTTAACTAAAGACATAAACAAATAATATTTCTTGACTGCATGTTGATAGCAAGGTTGTAATCAACTTGCAGCGTTGCTACATATGAGACCATAAACTTTGACAACTGCATCATCAAAAACCGTAAAATATTGACTGATCGATACACTTCAATAGGTTAACAATAATCCTTTAAATGTACGTTCGATCTTCCACTCAAACAAAAGAGTAGAAGGGTTTTTCTAGTTTAACTATTTTTGAAGCACATTTTAAGTGACCACTATTTTTTTTTTGAAGGAATTCTTATTTAAGTTTCTACCATATAAATATATATGAATCCTGAAATGGCTGATATTGTATACAATATCATTGGAGTTCTTCAGAATGTTTTACCGACGAATCTTCTTAAATGCTTAGGGTTATATAGTCCTGTGGCGCCGGATTCCTTTCGCACCCTCCACATTTCATGATCACACATCTCTTTCTGATCAGGATGGGGATGAATCTAACGTATAAATTGTTCTCTCAAATGTAGGCAATTTTCATTAATGTTCATACACAAATGATTGGTTCGGCCGAGTTTGTAAGAGCAATTCTCTAATGAGTTATGTATTCTAATGAGTTTGTCGTAACTTTTTGTGAGTAGAAGAGACTCCATCAAGAACACCACTATAAACTGGTACCAGTATAACTAAAGTCTTTTATAAGCGATGTTATCGACGTTGACGCTAATAAGAGTACTTACAACTTGTCTAATAAGTAGCGGGGTTGGTGGCAAATATAGTTTAAGCATGATATGTTGAAAGTTGAAAAAACATATATAAGTGCTAGAAATATATGTATGGTTCAGAGTATATATGTTAATAGGGCTTGCAAATTAGCTGTGTTTCATTTCATTAATTTGTATCTTTCATTTGTATGATTACTAAGTACACGTTTTACTGGACAAAATGAATAAATCTCGATGGCTTAAAATGTTTTAGAAATGAAAATTTGACTGGTAAACTAGCAAAAAGCTGTGAATGATATCTTTCAATAAGTTCATACAAGAAGAAATAGGAAAAACAATCCTTTCGATCCGGTTAAGGATCAATTTCCGGAGACTAATCCGGGAGTGTGATATAAAACTTTAATATCCTCCACAAGAGTATATTTCCTTGGCTATTTATAATCAAAGCAAACATGTATGCTAAACCTCCACCTACCAGAGTCAATAGGTAGATTGGATTACCACGTCAAAATAAGACTTCAATTATTCCCATTTTGATTTGGAATAAGTAGAAAACCCACCCATCTTCTCCTATGGATCTATGAGTATCATTCCAATATTTGTAAGTCAACCCCACATACCAAAACACTTATATAAAGAATGACTTCATTGATCCGTTCCTAAATATCCAAACCCCCGTACCAAACAACACCTTAATGTTAATGGATATGAACAGTAGTAAAAAAAACAGTTTCCATGTCCTAATTTATGTTCATTTGGCTAGGGAACGGGACAAAATAGTCAAAACATAGGTTGAATTGACTTTTGTATATATATGAACAAATTCCTAAAAGTGGAACTTAGTGAAATGTAAACTCAGGAACCTGTTAACATGTAAATATGGTCGGTCGATAGTTAAGGTTGTTGGTGACAATCGAATTAGAAAGTCTAACAAGATGGCTGCTAATAGTTCTAGAGTATTTAACGAAGTCAATAAAAAACATGATCATTCGTTTTAACTTGCATTCTCGAATGGAAGATTTTGAGTTGCTCCGTGCATATCTTTTTGTGAATAATGTTTTTTTTTACTTGTAATGCTTAAAATATATAGATATATTTGTATTGGTTTAATAGCAAAAGTAATATAATTCTTTTCATTATAAGGAAGTGTTGAATCTTAATTTTTTACGTTTTTCATTATAAGGAAGTCCAAAATGCTTTATAAAATAGCATAAATAGCAAAAACATGTAATATTTTTAAGAAAACGTCAACAATTTTGAGTAAATTGCATAAATCGTTCATATGGTTATAGGCCAAAATTGCACGTTTCGTCTTTAAATCTCAGGAAGCGCACATATCGTCTTTGTGGTTGTCCATTTTGCATTGACCCGTCTTTTGACCGGATGGACGTTTGTTTGCACCGTTAACAAGAGGGTACTTTCATCTTTCCAACCCCAAACTATACAAACACTAACCCAGGTTCACTCTCACTCTCACTTTACATCACTTCTACTAATTATACTTTAAATGTACTTTCACATACAATACTTAGTCTTCCATTAATCCTTTTAATAGCTCGAAACACCATGGTTTCACAAACTCATATTTGGGATGTTCGTGGGACACATTCAAACTTTGATCCAGTACCAAGATACGGTAAGGATCTATTGGGTTTTTATGGTTTGTTCATATTTTTTTTAGGTTTTTAAAAAAAATACTCCATGGCGGTTAAACTGGGTTATGGTGTAGCTAATTAAATGTTGTTTTTGATTGCAGATGGGCACCAAAATATCTTTTCCTTTGAAATCCTCCATGGCGGGATGTTTACAACAACACCTGGAAGAACTTATGTTAATGGACATGTATCATATATTGATTGGATTGATATTGACGAATTTTTGATAAATGATCTTAAGGAAATGGTGGTTAAACTGGGTTATGGTCAAGATTATTTAATGTAGTACCATTTCTTGAGACTGTTGTTCCCTTTCACTTGGTTAGAATTAACCACAAAGTTAATCTACCCAAGCTTCATGAATTAGCAATGTTGATTGAAAAACAGTTTTAACAAGTTAAAACATAAAGTAAATTAGACAAGAGTTTTTCAACGTTTATATTCTTATTAAAAGTTAATCAAATAATATATTACCCAAGTGTTTTTGAAACAACACTTGGGATTGAATAACAATGTATGGTGTACTCCTCACAAAACTTAAGCTAAGCTTAAGTACAACTATATAACCAACTGAAAGCTAACCTTAGGGCCTTAGATGTATTTGGAGGAGTAAAGGTGCTTGTGAATGTCTAAAGCATTTAGTGCACAAGCTTAACCTTTTACTACACCTTATGACTACTATTTAAACAAGTGTGAAATACAACCGTTTTCCTAAAAGACTAGACTGACACAGACTTCAGATGACAAAATACCTTACGTATTTTGTCTCTGTTACACAACTCCATTTCTAGTAAGGGACAAGTTCACTTTCTTAGTGTCAGTGTTAACACACTCTTGGTCTTTTATCCATTCATGGTAAGTTAACCTTTGCCGATAAGGACACACTCTTATCCTTCAAACTTATCCCTCTTTATCACGCCTTTACTTCAATCTTCAAGTCTTCAGGCTTCAAGTCTTTAGTCTTCATAGTTGGTTAGGAGTCTGTGGATTCAATGAGTTATTTTCATTACTCATTAAATCCATCATCTTCTTCTTTGGCTCATGTATCATAAACTGATTCCCGCCTCACTGAATGAAAAACCCTTCTTCTTAGGCTTATCCTGAGCTTCTTAAATATGATTCACTGAACAACTGTTCATTCAGTGACTTGCGTATGTTTAAGGTTATTAAACGCTTAGGATACATTATCTTCAAATCCTTGTTTCAGGAAGTTTGGGAATTCACTGACGATTGTGTTTCTAAGTTCAGCGTGAGTGAGTAAAGGTCTTCTTCTCACACTGACGATTCTACAAAGCAACTAAAGGACACTGAATAAAATAAAACATCATTGTTCATTAAAAAATATATTACAAGGTCCTAAGTTACAATGCGGAAAAGTAAAGTTTAGTGGTGTTACAGCAGATGTTCGTTTCAGTCCAACTGGTATTCAAGGGCTTCAAGCTTGGGTTTCTTTGATTTCAGCTTGTCCTGATCAGAGTGTTCACTAATCTTGATCCTTAAGTCATTACTGAACCTTTTGTTCTCTGGGCTTTGAATTTGAGTGGCCATCACCAGGAAGCCAACCATTGCTTCAATCCCTGCCTTGTCTATATCACTCCAGTTTTGGAAGACAGGCTCCCTAAATTCATCAGTGAAGAATAGACCTCTCTTAGGTTGTTCTGTGGCCAGATGATTCACGAATCTAACTCCTTCTGGGAGGGCTCTGTTGCAGTCTAGGCCATGAATTTTGATCTCTGGTTCACACTCCAGGATCTTCCTCTTTCTCCTAGAGGACTAAGAGGGGGCAGGTTGATTTGCTGGGGCTGAAAGAAGAGATTGAATGCCAAGATCTTCAGGCATTTGTCTCAGTTTCTCATATCTCTTTCTCAGTGCGTCCAAGAGATTTTTGACAATATATTTTTCTTCTTCTCTATGATGGGACCCAGTTCATCCAGTTCTGTTATCCCAAAGTCATAAAAATTGAAGGGATCATGAACTTCAAAGGTTCTTTTGTCAGGACTTCTGTAGATACTGAGGGCTACAGGTTTTGTGTTGGGATGAATGTTGATGTTTGTGATAGGTTCAGGCCTCTTTCTTTTTTTCATTACCCATATGTAATGATCAATTTACTTCTGTCTTATTTCAGCCGTCCTCTTCTCTCTTTCATCTTTCTTCTTCTTGAGGGCAAGCAGTTCAGCGTCCTGAGCTTCTTTAAACTTTTTACCTGCTTGACCACCTGCCAGTGTCTCAAGATCAATGCCTAGATTTTTAGCTTATTCATGAACAACTTTGACCACAACAACCTTACTTATCTTTTCTTCCTCAACCACTTTTTTAGCAAGTTCTTCCTTTTCAAGATTGGCACTCATCTGTTCCGCAGTCAGATAGTATACTTTACCATTAATTTCATATGGGATCCTGATAGGTTCATTAGGATCCGGTCTGACAGTCTTGGAAGCAGGTACCTGAGTTTGTTGCTCAGGCTCAGGCATTGTCAGAATGCCTTTGCTTTTATCAAAAGGAGGGACTTATGATGATGATGGTGTTTGTGGAAAACTAGAAGGGGGGGTTGAATAGTTTTACCAATTAAAACTTCCTTTTAATCTATTTAGATCGACTTATGTCAATCTATTTGGTTGTGTGTGTTGGATGTTGATAAACAAGCATATAAAAATATGTAATGAAAGAAAAGAGTAAGAAGCACAAAACCAAGCATAGTATTTATAGTGGTTCGGCTACAAGGTCACCTTCCTTGCCCTACTCCACTCCCAGAGTCACCTACTCGAGAGTTCGTAATCACTACACCAATCTCCTTATGGCGGAGAAGCCTTCACAACGTCGCCTACTCTTTTTCCGGTACTAGGCTAACCACCGGGTTCTTTCACTCCAAGGTGAACCACTCCTACACAACGTCGCCTACCCTTTATAAGGTACTAGGCTAAGTACCTAGTTCTTTCACACCTTAGGTGAACTACACCTTCACAACGCCGCCTACCCTTTATAAGGTACTAGGCTAAGTACCTAGTTCTTTCACACCTTAGGTGAACTACACCTTCACAACGTCGCCTACCCTTTATTAGGTACTAGGCTAAGCACCTAGTTCCATTGCAATGGAGGAACTACTACCACACTACACCAAAGACTAATCCCAAAGGAGATCTAGTCCTTTACAACATCATCAAGGATATCAATATCCTTGGATCCTGTACTAGTCTATATTGTACATCGAAACACACCATATCGATTGTACATCTAAGGCACTTTTCACTAATGCCTTTGACTAGATCTACAAGACACCTTTCACTAATGTTTTGTGTCTTCACTTCTAAGCACCTTTCACTAGTGCTTCCTTGTCTTGACTTCTAAGCACCTTTCACTAATGCTTCTTTGTCTTGTCTTCTAAGCACCTACCACAAGTGCTTATCCTATAGATGATATATACCCTTCACTAATATCTTCGTCTTGACACTTGAGACATCTTTCACTAATGTCTTCAACACTACACTTCTTTGAACAAAGAAAGGAATCATCAACAAGAAGACTCCAGTAGCCTTGATGATGAGGAAGCATGGCAACTCATGGACTTGAGCTTGCTCGACTTCAAAGGTGGTGATCTTGCCTTTAAGAGGAACCTAAAAGATCACACAAAAACAAAACTACAAACATAGATCTCTTGGATCTAAGGTTAGTGAGATCTAACTCAGGGGGGAAAGTGTGTTAGAAAGAGGCTTGAAAGGGGTGAGTAATAATGAAGAAATGTCTCACTATTTATAGGCAAATTTCCTCACTGTTCCTACGGATCCCACGGATCCCTTCCACTGGGATCCGCTGCTAGCACAAAGCTAGGGATCCGTGGACGCCTCCTATTACCCATGGGTTTTTTTGGTTATGGGTCATGGGTCATGGGTTATGGGTTGATCCATGGTTTTCTTTCTAGATACAATGTACCTTAAGGATACATTGAACTTGTGTAAGTGGTATATATAAAACCATGGGTTATGGGTCAAAACCATTTGCAAGTTTTTATCTATTTAGTATATACTTGTTTTTTACCCATTTTAGTATATACTTGTTTTTACCCATTTTAGTATACTTAGCTTAAGTATGTGTTAATCAATATGTAAACACTAGTTGTTGTACATATATATCTAAATCATAAAATCACTTATACTTGTTTTAGTGTTTTATGTGAAAATGTGAATATGTTAGAAAACTATTAGTTCAAACCATTTACGTATTTTATTTGTTTCGTTAATATGATTTTACTTTTGTTATCGACAAAACATTAGAAGATCGTAAAATATAAATAAACGTTTTTACGGCTTATTTGTATTAATAATCTCCCCCTTTGTGTTGATGACAAAACATAAAATTATTTTAAGGAAAAGCTAAAATTCGAAAAACGTTTGAATTTAGTTTTACTTTCTTCTCCCCCTTTTTGTCGAAACAAAAAGTGTTTGAAGAAAAGCAACACATTGTTTTAAAGAAAAACATGTGAAAGAAAGAAAATAAAGAGCAAGTAACGGGAATAGATCTCGTCTTACTCCCCCTTGACGAGTCCATCCCTATGTAAAGGCGCCAAGAAAGTAATTCTAATCTAGATCATTTGCAACTAAGTTTGCAAAGAATTTCTTCTAAGAGACGAGTGTGCTCCCCCTAGATGATTGCAACTTTGCAATGGGAAGTCATGAAAAATAAATCTAGTATTGCAAGTAATTTGCAATGTATTGCTTTGACATAAAGCTCCCCTAGCTTTAGGATGTCAAAGTCTTCATGTGTGAATTGAAATACTACAAAACAAAGGTTAGAAAGCAAGTATAATTCACAATTTCCTGCAAATGTGATGCAAGTTAGTAGTAAAATAGTTTCCTGTCTCACGGATCCCGCGGTTCCCTCCTAGTAGGGATCCGTCTAGGCAATTCTGAGGGATCCGTATTAGTGGCGATCAATTTCAAAGAAGGGTGAAATAACAAATAATTTTATCACATAAACAAAGTAATCATATGCTCAACAAAATAACAAGTAGCATGTAATTCCATTTAATAAAACAAGAGTTATGATATACATGACTCAAAAATAAGAAAATAGATAATACATAACTAGGAATTTCTTAGACCAACTAACGCTTGAAGTTTAGACACCACTATAATCTTCTAGCTCAAGTTATGTTTAGGTTTAATCTCGTCAAAACGTTCGAGGAGATGATAGAACATGAAACGTTGGTCTTCTCGTACTTCATGTATCAAACTTTCAACATGTTGACAATGATAGCAATCTTTGTCATGGCTAGGTAGTGGTGGTGGATGAAATGAAGTGGCTTGATTCAAAGGATCAATTGAAACGGTTTGAGGAGCCTCGAATGATGGAGGGATTGGTGGAGGTCCAATTAAGAATGGTTCAATAAAGAATGATGATGGTGGTAAAGAAATGTCAACTTCCATATGGTCGGGTGGTTGACTTTGATGATTTATAATCCAAATGGGATTATATGATAGAAACGGCGAAAAGGAAGCCGGAGCAAGTGTTGACTCAACACCTTGATTTTGAATCATTGTTCCTCCTAATGAGGAGAATGTTGTCGTGAAGCGGATGATAGGCCTAGGTAGCAAGTCCTCTAAATTGTAAAGGTGAGGTGATGATTGTGGGGATGTAAAAGAGATAGCTCTAGGAATCAAAGGTGATGGTTTAGTGGAAATGATATTGTTTGGCCTAGGAGGTATGGTGGTTTTTGGCATTGTTAGTTTTGTGGGTACTATCCTTTTAGGAATTGGTTTGATTGGATGAGGGAGGATCCTATCATTTGTTGGTTTGATCGGAGATGATTCGGTTAAAGAGATTTCGTGTATAACACGGGCCCTTTTTAAGTGGGTGGTTCTTTGGTGGATAAGTTGCTACTTGGGGTTTTCCTCATGATGGGATGATTTCAAGAGGTTGCAAAAGCTGAAAGTTAGGATGAGAGTGATGACTATGGAGGTCCTAACAAGGTGGTTTATAAACCAAGAGATTTGGAAGGTGCATTTAAGCCTTAAGCCACTAAGATTCATTGGAATGTGATGATTAGCATGCACAAGAGTCAACTCTGAGGTTGTGCTGTTCTATGAACTCATTTAAGATGAGATGGAGTGTTTGAGTTAGGAAGATGAGTTGAAATGATTATTTTAGCAAGATTTGTCATAGACTGTCATCCGGATCCCACGGTTCCTTCTCAGAGGATCCGTCTAGGCTAGTTCTATGGATCCGGCTTCACAGATTATGAAAGAGTGGAAATGATGTTTCTAAGATCCTAGACCTACATCATCTTGGTGTTTCAGCTCCTAAGTGTTTTAAATGAAGTGGTGCTTAGTTTTGAAGGAAATGAGTGTTGTAGCTAATGATTGTCATTTATGGAAGGATTTGGAACTTTCAAAAGTACCAATGGATGAGCAAGGATGACACTAAAGATATCAATTGAAGTTAAATGAAACTAAATGATCCTAGAGATCAGGTTATGTCTTAGGATAGTGTTTTGGAAGATATCCTAGAAGCTTTGAAAATAGAAAAACTAGATTTTGATCAACTTTGATCAATTTTGAGATGAGGATGATTAATGAGCAATTATGCCATAATCGAAAGATTTCTAAGGCTAGATTGAGCATCAAGTAGAAAATGAAGTGAGAGTTTGAGAGCGGAAGAGTAATGGGTTAAAGAATAACATGGTAGATCTACAAGAGTCTTAAAGTGTGTTCTAATTGAGTTGTGTGTGAGTAGGAAGGATCAACCTATCTTGATAAGGACTTAATTTGCCTTATGATACTATGTTTAGCTTAGTGTGAGGTGTTCTAAGAATGTGTTTGAAATACAATGCTTGTAATTGCATTTTCTGTCTCACGGATCCCACGGTTCCCTAAAAGTAGGGATCCGTCTAGTAAACATTTGGGATCCGTCTATCACGCTAAGTAGGCGAACCTTTACTAAATGTATGCAATGATCTTGACAATGCATTATATCTCAAGGATAGTCTAAAGAGATTCTAAGATATCAAATGTAAGATGTTTTATTTCATAAAAGAAATTGGATTACATTTAATAAAGCACGAGTACAAGAGAATTGATCCTATTTTGGAGTACTAAGTTGCTTGAGTGTTTTCGTTAGATGGATCATCAAATGGTTGATGAGTGTTGGCGGATTCAGGAATGAAGAACGTCTTCATGTGAGAGATGTTCAGTGGTTCCATCATCTTGTTCACAAGTACGTATAACGGACTTTGAAATTGAGGATGGTGAAACATGAGATTATGATAAAGGCGCGTCAAGAACATTCCATAAGGAATAAGTTTGTTCTTGGATCCTTGAAGATTTACAATTCGCCTTGCAAAGAAGTAGGTTGTATGGTTGTTGTGTTAGCAGACAATACATCATGTGAGCACAACAAGCGGGAGGATTTCTCGATTTCCCTTAAGGCTCCAAACGTTTTCACGTAGGATGAGCGCAAGGGGTTTGTACTCTTCAAGAATATCCCGTGTGTGGATGATGTTTGGATGAGAGTGATGAGGTTTGCATAAAATGCGGATTAAGTCTTGTGGAGAGGGATATGAGAGTAATATGGACTATTTTCTTCACGAAAGTTGAAAAGAGAGTCAAGAGACCAATCATCGGTGGGCACATTGTCCATGATTGGGAATTCGGAGGATGTTGGCAAATTGACCAAGGGTTAGAATAAACTTTTGGTTTTTGATCCAAAACCAAAGAGAAAGAGAGCGATCCTCGTTACGAACGAGTTCGACTTGACGAAAGAATTCCAATAGAAACCTTGGACATATTTTCTCGTTAATTTCGAGAAGACATTCCAATCCTATGGTTCGGAAGGAGCTATTGATACCTTCTTCGAATTGTAGAGAGGTGTCTACAATACGTCCTTCATGGAAGTTGACGGTTTCGAGATTAATGAACCCACGAACATGATTGCAGGGGTGTTGGGCTCAAGAGAGATGTTGGTGTAGAAACTTGAGGATGAGAAGTCAAACTCATATATATGCGACATAGCTAAACCTATAGAAAAGATGAGTTAAAAAAAAGTGATGTTTGTGAACAAACTATGATTGTCTAGCGTTTTTATTTTATTAACAATGTTTTTAACAACAAAGACATTTAACTCACTTATGGTTTTGATATTTTAGTGGAATACTACTTGTAGAAAGATAGGTTTTTAATCTTGCATAAAACTGTTTTCCAGTAGGGCCGGATCCCACGGTTCCTTTTCAAAAGGATCCGGCTAGTATAACTTCGGGATCCGTGGATGCGTAGTAACGAAGCAGTTTTGATAAAAACATAGATTTTACAGTTTTTATACCACGAAATATGTTTTATCCTACATTTTTTTAGCATGCATACATGACTTCTAATGTATCACGAAAGAATATAAAACATATAGATCAAAAAGGAGATAAATACATTTTATAACACAAACATCCTAGATAAACAGTTATCAATAATATTGCATTTAAATACTAAGGATGATACAAAGGATTGGGTATATGACCCCAATATAGATTAACAACACAAAGTAAATGTCTCCGTATGTGAACTTCATCATAGGAACACAAGTGCGATGAGTGTTAGGGCGATGAGCACGAGTGCGATGTAAACCATGTTGATGGCGGATCTTCTTGGTTTCGGTTGAGATGGAATGAGGAGGAAGATGAAGTTTTTGAATGAGAGGGAATTTTTGAAATTCGTGTTTATTGTTTTATTAGAAGAAATAAAACATAAGCTCTATATACTATGACTATAGACGAGAAATATAACACGTATGTGAGAAAAAAAAAACTTCCTAACGAAGCTACATGTAAATCATATGTAACCACAAAAATCTACTCAAATAGAAGCCTAACAAATAACACTTATATACTAAACAATATATCTTTAGATATAAGTAGAAAGTCATACCTCGAATGCACTTAGGAATGTCTTTACAAATGACAAATGTCACTTAGACAATTCCCGCTCCTTTCCGTCTAAGATACCTTCTTAAGGAAGGTATTCTTGTTACCAAGCAACTCCTAAAGCTTGGTGGGTATGAGCTTTGACTAATCAACATCACTAAGAAGATTAGTGCAATTAAGTGAAAAGAAAAAAAATGTTGTTATCAAATCAACATCCAAACATATCGTTTTAGAAAAACATGGTGTTTGTTTTAATGAAAAACCTTCTTTGTAGTTTTCAATAACTATGGATCGTATCAAGTTTTTAAAGTACAATATACTTCAAGAAACTTGGTAACGAAGCTCGATGCCAATTGTGGAAAACTAGAAGGGGGTTGAATAGTTTTACCAATTAAAACTTCCTTTTAATCTATTTAGATCGACTTATGTCAATCTATTTGGTTGTGTGTGTTGGATGTTGATAAACAAGCATATAAAGATATGTAATGAAAGAAAAGAGTAAGAAGCACAAAACCACAACGCAAGTATTTATAGTGGTTCGGCTACAAGGTCACCTTCCTTGCCCTACTCCACTCCCGAGTCACCTACTCGAGAGTTCATAATCACTACACCAAGCTCCTTATGGCGGAGAAGCCTTCACAATGTCGCCTACTCTTTTTCCGGTACTAGGCTAACCACCGGGTTCTTTCACTCCAAGGAGAACCACTCCTACACAACGTCGCCTACCCTTTATAAGGTACTAGGCTAAGTACCTAGTTCTTTCACACCTTAGGTGAACTACACCTTCACAACGTCGCCTACCCTTTATTAGGTACTAGGCTAAGTACCTAGTTCTTTCACACCTTAGGTGAACTACACCTTCACAACGTCGCCTACCCTTTATTAGGTACTAGGCTAAGCACCTAGTTCCATTGCAATGGAGGAACTACTACCACACTACACCAACGACTAATCCCAAAGGAGATCTACTCCTTTACAACATCATCAAGGATATCAATATCCTTGGATCCTATACTAGTCTATCTTGTACATCGAAACACACCATATCGATTGTACATCTAAGGCACCTTTCACTAATGCCTTTGACTAGATCTACAAGACACCTTTCACTAATGTCTTGTGTCTTCACTTCTAAGCACCTTTCACTAGTGCTTCCTTGTCTTGACTTCTAAGCACCTTTCACTAATGCTTCTTTGTCTTGACTTCTAAGCACCTACCACAAGTGCTTATCCTATAGATGATAGATACCCTTCACTAATATCTTCGTCTTGACACTTGAGACATCTTTCACTAATGTCTTCAACACTACACTTCTTTGAACAAAGAAAGGAATCATCAACAAGAAGACTCCAGTAGCCTTGATGATGAGGAAGCATGGCAACTCATGGACTTGAGCTTGCTCGACTTCAAAGGTGGTGATCTTGCCTTTAAGAGGAACCTAAAAGATCACACAAAAAACAAAACTACAAACATAGATCTCTTGGATCTAAGGTTAGTGAGATCTAACTTCGGGGAAAGTGTGTTAGAAAGAGGCTTGAAAGGGGTGAGTAATAATGAAGAAATGTCTCACTATTTATAGGCAAATTTCCTCATTGTTCCCATGCGAATCCCTTCCACTTGGGATCCGGCTAGCACAAAGCTAGGGATCCGTGAACGCTCCTCTTTACCCATGGGTATTTTTGGTTATGGGTCATGGGTCATGGGTTATGGGTTGATCCATGGTTTTCTTTCTAGATACAATGTACCTTAAGGATACATTGAACTTGTGTAAGTGGTATATATAAAACCATGGGTTATGGGTCAAAACCATTTGCTAGTTTTAATCTATTTAGTATATACTTGTTTTTACCCATTTTAGTATATACTTGTTTTACCCATTTTAGTATATACTTAGCTTAAGTATGTGTTAAATCAATATGTAAACACTAGTTGTTGTACATATATATCTAAATCATAAAATCACTTATACTTGTTTTAGTGTTTTATGTGAAAATGTGAATATGTTAGAAAACTATTAGTTCAAACCATTTACGTATTTTATTTGTTTCGTTAATATGATTTTACTTTTGTTATCGACAAAACATTAGAAGATCGTAAAATATAAATAAACGTTTTTACGGCTTATTTGTATTAACAGTGTTGTTGTTGTAGGTTGGACCTGTGAGACTGGTACTGCTGGAGTTGGCTCCCCCTCAGCGTGAGAAGGAAATGGTTCTTTAATGACATTCTCTCCCTTAATTTTTGCTTGGAATTCAATGAGAGCAAGAGTTGGCTCGGACACTGAAGTTGAGGGAGCATATTGACCCTTGAATGCTTGGTAGATTTCCGATACCATAGACTTGATATCTGAAGTGTCATTATGAAGACCAGTGAGCTTCTCCTCAAGATTGGTCTGAGAGGTCTCAGTGCTCTCATTATAGGCCCAAGATTCCAGGCCATAGAAGTTGAAGACTTAGCCAGTTTAGCCACATTTTTATCCAACAAACTGAGAGAGGACTGGATCGCCCCTACTGATGAACTTAGACCCTGAACATTGGAGTTGTTGAGCATTGTGATAATTTCAGTGAGGCTTGATGAGTTCTTTACATAAGTGTTAATAGCCTCAAGAACCTTTTTGTTCAAGACAGGGTCTTCTTTAACTGCTTCTTTGATTGTGTCCAGTTTGGCGTGAGCATCCTGAAAAGTTTTGAGGAACTTTATCATGTGTTCATCCAGGGTGTGGAGAGAATGATACATATATTCCCTCTGTCCACCATTTTCTTCAAAATTCTCAACAACCATAGCTTTGAGAACATCATAACTACTAGCAGCCTCCGCATGCTAATCCCACAGTTCATCCGTAACACCATCAAACAACCTTTGAATAGCCTTCTTGAGGAACTTAACTAGTTGTCTCTCAGTGAGAGGAAGAAGGTTGTCATACTTCTTTAGATCTTCCGGGCATGAAGATGCTACAGAGTTAGAAGAGTCATCATCAGGCTGGAAGGGTGACTCTTCAACCTCCTTTGGATCGGCTGATGTTCTTGTTCAGTGGGTTGAACATCAGCGTCCACATCATCACCAGCAGCAAGTTCTTCCTCATCACTTTCAATATACAGCTCTTCGTCTGATATAAGACAAGCCTAAACATCTGCTACTAGAGATGGCAACGGGTCGGGTTCGGGGCGGGTTTTAGTGAACTCGTACCCGTACCCGCTTATAATATCCAAACCCAAACCTGTCCCAATACCCGATGGGTACCCGATTAATATTATCCATCGGTTATCGGTTTTCCCCGCGGGTATCGGTTATCCCAAATTAAAATCATCGTTGAACAATTGAACCTAATAAAAAACAAAACACCCTAATATATTCAAAGTTTTTAGAATTTAAATAAAAAGAATTCAATATTCGAATGTTTGAAGATTAAAGAGTTAATGTGGCATGTGTGTGAGAATTAAAGCGTCAAGCATAAGTGTTAATTTAATAGTTTGTAATTACCAAAATATATGCTATTAAGGAGTAGAGTAGAAAAAAATTGTATAAGGTTAAGAGCTCAAAACTTATTAGGACCTTATATAAATTTGCAAAAAAACCGGGTACAAATTCGGTATACGGTGCGGATACAGTGCGGGTAAACGGGTGGGTATTACTAGAACCCGTACCGAAAGAGAAAGAATATATCTACCCGAACCCGTATCCATACCCGCGAACCTGCCCCCGAACCTGACCCAATCGGTTCGGGTTTTGGTTTTCCCTATTGGTTTCGGGTGCTTTTGCCATCCCTATCAGCTACTGTTAGAAAACTAGTGGAGGTTATGGGTTCTGTATCAGCGGGTGGTTTTTGTCCCTCTGAATCTTTGTCCCCCAAGGACACTTCAGATACTGATGGGTGCTTCATAGTATCCTCTCGAGGGTCAGGATTGGTGGTGAGTTTCATATCAGCGGGGGGTATAGTTCCCTCTGGATCTTGGTGAGTAGTAGTTGGGACCAAGGGACTGACTGTGATTTATCAGTGTCCTTTGTTGTCACCGAGGGTGATGTTTTTTGGTCACCCAAGGGTGTCTTTTCAGTCTGGGGTTTCTTTGGTCTTTTAACATGTGTTCCTGAAGCCTCAGGGCCTTGAGACTTGGGTTTGGTCTTAGTCCCAGTCTGAGTCTTCCTTTTTTTTTCTTTTTAGGAGCAGGGTTTACAGCAACCATATGGGCCGTCAATTCAACATCAGTGACAAAGGATAGGTTCCTTGTAAAATTTAAGGACTCAGGACAGCAGGTAAAGCGCGAAAGTTATAGTCTTGAGTGTAATTACAACCCAGTAACTCTTGCAAAGCACAAGAGACAAACATAGGGTATGAAACGTATTTCACCCTAGTTTTGCTCTAAAGCTTGATTACGAGATCACTGTAAATGATCTCTCCAATGTCGACAGTGGTCTCTGTCATCAAGCAATAAGCCATCATCACCTGAATAGAATTGATTTGTTTAGTGGATGAGTGGTCCCACTGAGAACCTGAATCACAAAGGTGAACAGTATATTCCAAGCCATAGGAAATGAGTTCATGGTGACAGGGGTCTTGTCCAGTAACTGTGGTTCAGAAGCAAGTTTTGCTAACTCAGCTTTAACAACAGCTAGGTCAGGGTGTTCAACATATTTACCATTTTTATAGTCTAACCCAGTTGAAGAGCAAAAAGTTTTATAGTACAAAGTTAGTTGTTTCGCCCCATTTAGGATTGAAAATTTGATGAGAAACTCACTGAGGGTTCTTGGTCTGTTCTCATTAGTGGAGGGTGTCGGGTTAAAGGCCACTGCAGTTGCCCAAAACTCCCTGAGTTAGTTTTGGTGCAGTATGTACGGTGAATTTACAAAGGCCTTTTTCAGTGGGCAGTTAAACAAAAACTTTATGATTCCCTTATACGTTGGGACATCAGTGGGGTACTCAAAATTGCCTATGATATTGTTAGTTTTAAATTTTACATTTTTCAAAATTGCCAAAATTGCTACTGTTGTGCAAACATAAGAGACTAAGTTCTTGCCATTTTTTTTATTGTGAAAACTGTTTTTTTATGGCAAGAAGATCAAGAAAATTTTCCAGATGTTTTTGAAGAAGTATTAAGATTTGTAGTAAAATATTTTAATGTTTAGCAAAGATGATAGAAGTTTTTATATTAAAACACACATAGTTTTTGATTTTTTGAAAAAAGATTTTGACAGAGTTTGTTTGCAATAATTGTGTGTGTGTGTTTTTAGGTTTAGAAAGGGGTATTTATAGAGTGGTAAAAATGGTTAATTTTGCACTTGTGAAATTTTAAAAACTGTTTTTGACAAACACTTGATATTTCACCTTAAATGCTGCCACTCAAGTACCCGCAGTTTTTTGCGTGTTTCTCGATGAAACAGTTTCATAGCATAGTAAAAGTGCTATTGCATAGGTGATGTCACCAATAAAATATCCTTAGTATATTTGATATGTGTAGGCATTTAATGCCAAGTGGGATAAGGTGAGAAATGTAAGGGCCCATGGCATGGATGACAGAAGGGTCAAGGAACATATATTCCTATATTAAATTCGCTTGTTTACCAACCTAGGACATTAAGTAACTGAATACTTAGAGCATTTTGTTACTCATTTAATATGTTTTGCATCCAATGTTAGGGACCCTGAATGAGTTTTACTCATTCAGTGAGATAGATTTAGGTGTTTATTTTGTTTAGGAACCATTATTTAGTAAATATGTACACTATATGGAACAGGATCAATCAGTGGACTGTTAATCAATGTTCAACATCCCAAGTTCTGCTTTCAGTCTTGTGAAAGTAGGTTCATCCAGGGTTTTTGTGAAGATATCAACTAACTGATATTTAGTGGAGATGAAGTGTAATTCAATATCACCTTTCATGACATGGTCCTTGATGAAATGATACCTAATGTCAATTTTTTTGGTTCGTTGATGAAGTACAGGGTTGTTGGAGATAGCAATTGCACTTGTGTTGGGTACCATCTTGTAGTGGATGTCATAGTCACTGAGTTGACTTTTCATCCATAGTACATTTGCACAATAACCTGCAACAGCTACATATTCAGCTTCTGCTTATGACATAGCTATTGACTATTGTATTTTAGTGCTCTAACACACTAATTTTCCTCCAAGGAATTGGCTAGAGCCTGGGGTACTTTTTCTATCCATGTTACAGACAGCATAGTTTGAGTCTGAGTATCCTTTGAGGTCAAAGCCTGAACACTTGGGATACTATAGCCTAAGATTTGGTGTACCTTTTAGGTACCTGAGGATTCTCTTAGTTGCAGTGAGATGAGACTCTCTAGGATCAGACTGATATCTAGCACATAGGCAGACTACAAATTGAATATCAGGCCTTGAGGCAATGAGATACACCAGGGAGCCAATTACTCTACGAAATAGAGTTTCATTCACTGATTTTCCTGTAAGGTCAGGCCGTATGTTGTTTGGATGAACCATGGGAGTTTTAACTGAGGAGCACTCAGAGATCTCACATTTCTCTAAGAGGTTTCTAGTGTACTTCTCCTGACTCATGGAGATTCCTTTATCAGTTTGTTTGATTTGAAGTCCAAGGAAGTATGTGAGTTCTCCCATCATGCTCATTTCAAATTCCTTTATCATCAGTTTCTCAAAATATTTACAAAGATTGTAATTTTTTGAGCCAAATATGATTTCATCAACATACACTTGGACTAGTATCACATCTCTTTTAGTCCTACAGATAAACAAGGTGTTTTCTATCTTTCCTCTAACAAACTTGTTTTGAATGAGAAAGGCTGAGAGAGTTTCATACCAGGCTCTTGGGTCTTGCTTCAGTCCATAGAGGGCTTTGCCAAGCTTACAAACATGGTCAGGAAACTCATTGCTTTCGAATCCAAGGGGTTGCTCAACATAAACTTAATCCTGGAGTTTACCATTGAGAAATGCACTTTTGGCATCCATTTGGTAAAATTTAAAGTTCATGTACGTTGCATATGCCAAGAAGATCCTGATGTCTTCCATTCTAGCAACAGAAGCAAATGTTTCTTCATAGTTAATTCCTTCTTGTTGATTGTATCCTTTGGAAACTAGTCTAGCTTTGTTCTTGATGGCTATTATATTCTCATCAGTCTTATCTTGAAGAACCATTCCATGCCAATGACTAGAACATCTTTGGGACATTTGACTAAAGTCATGACTTTGTTTTTGTCAAATTGTTCTAGTTTAGCTTGCATGGCTTGTTCCCAACTTGGGTGTTTTAGGGCTTCCTTGACTGACTTTGGTTCAATATTAGAGAGAAAGTCAACAAACAAACACTCATTTGCGGAGGCAGCAGCTAACTTAGCAGCCATGCTTCTAGTGTGCATGCATTCAGTGGGTTCTCCAATGATGTTAAAAAGTTCAATGTCCTAAGACTTGGTAAATTTATCTTGGGGTCTAGGATATGAGCTTGTTGAGGTTTCAAAGCTTTGAGGAACAACTTCAGTATCTGGAGATTCATTGATGGTAGCCTGAGATTCAACAAGGTATTGGGGAATCTGAGGTTATTGAACATTTAGTTTAGTATGATCAGTCCCATTGGGAACTTGTTGAGTATCAATGAATTCACTGATAGCTGGTTGGGGAAGGTTGTGAGGAATGATGTGGTAAGAAACTTCAGCATCAACCTGATATTAAGTAGAAGAATTTCTTTCAGGATGAAACTCATCAGTAGGATATCTTGATGAGTCATCAATTCCTATTTCTTCCACAAAGGTGTTTGAGTAACTGATTGCTTCAGTACTTTCATCAAAGGTTATATGAAAGGTTTCATCAACTTTCTGTCTTTTGGTGTTGAACACCTTGAATGCTTTAGATATTAGTGAGTAGCCTAGAAAATAACCATCATCAGCTTTGGCATCAAATTTGCCCAAATGGTCCTTGTGATTGTGAATGAACATTGGACGTCCAAATACATGAAAATAGCTGATGTTAGGGAGTCTTCCTTTAAAGATCTCATAGGGTGTTTTGTTTTGTCTTTTGATAATTACTGACCTGTTTTTTGTATAACAGGCAGTTTTGACTGCTTCAGTCCATAAATGCTTAGAAAGCACTGAACCATTTAACATGGTTCTTGCAGCTTCAATGAGTGTTTTGTTCTTCCTTTTAGCTACCCCATTTTGTTCAGGGGTATAGGGAGATGAGAAATTTTAGGATATTCCATTTTCATCATAGAAACACTCAAGCTCATAATTTCTGAATTCAGTACCATTGTCAGTACTAATTTGTTTGACATGGATGTCATTTTGATTCTCAATCTTCCTGATGAAGGATAGGATTGTTTCAGCTACCTGACTCTTTTCGGTGAGGAAGTATACCTATGTATATCTTGAAAATTCATCAATAATGACCAGGATATACTTCTCATGTTGAATAGATCTTGGACTAACTGGTCCAAAAAGATCCATGTGTAGAAGATGAAGGTAACTTTTGATTGAGATGTTTTGTTTTGTTTTAAAGGAAGTTATGTGATATTTTCCTTTTTCACAGGTAGAGCAGGGTTTATCCTTTGAAAACACTATAGTTTACTGAACCATAACCTTCAGTGGTACATGATGAATTATCAGCAAACACTACCTTAGGTCCTGGCTCTTCTACATATTTGTGCATATATTCTTTCACACCAGTCATACTCCTTGATCATCCACTGTCTAGATGCCAAACAGGCTCCCTGGCATGTCTCTGCATAAATAGTAAACTGAGTTAGTTTTTCTTGTGAACCCACTTTCTTGTGGGTTTGGCCTTGTAGGTCTTTTTAAATCTCTCAACAGATTCATGGTCAGTGGTTGAGTGGATAGTGCTTCCACATGCTTTACATTTGGTGTTAGAAGACTCATTAGACTGAGAGGATTCAGTTGTAGATCATCTTCTGGCATGGATGATCATGTCATGTCCTGAGGTGTCATGTGAAGGATACCACAAACGTTACAACAGGGATACAAAAGACAATCATCAGTATGATGGTCATTGAATCCACAGTGTATGCTGGGTGGAAAAGACTTAGCCTTTTGTCTAAGTGCTTGCTTGTTTACTGAAGCATACTGAAGGGGTTGAGTCTTGTATTTTGCATGATCTTTTAAAGATGCAGTGTATGACTTGTGATTTGAGGTTCTGTGATCTTCCTTATTGCATATCATGCAAAAAAAGAATCCTATAACAATCATCAGTTATGTGATTTGTATAATTGCATTGCTCACATTCCATTGTGGGTTTTGGTGTTGTTTTAGGTTTGGCATTGCTTAAGGAAGCTAGTTTGGGCTCCTTAGTCTTAGACTGAGAAGCTTTTTCAGTGGATTCTAATTTCTCACTTAGCTTCCTGACAAGCTCAGCCAACTGATCAACTTTAAGATCAGTGTCATTGGTCCTTTCAATTGAATGGATTGAAGGTTTGGATGATTTGGTAGGAACTGAGTCTTTGTTTTGGTTGTTGGATGGTCTTTTCAGGATGGTTCTTCCAAGCCCGGATCTCTCTTTAGGAGATTATTGGGCATAGAACAGAGGTGTGAGGTCTGAACAGGGTGAGGCTTCCTGAAGGACTTTTAATAGAGGCAAAGGGGAGTGAAATTCTAATTCAGACTCATTGATAGACTCAGTTTCACTAGGTTTATCATTGACTCCAAGCATTTCTTTGATAGCTTGACTTTCAGGTTCTAAGATTTTTCCAATGTTGAAGTTAGGAAACTCACTGTCTAGGTTGACTCTCTCAACCCAGTCACTAGATTTTGGTTTTAATTATTTTTCAAAGGAAATTCCATTAGGAGTGAAAGCTTTTTCACTTTGATTGTTACTAGTGGACTCATTGAGTTGATCTTCCCCTAGGACTCTCTTTCTAGTACTAGGGACAAGATTGACAGTCTCATAAACTCTAGGATTTTTTGCTGTCCAACTTTTAATAATGACCTTTTCTTTCTTAAGTTTCTCTTGAATAGCATGATTTTGTTTTATAAGTTCAGTGTTTTGAATTTGAAGTGTGCCTACTTCAAGTTTAGTTTGTTTTAAAGCAAGAAGTTCATCTCTACACTTGTTTAATTCAAAAGTGAGTTTGTTGTATTTAGAAAACAGATTTAATCTTTGTTCTTCAACAAACTTAAGATCCACATTAAGGTAACTTAAATAAGATTGCCAATCAGAATCATCATCCATATATAGTAAAATATTTACCTTTCTCATGGTGATGTTGACCCACTCTCCATTTCTAGCATGACTCTTTCCAAAAGTCAACTTTTATCCTTCAGCAAGTTCCATCAGTGCACTGACTCTAACTTCATCATCAGAGGAATCATCTTCTTCATCACAGTCAAATGTTTCAGCAACAAGACCTTTGTTCTTTCACTGAGAGAGTTTAGAGCATTGTATGGACTGAAGGGTTGATGGGGAGTGCAAGTTTAGCCTTTGCTTTTCTGTACTTAGCTTCAAAGTCTTTTTGAATTTTGTGATCAGTTTTGTTTTGAAAATTATTAGAAGACTGAGGCAATTTAGGTTGAAACTTGCTAGTTCCTGAGGAACTATTTCCAGAAAATATATATGAAGGTTCTGAAGTGGTTCTAGAAAAATAGTCTTTTGCAAAATGACCCTTTTTACCACACTTTTAAAACATTCAATGCTTTCATTTGCTTTGGAGCTAGAAAAGTTTGACTTATTTATTTTGATAAAACATTTTGAGTTTGCAAGGAGTGCCCTTTCTTGAAATTCAGTGTGTAAATCATTTAGGTATTCCTCACTAGTTCTTTCATTAGCGTCATCATCAGAGTTTTCATGAAAATCCTACACAACACCATTTGAATAGAATGCAGTTGATATGGGTGCAATGGTCAGGGCCTTTTTGGTTTCTAGATCCTTTTTTGAATCAGGGTATCTCCTATAGATTAAGTTGACTTCATAGACTAAATTCTTATAGATTTCAGGGAGTTCAATATTTTGAATATGATTAGCATTCCTAAGACCCTGAACGAAGCTTAACCACTTCTCAGGGAGACTATTGACATAGCCAACATTCATCTCATGCTTAGACAGGGTGACACCATCATTGGACAACTCATTAAGCAGTGTCTTATAACAGGTATAGGTTTCTAAGAGACTTTCAGAATCTTTGGCTCTGAAAGTGTTATACTCAAGTTTGTGTCCATTATCCTGTTTTCTTTGGTATCTGAGGGACCCTCATAGCTATGAACCAAGTCAGTCCAAGTTTGTTTGGTTGTTGTACAATTAATGACTGATTTCATTATATTGTCAGGGAGACATGATATAATGATGCTTTTGAGGCGTTGGTCCTGATTGACCACCCTTCTCTCATCAGGAATCCATTGAGCTTCGGGCTTGGGAAAACCTTCAGCAGTTTTTGGGACAAATGGACCATCTTTAATACATTTAATGTAGTATGGTTCCATTCCTATTAAGTAGCAAAGCATGCACTTTTTCCACTTATTGAATTTTCCAATTTCCAGTCAGGGAGCAACAGCTGAATAGCTTCCTCCTTTTTTGTCGACTAGTTGGGGCACATCACTATCAGCCATGGTAGGATCTTGATTTTAAAAACTTATAGAATTTGTAATTAAAAGTTTTATAAACATGTGATACCACTTGTTGTTCCCTTTAACTTGGTTAGAACTAACCACAAAATTAATCTACCCAAGCTCCACGACTTAGCAATATTGATTGAAAAACAGTTTTAACAAGTTAAAACGTAAAGTAAATTAGAGATGTCAAAATGTGCTAAGGATAATAAGATCATTAGAGTGTACATTGAACATGGAAGTACTGTAGTTTAAAGTATGTTTGCTACACCTAAGATGGGAGTTGAAACACAAGGACTAGATGATCAGTTAAGAAGGGATCCTATAGATACTGATAGCAGTCCCAATGTAAATAGGAATGTAATTCTTAGGATTTATAAAATCCATGCTGAAGTGTCGGTCACCCCAACGTAGGTTTAGCATGTTATAGCTCGTAGACGTAACAGTAGATTAGCTAGAAAATCCATGTCATATCTGCAAACTTGTTTCTTGGTATAAGTAATGCGAGTTGTCTCAAAGTCAAACCACTTGTCTTCTTGGTCAAACACCTACTCACCGTTCTCTCTCCATTTGCATTCTTCGAAGCGAGTTGTCCATTTTGTGATCGTGTGGTAGGTTATCTGATCTCGCTATACATGCTTCTGTAATGAATATTAGTTGAATCATTCCTCTAATCTTAACTTATCCTGCAGATTCCCTCAATCTTAATCTTTTCGATCTAAATTTGATACTAGGTTTGATTCCTCTCTCGTTCTTTGTAATTGATATAGGCTTTAGATAAGAATGTGTAGGGTAATCATTGTTATGATCTGATGCTGTTTATATGTGCGCATAATGGATTAAGGTGATTTGATGTTTGTTGCGTTTTAGATCACTTTATATGATTTGGTAGTATGATGTGTTATAATCTTTGGATTATGTCCTATGAATGTTGCATCTATGAGTTTTTGTTTCATCTTTGTGGAAATTAACATGTCTTGTGTGTATAATTAAGTTGATCTGGGCCTCTCGTTGCATGTTCTTGTATGCGAGTTGTCCTCAGTTGCCTAAATGCTAGTTGCATATGTTATTCTTGAATGCAAGTTGTCTCTAGTTATTTGATGAATGCGAGTTGCCTTATGCGACTTGTCTCATGCGTGTTGACGTGTGCGAGTTATTATACACACTATGACCTATGCGAGTTTTGATATGCGAGTTATCCATATCCTTGACCAAAGCGAGTTAATGTATGCGAGTTGTCATGTTTAACTCTATTGATGCGAGTTGTCGTTTCGTTTGCTTAATGCGAGTTGTCCCTTGACACTCAATGTGCGAGTTGTCTCTAGTTACTTGATGAATGCGGGTTGCCTTATGCGACTTGTCTCATGCGTGTTGACGTGTGCGAGTTATTATACGCACTATGACCTATGCGAGTTGTGATGTGTGAGTTGTCCATATCCTTGACCAATGCAAGTTGATGTATGCGAGTTGTCCTTTACTGGGTATCTTATTCAATATGCAAGTTGTCCATATTGCTAGTTGTATTAACTTACCACTTGCCCTATGCGACTTGTTCATATAATAGATGTTTCCATGCGACTTGATCTATATATCCTTCAAACTTGGTCATTGTATGCTGATTGCATTTTACCATTGTTTTGCTTTTTATGTCTCCGCCTTATTCATATCTTGCTTTCTGATGTATGCATATTTCCTCGTATGCTTTAATCACTTTCTTAGAGTCTATTATATGGGGTGGCTATTTGGTCGATCTAATAACCTTGTCTAACCTAACAAACTTTTCGGATATTGTTGTTGGTGTATGTGTGCTCTTCAGATTTCAATGGTAGACACCACGTCCTCTGAGAACCTTGCTACCATTGCACCAACCATAGTCCCTACGGATGAGGAAATACTTCCATCTGAGGAATGGGTGACAATAGCAAAGAGCAACTGCTATGTGGATGTGGATAGAAACCAACCGAATCCAATCTACCGATTAGCTGTTGATATTTTGAAGGACACCAACTTCTTTGGTGCTTTAACCATGCATTGCATAATTCCTTCCATTTACCTTCAACAATTATGGAATACAGTAACATGGGACAAGTGGTATGACATCTCCACTAAGACACTCAGGGATGCCCTTCAGATCACTCCAAGAGACCCCTCAAATCCCTTCGTCGTTCCACCCACTACTGAAGAACTAATGAAGTTTGTTGATGAATTGGGATATCCATAAAAATTATAGAGGGTCTCAGCATTCATCAACACAGAAGTGTATCAACCATAGAGAGCCATTGTAACGATTCTCAACCTATGCTTAACTGGTAAAACTTCAGAGCAGGACAGAGTAAGAGCTCCTATTCTTCAAATTCTGTGGGGATTGGTTAAGAGGGAAAACATCGATTTTGCGGAACGTATTTGGGAAGAATTCTCCTTGTCTTTGGACACATTAATCACTGACAGACATAATTCTCTGAATAAAGTCAAAGGAAAAAAATGTCTAGGCAAGAGAGTGATTCCTAGCATTAGGTTTTCAAAGCTCATTATCCAGCATCTGCAGCGGACTCATCAGTTCACTCCCAGAAGTGAGTCAGCTCTCCATGAAGCCGGTGATGAATTCATGTGACAACTCGTATTTTCAGGTCATTTTTCAAAACATTACTCATGCTTCACCATTTATCGTTTATCGTAAACTTGATTTACGAGTATCAAATTCACGTAACCTTAATGGTTTAGCTACGAATTCATGAACATATCATCAAGGACATTCCATATAGACTAGGTTTAGTCTACATATCATTAGCATCATTATCATCATATTAGTTCATGCATGGTTTTGCATTTTACATTAAACGTATAATTTCATATTAAATAAACGCTATCGCGTAATTAATTATTTTGAACAATTGATCCGATACTTCCAAAAATCATCCCGATATATTTTTATACTTATATTAACATTATAAAATAATATTATGAGTTTACCCAGTGTTTTAAATTTATTTTGTATATAAATTGTTATATTTATGTAATTACGACGGTTTTCTTAAATACTACATGATAATCATTATTTCACTCAAACTTTGCAAGAAATGTATTTTTATGACCTCAATATATTTTATCTTGACCCGTTAAAATTTATTTTTAATTAACGCTACCTAAATACTCAAATGTGTACACAAGTCACCACTTATCATCAATTAACTTTACATAATACTACATTATACATAATAAAAAAAAATGTGTGTATTAGTATGACTAATACCCCCTTGTCGACACAAGGGGGTGAGTCACTTATATTTACTAAATATCTATTCCTAACACAAACACATTCAACTCATTTATTCACAAAGTAAAAGATCAAAACCATTTCTTCCTCTCTTCTCTCTAAAACCGGCCAACCACAAGGACAAGAAGGAGTTCACAAAATATTTTCAAGACAAGTTTTATCCACTCTAGTATCACTCTTGATTAAGGTTGTGCAATAAAAACTTGGGTGATTAGGAAAAATCCTTTGTTCTTATAACCTCATCAAGTTAACTAGTAAGCATCTCATATTCATTTTCATATTTCATATATATTTCATATTCATTTCATCATATTTGAGCAAAACATGCAAGTCTTATGGATGTTTATACCACTTTTTCATTTGTTTTTAAGAGTTATATATATTTATGACATCCTATAATTACTCCTTGGTATATATCACTCTTGGTGATGTCTAGGAACCCATGACACCCTAAGAACGTGTATGGTAGGATTGGAATAGCTTCGGAGTTGTTTTAAATTGGTTAGAATAGGTTTGGCGCGAGAAAAACTCATTTCGACAAGTTTTTTAAAGGTTCTGTCCATATTTTTGAAATCTGGAAAATTCGACAGTAGGTAAAAATTTTTGGCCTAGATATTTAGAAAATACACTTTAAAACGAAAACGTGGCCGCTTGAACGGATTAAAACGGAGCTATAACGAAGAAGTTATGAATTTTTCAAGTTTGACGATGAAAACTAATTGTTTCAGAAAATTCAGCATGCTGTCTCGACTTTTTACGAGTCAAAAATGAGTCTTAAGCGTTGTTAAATGTGTCGACTTATCAAAAATATATTAGTATATGTTATCACGATTCCGTGGATATAAATAACGTAGAAAACGGACTTATAACGACTAAGTTATTCACATTTTAAACAAGTTGCCGTAACTACTTTATTATAAGTAAAACTAATATATTTCTATTAGACAAATATTACGGCCACGAAGGACCATGTTGAGGGTCGTTTTTAACAATGACGGAGTACTTTTTATAAAGTGATGTCTTCTAGTAAAAGTAAGTTCGCCAAGCATATTTTCCAAAATGTCCGACCGTTTGTCAAGCGGAGTTGTAACGAGTAAAATACGGTCACTTAAACTTTGCCGAAAACCATCCTTAAACAATATTCTGGACACAAGTACCATACTTTACCTATATTTTTCTCCGTGATCGAGACCTTTAGGATGGAAACTTAAACACTAAAACTTTGAGATAATGATACAAGCTTCCCAAAACCGTTGAGTTCGTTTCCTAACACTCGACGTGCACCATTTTACGACTAGCTTTTCGAGGCCATTTAGTCACTTTCATGAATTTTCCAAATGACATTATTTTACGACGAAAAGTTATAATTTCATAATAAATCATTCAATGACTATCGTAAGATATCATTTCAACGTAAATACTTGTAAAGTATTTTATAACATGGCGAGATGTCATAAACATATATTTCGACGATAAATTCTATTTTCAAAAGCGTACAAGTGGTATAGATTACATGTGGATTTGCATGCACGATATTGTTTCATGATTTACATTAGAACATATCATTCATAATAGGTCACGGTCAGAGGTTGCGCCTCATTTCAGTATTGCCATTACATCATCTCTATCATTGCAACATGTGAGTTTTCATAGCCCCGATTTATTCAAGTTTTTACTTTATTTCAAACCTACGGGGGAGAATACATTGCACATCATTTTTATTACGATACCAAGTATATCAAATTCATTACATTGCTTAAGTTACCTCATGCCAACTGAATGTCCCCATTATATAACATGAACCGTTAATTTCATAGAAGCGAGGGTGAGTGGATAGATCTATCGAGGGTGACTCCTCCATCCGGGTTGGTGGATTCCAACTGGTTAAACGGATGCATTTCATTTAATATCATTATTTGAGTTGTTTGGCAAACACTCTATTGGGGTGAACATCATGATCAGTCTAGTTTCGGTGTCATGGACTTATAGCAATTGTATCATTTTTGTGACATCATTGTCATACATAACTTATACTTGTGGTAGTCGTATTAAACATATACATAAACTCTATGAACTCACTCAACCTTTGTGTTGACACTTTTAGCAATGTATTTTCAGGTAACTAAGGCATTCACTTCATGGCATGCATGTGGACATATCATAGAGTCGCGGTGACGACGCGTCTCACATGGGATTTATACATTTTTAAAACATCGTTTGACTTGTACCAAACTTATTTTCCGCACATGTTGATTTTCATTTGGGACCTATACTTTGAAAACTCTGATTATTTTATTAAATCAAACGATGTATTTTCCAAACGACACTTTAAGTCGTTCAATATAACTGTGATTGTGATGCTATGACTGTGTGAATTCCATTCCGCTGCAAAACAGGTAATTTGGGGGTGTGACAATTCATTCTTGGCAACTTGAAATATGTTGCCAAAGGACAGAACAAAGAAGTCTTTGGAATGCCAATCCCTGAAGCTCTTCTCACTGAAAGAATTAAGAAAGCAGATTATTTTAAGAAATACATGAAGAAGGTCTCAGGCACAACCGATGATGACTCACCAAATCCTACTCTCACATAACCCAAATCCAAACAATCTGATTCTACCTACGCAAGTCTTCCCAAAAAGAAGAAGAAGAGACTTTATAGATCAATATGTGCTGAATCTCCGTCTCAAAAGCAAAAAAAGAGAAGAAGAGACGCTGGAATGGGAAAAGATAAAGGGTCCAAGGTACCTGAGAGAGAGATGAGATTATTGGATGAAGATGATGCCGCACTGCAACAAGTGTGGAAAACTAGAAGGGGGGGGGGGGTTGAATAGTTTTACCAATTTAAAACTTCCTTTTAAATATTTAGATCGACTTATGTCAATCTATTTGATTGTTTATGTTGGACGTTGATAGATGGATATATAAACGTGTAATGAAATATAAAGAGTAAGAAGCACATCACCACAACACATGTTATTTATAGTGGTTCGGCTACAAGGACACCTTCCTTGCCCTACTCCACTCCCCGAGTCACCTACTCGAGAGTTCATAAGCACTACACCAACTCCTTGTGGCGGAGAAGCCTTCACAACGTCGCTTAACCTTTTTCCAGTACAAAGCTAAATACCGAGTTCTTTCACACCAAGGCGAACCACACCTAACACAACGTCTCCTACCCTTTATACGGTGCTAGGCTAACCACCAAGTTCTTTCACACCTTAGGAGAACTAATCCTTCACAATGTCGCCTACCCTTTATTAGGTACTCGGCTAAGCATCTAGTTCCATTACTATGGAGGAACTACTACCCTTCACGACACAACACCTAATCTCAAGGAGATCTTCTCCTTGTTACAACACCATCAAGGATATCACCATCCTTGAAGATAAACAAATACATATATGTATAACGATGCACCTCATCGATTATACGACCTAGGCATTCTTCCCAAATGCTACTTGATTTAATTCTTTGGCATCCTTCACTAATGCCTTTGACACAACGCTTGGCACCCTTCACTAATGCCTTCGTCTTGACACCTTTAGCATCCTTCACTAATGCTTTGACACGGATGATGAGCACCTTTCACTAATGCTTTCATCTTGACTCTTTCGGCATTCTTCACTAATGCCTTCAACCCAACATCTATGGAGAAAGGAAGAACTATCAACAAGAGAACCTTAGTAGTCTTGATGATGACGAAGCATGGCAACTCATGGACTTGAGCTTGCGTCTTCAAGAAGTGCTGATCTCTCCTTTAAGAGGAACCTAGTAGATCACACAAAAACAAAAGACAAACTACATAGATCACTTAGATCTGAGGTTAGAGGGTTAGAATACTTTGGGGAAGTATGTGTGTAAAAGTCATGTGTAGAGAGGAAGAAATGGCTCTCTATTTATAGAGGAAATTCTCTTATGTTCCCCGGATCCCTACCACAAGGGATCCGGCTAGCACAAAGCTAGGGATCCGTGGTCCGCTCCTCTTTGCCCATGGGTATTTTTGGTTATGGGTCATGGGTCATGGGTTATGGGTTGATCCATGGTTTTCTTTCTAGATACAATGAACTTGGTTAAGTGGTATATATAAAACCATGGGTTATGGGTCAAAACCATTTGCTAGTATTTACCCATTTAGTATATACTTGTATTTACCCATTTTAGCATATACTTAGTTTTTACCCATTTTAGTATACTTAGTTTAAGTATATGTTTAACCCAATATGTAAACACTAGTTGTTGTACATATGTATCTAAATCATAAAATCACTTATACTTGTTTTAGTGTTTTATGTGAGAGCGTAAGTGTGTTAGAAAACTATTAACTCAAACTATTTACGTACTCTATTTGTTTCGTTAAAATGATTTTACATTTGTTATCGACAAAACATTAGAAGATCGTAAAATATAAATAAACGTTTTTACGGCTTATTTGTATTAACAATCTCCCCCTTTTTGTTGATGACAAAACATAAAATTATTTTAAGGAAAAATCTAAAATTCGTAAAAATTTGAATTTGTAGTTTTTACTTTCTTCTCCCCCTTTTTGTCGAAACAAAAAGTGTTAAAAGAAACTAACACAATTTTTATATAAAAAAAAATCAAAAAAATGTAAAGAGAGCAAGTGACGGGAATGGTACTCGTCTTAACTCCCCCTTGACGAGTCCATCCCTATGTAAGTGCGTCAAGGACATAACGTAAAATAAACTAATTGTGTTTGCAATTAAGTTTGCAAATGGTTCGTCTAAGTGACGAGAACGTGCCCCCCCTTGAATATTGAAATGTTGCAATGGGGTGTCATGAAGTGTAATCCATAATTGGATTAAGTTGCAAATGATTTTGCAATGTTGTTTGACACAAAGCTCCCCCTAGCTTTATGGTGTCAATATCTTCATGTGTATTTTGAATAACTACAAAACAATGGTTAGAAAAACAAGAGTATAATGCATAATTTCCTGCAAAATGAGACTCAAGTTAGTATAAATTTGTGCTCCTGTACCACGGATCCCACGGTTCCCTTCAAGGAGGGATCCGTCTAGTTATCTGGAAGGGATCCGGCTATCTGTTGACAGTATCTTCAGCAGTGAAAAGATGTCAAGCAATGCTATTTGAAAAAATGAGATATATGTACAATATATCAAGCACAACACAAAATAATCATAGCATATAAGTATTCCTTTAATAAAACAAGAGATACACGACCAAATCTCTAAAACTAAGAGAATGAACTAGCCAAACAAGTGCTACTAATGCTAAATGAGTTACCCCAATTCTAGGTTCAACTAAACTAAATGATGATCAAGGATGAGAAAGGTTTCCTAAACATTCTAAATTTGAGCTTTTGAATGTGATGCTCATTGTAGTTTAGGCTTATTAACCTCTTCAAAATGTTTGAGGAGGTGATAAAATATGAAACGTTGCTCTTCACGTAGTTCATGCATCAACCTTTCAACATGTTTACAATGATAGCAATCCTTGTCATGGTTTTGAGTTTCTTGAAGTGAAAGTTCAAGTGAAGTGGGTTGAGGATCTTCAAATGAAGGAGGATTTGATTGAGGCTCATTAAGTGGTGGTTCTACAATGTTTGAGGGTAGAGGTAAAGAAGCATCAACTTCCATTTGGTCGGGTGGTTGCCTTTGATGTCTTCTCATAATCCAAAATGGACTATTGGGAGGAATGATAGAGTTTGCTTTTGGAGCAAGTGTTGATTCAACACTTTGATTTTGTTGCTCAATCTTTTCATGTGAATTAGTTGGTAATGGTGAAAGATGAGATGGCCAAGAGGGTAAATCTTCTACATTGTGAGAGTGTGGAGATGATTGTGAGGTGGCTCTAGGCATTAATGATGTTGGTTGAGTTGTGGAGGATATGTTTGGTATAGTAGGATTTGGTGATGAAATCTTAATGGGAACACTCTTCTTGGGGATTAGTTTGATTGGTTTCCTTGGTGTAGGGGAAATCCTAGCATTGGTGGACTTAATCAGAGATGATTTGGTTGAGGAAACTTCGTGTATGATTCTAGCAAGTTTCTTTGGTGGTTCTTGAGTGGATGAGTAAGCACTAGGAGCTTTTCTCATGATGAGATGACTAAGAAGGATGGTTGCAATTGCTGATAATTATGTTTGTGTTTGATGACTAAGGTGTTCTTGGCAATATGGGTTATAAAGAGAAGAGCTTTGAAATTGCATTTAAGACTTAATCCACTAATGTTCTTGGAAATGTGATGATTAACATGCACAAGGTTGAGATTCAGAGTTTCACTGATCTAGGAACTCATTTAAGATGAGATGGAGTGTTTGAGTTAGGAAGATGAGTTGAAATGATTGTTTTAGCTATGTTTGATATAAACTGTCACCCGGATCCCACGGTTCCCTCCTTGAAGGGATCCGGCTAGGCTAATCCTAGGGATCCGGCTCTCAGCAGTTATGACAGGTTTGAAATGAGGTTTCTAGGAGCTAAGGCCTATCTCATTTGGAATGTTTCAGTTCTCCTAAGTGTTTAGGATGAAAGGGTACTTGAATGATTAGAGGTAATAAGTGTTATAGCAAATGATTACTTTTTATAGAAGAGGGATGGGACAAGATGACTACCAATGGATGTCCAAGGATAACACCTAAGAGTTATGAAGGTGTCAAGTCATAATAAATGATCCCAGTGATCAGATTTTAGCTTGAGGTGATATTAAGAAAAATTCTTAAACATTACAAGAATTGAAAAACTAATTTTTGTCTTACCTTGAGATATAAATGACTAGAAGCAATTTCCTAAAAGTGCTTAGCTTGTCTTCTTTAAGTGTTTTGAGAGGTGAGAAATGGTTTGTGAGTAGTTGAAGCGGAAATATGGTGAGTTTAGATGTGTTGATAAAGTCAGACTAAGATCTTAAGTAAGCCTTTAGTGAGTCTAAGCCTTTCTCATCCTTGAAATGGACTTAGTTGGGTTCTAAAATCATATGCTAAGCTAATGTGATGTTATCTAGAAAGCAGTTTTTGATGTATGAATCTGTATTCGATCGATGTCACGGATCCCAAGGTTCCCTCAAGGGAGGGATCCGGCTAGGCTAATCCTAGGGATCCGGCATCTGCAGATCGAGAACCAACAAGAACCTACACAAAAATGATGCGCAGTTTATGCACACTAGTAAATCCACAGATAGACAGTAGAAACAAGCATGTTTATCACAAAACACTAGTTAAAGACAATATCCAAATAATCATAATCCGAAAGTGCTAAAATGTAATCATCCAAACATAAGATAAAGAAAACAAGCACAATCCTATTGTCTCTTTCGTCAATCCTTTTTTTCCTTTTTGACGGCTTAGTGAGGTTGTATGCGAGGTTTTGAATCGTGCCCCTCAATTGCTTAAATTCCGTGGTCTCGTTTGGAATGGTTGGAAGTTGTTTGTGGTATTCAAGGATTTCTAATTTGATGTTGGCTACGGGGTCGACATTTTCTTCATCTTCTTCTTCTTCACCGGCCGAGGAGTCCGAGAGAGCTTCCGGTTGCTCTCCATTGACCATGAACCGTTTAGAGGGTCGTTTGGTAAGAGGTACCATGACGTGATCGGAAAGATAATGATCATCATTGATATGAGATGGTTGCAATGTACCAACATACTTACAAAGTCGTGTTAGAAGCATACCATACGGAAGTACCATGTTGGAAGCTTTGAATACCCCAGCCATTCTCCTTACCATGTAATATGCAAGATTAAATGGCCTTTGATGGATAAGACAATAGATCATTTGCACAAGACATGCATTTGGATGATCTTTGTTTCCAACTAGGCTAATGACGTTTTCCCTAAGGATTTCTTCCCATTTTCTAAACATGGGGTGCATTCGAAAAGTTCCATTTGAAAGGGATTACGGTGAATAAGCTTCTTGTTTCGGTCGAAACGGGATTGGTCGGTTCTTATTTTAAAAATAGTCTCTCGGATGGTTTCGGGTTCATCAATAGGAGTGTTATAGGGAGGCTTAGGATCAAGTGCAAGGTTTTGAGCGTTAATTGCCCAATCTTGAGAGTACATACAAATTCCTTCACAAGGAATGCGAAGAATTTGAGCAAAGGTGTTGAGAGGAAGAGTGAAGTTTTGTTTATTGATGATGAAAGCGATTGAAATGCTATCATTGACATTTCGAATGATCCTAAAGCTTTTGTAAAATTCAAAAATGAAAAACGGACAAATTTGTTCATCTATGTCAAGGAGACAATCAAAGTTGATTGTCGAAAAAACTTGACGAATGTCGGTATCTTCAAGGAAACATTCCTTGACTACACGACCTTCGTGGATAAGTCGTTTTACAAGGCTTTAGAAAATTTTACTGTCGGTTTTGGTCAACCCCTTTTTACGATAGTAATGAGTAAGGTAGTGGACGGTGTCATGATGATCTTGTTGAGTAACTTTGGGCATGGTTGGTCCTAAAAATACAAATTTTCCAATTAGGTAAAATTAGTTGGAATGGGTTTATGGTTTTAATTTGTATTAACAATGTTGTGAACACAATGTGATTATTTTAAAAGCCCCTTTTCATGATTAATTTAAAAGCCCTAATTAAATTAATTGATTAAAAATTAAGAAACCATAAACCCTAGGATGAGGATGATGAAAATTAGAACAAGTTAATGTAATTACTTAGAATGATGTTCTAGGAAGAAATACTTTAGAGTATGGAAGCCAATGAGGGTGGATTCAGTAGCTTAGTCATTTTAGTGTTATGTGGATAGAGGAAAAAGATCGGTGGTGAATTTTTGAAAGCGTATAGCTGAGTTCGTTCCACGGTTCCCGGATCCTTTGTATTTGGGATCCGGCTAGTACAATTAGAGGGATCCGACTCTGTGGACAGAAGGGGAGTTGTTTGGTATTATTTTTGTAGTATGCTTATAAGTTAGCTTGCCCAAAAAAATGGAGGTATTAGATGAGGATTGCTTTTGAATGATGATTTTTAATGAATTACATCTTGAGGGTTCATATGTGATGATGGCGTTAGTTTGACGAAAAAAAATAATATCATTTCTTATGTTGAAAAAGACGAAAGGTGACGAAAGAGACTTCTAATGATGTTAGTGATTAGTTAAGCAAAGAGAACTTATGACAATAAATGGAACTCATGTAACCTATCTAATGAAGAGTAAACCATACCTCTATGCTTCTTGTTTTGGTATAATACCAAAAATACTTCCTGAGCTTTTAAAGTAATCCTTTGTACTTGGTGTACGTAAGTAGTGATTACTTTTTAGATCCTTCCTTGAATGTTGACTTCATTATTCTTTGAATGAAGATTTTGAAGAGATTCTAGCATGAAGATTTCTTAAGAGCAAAAATGATTAGAATCATCTATCAATGTCCAACAAAATGATATAAAAGAGAATATGACCAACAAAAAAAGTTTCTTTGTAGTTTTCAAACATACACGGATCGTATCAAGTCTTTAAAGTACAATATACTTTTAAAAACTTGGTAACGAAGCTCTGATGCCAATTGTGGAAAACTAGAAGGGGGGGTTGAATAGTTTTACCAATTTAAAACTTCCTTTTAAATATTTAGATCGAGTTATGTCAATCTATTTGATTGTTTATGTTGGACGTTGATAGATGGATATATAAACGTGTAATGACATATAATGAGTAAGAAGCACATCACCACAACACAGGTTATTTATAGTGGTTCGGCTACAAGGACACCTTCCTTGCCCTACTCCACTCCCCGAGTCACCTACTCGAGAGTTCGTAAGCACTACACCAACTCCTTGTGGCGGAGAAGCCTTCACAACGTCCGCAACCTTTTCGGTACAAAGCTTAATACCGAGTTCTTTCACACCAAGGCGAACCACACCTAACACAACGTCGCCTACCCTTTATACGGTGCTAGGCTAACCACCGAGTTCTTTCACACCTTAGGAGAACTAATCCTTCACAACGCCGCCTACCCTTTATTAGGTACTAGGCTAAGCACCTAGTTCCATTACTATGGAGGAACTACTACCCTTCACGACACAACACTTAATCTCAAGGAGATCTTCTCCTTGTTACAACACCATCAAGGATATCACCATCCTTGAAGATAAACAAATACATATATGTATAACGATGCACCTCATCGATTATACGACCTAGGCATTCTTCCCAAATGCTACTTGATTTAATTCTTTGGCATCCTTCACTAATGCCTTTGACACAACGCTTGGCACCCTTCACTAATGCCTTCGTCTTGACACCTTTAGCATCCTTCACTAATGCTTTGACACGGATGATGAGCACCTTTCACTAATGCTTTCATCTTGACTCTTTCGACATTCTTCACTAATGCCTTCAACCCAACATCTATGGAGAAAGGAAGAACTATCAACAAGAGAACCTTAGTAGTCTTGATGATGACGAAGCATGGCAACTCATGGACTTGAGCTTGCACGTCTTCAAGAAGTGGTGATCTCTCCTTTAAGAGGAACCTAGTAGATCACACAAAACAAAAGACAAACTACATAGATCACTTAGATCCGAGGTTAGAGGGTTAGAATACTTTGGGGAAGTATGTGTGTAAAAGTCATGTGTAGAGAGGAAGAAATGGCTCTCTATTTATAGAGGAAATTCTCTTCTGTTCCCGGATCCCACGGATCCCTACCACAAGGGATCCGGCTAGCACAACGCTAGGGATCCGTGGTCCTCTCCTCTTTGCCCATGGGTATTTTTGGTTATGGGTCATGGGTCATGGGTTATGGGTTGATCCATGGTTTTCTTTCTAGATACAATGAACTTGGTTAAGTGGTATATATAAAACCATGGGTTATGGGTCAAAACCATTTGCTAGTATTTACCCATTTAGTATATACTTGTATTTACCCATTTTAGCATATACTTAGTTTTTACCCATTTTAGTATACTTAGTTTAAGTATATGTTTAACCAAATATGTAAACACTAGTTGTTGTACATATGTATCTAAATCATAAAATCACTTATACTTGTTTTAGTGTTTTATGTGAGAGCGTAAGTGTGTTAGAAAACTATTAACTCAAACTATTTACGTACTCTATTTGTTTGGTTAAAATTATTTTAAATTTGTTATCGACAAAACATTAGAAGATCGTAAAATATAAATAAACGTTTTTACGGCTTATTGGTATTAACAACAAGGAATCCAACAGATCCTGGAAAGTCTTGACATGACTCAAAGACAACCAGTGGGAGGGGTCATGATACAAGAACCCGAGTCAGCACCACGCCAAATGAATTGCTGGAGAAGAAGCTGAACAAGCAGCTCAGATGTTGTTGACCATTTCCACTCCGACTCCAAAAACGACAACGCAATTTGAGCTCAAGAAACGAAGCGTTGAATCAACCTCAGCTCAAGAACAAACTGGAGTGGAAAAGGATGTGTCTGATACACATGAGGAAACTCTTGCTACTAGTGACACTTTCGGTAGAAAGTCAGAGAATCGGCACCTTCTACGAAGCGGTTTTGATTGCTTGAGACAGAGATTGAACAAATGGACACTGATAGACAAGATACAGAGGTTGGGGGAAATGAACTGCTGGAAGGCTCACAGGAGATTCTTAAGCCAAGATCTGAGGATCACGTGCGTCTTGAAGAAGCAAACATGTCTACGGGATCTCTGTCATCACTAAAGAATCTTGACCCTGGCATTACTTATGGTGATCAATTCCCAAAGGACAGACCCTTAGACATCGAGTCTGACAAGCAAAACGATGAAAAAGAAGAAGTTGAGTCTATGTTCTCGGTCACTATCCAGCAAGACACATCAACTATTCCTCCGATGTCAGCACCCATTGTCACTTCATCATCAACAACTCCATCAATCGCACTTCCACCACCCGCTCCTGCTCAAGCAACCGCACTTCCACCACCCGAGCCTACTACAAATCCTCCACCTGTTGTCACTGTTAGTGACTCTGTCACACCACCAGCTTCACCATCTCCCACCAAGACTGCAGAGCAACTTCTTGAAGAAGAACTTAAGAGAATCGAGGTCCTCGAGAAGCACCATTTGCCTAAATCCGTCAAGCATCTGGATCGTCGTGTATCCAAGCTGGAGAATCTCAACTTTGACACCGAAGTGGCAAATGCCATTGAAGCAGAAGTAAAAGATGCTGTGTAATGGGCAATGAAAGCTCTCTTGCTGAGGTTTAAGGATTTGCCTATTTCGGATATGAGATCGATTCTCTCCGAATGTATGACCAAACGAGCATCGGGCGAGGTTAGTAAGATATTATATGAGGCTCTCGAAGAATCGATAAAGCATGATAATCATTTTCAATTTCTAGAGGATATTCGTGAAAGGGAGGCAAAGAAGAAGAGAAGAGTTGTGATGATGGAGTCCATATCTGGAGTTCCTAAATCTTCACCACCTCCTCCTCCTCCAAATGGTGGAGCTGGGTCATCTGGAACTGGTGGATCTTCTGGTACATCAGCAACTCAAAAGATAAATCCACCAACACCTCCACCAAAAACTTCCAACCAAACTAGTTCATCCGGTGGTCAAGGATCTTAGAAAGCCTTTACAGCTTGGACCACGGTTGACTCTCGGTTTACACCCACCTTCTCTACAATCCTAGAAGAGCAGATGCTTAATGAAGAATCTTACTTTGTGCAAGAATCAGAATCTGAAGACGATGATGCGTCCACCAAGCATATCCTTAAAATGTCTGAAGATGAAGATTGGTTTGATGCATACATTGCGGGGAAACGCATTAAAACATCTAGAGCTGCACCATCCAAGGATAAGTCTCAAAGCTGGTTAACCAAGGAAAGACCTCAAACTCCTGAACCTTCGTGGGCCATTCCTGAGTCTGATTTGATTTTCCCTGACAATAAATGGGCAACCACTATTGTTGCCAACCATGAAGATCCTTCTGATGATTCACTCCTACACATCACTGGAGACATGGGATGCTTAATCAAATGGTTTTGTGACAAGCAGGGAATCACTTCACTTACACCAAAGGATCTTGAGGGGCCAACTTAAGAAATAGTCAAAGCCTTTCATTCTGATGCTGCTCATCTACAATTCCAAATGGAAGAATGCCACAAGATGTTGACTGATCAAGTTGATGAAAATATCAGTCGTTTTAATGTCAACAATCCTCTTCCTCTTGGAGGTGAACCTGGGCAGAAGATTATTCAATCAGAATTCTTTTTTTACAGAGATCTGGATTACCTACGTGCTGGAACACAAGGAAGAAGACCAGCCTTATCTATCTCAAAGATGAAAGCTGCAACCTACTTAGATCCAGGTCTTGAGCAGATGGTACCTGATCAATTTTGGATTAACAAGGAACAAGTTTATGACATCGCCGCCTTATACGGAATTTCTCACTGGTGGTTCAAAAATAAGAAGTTCTACATTGAAAGACATGGTGCAGAAAAGAAGCACAAAATTGTTCGATCCAAGCTGCGTATTCTAAGTGTGGTCAGTGTGGAAATCTTCCCAATCTATGGCTATGATTATCGGAAGAAGGTTGTTCTTAGAAGAGCTGACTTGAAAGACCATGTTATTGAAGAAAATGACTTCAAGCACTTGCTACCAAGTGACTTTGAAGATCTGTATCTTCTGAACCACCAAGGGCATCTTGACCATCTACCTGTTCAAGAAAAGAAGTCTCTCTCTCTCGCAGTCAATCTTTGGATAAGGGGCTTAGTTATTCGACAAAGAGTTGGTGAATTTCAACTTGGTATGGAAAGCTACCAGACTTAGGTCAATCTAACTAGACCTCAATAGGAAGCCACAGGGCATGAATTCAGACGCGACTATACAGTGATTGACTCTCCTAGAGTAGTTATCTTTACCGACAAATACGGGTCAAGAATGCTACTGAGGCTGTGTGAGCTATAAAAGTTCAGTGATGGTACCCTCAAGATAGTTGAAGAAGAATTGAATTCAAGGGTGAAGGAGTTCAAGCTAAACTTGAAGCCGGGGAACAACACGAGGTTCTGGACAAAACAGGATGTGAAGAGGTGTGAAGATTTCATTGCTGCTATCGGACGAAGACTTAAGACAAGAAAGATTTACCGCAGCCTTGAAAGTTTTGTGGGTGGGAGAATATGGGAAGGACACTACAAGCTACTTCAAAGAACAGAATGAAGACATCTTCCTTTAGTAGCTATGTTGTGTTAATATTATGTGTAATGTGGTGAATGTAATATGAACAACAATAACTATAATGTATATAGTAGTGATAGATTATGGCTTGTAGTTTTCCCTTTTGTTCTGAAAAGGGAATTTAGGAGTGTTTCGTTTCAGATCAAATAAAACCGGACACATTTTTCTCCAACAAGATTTTTCTTACATATTTAAATCACTTGAGATCCAAAATCTCAAAGGATTTGAAATTTTTGATCAGGGAGAAAATGTGATATAAATATGCAATTTGATAAAACGTGATCTTCAAGACTCAATATATTGGCATCTTTCCTCATATGTGCTAAACCTTTTCGTGTATCGAAGCACACATTGAGGGGGAGAACTTCAAAAAGTTGACAAAACTGTCAAGGTTCTATATTTAAAAGTTCTTTTCATAAGAGTTCCTTGATAGTAACTTTAAAAGGTTTCATTGGCTTCATCGATCGTGAATTCTGCATCATATTCCCCTTACAAGCTCTAAAATGTATCAAAAATTCTTCATATCAAGGGGGAGCAACCTTTAGAAAACCACATCCTTTCCAAAAATATCTTTAACAAAGTATTTAAAATACTCATTTTGATCGGGAAAGTGATGTCGATATTTTTAGAAAATGTTGATCAAAGAAGTGAATTCTTTATTCCTAATCTAAGATTCTCAAGTCCTCTTGCCTCCATGTGCTAAAGAAATTTCAAATCTATGATGCACATGTTAAGGGGGAGCTTTTCTGAAATATCAAAAACAATTCAGATACAAAATGCTTTGATCGTGTATCACAAGTACCTGAATTGATTTCAAATGGTTTTCAATTGATTTCAATGGCAGAAGATCAATACCAAAAGACCGACCAAATTTACTTTATGCATGGTGATATAAGGATGGTTAGGTTAGGTATTCGTTCCCACGATCCCGCCAGAGCCGGAGGGATCTACCCAGGGACAATCCACGGGATAGTATAGAGTCCTTAGGTATGATGAAAAAAAAGGAGAAAAGTGAGAAATGGGAAGAGTGCGGACTGAGATAGAGCTAGAACTAGAACAAACCCAACAAGGTTCTAGTTATGAAATCTCGGTAAGCACTGAAGGGGTTGAATAATGAAAAAGAAATGAATGTGAAAAGGGTGAAAAGAAATAGCCCTCCATTTATTCAACCTTTGGGCAGAAACCGGGTTCAATGCATATGCTCTTTGGTGGTTACTAAGGTAATGCCGATATTGAAGACAAGACGTCATGAACCCAGTGACGCACTGCACTACAACTTCCCAAGCTACTCAAGTTCCTCTTAAAAGGACTTGTTTCATTCTCACGGGGAACCTACATAAACTATCGACATTCTCTTAGAGATTGTTGATATTGAAGAAGGAGACCCTCTCCCTAGTCTCCGGCGTAGGAAACCAAAGTGCACAATTGAGTCTAGAGCCAAGAGATCATCAACAAATCTCATTAGGACACAATCTATGAAGACTCACTATTTCACACAATGTGGAAAGTGAGAATATATCTTAAGAGTCCTACGAATTATCCTTGTGGTTTTGCCAGAACATCTGAGTGATATGTAAAATACTCACGATGAAGATGGAAATCCTTCAAGAGCCAACATCAAACAAGCTCTTGGTAGGTGACATGTGAGATCTATCCAATAGATCAAACTTGTGACAACTGGATTGAAACGATGGGGCGATTCATTATTGAATCAACCTTGGTCCAGGAAATGGATTGACGGATACCTTTGGAAAACCGATCGATGTGCTCAAAAAATCTTTTCTCTAGCACGTCGACTATGTATTAATATTTCAAAATAAAAGGTATTTATGATTGATAATTGATTTTCATTAAAACCTTCGTTGTATTGCAAAACACTTTATATTAAGCAATACACGATTGTTTTTCAAATCACTTTTCATTAATCAGTGAATCTCAATTCGCTGATTCACTCACTCCGTGCTGTCTTTTTTGAGACGTTCCGGTTTGAGAACAGCTAGAGCAGCTACGAAACTCTGTCAAGGAGATTCATCGGAATTTTACCTGATCACAGGCAGTACTTGTACTGATTAACGGGGAACCATGAGCCGTGTACCTCAATTCAACGAAAGTGATCAAAGACACTTTTGTGCACTTTTATTGCTAACTGTTGTCTGCAGGAACACGATTGCAGCTGTTCAGAATTGATAGGTCATTCCATAACCGCATGCTCACACATCACGTTCATTTCGAAGAAATCATGATAAAAACATATCTTCATCAACGACTCTGATATTTTCACTCCATGCTTCTGCTACGCTGCTGCAAATGACGTGAATCAACAAAAGCTTCCGCAACTCTGACGAGAAAAATCATGATCCAGAATGTGAGCATGTCGGTCCAAAAGTCACAATGTCACACGATGGCAATATTACAAAAGATTAATTGGAGATTATGGATAGTTGATGATCTCAACGAAAGCTCCGAATCACACATCAAAGAATCACTCTAAGTCAAGGAATCACTGCTATTGCAAGATGTTTAAGTTGTTGAAGCTACAAAGTCTACAAGCTCGAGCTTCAAAGTTTATGGATTAATTTCTAGGATGTTTTTTTTAATGTAATTCTTGGGGTGACCTCCCTTAGGGGGAGATTGTTAGGATTTAGAAAATCCATGCTGAAGTGTCGGTCACCCCAACGTAGGTTTAGCATGTTATAGCTCGTAGACGTAATAGTAGATTAGTTAGATTATTAGTAGTATAAGTAACACCGTGAAAGAAGGACGGGTCTTTACCCTCCGTATGCCTGATCCACAGCCAGAAGGAGGGTGAAGTTATTTGTATAAATAGCCCTCTCCCCACAAGGGAGAGGGTTGGATGTTCATTTGGTAATCTAACCTTCTCTCTAAAACATCTCATTTACTCTCTCTAGAACTCTAATTCATGCGCCATTTATTGTGCTTGATTGTGTGTTTATGAAAACCAATATATTACAGTAATACCTATGTCTTCTAGGAATTTTATAAAAGAATGGGAATAGGGAACTTCTAAGGACAATCCTGCAAAGTAATGATAAAAGTCCCTTGAATCCTAAACCAACTGTAGAATTAGAACATGAAACTGATCCCCTTGATGATCTTGGTGACATACTTGGTGAGTTTTCAAAGGATGGTAATAGGGTAAATGAGCCAGCGTTTGGTGCTAGTTTCTCAGAAGTGGAAGTTAAGAGGGAGACAGAGACAAGAGAAGAGGGTGATGTAAGTGGTAGTGAGGAAGATGATTCAGAGGATTTGGAGTATGATCCAAAAGATAACTAAGGATTTGTTGACGATGAACATACAGTTGAAGATGTGCATGTAAATACGAAACATTTCAATTTAGATGTAGACCCAACATATCCTCAAGTTGTATATGTTGAGATTTCTGAACAACATCTTGAGGTTACTGATTATGAGTCATTTGGCAGTGACTTCTATGATGGGATTGATCCTAAAAGGAGAGAACAACTTAGGAAATTAATAAGAATAAACGTGGAAAAAATCAGTGCTCCCTATCATTATGGCTTCAACTTAGGCCAGCAATTTGGTGATAGAAAAAACTGTAAAGGCAAGAGTAAAAAAACATTTAGTTGAGAGTAGTAGAAAACTATTTCTAGAAAAAAATGTTAAGGAAAGGGTTAGAGTTAGATGTCAAGGCACGATAACAGTTTATGAGAGTTGTATTGGCAGGGAGATCGTTGGAGCTACCAATGTAATTTCACAAACCAAGGGTGGTCTAGTAATCACAGAGATTAAAACAAGTGGGGGACAACATTATTTGGGAAAATTAAACACAGTCAAAGGCAAGGGTAAAAAGGACTTTGAACTTTAAAAAAGGATAAATACTTATGTCCTTATATAATGCTTGCTATACACACTCCGAAAGGCAGATGGGAGGTTAGAACATTAAATGATGAGCACCACTGTCTTCAATCTAGATCATTTAAAGCATATATATCTAGGTTTCTATCAGATCATTGACTGCAAACATTTCCATCTAATCCTGATGTTCCTGTGAGGGCTATTCAAGATCAGTTACAATTTTTTTTTGATATTAGAATATCAAGGATGAAAGCTTTTAGAGTAGAGTCTATTGCAGGGGAAAATTTGTCACATAGTTTCAAGGATCAGTGTGCCAAGCTTAGAGATTATGTAAAAGAGTTAATTAATCAAAATCTAGGCATAACTATTAGGATTGATGTCCAACATGAATCAGATCCAGAGTCTCTGACAAGAACTTTTAGGAGAGTATATGTGTTCTTGGGAGCTCTTAAACAAGGTTTCAAATCTTGTGGCAGATAAATCATAGGATTAGATGGATGCTTCTTGTCAGGACCTTATCATGGTCAAATTCTAACAACAGTTGGAGTTCATGCAAATAATGGGATTTATCAAGTAGCATATGATGTAGTTAAGGCAGAAACTAAGGCATCTTGGTGTTGGTTTTTGAAAATACATGGATATTATATTGGTATAAAAGCAATCACAATTTTACTTTCATTTCTAATTGGCAAAAGGTACACATCTTACTTTCTAATTTCTGATGTCTTTTATGTTAATGATAACATCTAATGTTTTAAGCCAATCCTTCACTGTCTATAGGGACTTGTACAAGCCATTGAAAAGGCCTTTCCAAGTGATGAAGATAGGTCCCGTGTTAAGCATATTCTTGAAAATATGAAGTTGGTGTTTATAGGGGGTGCATACAAAGACTTACTTTGGAAAGATGCTATAGCCCATACTATGGTTGAATTCAATAGAAGAATGGATAAAGTTCATACATTGAATCATGTTGTTCATGATTGGTTGTTAAAGATCTGAGTTGAACAATGGAGCAGATTACACTTTTCAGGTAATTAACTGATTTAAAATGGATCAGACTTACTTATGATTGGTTATATACTTATATTGTATCTTATGATATTAACAGGCAGGGCCAAATATGATATACTCTTAAATAACACATGTAATGTGTTCAATAGGCAGAAAGTCGATGGCAGAGATCAATCCATCATTACTTATTTGGAGTATATCAGAGAGTACTTGATGAAGAGAATTATAGTTGTTCGACAAGTGATAGCAAAAATTATTGGACCGCTAACTCCCACTTTTACATTTCTCTTTTAACATATCAAAAATGAAGGTTGTCAGTACAATGTAGAGTGGAATGGAGATTCAAAATATCAAGTAAATGGGCCTTGGTTGGATCAGTGTGTTGTTGACATGGAGAAAAGTGTGTGTTCTTGTAGAAAGTGGGAGCTGAGTGAAATCCTATGTAAACATGCATTGGACGCCATATACAACATGGCTGAGAATGGTATGGCAGTTGGTGTACTTGAAGATTGGGTTCATGTTGCTTATAGACTTGAAACATGGACACATGTTTACTCATTCAAGGTAAAACCATGTGAAGGAAGGGAGAAATGGAAACCTGTTAAGTCTCCAACAACACTAATACATATCAAAAACAAGTCGGGAGACAAAAGAAGAAGAGGAAGAGGTAATCTGATGATATTGCAAGTCAAAGTGTTTCAATAGGAAAACTTTCAAGGAAGGGTAATTCAGTAAGGTGTGGTTTGTGTGGAAATAAGGGTCATAACAAGGAAGGATGTAAGGGTCAATGTGGTCCTAGTTAACCTACAAGAAGATCTACTGCAAGAAATGAGTCAAGTGAAGCTGCTGTTGTTGCTAGTCAAAAGAGTCTAGGAGCAAACCAGGCTAGTCAAGAAGCAAGCCAAGTTACACAAGGAACAATTCAAGCTAGTCAAGGAAAAATTCAAGGACCTAGGTAAGTGTAGTTTCCTATTTGTATCAACTAAACACAATATGGTGGTGACTTGATGGTGGTGTTGGTAGTGTACGAATGGTAGAAAGGAGAGGAGAGGAAGAGAGAACTTTTATATAACATACACTAAACACCTAGACACACACAAGTGAGCCTTGTGTGGATTTTATATGCCATCCCAACGCCTAACATGGGCTTGGGTTTGGGTTTGGTTCTCGTGGGCTTGGTCTAGTTTGCATAACTATTAGACTAAACTAGTAGCCCATTAGATTACTAACTATAGCCCGTTATTAGACTCTTACATATTCTATATTAACATTACATAGTTCCTAAACGTAGAATGACCATCACTTCTATTACTTTTATTACTAAAAGTAACGCTAAAAATCTCCCCTAAGGGATGTCATTCCTTCGTCGTTCCTTAGTTGTCTTGGATGAGTTGTTGTGAATTGGTCTTCTCCACTCTGAACATCATAGAAGATGAGTCTTTATTCTTTTTTCTTTTCCATGCTATGTGATCTTGTGATATGAATTTAATGTCTTTTCTTGCCTTGATCGTATTTCCTCATCTTGACTTTGTCGCTTTCTCTTCATAATACTCATACGTCTTGTATAGTCTTGATCTTCATAATTAAGCTTTTCTCACTTGATGTTAGAACTTGTTCTTGACTTTCTTTGATTAGATCTTGACTTTAATGAAACATTGTTTTTATATTGATTTCGTTGTCTTGAACGTTCTTGATTTGAGCTTTGATGATGATGTTACTTTGATGCATATGTATAAGTTTATGATAGTGAAGATATCGATATATGTGGTAGTTCAACTCAAGTGGTTTCATCCTTTTTGTATCTGTATACTAAGGTTAGATAATAATCGTATAACTCCAAATGATTGTTGTGAATTTCTTCTTTGAGAATTAATTCACTTCAATTGTTTTACTAATGAATGTCCTGATCCCATTCACCTTGGTCGGGCGAATCAGCCATCCCAATCTCGTTAGAGATAGTTATCAATACTTTGGATAATCCCAAGTAAAGACCTATGTCTTCAGGATTCGGTTCGTAATATTTATTTCCTTAGCAGGATTTCTAGCGCTTATGAGTTTAGATATCAAGAGTATTTAAATCATAGTGTGTAAATACAATTTGAATCCTTACAGGGGCTATTTCAAAATTAAATACCACATGAGTGCTTACAATAATTTTGTTGAGTTACTGAAGCATATCAAGATATCACTTCACAACTGTAGAACGCTTGATGCATAAGTTAGCATGGAAACACTAAGCTTAATTCACAAAGAATTAACGTAACGGCCTGCTGTCAGTGTTGCTTGATGTTGACACTTGCAGGAATTTACATTTGATCACTGTGGATCACAAATGTGAATCCTCTTATGAATGTTCTGGCAAGATTACTAAGATTTGCGAAGGACTATAAGATTACATATTGTGTTCTTATTGATGAACAACAAATTTATGATTGATATGTATCCTATGATATTTATATGTGAATCTCATTTGGATCTAGACTTAATTTTTGTATTTTAGTTTAGTAAGCAGAGGCTAGAGCAGAGTGCCACCTTTTCTATATTAGCACATCTCGGAGTGAGAGGCAGATAGATTACGTGTTTACCTCCATGAGAAATGAAACAATAATCTTTTGAAAGAGACTTGAGTAGCTGGGAATGGGTTGTGTATTGCATCAGTGGGTCCATGATGTTTGTCTTCAATATCTTAATCATCTATGTGATTGGAGATAGCATATGAATTGTCCGGTTTCTATCCTAAGTTTATGGAGGGCTGTAATCAGAAATTAAAGCACGATTTATATCATCATGAAATTATCTAAACATCATATTTGCATATCATTTGGCATATGCATGATCAATGCGACTTGAGCGTTCAAAAATACACCGCTGTGATCAGAACAAGATTCCCCACGATCCTGATATTTTTTAAATATTTAATATATATAAATAAATTTTATAAAAATATAAAATAAATAAAAATAAAAATAAATAAATTACCACATGGACCGGGCCTTAAGCCCAACCGACCCACCTTATTCCTCCCTTGGGCCTCGTCTACTCACAATCCAAATTCAACCCATCACTTTTCTTTTTGGGCCTCGCCTACTGCCCAGCCCAACACATTTTTTTTGTCACAATTGGTTATGTAAAGAGTTTGTATACAACAAGCCAAATGAAACACCATGTAGCAAAGAGCAAATTTTATTAGTTTATTTGTTTTTATGTAAGTCAAACATAACCCCAAGAAGCAAGAGACACAAAACAAAGTAATTTTTTTTATGTGTCACTTCTTTCTGTGACTACCCAACGAACCAAAGCAAGAACCAAACTCAAAACCCACTTTGGACAATGAACATTTTCATGTAAGAATCTAGGAGACCAAAAGCACAACTAGACCTTAAGCTATGACTTAGACAAATATTTAACCACATACCTTGACTAACATTGACTCTCTTAACCAAAAGATAATATGTCTCCTCACCACTCTTCGAAGTGACTACACCACCATGTTTCCCAAATTTTCAGCCGGTTCCCTTTTGCATGCTAGAACACAACAAAATTCATTCAAGACTTTGGTGAAACTCATGCAAAGTGTGAAATTTTAATAATATATAAGCCATGCTTCAACATGCCTATAAATACTCTCAACCTACATAAACTTGTACATACAAAGCAAGCAAAGGCAAACAAACTCACACACACTCTTATATTTCTTCAAGAACAGAAAAGATGAGAAGATTCGGGTTCTTTTAACATAAGTCTTGGGTCTTTGGTTCGAGTAGAAGAAGTCTTTGAAGTCATTATAGTTACTCTTTCATTTCAAGCTCATACATTTTCTTCCCCACCACCTTGGTGTCGTAAGTCCTCAACCCATTTCAATACGTAAAGATAGTTGTAGTTTGCAAAACATGCTAACCTCATTTCATAACATGTCTCGTTAAAATGAATAATATATCAAAACCTTGCTAAAACTCTTAACCTGTGACTCTAGCATCATTGCATGATACAAAACCCTCGTACCATTTTAGTTTGAGCATATGTCACGTATAACAATTTTTATAACTCCACCCGACACTTGTTTGATAAGCGAAACTATAACGTCACTTCATATTAAGTTGTAACTCCTTGATCGACCTTAAGAAAACCCACTAAACCCCTCTCCTAAGTCACGTTTTTGTCTAAAAATAAACTTGTTCTCGTTTTTCCTATCGCTCGAACCCTTGGTACCTTGGCTACAAAACACATGCTAAGGTTTTGTGAAATCTAAAATGAAATACAAGCAACTTTAGTTCACTGAGAAGAAATGAGAGAAGTAGAAGTAACGCCCAATACCGTCTTCCACGGGTTATGGGTACCCAATACCAACAACAAAAACCAAATCATGCATGCACCCACGACACAGATTTAGTTTGGTAGAATGTTTACTTAAAAATAAAATACAGAAGCTTCACCTTATATAGGTTATAACGTATTAAATATACAAGTAGTAACACTAGCTCAGTTGGTAGGCACGCATGGTGTTAAGCGAGAGGTCACCAGTTCGAAACCACCTTATGCAGTTTTCTTTTCTTTTTATTTTACAACTTTCACACATTGACAGTTCCAACCCCTCAACTTCAAACAAAAAACTATACACCTACTATGAAACTTGGGGCTAAAAGTGTTAAAATTCAACTTTTGAAAGTATTTTATCAAAATAGTTTCAACAAGGAACTAAAAGTGACAATTCTGAAAACTTTGAGTATGAGATACTTTTGGGTACAAAGTGTCATTTTCTAAAGTTTAGGGGTTAAACTTGTACTTTTCATAACTTGAGGGTAAAAAGTGTAAATTTAAGAAAAGTTTAGGAAAGTTTATAAATTTATTGTAACTTCGTAAAAACGAGTATTTTGATCATATGAGTATTTTATTATCGGATAACGTTAAATGTTTTACGTATATAAATTTATAAGATTATAATTATATATATATATATATATATATAATCCGATAAAACGCACGTGGGATCTAAACAAACTAAAATACTCAAAAATATTATCATTTTACCAGATCACAACGGGTGAACATTTCACTTATGCGTAAGTGAGGATCATAAATTAAGGCAATGTAGCAAGTAAAATTAATTTAAAGCGTTAAGCACGCACACACTATTGAATTGAACAATTCAATGATCTATTGAATAAGAATATTCAATGCTCTATTATTTTGGTCGCGAACCAAAATGCTTATCATATCTGAGACTAGACATCTCATCATTTTTAGGTTTCGGTTTGGAACCTCCGCTAACTTGTGCTTGATCTGTTTGTGCTTGTTCATTATCATCAAGGTGAGTTCATAGCCTCGCTTTTAAATTTTATTTGCAAACCCCACGAGGGAGATACATGCTCTAAACTAGAACACAAGGTTCTTCATAAATGCTCTCCTCTTGATTATTGGTACTGCCTAAGTATTTAGCCATAAGTCCCTTGATCATGAACCATTAGTCACTGCGAGTGAACGCAGATATTGTGAATAGTACTATGGGGATTAACGACCCCGTTTCGATTTATAGAGAATTACGCGCACCATATTTGAATTTCTTTAGGTAATGGGCTATTACCTCCTTTGGGGCACACTTACGTACCTTTAGTAATTCGGTATATGCAGTTGAGTCTTGGTTTCATGAGCTTAGCGCATAATAATATGTGATTTTTCTTATGATATTGTTAGTTTACAATGATCATGCTCTTATACTTGTGTTCAACTTATTTTAAACCTATGAATTTCACTCAACATTTTTGTTAACCATTTTAAGCATGTTATCTCAGGTAATCGATGAAGATTATGACCAAGGCGCGGAATGGGGCATGGCAAGGCTTATCTAGTGGTGTAAAACATGAAAGTTGTCATTTCTTTCAAACTCATGATCTTTCTTTTGGGAAAAACACTTGAACAATTTACAGCGTTTTGTAACAACTATGAGTTTTCGATGAATGATAACTATTTTTAATAAAACGCCTCTTTCAAGTCGTTTTTTATAATTGTTGACTATGATCTCCATTCAAGTAACACCCGAATTAGTCTTCCGATGTCATTAAGATTTTCGGGGGTGTTACAAGGGCTATTTCTTTTCACCCTTACATTAACTTTTTTTTCATTCTTCAACCCCTTCTGTCCTTTTTTATCAATTACTCCGTTTTCATACCTTACGACTTCTACACTAACTAGTGGCTTGTCCCTGGGTAGATCCTTTCGGCTCTGGCTGGATCATGGGATAAAACCTAAACTTAACCACCTTATATCTTCATAAACATAAGAATTTTTTTTGGTTTGTTAAAACATCTCAGCCTCTAAACCTTTTTGTAAAATCAATCAACGTGTTTGTGAAAAACTTGTTTTGATTACATAATTAAAGTTTTTGTTTTGAAGAACTACTCCCCCTACACATGTGCTTTTGAAGATTTTTGAAAAGCGGCTTCACGATTCACGTGTAGCTCTTCTACCAATTGTAAAGGTTTTTGCACATGGAGGTTTTACTAAAACACCTTTGAAATTTGTGATATATTCTAATAAGACTAGACTTTGCTAGACACGTTTACATCACTAGTTAAAGAGACACATCATCAGCTTTTAGGTGATCACTAACTCCAGTAGCTAACTTGAAATTATTACCCGTCACGGTACAAGTCTATTTGAAATAATCACTTTTGAGTCGAGTAAAATGTTTAAGATTCAATATCGATCACAAAACTTTTGATCATATTTTAAACACGTTTTTCTCCCCCTAAAAAATAACATGTTTGTGATATTTTTTATATCAAATGATTAAACGATATGTTTTGGAAAAGCATTTGGAGATTAATGGATTTTTTTAGAAATTTATACTCTCTTTTGTTATAAAAGCATTTTGTTTGAACTTTCGTTCAAAATTATAGTTTTGGAGGGAGTTATCTTTAAGCACGAAAATATGTTGATAGTTTCACAACCAAGGACTAACTAACTACTTTTGGGCAAAATATTGTTGAAAATATGTGCTAAAGATGGTGGTTATTGTTTGAAATCCTTTCTTTTGTACAAAATGAGTTTTTCAATAGAAAAGAGTTTCATGTTTGAAAAGCTTGAGTTGTGTATGAGAAAATATACACAAGTATTTTGAAAACGAGTTTTTGGTTCTAAAATCTTTTTTTGGTTTATTTATACTCAACCTTTTTAAAAAAGATTTTTTTATTGATGTACGAGTCCTAAGTTGAAATAATTAAAAGTCATTTTAGTTTTGAAAAAATTAAAAGATATTGACAATCTAAAAAATTTGAATACATTTTTCAAAACTCAAGAAGACTTCTCTTCATTTTCTTTAGCAAAGAATGCACTAATGCGTACAAAAGTCACGTTGTTTTAAATTCGAGTTACAGTAAGTCATTTAACTGTAATTCATATTTTAAGCTCGGGTTGTAAGCTAAAGTACCCACAAGACATAAAAACATTTAAGACCGAGTTATCAACTGAATTGTCCATAAGTCATTATTGAAAAAATCTGAGAAACTACATGTTTTGAAAATATTTTGATGAACTCTTGCTCAAGCATATCTATATTTCTGTATTTTTGAACTTTTATATTGTTTTTGTATTTTTTGAAAATTTTATATTTTTGTACTTTGTTTTTCAAAAATATTTCTGAGATAGGCGAAGCTTTCTGAAATTTCAAGAAGATCGAAGACTCTCTAATTTTTCTGGAGTTAGGCTTCGCATTCTAATTCAATGCACTAGATACTTAAACCGTTCTTTTGAAAGGGCTCTAGAAAACTGATCAGTGAGTTGGTAATTAGTCCTCACAAAATGAAGTTCAACAGTACCTTGTTCTACATACTCTTTGATGAAATGATAACGGAATATGATGTATTTTGTACGTGAATGTAGTACAGAGTTGCATGAGATGGTGGTGGCGCTTTTCGAATCACAATACAGAGGTATTCTGTTGAAGTGAAAGCCATAGTCTGTAGTTGTGTGCGCATCCAAAGTACTTTCACGCAACACGCCGATAGTGATACATACTTAGCTTCTACAGTTGATAGTGCAGTACAGTCTTGTTTTTTTGATGACCAACTTACTAGTTTTCTCCCAAGAATTTTGCTCCACTGGATGTACCTTTTGATGTGTCTCTACAACTTGCATGGTCTGTATCTGAAAAGGCAATAAGATTAAATCCAAGTCCTTTCAGATACCAAAGTCCCATGTCAATGGACATTCGAAGGTATCGAAAGATTCTTTTTACTTCTTTAAGGTGATTCTCAGTAGGCTTAGCTTGAAATCGTGCTAGTATATATACTATAATTGAATATCGGGTCTACTGGCTAATCGATACATGAGAGAACCAATCATGCTTCGTTAAAGTTTTGAATTAACTGGTTTCCCGTGTAAATCAGTATCCAGTTTGGTGGTAGTAGCCATTGGGGTACTAGAAGGATCACATGAGTCCATTCCATGTTTCTTAAGGATTTCTAAGGTATATTTGTGTTGATTTAGGAAAATACCATTTGGGGTTTAATGAATTTAAAGTCCGAGAAAATATTTTAGTTCCCCCATCATTGACATCTCAAATATGTTCTTTATGTGATTTGAAAAATCATAAGAAAGTTTTGCATTTGCGGAGCCAAAAATGATGTCATCCACATATATCTGAACGATCAAGATGTCATTATGATATCGCCTTATAAAAAGATTTGGGTCAAGAATACCTTTTGTGAAATGATTTTGAAGTAACAAGGAAGATAGTTCATCATACCATGCCCTTGGAGCCTGTTTTAGACCGTAAATGGCCTTCTTTAGCGTGTATACGTGCTTTGGATGCTCCATATCGACAAAGCCTTCGGGTTGACTCACATAAACTTCTTCTTTGATAGTCCAGTTTAATAAAACTGTCTTGATATCCATTTGGTAAACCGTGATGTTCTTGTGAGCTACATAGGGTAGAAATATCTTAACCGCTTCTAGTCTTGCCACTGGCGTGAATGATTTTTCAAAATCTATCCCTTCTTCTTGACTATATCCCTTAGTCACTAGACGAGCCTTATTGTGTATTACAGTCATTTCTTCATCCAGTTTGTTCTTCTATATCCACTTGAGATTGATATCTGGTTTGTCAATCGGTGTTTTCAATTTTTTCCCAAAAATCATGTATTTCATAGTATAGAATTTCTTCCTATATCACTTCAATCCAGCTTTCATTCATCATTGCTTCACAAATGTTCTTTGGTTCTTCTTCCATGCATATAGCAAGCGCAAAGATGTAAAGTTCTAGATCAGTTACTAATTTGCTTCTCGTCGTTACTGGCTGTTATGGATCACTAAGAACTTGATGGAGTGGATGATCTCTTGTCCATTTAAGTTCTGAAGGATACTGTTGAGTTAACATATGTGTGTTAGTAGGTTCTTGATCTCTTGAAGTAGATTCAGCATATCCCGTTGTTTGTGTAGCAAACGGATTGTTGAATTCCACTAACTCTTCATTGATATGTTTTGATGATTGTTCTTCTTGAATTAGTTGTTATTGCTTGTGTGCAACATTTTTTAGTAGAATGATTTCAATTACTAGAGTTTTTGTGGTTGATGTAGATGAATTTGATGTTGTTGGTGTTTCATTCTCGACGGTTGTGAATGCATCTTGTGATTGTGGTTTTGACTTTGTTGAGAGGGTGCAGCGGAATGATGTCTTGATGCATTTGTCGAATTTCCACCTCGATATTCATCAAACATGAACTCGAATAATATTTCTAGCTCTTGATATGAAGTTTTATCACAAGTTGTTGTTGGAGCTTCTTTAGGTACGCTTCCTAAACTTATGTGTCTAGAAGTCTGAGGGTTTAGTCCGGGTTCTAATGCGTTGTGATTAGAAGCCATTGGATTAAGCACGGATTTTAGAGAGAGTCTCTCATAAGCCATTTGTGAAATTTCATCGAATTTCACATTCATTGTCTCCGTTATTCTTCTCGTTCTTCGATTGTAGATTCTAAATGCCCTTGAGTTGTCTACATAGCCTACGAAGATTCCAATATCACCTTTAGGTTTCAGTTTGCCTAATTCTTCTCTGTCATTTTTTGGATAGCACAAGGCACCAAACACGTGAAGATATGAGATATTAGGCTTTCTTTTGTTTATTATTTCATAGGGTGTTTCATTGAAATGGGTATGGATTAGAGATCTGTTTTTAGTAAAGCACACAGTTGCAATAGCATCAGCCCATAGGAATAATGGTGCACTAGAATAAATTAGAATTTTTCAGGCTGCTTCAACAAAAATGTGATTTCTTCTTTTAACTACCCCGTTTTTTTGTGGAGTTCTTACGACTGAAGTTTGATGTGTGATACCAACATCTTCAAAATAAGCTCGTAACTCCTGATTGGTAAATTCTGTGCCATTTTCCGTTCTAGCAATCATGGCTGGAGCTTGTAGATGGACTTGTATACGCTTTAAGAAGGTGATGATGATGCATGGTGTTTCATCCTTTGATCTCAAAAACCTTACCCCAAGTATATCTGGAATAGACGTCAATGATTACCAGAATATACTTCTTACCCTTTGAACTCATTGGGCCATGATAACGCTCAAAATGAGGATGTTTTTAGTAGCGTTATTGTTATTTTTGTGTATGATAATCGGTTATATTTACATATAATTGTTGCAAAAGTGCAAAAGAAGCGTATTTGTATGTGAATGTAGCCAGGTATCATAAAACGTGAAGAAATGATGATTTCATGCACATTTGGATAATTCCTGAGGAAGAAAGATAGATGAGGAAGCTCATGGACTCAACGATTAGAAGCATAAGGATTTCTAAGTGTCTACATCAAACAAATATCAAGTTTCATCTTGGAAATCAGCATCGAAAGCAAGGAAAAAGGCAGTAATCGAGAAAAGTCAAAGAAAGTCAAGATAGGCTGTACGGAGGCTCCCAACCGATCGGTCGGATCCACTTAACCGGATCAATTTGGTGTCCGGTGAGGAATGGTCAAAACACAACCGGATCAGCTGCGTCGCAACCGATCCGGATGGAGATGCTGCAGTTACACTTTCTCTCATTTATTCATGCCATAACTTCTATTAATGAAGGGAATCTGATCATTTTTAGTTATTAACTCGTTGTGGACGTTTTTGGCTTGTTGGTAAAGGGTTCCTAGCGATCTAATGCACCTAGACTTAGTAGTTTAGTGTGACACACCCAAAAGAGTAATAGGCTTACACCAGACTATTACCACACACTTTATTCATAAAAGTCATATTTCTTCTATAAAATGTCCAGGAGTGTGGTGAGAACAATTCTCAACCATTTGGTAGTCACTTGGAGTTGTTCGGGTAGTCTAAGATGATTGGAGGCGTGTGGTTGCTATAGTTCCACAATTTTCCAGTTCTTGTAATCCGAAGTTTAGGTATTCTTATGAACTTTGTCATGAATCTCTATTCTATTGAATTATATGAATTACATGGTTACTACTTGTGTTATGTTATGGTTTTAATGGAGTAATTCTTGAATATACTTGTGTGTAAGGATGTAGGAAATTGTAGGAGTGTTCTTATATGTGATGCATGTAAATGATCTTGTTTAATGATTTTGTTGGAAAAATTACTAGTCTTGTTTGATTTGTTGGTAAAACATTTTTAAGATAAAGGACCAAAAGGATTTCTCTTATGTTTTATTCCAAAACGTTAGTGACAAACTAGTATGGGGATATGATGATTGACACTCATCATATTTACTTCTTAAAACAAGACTAGAAACGATTTTATCACGAAAAGGTCGAAAAGAGTCGTAAGAGGAACAAGTTGAATAAGAATCTTTTACAAACAAATAGATTTTCTAAAGAATAATCATTGGGCTAGGACGAAAGGATTACCTATGTGTTTTATTCTTAAAATGATTTTACAAAACATAAACCATGGATTGGAAATCATTTTCTTATGATTTGTGCATTGCATCAAGTTTACACCAAGCTTTCATGAACACTCTTTATAATTGACTATGGACTTCACACAAGTATATGTTTCTTTAATTTAGATTTTTATAAAAGCATCACTTTGAAGGAAGCCTTGACAAGCTTTCTTGTCTCAAACATTTTAACAAATTAAGCAAATCCGGGGCGTTGACTTACCCACCTTTGCTATCCGCGAGCGTATACTTGCTGTATGTATTGTTAAAGTAATTACCAGATAAATCGTGTTTATAAATTTTAAAACTTGCACACGGTTGAGCACATCAAGTTTTTGGAGCCGCTTCCGGGGATTTTAGTTGTTTTGATTTATTTTTTTCTGTATTTTTGATAGTGTTTGAGTTTAGTTTAAAGTGTTTTAGAAAAAAAAATAAGAAGTTGGTTTTTAGGCCAACCGATCGGCTGCCCAAGCAACCGAATCGGTTGGACCTCTCGTAAAAATATTATGTTTTTCTTTTACTAGTTTCTTGATAATCTAGTGTTATGTGTTTAAGTGTTTAGATTAATTCCTATTATTTCTATTTTTTTTAGGCTAGTATTGATGCTTGCTATGTTTGTTTTTATTATTTTTAGATTTTTGGAGTTATATATTATCTTTAGTTTTATTTAATCTCTATTAAATTATGTCCTTATTAGTTTAATGATTTAGTTTAATTTTCAGTTTTAGAAGTTTTAGTTAGTTATAATGATTAGTTATTAAAGTTTAGTTAATGTTTGTTTATGCTTAATTAGTATAGCTAATGTTTTTAATTAATAGGTAAATGAGTAGTCACATTTATTAGAGTTAAAGTTTTAATGAATTGTCTTTTGTTAATAATTTATTTATTATTATTATTATTATTAAAAAATTCTGGAAATTCACTCCAGGTGATCGGTCGGAACCCGTAACCTTTTCGGCTGGGTGAATTGGTTCTAAGGCATACCACCAACCGATCCGGTTGGAGCTCTCATTAACAATTTTTTTATTTTCTTAATTTCAAGTTCTAGCTTTTGTTTTTAGTTTTAATAAGTGTCTTTACTTGTTTAGAATGTATTTCTATAGTTTGTTTTAATTGAAACTAACTCTAACACTAATAATTTGGATGATTTGTTTTTGGTTTTGTTTTGTTTTGTTTAGATAAGTTTGATATGGATAGTTTGTGTGGTATTTCCGAGTATCTTCGCAATTTGGATGAAATGTTCAAAGATACATCTTGGAGAAGAGCAAGAAGGAGTTAGCCGTTGAAACGGAATGTTTGGAAGAAGTCGGGGACAATAAAGTTCATGTTCCTAAGAAGAATAAGGTAGTGATATTCACTCAAGCACCTCTCACGGGGTATGACTCACCTTTTAGGCGGTTTGGAACAACTTGTAGTATCGAAAGAGGAAGTGCTTGGGATGCCCAGCTTAACATGACATATGGGGATAACTACATTGTTGACAAGGTACTTGACAAGATTGGCCATGATCGGCTAGATTACGAAGGGTATGGAAGGAAAATTGTCAAGAATCTATGCATCAATATCCATGGCCATATCTTTGAAGCTGATTTTGTGGTTTTAGAAGAAGGTAATGCGGATGAACCGGATGTTTGTTTTGGACGTGATTTCCTAGTGACGGCTAAGTGCCAATTGGACTTTGCTCTTGGCGAAATGAGAATCAATACGGATTTAAGAAGGAGGAGAGGAATGTGAATGATATGCTAACGGAGTTGTGTGAAAACATGGAGTATGGGAAGAATGAAAATTTGGAGGTTGTGAAGATGGGAAAAGCGAATAGGAAGAAAACTTCATCGAATAAACTCACTCCAACCATTACCACCACCAAAAGCCAAGATTACACACCATCACCACCTCATTCACCAAACACCTTTAAGCCTTTGACACAAGAGCAAAAGGAGGCTATTCTAGAAAACCTAAAACAAAAATTATTTGAGCTTAATGAAAAGAAACCCGTGATTGAAGTTTTACAAGATTATGTTATTTACCGCGAGAAAGTCGATGCGGTGATGTTGGCTAGAGCTCGTTTGGCAGACAAAAACCTTACGGAGGAAGATAGGGATAGAATTTTTTTTAGGGGGATGCCAAGAAAGGAGAGTGACCCGAGAAACTTTGTTCTACCAATCAAAGTTAACGGTACCACCCCGGTCTATGCTTTAGCGGACACCGGATCAAGTGTCAATGTCATGCCATATCGGCTATTTAAGAATTTAGGGCTAAGCAATCCTCTACCGAATCACTCGAAGTTAACCATGGCCGATAACTCTCAAGCCAAGGCTATGGGAGAGGTTAAAAATGTGAGGGTACAAATCAGTTATCAACCCTACTTAGTCGATTTTCTTGTTTTGGATATTCCGGTCAATAAAAGTTTACCTCTTTTGCTTGGAAGAACTTTTCTTCGAACTTGTGGAGCTATAATTGACATGTGAAAGGGAACTATGACCATTTATGACAGAATTGCCAAACAAATTTATTACCCGAAACCAAGGGGTAAAGTTTTAGAGTTCATGGAGGACTTGGAATTTTTGGGTGATGATGATTTGACTTGTTTTGAAGTGGGGCGTGATGCTCATGGAAATTCTATGTATGGACCACTTGTCCCACCTTACTTTTATCAAGAAGACGAAATGGAAAGAGCACTTGCAATGGAAGCTTTTTACAACCCTTTTAAGAACATTCTCGTGTATAAAAAGCTTACGGACTTTCTAGGATACTTGCCCGTGCAATTGAAAAACTTAGAGTGGGGACCCGAAGGAACTTTGACATATTATGCCCTAGTGGAAGGAACTTTTTTAGAAAATTCAAGACCCATGAGATATATCGTGAGTTAACGGGGAAATTTCAAAGCGAAGATATCTTGAAACATGAATATTTTGAGGGGTGATGAAGATTGGAACACCGCAATAATAACAAGCACTTGTTTGCTTGTGCTTCATCTTTTGATGAATTTACTTTTACGCACTTAGGGATTTCAATTTCATTTTCTTTTTATTTCTTATTTTTATTATGGTTTGAAGTTTATTTTAATCAATTCCTTATTGAGTTTTAGTTTAAGTTTTATGATGATAAGATTTTATGATTTGGTTTTGACTTAGTAGTCTAGATATTGTTGAACTTTGCAAATGGTTGAATGAATGTTGTGTGCATCTTTAACCGAATTTTTAAGTAAATAATTTTTGCTTAGAAGATAAAATGGCCAAGTAAAGTTCAAAAGGTGAAATTCTGCAAAAATGCAAACCGAAACGGTTGTGTCCATGACTGAATCGGTTGGAAGCAAGTATAAGTGCCAAAAATTCCATTTTTCCAGAAAAACACACACACACACACTAATCCTCCATTTGGGTTTCAAAAATTCGACCACCAAGTAGTTGTTTGAAGGGTGTAGGAGAAATGGAAGTTCATCATGGCACCTAAACAAGTAAGCATCTGCAATCAATTAGCTTAATTAAGGTTTAATTTGAGTTTTTGATTCGAATTGCAAATTATGTCACCAATTGGGGGTTTTTGATGAGATTCGAATTAAGATGTAATCTTTTGGAATTAAGTGGGTAATTGATGTAGGAATGCATTGCAAAAAGAATTATAGTGATGGATTTAACATTGGATGAGTATTAGATGATTGAATTTTCGGATTCAATTAGGTTGTATCGTTGAATCATATTAAGTTGCAATTGATGATTCCTAGTTGTTAGATGATGCATTTTCAGTGAATTTTAGATGCCACATTGTTGCTAGAACAATTAATTGAGGAATTGAAGTTAAGTTTTGTTTGAGTTCTAAGAATGATGAACAAGTCATAAGAGGATGTTTTTGGAAGTGAATTAAGAGCAAATTGAGGTTGTAAAAATCATTAGTGATGTTCAAAGCAAGTGTAGGAGTGAATTAGAATTGGAAAAATCTAGTGGGAAGTTAATTGGAAGGGCATAGCCTCTTTGGAAATGACGACCAAATGGTACGTACATGCAACCGTCGGTTGGACCAAGGTCAAGGGAGGAAGCGGTCGGTGCCTCGTACGATCGGTTCAGTTACGTGATGAAAAGTCTGCAATTTTGAACTTGACCCTAGGGGCTTCTATAAACTTATTCGTTGGTTCTAACACTCTTATATTAACCCATATTTATGATTTCTACAGAGAAATGTTGTAGGTTGTTCGAGTTCGACATGAATTCCAATGAACCCGCTCGTGACCAAGTATTGCCAAAGGAATGCATGGAAGAAAATTACCTATAACATGCGAGCTGAAGGAATTGTGAACCTGGAGTTTATAGATCTTACCAATGAGGAAAAACACGCTTTTAGGGAACGTTTATCAAAGTTGCAACCTAGGACCATTTCGGTTCCGAGGTTGCTGGATTAGGACTTGTATAACGAATATGAGTGTGAAACTGAGCTGAAGGGTATGATGCGGATGTCTTATGTTTATCCGATTGATGGAGACTCGTTTGAGGATTTTTCTTGGGAGAGAGCTTTTAGCATTCATGAAGATGTTTCTTTGTTAATGGTGTTTGGAGTTCTTTTCAACAATGTACTTTGAAAGAAAGGTAAACCTGCGAAACATCATGAATGAAATTTGTGTTTGGTTTAGACTTTGTGGACAGGATCATGCATACACTGCCGGGGTTTTCTGCGGTTGCTCTTGGATTATGCGAACGGATGAAGTTAGTCATCGATTATTTGAAACTCATTTTTTGAGGCTTAAGAGGTTAGAGAAAGATTACCCTAGTGTCCCCGCGTATTGGAATCATGTGGGAGATCCTTCCTGTACTCGTAGGAATTCTTCAACCCTAAAGAATCCATTGTTGAGAATCCTACATAAATTGCTAGTATGGAGGCCGTTCCATAGAGTAGGAAGCAGGGACAAATGCCAAAAGCCGGACTTGTGGATAACGAAGTTGTTGGAGGAGTCCAAGGATGGGAATGCGACTTGGATTATAGCCGAGTATTTGTCTAGGAGAGTATAACAACCCGAAAAATTTCAAACAAATTTTAACAATAAACTATAGTAACTATGATTACTAAGTTTCACTCCTGGATTTTTCGAAGTTTATTTGAACTAAAAACGATAGAATTATCTCGTGAATCATAAAAACCGGCATCTCACGCATACCGACACCAAATTAGTGACGACAAAATAGTTATAATCTAAATCCTACATAATATCAAATTCTATAATGTTACGCTCTCGAAAACGTTTCCAAAAATGCATTTCTCGCATCTTTGCCAAACGAAGGTACCGGATTGACACTTTAGCTCAACGGGACACGGGGTATACGCAATACCCTCAACAATAAT
>OU343225.1:207123405-207156934 GCA_910596185.1 Chrysanthemum makinoi | reverse complement strand
ATATGTTCATGAATTCACAGCTAAACCACTAAGGTTACGCGAATTTGATGCTCGTAAACCTAGTTTACGATAAATGATAAATGATGAAGCATGAGTAATGTTTTGAAATATGACCTAAAAATACGAGTTGTCACATTCGCCCAACCAAAAAGGAATTAGTCCACGAATTAGTTATTAAGTCTCTATCGAATTTTTGAGTTTGGGATGAATAACGAGGAAAGAATACATGAAGTGATGTTGTTACGGTTATCGATGATTGAGAGCGTACAAAACATCGTAGTAAAAAAAAATATTGGATGAATGTCTCCGATAAGCATAACTTTGATTTTTATGAATATGTGAAAACCCTGCTTACACTAAGACTTATAAATAGCGCTCCCAACATAACCACGATCCCTCGAGAATTAGACATAGTTAGCTAGGCTATGTATAATTAAGAACGTCGCTCAGAATTGAGACATAGTTAGCTAGACTATGTATAATTAAGGAACGATAATGTGACGTTCGGGTTAGTTGTTATAACTCTCGTGTTTGAGAGATCTAAACCTTGTAAGTGATATACGAATCGAGAAGGAAAAGAAAGTACGCTTAATGAGAATATTTTACAACGAGTGGTTTATCAAAAGTAGTACATCTTAATTCATAAGATCCGAATACGATGGAAGACATAAACTTAGTACGACTAAATACATAAGGAAAATGAGACTGTTAGTTTAGGAACTTCTTAGATCTTCGCATTGTTGAGACCATGACGAGCTTCTCCTCCTTCTAACATGTATGCATTCCCATGAGCACCTTCAACTTGTTGACCTTTGTTTTGAGGACATTGATTCCGATAGCGTCCTTGCTCCCCGCATTCGTAACATGTAATTATGGCCTTGCCCTTGCAGTCCTTAGCAAGGTGTCCCACTTTGTGGACGAGCTAAAGCATATACCACATGGACCATTATGATGTAGCGTGCATTGGTGGCATCATGGTAAGTTTCGTATAAGCTCTTCCCTTGGTTGGTGCAGCAACATAGACCCTGGCGACTTCTTGTCTTCTATTATGTTGTTGGTGATGGTTAGTGTTATGGTTTTGGTTGTCGTTATTATAACCTCCTTGGTCATTTTCCCATTTCCTTTTGTTGTTGTTAATTTGGTTATCATCGTTGTTGTTGTTGTTGTTGTTGTTGTTGTTGTTATTGTTATTGTTGGTAATGTTTTCCCCCTTCACAACTTGAGTCATAAGTTTTGAGTTATCTGATAGTTTCTTCAATGTTTGTGGATCGGGAAGAGTTACATCTCCTTGAATACATTGTGGAAGTCCTCTAATGAAATTTTCCAGTAGTTTCTCTTTGTCGAGAAACCATTGATGGACATAGTGCGAGCCAATTCTTGAAACCTCGATGTAGGTCTCCGATGTCATAACCAGCGATCGCTAACTCATAAAATTCGTTTCTAATTTCTTCACCTCCGTCGCGTGGACAATACTTCTAGTTACCGGATTCTTGAATTAAGCCCGTTGAGCTTGTAAGCGTTTTCGATACCAATAGGCTGTGCATACGAATTCCACCATGACATTGCACCATCTAGAGTGTACCATTGGCGAACTTTACCTTGTAGTCATCAGGGCATTGCATAAAAGAAACACGAGACTCCATCTTCTTAAACCATCGAACCATAGCGGTGGCTCGCTTCTGTGTCCTTTTGAACTGGGGATCCACGTTTCTTAAAGTCCTTGTATGTACAATTTCGAACTCCAGATCCTCCTCGCTCACTGTAGCATTAGAAAGTCTAGCGGCTTCGGCGGCGGCCGTGGCCTCGGCGGCGGCGGCTACGTTGCTTTCGTTCTTTCCTTAGTGCCTCGGCTATACTATCCTCTATATACCTTTGGATAGCAGCTGGTGTCATTGTTGGTGGAGCTTTATTCGGTGCCATAACTCTTCAAGATAAGAGAAAAAAAAATGAGGCGTAGCAAAGTCCTATGTTAAGACTAAGCGTTCTAAAGAGATGTGATGTGAGATGATAAGTTTGAGGTTACTTTTCAAAATAATCGACGGGTTCCCAAAAGATGGGTTATGAGGTGTCGTAAGTGCTTCAAATGTATGATGCTCTAGTGACTTAATGCGTGAATAACGTGTAACTCGACATGTTAGTGGTGAAACAAAGGAGGGAGAGTGACTTCGCCCTACTTAAAGGTTTATCTCGGCATTAGCGGCGTTATCGGTGATGATCAGCTGATATAAAAATTATGATAAGGAATGACAAAGCATTCTCCATTGGAGTAGGAGGGAAATGATAATGGGATGGGTATTTAAAGGCATCTATGTGACAATCGATTTGAAATGAAAGTAAATAACTCGAAAATGTATTATAAACCGCATGTAAAGTGAACATGCACTTATGATGAAATAATGAGATGCTATAATGATGTAGTTATAGTCTAGGGTCAATGATGCAACCTAGTTCCCTATAACTGAAGCTCTCGATACCGATCTGTCACACCCCAATTACCTATTTTGCAGTGAATGGAATTCACGGGGATTGATTGTCATAGCATCACGCGATTCTGAGATATATAGAACGACCTAAAGTGTGGTTTGGAAAACACATCGTTTGATTTAATAATCGAGTTTACAAAGATAGGTCCCGAATGAAATTAACTTGTGCTGGAAATAAGTTTGTTACAAGCCAAACGATGTTTTAAAATGCATAAATCCCATGTGTGACGCGTCGTCACGACGACTCTATGATAAGTCCACATGCATGCCATGAAGTGAATGCCTTAGATACCTGAGATAAAACATGCTAAAAAGTGTCCACACAAAGGTTGAGTGAGTTCATAGAGTTTGCGTTGAAATGAAAAACCTTTCAAAATCGTTTATGCAGCAAAGGAATTGCAAATCCACTCAGTTCCAAGTTCCGCCCATACAAAACTTGCAACCTGTGTGTTTACAACCCATTGCCAAAATTTGTATAGTTTATGTTCAAACGCATGATGTCAAAGAAATTCACAATAGTAACTAACTCAATGGTATGTGCTAAAACACATACCTTTTCTATATCAAAATTGACCCAAAATAACCAAGAAAGAGCCGTTTATTGCTAATATTTGCTGTTTTCCTGAGTTTGTGCATGTGCAGGTATGGATATGTAAAAACAGCGCAAAAAGGAACAAAAGCGGCGTAAATCCGAGCAGAGAAAAGAAGAATGCAAAAGGCGAGGAGATTTGGAAGTTTGGATCATCTTTCTCAAAATGTCAAGTTTAGTCCTGAATTTTTCAGAAATTGGCAAGAATGGTCCTCTGATTATTTGAAGAATGACAAGACTGATCCTTGGAAGATTTTTCAGATATTACACTTTGAGTCCTTTGAAAATCAGAATTGTCACTTTTGGTCCTTGAGTTCTTACTTGGTTCCATTTATCCTAAGCCTTATACACTTGTTATCCAAATCCAACAAACAAACCTTACAACAACCTCGGCCCAAATAACAAAGCCCAAAATCCTATCCACTTTCCTTACCCGGTTTTATTTAAACCCAATACCCGGTTTCTAATATACTCCTAACCCGTATCTCCCAATTATACCCAAGTCAAATAAACCAACCCGGTCAAAATACCCAGCCACAAGTCAAATAATTATATAAAAAAAACCCTTCACCCACAAACGCGCCCAAATCCACCTCCAGTTACTGCTCATTACCTCCCCCACCTTTTACCTTGATCAAACCACATTTACCCTCACTTAAGTCCCTTCTAGAAGACCTCTGCCACCTTGTCAGAGGTGTGTGTCATTGGACTGCCAACGTGGACAAATGGAAGCACCTCATTGGACAAGCCACATCACCCAAGCAATCCAAAGGCCCTGATTGAATGGATGATTCGAGATGGATGATCAAAGGCCGAGATTAGACCTCCTAGATCCTTCCCATAACTCCTGCTCAACTATTTATTCCCCATTTCAGTCACAAGAGGATTTGTCCAATTTTTCACGCATTAGAAAGATTTTGACCATTTATGTTTCCGTGTCATTTTACTGATTTCATAGTGTAATTCTTTTAAACTTCAAGTTGTATTTTCAATTCCAGTTGTAACTTTAATTTTATAAATGCAATTTACTTTTACCTTGTCATTTACATTTTAAAGCAATCTTTGTGAAAATCCATTTTTAATCTTCATTGTGGTTTTCACAAGCTCACATAAGCTTGTTACAGCTTTTTGTGAGCTTATCTTGTTTGATACTGTCTCAACGTGAAAAGTCAAGAAAAGTCAAAGATCAAAATCAATCTATTCGAGGTTAATTTCTGGTTTTAGTTTGTTAAAATGATGAGTTTCATGTTTATATAAGTTTTTAATTCAGTTTTAGTTAGATCTCATCAGTTTTTATTAAAAGTGTAGTTTAGGATATTAAAGGGGTGTTTGGTTTATGCTTGTTTTCCGGGAATTTTATCAATCGTCCATCTGAATTTGAGTGCATTAGTTTCAATTGTTGTTCTTAGGGACTTAGCAATCAATATTTCAAGTTTAATAGCCAAGTTTGTGAGTTTACAAATGATTTGCTATTTCGGTCATCATATCTGATTCTGTCCCTTGGCAGCTTATTCAAGCTTGCCTATCTCCTTATCCATTTAACATGTGTTTGCCGATTCATTAGGTACTCCTAGTGTAGATTAGAAATGTTTTCCTTAGATTTTCTTTAGGTTAGTAGCTTAAATTGTCCTTAGTTTCTGTTTTGCTATCCTAATCTGTCCAAATAGCTTGTTTCTACGTTAATGTCCTGCTTATTCCCTTGAGTTCTTTGCTTAATTTTTGGTTCCTTAGATAGCTAGTAGTAGTGTATGTTAGATTAGCTTTGCCTTTAGACCCACTCTAGAGTTTATTTTAGTTGCCTATCAGGACTGCTTAGTACCATTATCTGCTGCACGCATTTACACTCATCCCAACTGCCCATGTAATCTTTGATCTCTAATTTCTTCTTCACTAGTCCTTTTGAGCTGATATTTTAGACAAGCACTCTCTGGTTGGTGGTCTTGAGACCCACAGTATTGGTTTCCACTTTAGCTTATTGTATAAGCAGTTGCAACTGCTCAAAAGTAGGGGCCTGAGATCAGTTTTGCTTATAGAGCAGTTAGCTTAAATCCTTGGTAATCGGTACATTAGCAGTTGGGAGTAGATGTAATTAGTTGCTTTAAGCCTATCTTAGCATAAATTAGCTTAAGTTACTGTTTGAAAGCTTATTTCACTGTTTTGCTTAATCTAAAGTGCTTATTTCTACATCAGTTTACATAGCAGCTCTTATTTCTTCCACATAAGCCCATGTTTTTCTATTTTTCATAGCTTTAGAATATCATTTTAGAATTTTCCTGAAGTTTTCATAATTTTTGGTCACTATTCACTATTTTTCTTAATTAAAAACAGTTTTTAATCACTTTTAAATAGCTTTAATTGCAAATAATTAAGAAAAAGTTCCAAAAAATAATTTTTTTCAATTTTCCCAGTTTAAGAAAAATATAAAAAGCATAAAAAAGATTTTTCCTTATTTTTCCCTTTTTATTTGGTATTTTTCACAATTTAAATTAGATTAAAATAGTTTTAAATTAGTAAAAAATAGAAAAATTAATCAGAAAAATAAAAAAATAGTTTTGAAAAGTCTCTTATGTTATTTTAGATTTTATAAAATTAGTTTCATAATTTTCCCCTTTGTTTTTTTAATTTTTAGTTATTTAGTCTTATTTTTAAAGTTAAAAATTAGTTTTTAATTTTAAATAAATCTAGAAAAATTCCTAAAAATAGTTTTAATTCATAAATAGTTTTCTTATATCATTTTTAGAGTAAAAGTAATTTTAGGTTATTTTTAGGATTTAGAATAGATGTAGTTGCATTTTGTTCGCGTTTCGTTTTAATCGCGTATTTAGGATTTCCCGTAGTGTAATTTCCCTTTTATGCTTCCCTTGCCCCGTAGTTTAGAATATATCATATCATCCCCTTCTCTTATTCAAATCCCGATAATCGAGACGTGAGTTGGAAATTCCATTCAACCCTCGTTCGGAACGATCTCGGTGCTCAAACCTTTTACGTTTGAGTTACCCCATCTTGCACACTTCTCATCTATTATTGATCAGTGTCCGAGCTGTTTTAAGTTTCTTACGGTTAGTCATTCACAAGTGGCTAGCTTGTGTGAGATAACTTGACGTTTTGGGCAGAATCAATTTTTGGCGCCGCTGCCGGGGAGGGCTTGTAGCGAGTTTTCGTATTCGTCTCGTATACGTGCATTTGAAGATCCTTCCCGGTGAAGTTACCGTGGTTTTTGTATATATATCTTTTCAAAAAACCCAAAACATTTAAAAACCTAAAAATTCTTCCTAGAGTGTTTACAAAAACCATAAAAATTAAAAAACCAACCAAAACAAACCCGAACGCTAATTGTTACGTCGGCTCACCTTGAAGGTACAACCTATACACGGGGTATAAGGAAAGTCTTGAAATTAAATTGCGGCTGAAGAACGATCCACTCTTCGTTCCGCTCCGCATTGCTTGCGTACTTTTTGAGCTACCGAGCACCGATTGGCGTGAAGGTTACAAAAAGATTGTGTTTTCAAAAATTTAAAACCCAAAATATTCTTCTTTTATCCTCTCGGGCACGATAATTCTTTCTCCTTAACCCTCTATATGTTCAATTCCCATGGAAACAATCAATTATCGTCATTGTTTTCATTGCAAAGGCCGTATGGAAGAGACACAATTTCGGTGTTTGAAATGTATATGTGATTGGTGCGGAAATAATTGTCGGAATGGATTTTGTGATGTATGCCAGACTTTTATCAATCCAAATCCCGGATCTCGCTCGCGTCTTTATGCACGGCTAGAACAAAAGAGTGCTCTAATTGAAGAACCTACTCCCTCTCCGGTGAGGGAAATGGAATATGTTTCTGAGCCCGATATGAATCCCGTTCAAGAAAAGAGCCTCTCACGGAAAGCGGTGGAAATAGCTAACTCTTATCCAGATAATTATTGATTTATCAGCTCTTGTGCATATGGTGCGAGGAGGACCCGAATATGGTTGGAATTGTTCCGCTTGTAGCAATGGAAAATCTGGAACCGAGTTTCACCACAATCCTAACTATGAGACAACCGATTTTCCTAACCAACCTCTGTACCATGAGCCGGAATCATACTCTTGTGAGTACTGTGGTGGTCCTCACCAAGGTTTTCAATGTCAAGTTCAATTTAACAACTCAACCTTTGGTTCTGAACCTTACCGCTATTCGTCACAACAATGAACATGCTTGTTTGTGAGTATTGTGGAGGTCGCACGTTAATTCCGATTGTCAGATGCCGAATCCGATTGTTTTACGAGCAAGTTCCTTGTAACAATTATGATTATCCTTATAACCCACCTCCACTGATACCAAGTTCAACCACCACCTTCTCCATGTTCGAAGAATTTAATCAAAGGTTCAAGAGATCATGATTGATCTTAAGAGTCTTCTTGAAAAACTTTCCCACGGAGAAAAAGATCCACCTCAGCGACCTATGTGAATTATTAGAAGAAGCGCGAAAGTGATCCAACATCGTCCAACTACCTATTATTACGACTGATTCTGATGACGATTATACTCCTCCGAGTGGCAATCCCACTCCCGTTTCTGAGCCTTTAATTTCCGATCCTTCCCCTTCTCTCATACCCGTTGAGAGAAGTGACGCCGTCTTGGAAGAGGTCGATGATCATAATTCTAACATTGTTGAACCCGTTGATTCTCTCATAATGGGGGATGAGCATCTTAGTACTATTCCGGAAACGGAAGTGTCTAGTGCTGAGATCTTTATCCCAATCCCAAGAGAGTCTGGGGTTGTTGATATTTGTGATGAGCCTTCTCTTGATATTTCTAATGATCATAATGAGATGTTCTCCGATTCCGATTCCGATGATGATTCTTATGGAGACATCGATTTCGTCGACGATTTACCGTTTGAGCCCGTCTTTATAGAAGAAGAGAATGATTTGGAAGAAGAAGAGATTGAGCTTAATGATATTGAGATCGAGGATGAAGCATTACGTGAAACATTGTCGAATGTCCATCTTCTCATTTCTAAGATTGAAGCCTTGAACGATAATTCGAGTTAAGCATCCTATCTCCGTTAAAGATAGTGATTTCTCTCCGAGCTTGAGACCTTCGATTTGATGAAGAGTTGTAGCAATCCCACTATTGATGATGTTTATCCTCCGATTCTTTAGCAATTCTACTTCGAGGTTGATATGAGCAAGGTTTTGAACGATATTTCCGATAATTCGACGAATGATCCGATCATTGAGGATGCGATTGATGACCCAATACCACCGGGTATTGAGGGTGCTGTGAATGATCCCGAGGGGGATATGATGTTTCTTGATGGACTTCTTGACTCTCCTCTCTCTGTTGAGTCGACCCTCACTTATCCCGTCGAGCCCACATGTGAAGACAAGATTTTCAACCCCGGGATATGCATTGATGAGTTCTTTGGTAGAAACGTTGTTCGAGATAAGGATCCTCGGATGGATGCCTTCATTTGTGAGCCTAAACCTCTTATCCTTTACCATGAGCTCCCGACTTCTTTGGAGTTTTCTCATTTCTATCCATCATCCTTTCGTCCACCCGCAAAACCACCGGATGATGGATCCTTCTTACATCATATGCCTTATCCACACATTTTCTCCTCCACCCAACCCACCCAGTCTCATTCTTTCGGGAATGAGGACACCGTTTGTGACCCTGGTATCTCTACACTTTCTTCCCCGGAGGACAAATGAATTCGGGGCGAGTCAGGCTAGCGACTCGGTGATCAAAAACAGTATTAGCGCCTGGGGAGGCACCCCATGCTTATCCTTCTATTTTCTTTCTATTTTCTAATAAGTGACGTGAAGGGGTTAGCCTCTTCGATTTCTTGTGTTTGGTTGTTTGTGATGTTGTGTTTAGGATGTTCCCGACATGAAGACTCTCGTGCTCGAAGTTTGTCTTTTCTCCACTCGAGTTTCATGATCGTTGCTGATGGAAATCCGATATCCTTAATCTTATCGACTAACGTTTATCTTCTAGCATACTTAATAACGGCTTTTTAGATTTTCGTGATACCCTTGCTTTAAACATTGAGGACAATGTTTCGTTCTAGTCTGGGGTAGGGTAATCTTCGATTTGATTTGACCGCACTTGCTTATTTTTGTTGTGTTTCTCTCGCAACCCCGTTTTTCATTAGAAAATGAAAAATTGTGCAAAAATGAGAAAAATTTAAAATTTTTTCAAGCTTTTGTTAAGTCTTTTTGATTGAAAAGTTTGCTAGTCTCTTAGATAAGAAGCTATAAAATGCGAATTCTAGCTCACAAGGCCAAGGATTTGCAAGTTCCCCTGAGTGACTTTAAATATGCATAACTTAATTTCATTTAGACGAAGCATTTGCTAAGTTAATATATGTTTTGACACCTTGTTGACTTTCCGCTGATGAGAGTAGGAATAGAATTCTGACTTGACCGGGCGTGTTGAGCCCTAGCTTGTTCCCTTAACCATAGGTAATCTAAAAATTATCGGCTAAGCATCTGCGGATCTCATTATTTGGGATTTTAAATTTGCAGAGATCGAAAAATGATAGAGTTACTTATGAGTTTAGATGCTAAACGTGGAGTAGTTGGTTCTCTTTAGAGCCCATCGAAGGTACTTATGGCTTTTTGTTCCCACAAAATTGTTTCACCCCATATCTGTCTAATAATAATTAGAGATGTCGAGTTTTTGGCGATAGTTAGTTCTTTATCTTCTTAAAAGAATCTTTGTTTTAAAAATTGGGTACACATCAAGGATCCGTAATAAATAAATGAGTAATAAGTGATATGTGAAATGTAATAAGTAAAGTTGTGAGCTGCGGTGTCGAGATCGGACCCTTGGATCTTTAGCCGGGATTGAGTGAGGTCTTAGCCTAGCCAGCCGGGATCCTCATTTCATGAAGCCTATAGTCTTGGAATTACCCCGTGAAGCTCCGTGGTTCATAGCTCATACACGTAAAAGTCTAAGTGAATGAAAATGAATGTTGAAAAAAAAAAAAAATGTGTAGAATAATGTTGAAAAATGAAAATCAAAAATCAAAAATTTTAGTGAATAAAAATTCCTTGATGTGGACCTCATTTTTACGACAATGGTTCTTGAGGGAAGGCGGATAACTAATTATCGACTTAGCTTTATATCTTTATCGGAATAAAAGTTATCGAAACGAGAATTTGAAGAAATTCATTTCTCACAAAAATAAAAAATCTAGAGGAAAATAGGAAAATGGGAGCAAAAGGTAATTACACAAGTAACTTCCATGGGTAGTGTTAGCATCTAGAATCATATTTAACAATGATTTCGGTTTTACGCTTAGTTTGGGACTTGTGAAAATCAGGGACGATGTATTCTATCCGTATGGTCACTTCACGCTGTGTTGTGTTTCCTACTCCGTGATTCTAATGTGTCGTTTGAAAAATGTTGGAGTTATTGATCGACATGAAAGTTCAACAAACCGTCATTCATAATCGGAATGTGCTTAATCGTTATATCTATATATGTGAATTTAAAAGGTAGCGGGGCGTTTTTAGAATTAAGGGTTCTTAATCTCTTTTGAGGAATCTTTGCTACTTCTTCATAGGTTTAGTAGAAAGAGATTGAAATCCTTGGTTTTATAAGCGTGAGTTGATTGCATTGTGTGAGGACACGACAATGGTTTCGTCTGGGGTATTTTGGTATGTGCTAAAACACATACCTTTTCTATATCAAAATTGACCCAAAATAACCAAGAAAGAGCCGTTTATTGCTAATATTTGCTGTTTTCCTGAGTTTGTGCATGTGCAGGTATGGATATGTAAAAACACGCAAAAAGGAACCAAATCAGACGTAAATCTGAGCACGAGAGAAAGAAGAATGCAAAAGCTGAGGCTGAGGAGAGAATTTGGAAGTTTGGATCATCTTTCTCAAAATGTCAAGTTTAGTCCCTGAATTTTCAGAAATTGGCAAGAATGGTCCTCTGATTATTTGAAGAATGACAAGACTGATCCTTGGAAGATTTTTCAGATATTACACTTTGAGTCCTTTGAAAATCAGAATTGTCACTTTTGGTCCTTGAGTTCTTACTTGGTTCCATTTATCCTAAGCCTTATACACTTGTTATCCAAATCCAACAAACAAACCTTACAACAACCTCGGCCCAAAATAACAAAAGCCCAAAATCCTATCCACTTTCCTTACCCGGTTTTATTTAAACCCAATACCCGGTTTCTAATATACTCCTAACCCGTATCTCCCAATTATACCCAAGTCAAATAAACCAACCCGGTCAAAATACCCAGCCACAAGTCAAATAATTATATAAAAAAAACCCTTCACCCACAAACGCGCCCAAATCCACCTCCAGTTACTGCTCATTACCTCCCCCACCTTTTACCTTGATCAAACCACATTTACCCTCACTTAAGTCCCTTCTAGAAGACCTCTGCCACCTTGTCAGAGGTGTGTGTCATTGGACTGCCAACGTGGACAAATGGAAGCACCTCATTGGACAAGCCACATCACCCAAGCAATCCAAAGGCCCTGATTGAATGGATGATTCGAGATGGATGATCAAAGGCCGATATTAGACCTCCTAGATCCTTCCCATAACTCCTGCTCAACTATTTATTCCCCATTTCAGTCACAAGAGGATTTGTCCAATTTTTCACGCATTAGAAAGATTTTGACCATTTATGTTTCCGTGTCATTTTACTGATTTCATAGTGTAATTCTTTTAAACTTCAAGTTGTATTTTCAATTCCAGTTGTAACTTTAATTTTATAAATGCAATTTACTTTTACCTTGTCATTTACATTTTAAAGCAATCTTTGTGAAAATCCATTTTTAATCTTCATTGTGGTTTTCACAAGCTCACATAAGCTTGTTACAGCTTTTTGTGAGCTTATCTTGTTTACATTCTGTCTCAACGTGAAAAGTCAAAGAAAAGTCAAAGATCAAAAGTCAATCTATTTCAGGTTAATTTCTGGTTTTAGTTTGTTAAAATGATGAGTTTCATGTTTATATAAGTTTTTAATTCAGTTTTAGTTAGATTCTCATCAAGTTTTTATTAAAAAGTGTAGTTTAGGATATTAAAGGGGTGTTTGGTTTATGCTTGTTTTCTGGAATTTTATCAATCTGTCCATCTGAATTTGAGTGCATTAGTTTCAATTGTTGTTCTTAGGGACTTAGCAATCAATATTTCAAGTTTAATAGCCAAGTTTGTGAGTTTACAAATGATTTGCTATTTCGGTCATCATATCTGATTCTGTCCCTTGGCAGCTTATTCAAGCTTGCCTATCTCCTTATCCATTTAACATGTTTGCTTCTGATTCATTAGGTACTCCTAGTGTAGATTAGAAATGTTTTCCTTAGATTTTCTTTAGGTTAGTAGCTTAAATTGTCCTTAGTTTCTGTTTTGCTATCCTAATCTGTCCAAATAGCTTGTTTCTACGTTAATGTCCTGCTTATTCCCTTGAGTTCTTTGCTTAATTTTTGGTTCCTTAGATAGCTAGTAGTAGTGTATGTTAGATTAGCTTTGCCTTTAGACCCACTCTAGAGTTTATTTTAGTTGCCTATCAGGACTGCTTAGTACAATTATCTGCTGCACCAGTTTACACTCTGTCCCAACTGCCCATGTAATCTTTGATCTCTAATTTCTTCTTCACTAGTCCTTTTGAGCTGATATTTTAGACAAGCACTCTCTGGTTGGTGGTCTTGAGACCCATAGTATTGGTTTCCACTTTAGCTTATTGTATAAGCAGTTGCAACTGCTCAAAAGTAGGGGCCTGAGATCAGTTTTGCTTATAGAGCAGTTAGCTTAAATCCTTGGTAATCAGTACATTAGCAGTTAGGAGTAGATGTAATTAGTTGCTTTAAGCCTATCTTAGCATAAATTAGCTTAAGTTACTGTTTGAAAGCTTATTTCACTGTTTTGCTTAATCTAAAGTGCTTATTTCTACATCAGTTTACATAGCAGCTCTTATTTCTTCCACATAAGCCCATGTTTTTCTATTTTTCATAGCTTTAGAATATCATTTTAGAATTTCCCTGAAGTTTTCATAATTTTTGGTCACTATTCACTATTTTTCTTAATTAAAACATTTTTAATCACTTTTAAATAGCTTTAATTGCAAATAATTAAGAAAAAGTTCCAAAAAATAATTTTTTTCAATTTTCCCAGTTTAAGAAAAATATAAAAAGCATAAAAAAGATTTTTCCTTATTTTTCCCTTTTTATTTGGTATTTTTCACAATTTAAATTAGATTAAAATAGTTTTAAATTAGTAAAAAATAGAAAAATTAATCAGAAAAATAAAAAAATAGTTTTGAAAAGTCTCTTATGTTATTTTAGATTTTATAAAATTAGTTTCATAATTTTCCCCTTTGTTTTTATAATTTTTAGTTATTTAGTCTTATTTTTAAAGTTAAAAATTAGTTTTTAATTTTAAATAAATCTAGAAAAATTCCTAAAAATAGTTTTAATTCATAAATAGTTTTCTTATATCATTTTTAGAGTAAAAGTAATTTTAGGTTATTTTTAGGATTTAGAATAGATGTAGTTGCATTTTGTTCGCGTTTCGTTTTAATCGCGTATTTAGGATTTCCGTAGTGTAATTTCCCTTTTATGCTTCCCTTGCCCCGTAGTTTAGAATATATCATATCATCCCCTTCTCTTATTCAAATCCCGATAATCGAGACGTGAGTTGGAAATTCCATTCAACCCTCGTTCGGAACGATCTCGGTGCTCAAACCTAACACGTTTGAGTTACCCCCATACTGCACACTTCTCATCTATTATTGATCAGTGTCCGAACTGTTTTAAGTTTCTTACGGTTAGTCATTCACAAGTGGCTAGCTTGTGTGAGATAACTTGACGTTTTGGGCAGAATCACTCAACGTAGAACAATAACACATAATCAATAGCACATGACTTAATGTATCAGTAGTCAACTGACATAGAACTTTATACGACGTAGAACTATAGCACATAATCAATAGTACATGACCCAATGTTTCAGTAGTCAATTGATTTAGAACTTTATACGACGTAGAACTATACCAAGACATTTAGTTCAATGATTATACCAAGACATTTAGCTCCATGATTTATGATATAGAATATGACTAAACATTCAATTCAGATAAACATATAGTTTGCAAATAATTATGATTGTCATAAAAGTTGTTGAGCATGTATCTCCCCCAAAGAGTTGAATAAAAGCATTAAAACAATTGAAAATGGGGCTATGAAAACTCACATGGACAATGATGCGATGGCAAAAGTGAGTACACCGAAATGTAGCGTGAATCTCTAAACTTGACCTATTATGAATGATATGATACATATTAAGTTATGATGTAATGTTATGCATGCAATTCGGATGATATCTATACCACTTGTGAATTTGTGAAAATAATATTTCTCGTCGAGAAATAATCTTTTAACGTCTTGACCATTTTTAAATTACTCCATATGTATTTACATTGAAATGATATCCAACGATAATCATTTAGTGATTTATTATGAAATTATAACTTTTCGTCGTAAAATAATGTTGTTGAAATATTTTCATGAAAGTGACTAAACGACCTCGAAAAGCTAGTCGTAAAATGGTGTACGTCGAGTGTTAAGAAACAAACTCAACGGTTTTGGGAAGCTTGTATCATTATCTCAAAGTTTTAGCATTTAAGTTTTCATCCTAGAGGTCTCGATCATGGAGAAAAATGTAGGTTAAGTATGGTACTTGTGTCCCAAAATATAGTTTAAGGATGGTTTTTCGGCAAAGTTTAAGTGACCGTATCTTACTCGTTACAACTCCGCTTGACAAATGGTTTGACATTTTGAAAAATATGCTAGGCGAACTTACTTTTACTAGAAGACATCACTTTATAAAAAGTACTTCGTCATTGTTAAAAACTACCTTCAACATGGTCCCTCGTTGCCGTAGTATATGTTTAATAGAAATTATATTAATTTTGCTAATAGAATAAAGTTACGGCAACTTTTTAAAATGTGAATAACTTAGTCGTTATAAGTCCGTTTTCTACGTTATTTATATCCACGGAATCGTGATAACATATACTAATATATTTTTGATAAGTCGACACATTTAACAACGCTTAAGACTCATTTTTGACTCGTAAAAAGTCGAGACAGCTTTCTGAATTTTCTGGAATAATTAGTTTTCGTCGTCAAACTTCAAAAATTCATAACTTCTTCGTTATACCTCCGTTTTAACCCGTTCAAGCGGCCACGTTTTCGTTTTAAAGTATATTTTCCAAATATCTAGCCCAAAATATTTTGATTACTGTCGAGATTTCCAGATTTCAAAAATATGGACAGACCCTTTTTAAAACATGTCGAAATGAGTTTTTCACGCGCCAAACCTATTCCAACCAATTCAAAACAACTCCGAAGCTATTCTAATCCTACCATACACCTTCTTAGGGTGTCATGGGTTCCTAGACATCACCAAGAGTGATTTATTACAAGGAGTAATTATAGGATAACAAATATATATATAACTCTTAAAATCAATGTAAAAGTGGTATAAACCTCATGAGACTTGCATGTTTACTCAAATAAAATGAAATGACCATAACAATGAATATGAAATAAAAACATGAATATGAATGCTTACAAGTAACTTGATGAGGTTAAGTGAACAAATGTTTAATCCTAAACACCCTAGGTTTTTATTTCAAAACCTTGCTTAAGAGTATTCTTAAGTTGTGAAAATAACTTGACTTGAAGAAAAATGATTTCCTTGCTTGGTCTTCTATGGTGGCCGGTTTATGAGCAAGAGATGGAGAGAGTTGTGTTTTTTTTTTTCACTTGATATAATGTATTGTATGTGTATAAGATATTTGCATCAAAAGGTGCATGAGTCACCCTTGTGTCGACAATGGTGATTACTCATGTAGTGTTTGTGTTTATTTTTTTTTTTTTATTTTATTTTTTTTTTTTAAATAGAAAAGTGTAGTGTAATGTATAAGTAGTTAAGGATTATTGGTAACTTGTACGTAATTAAGCAATTTAGGGTAGCGTTGGCTAAAAATAAATTTTAGCGGATCAAAATAAAATATATTGAAGTCATAAAAATTATAAAATACATTTCTTCCAAAATTTAAGTGAAAGGATAATTATCGTGTAGTATTTAAGAAAACCGTCGTAATTATATAAATATGACAATTTATATACAAAATAAATTTAAAACATCGGGTAAATTAATAATATAATTTTTATAGTCTTAAAATGAGTATAAAAATATATTAGGAATATTTTTGGAATCGTTGGATCAAATATTCAAAATAATGTTTACGCGATAGCGTTTATTTAATAGGAAAATAAAAGTTTAATGAAAAATGCAAAACCATGCATAAATTAATATGATGATAATGATGCCAATGAAATGTAGACTAAACCTAGCCTATATGTAATGCCCTTGATGATATGTTCATGAATTCACAGCTAAACCACTAAGGTTACGCGAATTTGATGCTCGTAAACCTAGTTTACGATAAATGATAAATGATGAAGCATGAGTAATGTTTTGAAATATGACCTGAAAATACGAGTTGTCACAGCATGGCATGATCATAGATGACTCTGATTTTCTTATGGGGACCATATTTTGTTAATGGGCCATTTTCCGCAACAATTTAACCTTTGTAAACTCTATTTTACTTCAATAAATGAAATCTTTTATGAAAAATCTATTATTTTACACCTTGTGTTATGATCCAAATTAGTAGCACCCAAGACTTGTATGCTTCCGCTAAAACTTACAGAGAGCCCCGGGTATCAAGGGCAATAACAACATATGTGGAGGTCATTATGCGACGAGGTTGGCAAAGAATCTAGGATACTTTAATTATAACGAGTTAGATAAGTGTGATGATCCAAAGGTTAGTGAGACGTGGGATGCAAAAAGTTTTGGAAAGGCTTTGAATAGATCAACACAGACTTTGGGAGCATGGATTGTGTTAGGAATTAGAAATTCCAGGTATTAAAGAGTCGGTCACCTCAAGTATATGTAATCGTTAGAGAGCTCGTAGTCATAGATAATTTATGATTAAGTAGTATCTAGTTTAGTAACACCGTGGAGGACAGACGGGTCTTTACCCACTGTATGCCTGATTCACAGCCCGTAGGTGGCGTTTGTTTGTAAGATACTATAAATACCCTCTAATTCCCAAGGTAGAGGGTTGGAGCTTCAATACTATTTTTCTTTGTTTCACATAGTTCCCAACTCTCTTCCTTTCTCTCACTAGAACTTTCTCTCTCTAAACATTGTTAACGCCCCATATGGTTATGGTTTAATGTGTTTGTGAAATCCTATATCTAAAAATTGGTATCAAGAGCCATGGTTTGATCACTCATCTTTCATGCTTTTTGTTTTGGTGGATTTCATAAGGTTTTTGGGGTATTAAGGGTTTAGGAGAGTTTGATTCATTTGGACAAATTCTAATGTTAAAGTTTGAATTTTGCTTGTACTTTTGTGTTTAGGAACATCATATGTGTTTATGTTTTGAATTGGAAGGCTTAAATCATTGTGGTTTGGTTGTTTTTTATTGATAAAGTGGTTATTTTTTAAGTTTGTACGAAGCGAGTTGAGTCTCGGATAGTTGTTCTTCAAAGCGAGTTGCTTTGTTATTGGATGCGAGTTGGTACATGCGACTTGGCTGTTTAGCGAGTTGATTTTTATGCGACTTGGGTTCTAAGCGAGTTGTTTCTTTAAGCGACTTGAGATCTAAAGCGATTTAGCTATTAAGCGAGAGTTAATTTAAGCGACTTGGTGTTCAAGCGAGTTGATTGTGTTGCGAGTTGATACTAAAGCGAGTTGGCTATTTAGCGACTTGATTCATTAAGCGTGTTGATAGTGTTGCGAGTTGATGCTAATGCGACTTGGCTATTTAGCGAGTTGATTGCTTAAGCGAGTTGATAATTAAGCGAGTTGTGTGGTTAGCTACTTGTTTATTTAGGCTTGTTACTTCTTCGTGATACATTCTTACGGTTGTTATTTTGGTTTAGTAAAATCCCGCGAAAGAATCAATTTCCCGGTTTAATCAAAGAATTGTAAAATCCCGTAGAACTTGTAATTATGGCAAACATCGTTCCTACTATTGTTTCTTCAGTAGCTGAGGACGTTCAAGCAGCAGGGTCAGATACTCGTCCACCTATGCTTGACAGAACTGACTACGACTCGTGGGCTCAAAGAATCAGATTGTACTGTCTTGGAAAGGAAAATGAGGTCAACATTCTCAAAATCCATTGATGAAGGACCTTATCCAGTTAAGACTACTAGAGACTTAATTGATACAGCTGCTGATGGAACAATGATCTATGGAATAGACAGACCAAATACATATGATGAGCTCGATGATAAAGAGAAAAAGAGATTCGATGCTGATATCAGGGCCTCTAACATCATACTGCAAGGTCTCCCAAAAGACATCTATAAGCTTATCAATCACAACACTGAAGCAAAGGCTGTATGGGATAATGTAAAGATGCTTCTCTCAGGCTCTGAATTAACTGTTGAAGATAGAGAATCACAACTATATGATGAATTTGAGCATTTCAAGATGAAACCTGATGAGAGTGTATATGAGTACTATGTGAGATTCCATAAGCTGGTGAATGACATGAGGAACATCAGAATGACTATGCCAAACATTCAGTTGAACTCAAAGTTTGTGAACAACATGAATCCCGAATGGCACAAGTTTGTCACCTCTGTGAAGCTAACCAAAGGATTGAAGAATACTAACTATGAGCAACTCTATGCCTTCCTTCTTCAGAATGAGAGACATGCCATATTTGAAAAGAGGATTCTTGAACAATTCAAAACAAATCCAGGAGAGACAAGCTCATCAAATGATTCAACCGCCTTCTACTCAAACATTGGGATTACCACTAAAGCTTCACAAGTTATACCCATGGGTGATGGAACTCACAAACTCATTCCCGATCCAAAATTCAAACAAACTGATGCTGATGCAGCCGTGGGACACTTCATTACTCAACTGGCCCTTATGGTTAAACAAAACTTGACTCTCAGTCCACATACCAACAGTCTTCACACCAACAATTAGATTAGAACTGCATCCAATCTTCACAATCATGCTCTAGTCAGAGATGGGAAAGTTATGGTGCAGCCAGTTCAAGAAAGACATTATGAGCAGAGAAAGGGTGGAGTTGGTAGAGGCTATGGAGGAAATCAGAATCGGGGAAGGACTAGAAATCAAGGACAAGCAAAGCCAGTCAAATGCTACAACTGTGGTGGTGAGGGACACATTGCTAGAAACTGCACATCTCCAAAATGTCCACAGAGTGCAGAATACTTCAGGGATAAGATGCTGCTAGTGCAAGCTCAGGACAATGTTGTTGCTTTGGATAAAGAGAAGTTGTTGTTTCTTGCTGAGGGAAATGCCAAGACGTATGATGTATATGTGGATGAGCAGCCAATTCAGGAGATAGGCCATAATCATCAGACTTCCTTTGAAGTAGCTGATTGTGATGCATACGACTCTGATGTTGATGATGGACCTACTGCACAAACAATTTTCATGGCTAGCATTTCTCCAATGGTCTCTCCTAAGGTCTCTTCTTCACCACAAGCTGGACCATCCAAAGACAAAATCATCTCAGAGGTATTAAAATTATATGATGATGTTGATGTGCAAAAGATACATAATGAAATACAATCAACTGAAATCATTGAGTCAGATATTGAAAATATGGGTAATATTAATGTTTTCCCATATGATGAATATGTGAAACAAAGTGAAAGTGTGATTGTATCAAGTGAGGTATCTCCTGCAGTCAATGATGATTATGTCTGTGATGAATACACTGCATGTGCCCCTGATGATTCTGTTATCTCTGAACTTAATGCCTAGAAAGAAAGAGTTGCAATTTATGAACAACGTGCTAAGTTTGAGTTAACCACTCGTGAGCAGGAAATGGATGACCAAATGCGTACAATCATTAGAAAAAGTAATTTTAGAGAAGAAGTGTTAAAACAAGAGTTAAATTCGAAAAGCTTTCAAAACTGCTAAGCAAAAACAAGAACTTCAAGAAAATGTTAAAGTGCTTAAGCAAGAATTTCATGCCAAGGAATCAAAACTTTTGAATAATTTTTCTAATCTAAAAACTTTGAAGAACAAGCTTGAAAATAAGTTGTACGTAAAAGGGAATACCATTCAGACTGCTCACATGGTCACGAAGCATAGAGTTTTAAGCGATAAGCATAGTGTTCCCATTATAGATAAACCCAACCCTAAGTACGGTAAGTTTGCTAAGGTGGCTCAAAATGTAATTTATGATGGAAATGAGATTCTTAAACCTAGACAGAAACCTAGCTGCGTTGAGTGCTCTGAGGAAGATAGAATATTAGATGATGCATCTAGGGTGAAAATGAATAAGAAGCTAGAAGATCCTGAATGCAAAAGAATAACATCACGATCAAACCCCATGATCACAAGAAGGAACTGGATCTCCTTAAACAAATTTAAGCCTCAAACGTTATTAACACCTGAACAAGTTTTCTGGAAAAGGATTTAGATAAGCAAAAAGCAGAGAATCTTGTTGAAACGAACACCCCCTTTAGGAAAATGCCTTCAGCGACCGTGTATCCTCCCAATATACCAATGCATTTAGTTCCTAGGACTATTGCCACTAAAAGCAAGACCTTAATCAGTCAATATGTTATTCTTCAACTATTTGTCGATTTTGAGAAAACTTGTAAGAAAAGGATCACACCCAGTGGGATAACTGAAGGGGAAAGGGGTTTTGAGCAAACAAAAGAATGCTATCTAACTAAGGTCATGTCTTTCTTTAAACTACTAAAACATCATTTTGAGAGTCTTAAAAAGGGGATAAATTCAGATATTAAAGGAATGGAAAAGTAATTTGATGCAATGATAGCTGAGGTTAGTGACTATGAGCGAGCATTAAAATATAATGAGATTGAGAGGAAGAACTTGCATACCTTAAATGAGAATCTTATTTCGGAATGTATTGCTCAAGATGTGTTTTACACTGCTACGAATTGCTCCATTAATGCTTCTCAATTTCATGAATTATCTGTTGCTCTGAAAGTCTCCCATGATCGTGTCATTGAGCTTGAAAAGATTAATTCGAAACTTAATGAGAAAATTGATCAGGATGATCACGATAATTTGGTAAAGCATCTTTCTAAACTAGAAGTTGAACATTTTGATTTACAACTAAAATATCAACATCTAAAAGAAAATGTTAAAACCTCAAATATCAAGACATCCTTGGATGTTCCTGAATTTGATGCAGTTTTTGAAATTAGCAAACGTGATGAACAGATTCGAGCTCATTGTAACACGATCAAAAAGTTGAAAGCCCAAATCTCTCAATTAAAGGGTGAAAAGAACAATGTGACTGGATCCCAAATGCCTCCTCCTTTAGATTCTCAGTACTCTCAAACTTATCATCTTCAAAACATAGTAAATGCCTTCCAAAAGGAAAACGAGAGTTTTCTAGAAGAAAATGAAAATGTTAAACGACACTTTAAAGAGTTATATGATTCAATGAAAGTCACTCGTAACCAAAACAACGAAAAAATAACGTCTTTACAAAAGGAAATTGAGAGTCTGAGAAGTCAGGAAAATGGGAAACTGCCACTTGTTTTTAATAAGAATGTTGTTTCAAAGTCACCGTTAGACTGCAAATACACTGTGATGGTTAAATATATTCCCCCTCATCTTAGGAATAATGAACCTGCGTTTCATGACTATTGGGCTCACCTTAAGGATAGTCTAGAATGTCTCCGTGAGATTGTTGAAGAGGATTTCATTAATAAACCTCTTGATAGAGAAATTAGGTTTGCTTGCCTCCAGGCCAAATGATCTCAAGAGCTGCTTGAATGTGTAATTGCAACATGTCCAAAATTCTTAGGTGCAAAAGGCAAAGCTGTGATGCCTTGTTCTATGCCTAGTGCCAAGCATGAAATCCGTTCTATGCCCAATGTTATGAATGTCAACCTTAGGGTGCCTTCAAGTAGTTCAGATTCCAGATATGTTAGTGCTAAGAAAGTGAATTTTAATGTGCCTGCAAATAGCTCAAATCACAGTCTTAAGAAAGTAAACACTTATGTGCCTTCTAGTAGTTCAGATCCTTGCACATCAAGTTCAGGAATGCAAAAATTAGATCAACCAACTAATTTTCCCATTCCCTCTACAGAGTAATCGTGACATTAAAGCGAGCAGGTCAAAGTCTCAAGACAATACAAGGAATGATAGGACCTTGCAAGCTAAGAATGTGCATTGGAAGAGAGTAGAAGACCAATCTAGGAACTTTAAGTTTGGGTGAAATAAAACGAATCGTGTTGATTCTAGTATTAGCCATAATACTGTAATTAATTAATTCGATACTATTTGTAAACCTTGTAATGATGTCTGCTTGAATTCCGTTGCTAATCATGAATGTGGTGTGAATGCTTTGTCTAATGTTGTCAAATGCCAGTTAAAATTGTTAATGCTAATAATCGTGCAAAGAAGGCTAAAAGGCAAAACGAAATATTGTTAGAAAATAGTGGAAAACCACAGGAAGAACATTTATAAAGATAGGTTATTATTGGATACCTTTTGGCCATAAGAATAATCAGTTTTTTCTCAAACTGCTAAGATTATGCCCACTAGAAAATGGATGCCTCTTGGTAGAACTATTCCCTTAAGAAGTGAACATACTTTGAATAGGTCAAATACCGACACCAGCACTGCATCTATTCCCAATGATTCCATTGCTTCTACTTCTGATATGGATGTTTCTATTTCTGATGTGGGTGTTCCAATTACCGTGACTAACCAAGTGGAACCCATTCTTGCATGGGGATCCCAATTATCCAGTTATCCATTCTTGTCTGTGTTCAACTGCAGATCGTTCAAATCGTTCCGTGGTACTTGGACTCAGGCTGTTCCAAGCATATGACTGGAGACCGGTCGCGGCTCATGAACTTCATGAGCAAATTCATCGGGACAATTAGATTTGGGAATGATCATTTCGGTGATATTATGGGTTATGGAGATTATGTTGTTGGAAAAAGAGTTATCTCCAGGGTATATTATGTGGAAGGTCTTGGTCATAACCTATTCTCTGTTGGTCAATTCTGCGATTCTGATCTAGAAGTAGCCTTCAGAAAACATACTTGTTTCATTAGAGAACTTGATGGTAGGGAACTTTTAAGAGGTTCACGTGGTTCAAATCTATACACCATCTCTATCGAAGATATGATGAAGTCTTCTCCAATTTTCTTGTTGTCAAAGGCTTCTAAAACAAAGTCATGGTTATGGCATCGTCGTCTTAATCACTTAAACTTTGGCACCATCAATGATCTCTCCAGAAAGGACTTAGTTGTAGGTCTACCTAGACTTAAGTATGAAAAGGATCATCTTTGTTCAGCATGCCAATTGGGAAAAAGCAAGAAGTATGCCCATAAACCCAAACCTACAAACTCAGTCACAGAAGTTCTCCATACAATTCACATGGACTTATGTGGACCAATGAGAGTGCAAACTATTAATGGGAAGAGATATGTGTTAGTAGTGGTTGATGACTACTCCAGATTCACTTGGGTTAAGTTTTTGAGGACGAAGGATGAAACTCCAGATGTCATCATTAAACTCATTAAACAACTTCAGATCCGACTCAACAAAACGGTTCGAATCGTCCGATGTGACAATGGAATGAGTTTGTTAATAAAAAACTCAATGAATTTTATGGAAATGTTGGAATCAGTCCCCAAAGAAGTGTCCCTCGAACTCCTCACAGAACGATTGTAGTTGAAAGATGAAATTGAACTCTTGTAGAAGCTGCAAGGACAATGCTGATTTACTCAAAGGTTCCAATGTTTCTATGGGCTGAAGCTATTGCCATTGCTTGTTACACTCAAAATCGATCTCTAATTCACACTTCTCATGGAAAGACTCCTTATGAACTTGTCCATAATAGAAAACCGATCTATCATACCTTCGTGTGTTTGGTGCTTTATGTTATCCAACTAATGATGGTCAAGATTTAGGAAAACTGAGAGCTAATGCGGACATTGGAGTTTTTGTAGGCTATGCACCTAACAGAAAAGGTTACCGAATCTACAACAAGAGAACCCAAAATATCATGGAAACATTTCACGTCACGTTTGATGAGCTAACCGGTCATATGGCTCCTGGACAATCCAGTTCAGGACCCGCACTTCAAAGCAGTCCCATTGGTTCATCTCTTGTACCAAACTCCTCATCAGCAACTCCGTATGTACCTCCCTCAAAAGATGATTTAAAGAAACTGTTTGATCCAATGTGTGATGAACAATTTGAGACAAGTAACAATGATATGAAAATTCAATCAACAGAGGCTGCTTCTATCCCTGTCAATGAAATTAACCCTTCAACTTCGATGTCATTAAGCTAAGAAACGCCTACTGCTGACCAATCTGTTTCATCAACAAATCTTCAATCATCAAGTGTACATCATGGAAATGCTTCTAATTCACAGGATGAAGCCAATCCCTTTGCTACTCCCGAAGATGCTCCATTTGAAAACATATTTGCTCCTGAATCATCATCAGAACCATCTTCTTCAGTCCCTCAACAACAACCACGTGAACACCTCAGAAAATGGACTCACGATCATCCATTAGACAACATCATTGGAAATCCCTCTCCTCCAGTATCCACATGGAAACAACTTGCAACTAATGCCTTATGGTGCTTCTTCAACTCCGTACTCTCTAAGATCTAACCAAAAGATGTTAAATCCGCCATGAATGAAGACAGTTGGTTTAATGCCATGCAAGAAGAAATTCATGAGTTTGATCGACTTGATGTATGGGAATTAGTACCTGCTCCAGATTGTGCTATGATCATTGCTCTAAAATGGATCTTCAAAGTGAAACTTGATGAGCATGGTGATGTGTTAAAGAACAAGGCTCGATTGGTTGCTAAAGGATACCGTCAAGAGGAGGGTATAGACTTTGAGGAATCATTTGCTCCTGTGGCTCGAATCGAGGCAATCGGAATATTCTTGGCTAATGCTACAACTAAAAATATGATAGTCTATCAGATGGATGTAAAGACGGCATTTCTGAACTGAGATCTTAAAGAAGTCGTCTACGTCAGCCAACCTGAAGGCTTGGTAAATCCAGAGCATCCTACTCACGTTTATCGTTTGAAGAAGGCTATTTATGGTTTAAAGCAAGCTCCAAGGGCATGGTATAATACGCTATCAAAGTTTCTTCTGTCTACCGGCTTCAGCCAAGGAGCATTTGATCCAACATTGTTCACCAGGAAGTCAGGCAAACACTTAATTCACGTTCAAATTTATGTTGATGATATCATCTTTGCCTCGACTGACCTCAATGAGTGTGACCGTTTTTCAAATGAAATGGGTTCTAAATTTCAAATGTCAATGATGGGACAAATGTCATTTTTCTTGGGATTACAAATTTCACAAAGTCCCGGAGGCATTTTCATAAACCAATCTAAATATGCAAATGAGATTTTAAAGAAATTTGGATTTGATTCTGGTGACCCTATTGATACTCCCATGATTGAGCGTACAAACCTGGATGAGGACCACTCAGGGATCATGGTAGACCAAACAAAATATCGTAGCATGATCGGATCCCTGATGTACCTCACAGCCAGTAGACCTGATATTCTATTCGCTGCATGCATGTGTGCTAGATACCAGGCTAAGCCTACCAAAAAGTACCTTGAAGCGGTTAAACGGGTCTTTTGGTACCTCCAAGGAACCATCAACATGGGACTTTGGTACCAGAAGGACACCGGTATGTCACTAACAGCGTATGCAGAATACTCTGCAGATCATGCAGGGTGTCAAGATACTCGTCGAAAGTACGTCTGGAGGTGCTCAGTTTTTGGGTGATAAGCTTGTGAGCTGGTCGTCAAAGAAGCAAATGAGTACTTCTATTTCCTCTACTGAGGCTGAATACATAGCCATGTCATCTTGCTGTGTTCAAATCCTATGGATGAGATCTCAATTAACTGACTATGGCTTTGTATTCAACAAAATCCCTCTATATTGTGATAATAAAAGTGTTATTGCTCTTTCTTGCAATAACGTTCAACACTCAAGGGTAAAGCATATCGACATTCGACATCATTTCATCAAGGAACAAGTGGAAAAAGGTGTGGTGGAACTCTATTTTGTGAGGACTGAATACCAGTTAGCAGACATCTTCACCAAAGCTCTTCCAAGAGAACGTTTTGAGTTTATTCTTCCACGACTTGGCTTGAAAAACCTTCAACCAGAAACACTCAAACGTCTTCAGGAGGAAGACGAGGAGTGAAGGTCTTTCTTCATCTATCGCTTTGTATATGTTTAAAAAAAAAAAAAAAAAAAAAACTAAATACAAAATTTCAAAACCTTCAAAAATCAAATAGAAAATTATAAAACTTTCAAAATCCATAAAAATGTGAAAAATTCGAAAAATCCTCAAAAATATTGTCATTTTGTCTTGATTTTCTCGATTCGATCTACGGTCTTAATGCTGTCTTTCAAAGAATGATACGGGACTTTAGATGTTGTTCGAATGTTTTTTTTTTTTTAAAAAAAAAAAATTAAGCGAGAAAAATGGTGGTTTATTGTCATTTCAGGCGGTAACCCGTGTTAAAAAGAAAGAACAGAGTCATGCTTTATCTTGTTTTTCAAATCTCATGCTCTGATTCTATAAACATTTATCTGCTGAAAACTAATTGCTTTGTATGATAACTCGGACTCAAGTTTTGAAAATCATCCGAACTTATTTGTCAAAATACCTATTTCTCAATCAACAACCTATGTCATTGATTGAGAGGGAGAATGATTTCAATTAATTCAAAAAGTTAGTTGTCATACAATTGCTTTCAAAAGATAATCATGCATGTTTAACCAATGGAGTTTAAAGTCTCAAAATCAGATCCTTATCAGTTAAAACGCTTTCATAATCAAGTCACAATTCTCCTTAAAAGCTTTCAAAATCAATTTAAATCTACAAGAGATCACAAATCTCAAATGTTTTGATAATTGTGATCGGGGGAGAATTTGTGATTTAAATTGGATTTAAATTGATAATTCGATAAATGGTTTCATAAGTGATTAGCATGTTTGCCTCCCCGCAAGTGACAAACGATTTCAAATTTTCCATGTTCACGTTGAGGGGGAGCATCTATCTTAAACCACTAATATTTGAAATGTGATCAATTTATCTCAATGTTCAGTCTTTTCCTAATATGTGCAAAACATTCTCAAACATCTATGCACATATTGAGGGGGAGCAAACTTGTGAAAACCTCATCCTTCCTTAAAATGTTTTATCTACTCAAATGGACTAGGAAGTCATGATGATCATTTTAGAAAATGCTAATCAAAAGATTGGACCTTTCATTCTCAATCTAACGATTTCAAAGATCTCTTGCCTCCATGTGCTAAACAAATTATAAATTTTTATGCATATGTTGAGGGGGAGCATTTCTAAAATATCAAAACAATTAAGATACAAAATGCTTTGATTCTATATCACAAGTATCTTGATTGATTTTCAAATGGTTTTCAATTGGTTCCAATGGCAGATGAACGATACCAAAAAGACCGACCAACTTTACTTTATGTATGGTGATATAAAGATGATAAGGTTAGGTTGAGGTCCCATGATCTGCCAGAACCGGAGGGATCTACCCAGGGACAATCCACTAGATAGTGTAGAAGTCCTTAGGTATGATGAAAAAAGGAGAAAAGTGAGATATGGGAAGAGTGCAGACTGAGACAGAGCTAGTACTGGAACAAACCCAACAAGGTTCTAGTTATGAAGTCTCGGTAAGAACTGAAGGGGTTGAAGAATGAAAAAGAATTGAATGAGAAAAAGGGTGAAAAGAAATAGCCCTCCATTTATTCAACCTTAGGGCAGAAACCGGGTTCAATACATATGCTACTGGTGGTTACTAAGGTAACACTGGTATTGAAGACAAGACGTCATGGACCCAGTGACGCACTGCACTAACTTCCCAAGCTACTCAAGTTCCTCTTAAAAGGGCTTGTTTCATTCTCATGGGGAACCGACATAATCTATCGACTTTCTCTTAGAGATAGTTGGTATTGAAGAAGGAGACCCTCTCCCTAGTCTCCAGCATAGGAACCAAATATGCATTAATTGAGTCTAGAGCCACGCGATCATCAATTAATCTCTTTAGGACACTTATTTCTTGAAGACTCGCTATTTCACTCAATGTGGAATGTGAGATTATATTTTATGAGTCCTACGCACTATCCTTGTGGTATTGCCAAGACATGATTGTGTCATATGGACCTCATCAGTGGAGCAATTCAAAATTGAATCAATCCAGGTCCAAGAAAATGGATTGACGGATGCCTTTGAAAAACCGGTTGTCGTGTTTAAAAACTCTTTTCTCTAAGCACATCGACTGTGTACAATTATTTCAAATCAAAAGGTGTTTATGATTGATAAATGATTTCTCACTAAAACTTCGTTGTATTGCAAAAACAATTTCTATTGAGCGATACACGATTGTTTTTCAAATCTCTTTTCATCAATCAGTGAATCTCTATTCGCTGGTTCACTCACACCGTGTTTTCTTCTTTGAGACGCTCCAGTTTGAGAACGGCTAGAGTAGCTGCGAAACCTGTCGAGGAAATTCTTGAATTATACCGATCACAGCAGTACTTGTACGATCTACGGGAACCGTGGGCCGTGTACCTCAATTCATCGAAAGTGATCAAAGACACTTTCGTGCGCTTTATTACTAACTTTCTTATGAAGGTACACCCCGACGTTTGCAGCTGATCAGAATGGAGCGGTCAATCCATAGCCGCATGCTCACACAACACATTCATATCTAAAGAAATCATGATTGGTGCATCAATGACTCTGATATTTTCACTCCATGCTTCTGCTACGCTGCTGCCAATATCATGAATCAACGAAAGCTTCCGCTACTCTGATAAGAATAAATCATGATCCAGAATGTGAGCATGTCGGTCCAAAAGTCACAACATCACTAATTACCAACACCACAAAGGTTGAGTCAGAGATTTAATGTGGCTGATGATCTCAAAGCTGGCTCAAAACTCAGTATCACGTGGATCAGTTAAAGACCTCCACTCAGATTATCCAAACATGCAATAATGAAGAATCAAAGACTACGAGCTACAAAACAAAGAACATGGACAAGAATCCAAGAACAATCTCAATGTAATATCTGTTTGTATTCAATGTAATTTTAATGTGTGTGTTTGAGGTGACCTCCCTTAGGGGGAGATTGTTAGGAATTAGAAATTCCAGGTATTAAAGAGTCGGTCACCTCAAGTATATGTAATCGTTAGAGAGCTCGTAGTCATAGATAATTTATGATTAAGTAGTATTTCGTTTAGTAACACCATGGAGGACGGACGGGTCTTTACCCACTGTATGCCTGATTCACAGCCCGTAGGTGGCGTTTGTTTGTAAGATACTATAAATACCCTCTACCTCCCAAGGTAGAGGGTTGGAGCTTCAATACCATTTTTCTTTGTTTCACATAGTTCCCAACTCTCTTCCTTTTTCTCACTAGAACTTTCTCTCTCTAAACATTGTTAATGCCCCATATGGTTATGGTTTAATGTGTTTGTGAAATCCTATATCTAACAGATTGACCCACCACCACCACAACAGCCGACGGATAATGTGCCAATGGGTACGACTAGTAGCTTTGACTCGGGTTGGGGTGATTGGAACCGGCACTTAAATGATATTGAGCGTAGGGATGTCTGGAGAGATTCGATGATGTTGAGGAACAATTACGTTAACGATTATTCGATTCCGTTCTTTCAACACATGGCGCAAGAAGGCAATTATGAGTTGCCTCCCTACAATCTACCTAATGTTCCACCACATCATTTCCCGTACACTTCATATCCTAGACCATATCCATACCTGTATCCTGGCTATGCTCCATTTCTCGACCTAGTGCCTGTCTATGGTAGATTACCTGAGGTTGGAAGATCTAGTTATTGTAACACCCCCAAATCTCGGTACAACGGAAGACTTAATCAAGTTTTCGGGGCGTTACTATTGGATTGGTATCGCTCACAAGTATAGCAAAAATTTAGTCATTTAACATTCAAAACCAATCCCAAATTTAAATATTCAAAACATTTAATCCAAAAGTATAAATATTAGGCCCAAAAGATAGTTTAATAAAATAGGTCCCCATAGTTTATCAGAGTCAGAAATGATCCTTGAACCCCGCCTTCTTGCCAAGCTTCCACCGATCAAGTAATCCAACATCTCTCAAATACCTGAGAATCATGCTAAAAGGTCAGCTTACGCTGGTGAGTTCATAGGTTTAAGTTCAACAAAATCATAGTGGACCTGTAGGAGTTGATTTGCTATGCAAGACCTAAGATAGATAAATACCGTTTCACACACTGATCCTACCCAGATCTCCAATCATATCCCGCATCCAAGGATTACTCGGGCCCCGCGACTCTAGTCCAGCACTGTCGTGGCAAAATCTAGAACAATTGCCAACCCCGGACTAGGTCGAGTAGAAGTCTATTCTTAGTTAGGCACGGTTAAACCTAGACTAAGGCAACAACTACCGCACATCTATCTAAACAGTCAAGCATATAAGCAAATCCAAATAGTTTTAATGGTCCAAAACAGTAGCATGATTCTCACCCCAATATAGTTAAAACGTAGATAAAAGTGGGGCTATGAAACTCACCCCAAGCATCACGCACAAATAAACACTAGCAGAAGATAACGGTATCACGACATAGCAACTATCGACTCGGCACAACCTATTAATGTACACCAACTTTAATATATATATTGCTCAAAATCAACGTTATCTACCCCAATATATTCCATTTCTTTATTTCCAAAAGGGTCTCGTTTCACCATTTAATCCTAGTGTTTGGTATTCCTTATGTGGGTGTATCGACTCAATATGATGCTATGAATGCACTCAAACAACCAATATATAACTCAATGCTACACAATGAGACCTCTAACATAAGCTCCATAGTCCAATAAGTTTCGGAATAAATAGTAGACCTTATCGAATTCGTCAACTCGATAAACTCATTTATTTACTCGTGTCGCTTATTATCCCATAAATCAATCGTATCCTAAAGAGTCATAAGGATAATTCACCCATTAATAAGGTTACCCAACGTACCTAGCGGGCTCTTATTAGATTCGTCAACCTAATAAGTCCGCTACACACGTGGATCAACACTATTAATTCTAGGTTATCCGTAACCCATGCACACAACGTAAGCAAATAAATACTTAAACTAGTATTAAATGTCCACAATCGACATTTATTAATAATCGTGTACTCGAAACATTAATTACTTATTTATTACAAAACATTTCCAATTTAGTCGTTAGTTTCCATTTAAAATAGTAAATAACAAGATAAAACTTGTTATCAACATTTTTGGTACAAAAGCCCATTTATTATTTATATTTTATAGTTTATTAGCATTTTCATGTATATATATATATATTTCGTCAAATTCCAATATTAATCTCATATCGTTATTCGTTTCGAGTCCACAAGCATGAGTCATAACTTCTCGGCTTTTAATCAATCAATAGTCCAAATTATACTAAAGTCCATGTTACGGCTTTGTCGGAGTCAACTATTGACTAAAAAGTCAAAGTAATGCCGACGTAGCTCAAAGTCAACAATATATATATCAAGTCCAAATTCAATGCCATAATATCGCAATTCAATCCCAAACCAACTCAAAACAATCTCGCCAACCAATCAATCAACCAAATATACTCGAAACCAATGTTATGACCCTAATGGCCATGACACGATCACGGTTAAAACCACGTGAACCAAACAAGCCCTAGAAGCTTTTCGGCTCCACGCGTCTCATCCAAACCTCAACTACATCAACCAACAAGCTACCAAATCGACCCGACCCGGACCCATGGCCCAAGTGGGTCACGTACGCAAGCCAAGGTCTACGTACGTGCCCGTTGTGGCTCGTACACCCTTCAAATCCAATCCAAACACTACCAAATCAATTCCACAGCATACAAATCCAATCATTCAAGCTCCAATCAATAACCAAACACAAAACCCATCATCTATTCTAACCAAAAATATGAAACTAAACCTAAAATGCATAAACCCATCAAATTGATACACCACACATTTACCAAACACTAATTACTTGTTTATTTAGTCACTAATTAGACTTAATTTCATGTTCCACCCAAAAGCCCCAAATTTGGATATTAGGTCGAAACCCTAATAATCCATACGTGGGTTTTAAAAGTTTAAACAAGCTCTAATCTTGTTCCATTTACCTTATTCAAGCACCAATTGCAAAATTAGATGAAAACCCTAAAAGTACGAATCTTCATATTTAAGTTTGAGGTTGTTAATGAACGTTTTAGTATGAGTATTATATATGGATGGAAAGAGGATGAAAAGATCTTTGATTTGGTGGTGGAGGTGTAGCGCCACTCATCGGATTTTGGCCAGAATGTAGCCAGAGGTGGGTGACGGCAAAGGTGGTGGTGGTGGCTAGGGTTTTATTTCTTGAAGAGAGAGAGAGAGTAGAGAGAGAAAGAGTGGTTTGTGTGTGTTTTTTAGTGAGAGAAAGTGGAAGTAAAAATGAGGGTGAGTGGGTTTATATACATAGGAGCTAGGGATTTAAAAATAATTATTTTGGGGAGGAGGGGGGCGCCGGCCATCTAGAAGTGGAGGGGCCGAAGCCGTCATTTTTCGTAAACTATCCCGTTTACCCATTCCCGAGCTCATATATTGTCCCACGAGTGTCCCCCGACATTCATTCGACTTTCTATCATCGTTATTTATGTTTTTCCACGCGTTTTGACTATTTATTTTCATTTTTCGAGTTACTCTAAAAGTTACATAATTCTCGTTTTAGGCTTTTCTAGTGCCGAATCGAATAGTGCCTACTAAATAGAGTTAAAACTCATACGATAACTCATTTAATAATGAAAGAATCCGTAAAACCATAGAAATATAAAATCAAGTCATGGTTAAAAAATAGTGATAAAGGCAAAACTCGGTTTAGTTAACCGTATGTGGCGTTACCTAAAATAGACTCCCTAAAATAGCCGTCCCGGGTTTCACTCCGAGTTGCTTGTTGTCATGAAAAGTTTAGGATACTTCTTACGGAAAACGTCCTCATCGTTCCCAGTGAACTCCGGTCTGCCCAGAGTTCCAACGAACCTTAATAATCGGAATACGGCTATCTTCAGCCTTTTGATCTCCACGTCCATAATCTCAATCGGTTCCTCAACAAAATTCAATTTCTCATCAATACGAATATCTCTTAAAGGCACCACTAGATTACTCACATGAAAGAGATTGTGTACACTACTCAGTTTCGATGGTATCTCCAAGCGGTATGCTATCGGTCCGATTCTTTCCAGGATTGGAAAGGGACCAATATATCAGGGATTGAGTTTTCCACGCTTT